>NC_061158.1:12403272-12506091 GCF_022113875.1 Hydra vulgaris | reverse complement strand
GTGTGTGTGTGTCTGTGTGCGTTTGTGTGCGTGAACAGTTTATTTAGCATACATCAGTTCTCCACCATAAGTTATCTGCTTTATCACCATAGTTGTATCTAAGCTCCGTGCCAGACTTTATATCTTTAATTGCAAATAAACAAAGACAAGGCTTGTTATCCACAACAACTTTTTTCATATTACAGTTTTGATATTGCACAGAAGTGTCGTTGATATAAGCCCCCATTTGTTTGCTATTAGAGCCATCTAAACTAAATATGTAAATAAGTAAACTAAACAACTAAATTAGAGTCTCCCAAAAAAAAATTAATTCGCAGATGCAGTCCCTCCTAAAGGGTTGTTATGGTCCCATAACAACACCAGAATTTATGAATATTTTAAAAATAAAATATACAGGCAAAACTGCATAGGCATATTTCGAGCTCTGAAATGTTTTTGGCACCAGTCCTATGCTTCCATGATCAATCTTTTAGCCTAATTTAGCAATTGATTAGTAGAATCTAGAAATACATGATTATGCTTTTACTGTGTCATACATTTTTAAAATATTTTAAAATTCTTCTTTCCAAATATTTTAAGGGGAAATGAGGCAAGTTAGCACTATTTTTTATTTAGATGATTTTAAAAAGATGATCAGGTATTTTTTTTTTGTTTCTTAAAGTAGATTAATTTTAGTTAAGTTTCAGTTAATTTTAATTTTATTTGATATGATTTTGTATTTGTTTTAGCAGAAAAAAAATAAAATAAAAAATAAATGTAATGGAAAATAAAAATGCATAATACATCACAGAAATAGATTTATTTACACAATTTATTAAGCTGGAAAAACTGTTAAGTCAAACTAAGTAACATGTTCAGCCATTAAAGAAATAATTTATAAAAACTTTGAACTATCAGTTAATTCACAGGAGTTTGAAAATGTGTGTGAAAAACCATGGAAATGTTATAAATGCCTAAAAGAAAAACATTTCAAGAAAAGTGGATATGCATTTATACTTTCACAAGAATCAAAAGATATCATTTATTAAGCAGAGGATGCTTACATAACAGAACCGAGTTTTTCAAAACAATGAAAATCTTTTGCAGAACTGGGTTTTAAGAAAAAACAAGGGGACACAGGAACTTCTCAATTGTATAAACAACTTTATTACTAATGAGTGCCCAGGGTTGCATGTTATTGGGTTACCTTTTTATGAGGTTTTATTGTTTAACTTTAATCAGGAGGCAAACAAACAAAATAACAAAAGTATTGCTCATGTTGGAAATGCTATTTTTGCAAATCATATTGAAACAATAAATGAATCCATTGCTTTAATGCATTCCCTTACACTAAGTAAGAAGCAAATGAGAAAATTAAGGTTTCTTTTTGACTCAAAAAGCACCTATTTCCCAACAACCAATGAATAGCTTGAAGTAAGAAAAAAACTGCACCTGACAATTAGTAATGTTTTGACTGGAAGAGGTGTTTCTGTTTAGTACAAAGAACTTTGATAAGAGAAACAGAAACTAATCAAGATTTGCTAGATCTTATTGTCCTAACTACTGACAACGCATAAGAAGAATTAAATGCTGAAGGAATGTGTTGTCTGTTTGGAAAAATTATGTATTTACAATACAATGAAGGATTTAAGGTTTAAATGACTCATCAGCAGTCCTGGACAGGAAAGGTGTGCAATAGCACTCTATTCTTAACCATGATTTTTTTTTTTGTGACTACTTAACCATGGCTTTTTAGATTTTTGAAAACGTTTTAAAAATGTGCTAAATAAAGTTTAAGGTTACTATAAGATTGTATACTATAAAAGACATTTATTTAAATTATTAAAAGATATTATGTTGTTAAAAAGTTTATTTTTTATGATGAATGTAAATGTTTTTAAAACAATTTGTACAATTAATATTATAAACAGCAACGAAAATGATTGTTTTAATAAACTTTTTGATGAACCCATAAATTTAATAGTTGAAAACATTTTTTTGTCATGCTATGTAAACTTTATAATAAAATTTGTTTACACTAAGTTAAATGCTTTTAAATAAATCTCATAGAATATTAAATAAAACTTTTATTTATTTCAAAATGTATTTTTTTTTGATTAATGTAATTTTTTTTAAACAATTTGTATTCTTAATTTTATAAACAATGGCAATAACGAATGCGTTTCAATAAGCTTTTTTTAAAAATACTTTTTGATAATTTAAATAAAGTTAGTTTTTATTAAATGACTGACATCACAAGAGTTGATACCAACCAGGTGGATTGCCAGTTTTAATATATACTCTTGATGATGAAAGCACAAAACTTCTGGGTGTACAAAAGTGGAGCTCAGAGTCAGGAAAGTCAGCAATGGAGGCAGTTCTGGCACTTTTAAAGTCATGGCAATGTGATTTGCTAGTTAAAGGCATGTACTTTAACATAAGCAGATTAATGGAGCCTGCACATTTCTGGAAGCAGCAATCGGTCATGACTTGCTGCGGATGGCATGTCATCATCACATACTTGAGGTTCATTTGAAGTGTCTCTGCCCATCAACTGGGCCTGAATTTTGATTTTTAAGAGGTTCAAACCTTGGTATACCATCAACCAAATCCTCAATCAACACCTTTGATCTCTGCAAGTGACAAATTAAAGAAGTTCATTGCTGAGCTTCAACTTTTTCAGACACGAGATGATTATCTAGAATTTCTTTAACTTGCAGCATTGATAATTCGATTGAATTTGAACAGTTCTGCAGCTCTACAAAAACATAGTGCTCTTCACAGAGCATGATGTATGGCAAAGGCTAACTAAACGACCAAGTTGCTTCTTTATGGCAATGAAACTGTACTAAAACTAACGGCTTGTGAATTACAGGGAATTCAGAGATTCAATAGATTAGTAGTAAATGTATATCTCCAATCTTGAATGTCATGCCGAACAGCAGCTAATGCACCATTCAATGACATTTTCCTTGTTCAACAGTTATACAACTACAATGTTGCCTTGCAGAAAACAGGTCTGAAAATGATGGTGCAACATTCATAGTATTTGAGTCAAAAGCTAGCAACTCTTGCTCTGTTTTCTCAGAATGTATCTTGTAAAGAGAAAGCACTGCTTGTGTCAAAAATAAAAGATGATCAAAGATCGTATTTGATTAATTCTCTTTAGAGTCTACCTTGTACAACGTCTGAATTATCAGTATCTTGAAGCTTTTTCAGAACTACTGCCATCGATGATAGTTTTCTCAATATTCCTTTGAAGAATAGTCAGAAAACCAATTCTACAAGAATGAATTTGAACCTGTCAAAAATTAGCCTTTGCCAATGACTGTGCTGAATATGGTATTGCACTTCTCTAGAATTTTAATGCAACAATAACAAAAGATGAAGAACAAAAACACTATCAATGAAAAGCTTAGAGACTTTTCAAAATGCAATCATGATGATCTTCTGGACATGTAGAAATAAAGAGTGTTTAGTGTAAACTGTAGAAATAGACAAGGCTGACAAATATGTAATTACAACTAATTATGTATCATTGTTAAATGTTTATCGTATAACATTGTGACTATTAGAGTCACCTAAAATGTTATATGACTGTCACAGTGCGTCAATGTTTAGCAATTGGACTTGCGCTTGCAAGCAAAGTTAAAAGAAAATTGTTTTTTCAAAATAGTTTTTTTTTTCGAGTTTTCCATCTCAGTTCACACAAACTAAATTTGTTAAGAATTATACATTTCAAGAATATTATTCTATATTCTACTAATTATCAGCTTTTTAGTTCTACAAATATCAGATTAATGAATCCATATTGCATGAAATAATACATAATAAACATTTTAAACTCCAGAGACACCAATGCAGTTTTACCTAATTTTCAAAACTTTCATGATCATTGGGGAACCCCTAAATATAACTTTAAAAATCTGCCAATATTCAGGTAATGTTGTGGGACCATATAGAAACTTTTACGAGTGACTGCATTAAAACTGTCAACAACAATTATAAATGTATTCTATAAAATAGTGCTCAATGTTCTTAAAAGAATAGAGCAATAAATTAGTAGAAATCACTTATCAACTTCAGTTTTTATATACAATGTTTTGTTAATAAAGACTCATTAAAACTGAGTTTTCATTTACAAAAAATTGTGCAAAAAAACTAAAAACGATAAGTGATTTAAATATGTATATATATATATATATATATATATATATATATATATATATATATATATATATATATATATATATATATATATATATATATATATATATATATATATATATATATATATATATATATATATGTATATATATATATATATATATATATATATATATATATATATATATATATATATATATATATATATATATATATGTATATATATATATATATATCAGGGGCGTGTCTAGGGGATGTCTGCTACGTCATTGGAAAACCCAAAAAAGTTAAATAAAAGTTTTTCAACTTGATTATATTGTTGAAAAAAAAATTTTTACTATAACTATTAAAACCAAACTACAGCAAAACTAAAAAAATTATGCACAGTTATTATCTGAAGCGGTTGAAAAAAAATTAAAAATCGGAAAACATAATAATATTTCGGTTTCAAAGTTTTGCGATAATTTAAAAAACGATTACTTTATTTTGACAGAGGTTGAACTAACTTTTGAGTTGTATAACTTAATTAAAAATTTGAATTGACATACCTTATTTTATTTTGTTAAAAAAAAATCAAAATGCCTTTTTTAGTCAAAACAGATTTCGGACTTCCCTTCAAACATACACCCTGAGTAAAATTTTTATGAGGTTTTATTGTTTAACTTTAATCAGGAGGCAAAATTAGTTAGTAACAATGAGTATACATTAAAATATATCAATAGACATCCCTAGTTTTATTACATTAGACTACATATCATTTTAATAACTTGCATTTTAAATAATAAATAAGCAGAGAGAAAGTTTGAAATGTAGAAAATAAAATTCGGACTGCCCTTCCAACATACACCCTGCTTTATTTGTACTTTTGTCAATTTTTTTAAATTATGGAATTTCATGGAACATAAATATGGCCGTTGTCAGTTCAAAATGTTGCCTAATTTGCAAGTTTATATGGCATTTCAAAGAAAAAATTAGTCCGTTGGAGAAAAACATCATTTCCTTTAAATTTGGGCAAATAAATATTATAATAATTGTGTGGAATTTTTGTTATCACGATATCCTTAGGATATAAAAAAGGAAGACAAAGTTATACAAGAAGAAGCTGTATATAATTGCATCGATAAAATTTAGTCTTTCTTTCTTAGTTTTCTTTGTTGATCAAGCATTTGTGGCAAAAAATTTTATATCCAGATTTTAGAGTTATCAAGTATAAATTACTATTTAACCAAATTATTTACCCTTTATGAGAATAATGAGAATTATTGTCTCTATTCTTTTCAAAGAGCATTGTTACTTAGGTTATGAAAAAATTTTAATTGATTTTTCTGCCCTATTTTACTCAATATAGACTTAAAGGAAAAACTTATTTATTTAGTGTCTTAATAAAATCTATTACTGATTTTTCTTTGGATGTTATGAATTGTGAAATCATGGCAAAGATGCTTTACAAAAGTTTTTTTATTTATGTAGTTTTCTGTATCAAAGAGTGTCTTTAAATACCAATGTAACATTTAATCGTGCAACCTCTGCTGAAGTTAATAACAAACTTTGATTTATTTGTTGCACTGTGTAATAACACGCAAGCAAGTAATAATATTTTTTATAGTTTGAATCTTACACAAGTATTAAAAGATTTTATCTTTATACTTAGAAGTATTGTTAATGAACACCTTTAAATATACTTTGAACAAGTCTAAAAATTGCATTTCAAATTATTAAATTGGTTATCACTGTTCCCCTGCTAAACCATCTGAATACTGAGTTTAACACAATGTTTGATGATACAACTTTTAAGTGTTGTAAAGCACCTGTCCTTTAGTTTTTTCATTCTTATCTTTAGTTTCTTCAAAAACCAATTGCAGAAATTCAGTGTTCTTGCTATAATAGCTGGAAAGACCACATATCTCTATGTGCCTTTTATTTAACCAAAGGATTTATTAAGCTTACTTATTATTGCCCAACCAAAGGTTTTCAAGTGAGTTTGGCCTGTGGGAAATTTAGTTGAATTCACTTAACTGGCTAAATTTCAGAAATGAACTCCAATTTAATAATACTGAAACATTACATGCGACAAACTTTTTTAAGAGAATGGTAATAAAAAGTTGCAAAGCAAAATGGTAGAGAAGGTCTAAATCGTTTAGTTTAGCTTTTCACAAAGAGTTGTCTATAGAAAGTAAAAAATTTTTTAACAAGTTTTTTTTAAATACTTATGAGTTTTGTTTTAAATATAATTTCAAAAAATGTTTCAGCGATGTTATTAGTCAAAGATATAACCAAAAATATATAAAAAGATATAAGCAATAAAAGTCCGAAACAGATGTTTGTTTCAGTGACTCAAACAATTCTTTTTCAAACAGCTTTGAAGCATTCAAAGCTACTCTTCTAATAAGACTACTATTCAAATAAGGCTACTCTTCTAATAAAGCTACTCTTTTAATAAGGCTACTCTTCCAATCTTCTACTTGTTAGCTTTCCTTTAGAAACTTTTGATTTTTAATAAATAAAATTTAATCAAATCTTAACCGAATCGAAAATATCAGTGAAAATGTTTAGTTATGTTTAATTATATATTTGACGCAATTGTATTTTATTTTCGAGAGTGCAAAGTTTGGAACTTTTATTAAATAATTGGAAGCTCTGTTATCATGCACACTTATATGCAATTCAAAATAAAAGTCCTAGTTAAGCAAAGTTTTTTTGCCAAAGGAATTCCAAAAAATAGTACAAGTTAGTAATGGTCCAACTTAACCAGGGTATGACTTAAGCGGATGATTTTATAGTAAACTGATTTTATAGTAAAGAGAGTTCAAGGGGAGTTGAAAATCCATCTGACTTAGTAAAAGTTCGACTGATCCAGGGTATGAGTTAAATGTACAGGTCTTGCAATGAATAAAAACTGCATAAGCACGACCTGATTTTTGACGTCATTAAATTTGCTTTTCATATTTATTGACTGAAGCTTTTTATGAACTACACCAATTTACTTAATTACCACAAAATTATTTTTAATCAACAATGTAGAAATGTTATTATTTAAAAATGTTTTGGAATGTTTCTTTTGCTTCTCGTTTTTTAAAGTATAAAAACATTTGTTTATTTTCTTGATGCAATCATGTTTTGTCTATACTAAACATTATAACTAAACATTTAAAAAAGATTATAAAATATGCTAATATTTGATTTTTTTTTTTCCTTTCTCAAATATGTAATTTAAAGTTTTTCAAATTACAATTAGTTTTTCTTTTTAAAAAGTCAGTATTACTAAAACAACTTTAACGAACGCTTTGAACAGATTAATGTTTACAAGGAATTACATTTTTAGTAAAACAAAATAAAATGTTAGAATAAAAATCTTATAGGTATACAAGTGATATTTCAGCAAGAAAAATAAAATTTGCTTATTGAACAATATATAATTTGCTATTTAATATTTAAGTGTACTAAAATAATAATAAAAAAAACATTACGTGGTTAAATACGAGCGTTAATTTTATTTTCTATATAAACTTTTATACTATTATTTTATTTTAAATTTACTTTTATGTTTTATAAAATGGCATATGATTACATAATTTTTTTGCGATTATTGAGGATGTTTGTGGAAATTCACCTTTCATCAGTAGATACCGGGTAACAAAACCAGATTATAAACTCATCAAGCTATTGACGTTCTATTTTTTGATAGTTGTTCTTGAGCGTGCTTTGTTGATTTTCGTAACTTGTAATAAAAAAGCGATTGTTATTGTTTTCAAGTAATTTTTTTTGAGTTTAAATTACTGTATTTTTTAAATTGAATTAAGTAAAATATGTTTTAATATTATTTATTCATATAAGCTTTCAATGTATCCTTTTATTTTTTTATTTGCTCTTACCAATATTTAAAATGTTTCTTCGAAATGACTCGTTAATACCTTAAATACATCTAACATTAGTTAATAAATATTTTAAAATCTATGGAATAATTTTAAAGTCTAACAAACCCACTTAAAATATTTATTTAAGTTAAAAATCTAAAAGAAAGTATTTTCGTCCAATTTAATCAACAATTTTGCTATTGTTAAATGGTTTTATTTAATGCTAGCATAAAAAAATTTAAACTTTTTTTTTAATCTGACTTTTTTCTACTTGTAAATAATGAGCATATTCAATTTTTTTGTAATTCCAACTTTTATAACAACTGTGTGCAGTTTTTAAAACATCAATTACTTTATTGAATGTTAATAATCGTAAATAACTTCATCAAAATTCCACTTAATAATATATTTAAATATACTCAAACAAAAAAGTTTTTGCTTGACGTAAATAGCCCTAGCGACACATAAAAACGCCCTTGGACAACCTAAAATCACCCGACGCTTTATCCCAAGGCCTGACTCTCTCTCTCTCTCTCTCTCTCTCTCTCTCTCTCTCTCTCTCTTTATATATATATATATATATATATATATATATATATATATATATATATATATATATATATATATATATATATATATATATATATATATATATATATATATATATATATATTTGCATTACTTGTATCTTTTGTATTGTATTTGATTAAAACTAAGTTAATAAATATAAGGTAAAGCTATAGCTGTTAATCAAATAAAGTAAAATAACAAAAGTATTTATGTTGTATTTGCTTTACTTACTAAAACTTTTTTCCGCAATGAGCAATATTTGAAAATAAATAGTTGTTAGTTTGACTATTATTTGGCTCTTTATCGGATAAAATGCCATCATATTCGCATAAAAATTCTCCAGAAGATATGTCTTTTGTCACAAAGACACCAAAACCTAAAAATGAAATTTAACGAGGTTTAAAATTTTATCTAAACTCACCCAAGGTGGCACTGTATGTTTCTAAAAAAAACTTGGGAGGAAAATTTGCAAGGTTTTTAAGGAGATTTTATCAGGAAACTTAAAAAAAAATCTAAATTTTAGGAGATTTTAGGAAATTGAAATAAAATCGCACTAACCAACTGAGCCAGGGACGAACCCAGACCTGTTTTAGTACTGCTGGAGCGGTATGGGCGCCCAAAAAAAAGCTCCCATAAATTATTTTTTCTTTTAATTTTTCTTTTGCTTTTTATTAGTTATAAAAAAAAAATTGGTTTTAAATGCAATAGTATATAAATAACTTTCACTTTATTTTAGCCACTTTATTTTTTCTTCCAAGAGTCCCGCTTTAACAGGGAAACTCGTTTAAACGGGACATTTTTTATCATGTAATTGCATTATCTTGCCTAAGCGAGACAAATTTTTTCTATAAAGTTGTCAATATTGATAACAATTCAATTATAACTGCATAAAAACAATAGTATAAATAATTCTTTTCAAGAAGCAACTACTTTTTCGTTAAGAAATTGTTTCAAAAATACAAATTAGTAAATTTTTGATCAAATAGAAAGTTTTTTTTAATAAAACAAAACAAAAAAGATGTTTGTTTATGCTTTGTTTTTATATCAAAACAAAACAAAAAAAACGTTTGTTTTATAAAAACAAAATAAAAATTCATTATTTTTTTAAATTAATAAGAACACTAGTTAAACTGTTAGCAGACTATTAACTATAGTCTACCATTGTCATTAAATTAAATTTGCTTTTCATATTTATTGACTGAAGCTTTTTATGAACTACACCAATTTACTTAATTACCACAAAATTACTTTTAATCAACAAAATAAGAATACTAGTTAAACTGTTAGTAGACTATTAATTATAGTCTACCATTGTATTTTTAACATCTTTTTTAACATATAAGCCTATAAACCTCCAAGCCTCGACAATTTTTCTGCCTTTTTTTTTTAACTTTCTGGAAATTTTATTGAGACTTTTTTTACATTTAATCGATTAGAGTTTTTTAAAAACTGGAAGTTTTCATCTCAGCAAAGAAGGACATATTTCCTCATATAATCAGGCCCTAAGAGTGAAGTGCTTTTGATAATGAATAAACAAAAGTAAATTTCTGTTTTAACAACTATCACACAAATTTAATTTTGGAATGAATGAACTTTTAATCTTTAGCTTGCTATTTTAGTTTACTTGAGGAAAAAGAAAAAACGAAACATAAACTATTTCAGAAAGTTTTGTTTCTTTTCCATATTCTTTTTGACTTAAATAATAATAAAAATAATGATTACAATAACTTAACAAAAGTTTTATTAAAATCTATTTATTTTTAAAATTCAACGTTTTTAATGTTTAAATAAATCCTAAGTAAATGTAACTTATTTATTAAACATAATTTTATATATATTATTAAGTATATTTTTTAAACATAATATGGTTTTTAATCAAAAAAATATAACATTTTTAAAACTACGTTTACCGTAAATATCTCTTTTATAATTATGTTCAATTTAATAGGCGCCTTAAAATCACTATAAAAATTATTAACCTTTAGTAAAAGTTAAATGAACAGATTTGCTATTATTTAAATCAAGATTTTAAAATTAAAATAACAGTAAATATGTTTATTAAATCTGGATGTTTTATATTCGAATACAAGATGTAAAACTATTTTGTTAATTTTTTAAAATACTATGCGATTCAATTTATGTAAAAAAATTATGCAATCTAAATATTGATTAAAAATTGCTTTAAGTATTTAAACATTTAATTACTAATTACTTAAATCATTATTAACTACTAAAACTAAATTTACTAAAATATAGTTAACTAATGTTAAAAATACTTTTCAGCAATTATTTACAAATAGCGTGGTAATTGTAACAAAAACATTTTTTAAACTCTTAAGTAACATAGTTTTCTTATTGTAACGAAAGTAACATGGTAAAAAGTTACATCCACTGGTAAATTCATGTATTTAAAGAAATGCTTTAAATCAACTCTTAATCTTCAGATAAAACTAAACAAGATAAACACAAATTAAAATGACCTGTTTTAATTAAGGGAGTAGGAGAGGAGGGAATCTCTAAAACACTCCTTTCTCCCCCCCCCCCCCCCCCTCTACAGACATTGCAGAAAAAAAAGGGGTATCCCCAAATAAACTTGGGGTTTGTCACTGTGAGCTATTAAATCCTAGCTCTTGATACGTCAAATATTCTAATTTAGTTAAATCATATTTTTACAAAGTAAATGAGCTCATAAAATTTTTTTAAACACTGTTGTTTTCCCAGATTACTTAAGCTGTTTAAATTCTTTCCTCTAATTGTATTTTCCTAATTTAAGATGTGCATTTCTTTGTAGTATGATGTATTTATGATTAGTGATGTGTATTTCCTTGTTTTTGCAGCTCTTTGTACTTGTACTGCAAAAATTATAAGCAGTTAGTTGTACAAATTACAAAAGAAAATATTGTTTTTAATTAAAAAATGCTTTAAAATTAAAAATTAAAAAAAATTTACTAATAAATGTCTTATTAAAGTCTAAAGTTTATCTAAAGTTTAGAAGTTTTAAAAGTTCTAAAAAGTTTTCTAAAAGTTTCTTGATATAGTTTTTATTTACAGGGTTATTCATTCTTATATGCGCGTCTATTCATTTTTATATGCGCTTTTATTCATTCTTATATGCGCATTTATTCATTTTTATATGCGCCTTTATTCATTCTTATATGCGCATTTATTCAATTTTATATGCGTCTTTATTCATTTTTATATGCGCATTTATTCATTTTTATATGCGCCTTTATTCATTTTTATATGCGCTTTTATTCATTCTTTTATGCGTTTTACAAAAGCAATTGTAAAAAAGCAATTTGAACAAAAAATCATTTAAGCAATTTGTTTTGAAAAAATAGTTTATTTTTTCAAAACAAACTTTTCTTATTTCCAGGTAAACGAGGTTAAAAATACTTAAAACGAAGACCTTTTAAATTCGACGATGGTTTATTTAATTTAGTATTAGTTCTTTGTAATTTTATTATTAAATTTCTTGATTGATTAAGTTATTATTTACCTAATTATTCATTTATCTCTATTTAAATTTACTTATTTATAATTATTATTAATATCAAATTATACATCCCTATGTTTGTATATGCGTCAACCACCCATAAAATCTCTAAAATATAATTTAATATAAACGATAAATACGCTTTTAAATTTTTATATAGACATATTTAAAATATAAATTAGGTTGTTTTCATTGTTATTTATTTAAGAAATGGTTGCCGAGCCAGCGCTTGATTTATATAACTACGCATACGGTTGTAAAATGGAACTATATTAAACTCTGTAGTATCCATAATATTTTTAAGTTTCCTGATTACCTCATCCGTATTTCGAGGCTTTTCTCCCTGCTTGTAAGTATGTTTTAAAGAAGAAAAAAAATTCTTCTATTGGATTAAGCTGTGGCGTGTAAGCTGGCAGATACTTAATAGCTATACCATGAGAGGCTAGTATTTGCCTAACAAAAAGACTCCAGTGGAATTTACAATTGTCCATAACAAGCACCGGGGCTTCCACATTTGCATTCCTAATCGCTGATGCCATCATTGTAGTTAAGAAAGTACAAAATGAATCTGCATTCCAGCCTCCAGTTTTTGTTTCATAAGCAAGCACTCCCATTGTTGAAACAGCACAAATTAAACTAACATTCTTGCCACGATTTGCAGGCGACTGTAAAATTGCTGGCGCACCTCTTAGCGAATAACCATGTGTGCTGCTAGTGTGCACATTAAATCCAGTTTCATCCAAATAAATAAGTTTTTCATTTGAAATTCCGTTAATTTTGCTTGCAAATGCATAACGTGCATTAATAATTCGTGTTGAATTTCGTTCTTCTGGCACATGCACAACATGTTTTCTTAATAAATCCGAGCGTTTGAGTTTTCTTGAAATAGTAGGCTGAGACATGTTGAAGCCTGCTGCAGAAGGATTTTCTTTTATTGCTTCTTGCGTGCAAAGATTGTTTTCTTGTACGCATAATTCGATAATATTTTTTATTTGAGCGTTTATAGGTCTTTCACCTCGTTTTTTATCAGAAGACGACTTGTATGCAGTCATGTCGTCGAATTCTCCTCTGTTTAACTTAACGACAAAATTTTGAACTGCGCGCTTCGATAAATTAAGAGAAGTGGAAATGCTTGTTGTAGATTGATTTCTTTCAACTAAATGCTTAAGCATTTCAATTTGCTCTTTTGTAACATTTTTCCTTGTTTTACGATTATTTTCTATTCCATCCATAGGGTAAAAATTTGGTATTAATAATTTTAAATAAATAAATAATAAATCTAGAAAAATAAATAATTAGCTAAAAAATAACTTAATCAATCAAGAAATTTAATACAATAATACAATTTAATGCAATGTAATACAATTAAACTAAAAACTAATACTAAGTTAAATAAACCATTATCAAATGTAAAAAGTCTTCGTCTTAAGTATTTTTAAACTCGTTTACCAGGAAATAAGAAAAATTTGCTTTGAAATAATAAACTGCTTTTTCAATGATTTTATTAAACGATTTTTTTTGGTTCAAATTGCTTTTTTACAATTGCTTTTGTAAACCACATATAAAAATGAATAAATGCGCATATAAAAATGAATAAATGCGCATATAAGAATGAATAAAGGCGCATATAAAAATGAATAAATGCGCATATAAAAATGAATAAAGGCGCATATAAAAATGAATAAATGCGCTTATAAGAATGAATAAAGGCGCATATAAAAATGAATAAATGCGCATATAAGAATGAATAAAGGTGCATATAAAAATGAATAGACGCGCATATAAGAATGAATAACCCTGTAATACTTGTTTATTTATCTTTTTAAAAAATTGCATTAGAATCCATTACATACTTGTTTAAATATAGAAATAATAATTTTGTATTTGTTAGTAAAACTTAATTTTAACAACAATACATTCTTTACTCTAATGAGTGTATAGTTTTAAAAAACTCATCTTCTTGAATAACTCTAAAGGTTTTATTAAAGTCTCTTACCAATAGCACTATTTATAAACTTTTTCACTAAGAACTCTGGATCTAACTTATTTTGGCAATAATATATTGCAACACTATCGGGATTAATGAAACTTGAGCTCGATCGCAATGATTTCCTGAGACTCATTTTTTTTCCTATAAAATACATAAAATATAAAAACCTGATTAAAAATTTGATAAAAAATTGGAAAATAAACCACTTAGTTTCAAAATACAAATTTAAAAGTATTTTATGCAATTATTATTATTATTTGCAAATAAAACTGACAAAATTATATTTAACATTACTGATTATAACAATCTATTGAATAAAAATACTTTGAATATAAGTAAAACAAGCGTAATTAATGAAATCAGTAACTAATAAGCACTAGTTTATAAAAAAAAGCAACAAAAGAAAAATTATAATCTATCATACTAGTTTTAAGATAAGGGCTAACAAATTATTTACAAAATTAAATGATTTGCATTTTAACGTTTTTCAGCGTTCGATTTCTAAATTTAAATATGGTGGATTGATCACGGTGAACTATCGTATGTCACGGTAACCGAGATTATAAATCGATGTATCAAATAGTTCCTACTTTCAACTGTAGGAACGTTTTGTAACATGTCCATGTAACAAAACGTTCCGATTTTGTAACAAAACGTTCCTATCGATATCGGATGAAACAAAACGTTCACATTATGTCGCAAATCGTTCACAATATGTAACAAAACGTAATATACATATACTTATTATTATTATTATTATTATTATTATTATTATTATTATTATTATTATTATTATTATTATTTTATAAACATCAATAAATACGATTTTCTCTCAATACTAAATTTATTTTTTATTTTTTATAAGAAATTTTCGCTGGATTGTTGTGACCAGCGTCATCAGCTTAAAAGATTTTGTTTGTTTTTGTTTCAAAAATCTTTTAAGCTGAAGACGCTGGTCACAACAATCTAGCGAAAATTTCTTTTAAAAAATAAAAAATAAATTTAGTATTGAGAGAAAATCGTATTTATTGATGTTTTTAAAATAATAATTTACATACTCTCATACATGATGTCTACATTCAAAAAAAAAAAAAAAAAAAAAAAAAAAAAAATATATATATATATATATATATATATATATATATATATATATATATATATATATATAACAATTTGGATAACAAATGTAAAAAAATTAATTAAGTGTTACAAAAAATAGATCAAATCAGCTTGTCCTTCCAGAATTTGAAATAATCTTAAATGATAGTTTAGGATATCGTTTGTCTGTATATACGTCCTAAAAGTCATACTATATATACAATTTACAAAAGAAGTATGCAAAATAAGTTTTTATTAAAAAATTTAATTACTTTACTTGAAAGTTATTAGTTATGTGAAGGTGTGCCAATTCATGAAAGTAATTAGTTATGTGAAGGCCAATTCATGAAAAAATATCAAGTACCATTTACAATTATATACCTTTTTAAAAAAATTTTCATTATTGGGATACAGAAATATCTCCATTCCAACGTATGTCATATTACATGTAATATTTTACTTAAAGACTCAAGCAAATGAAAAAATGTATATTGACAAACAAATCAGTTGTTTATTTAAAAAAGAAAAAATTGAAGAGTCACAATGAGTTTGCAAAACTAAATGCCCTTATCTCTTTGACATAACCATCAAAACCTAAATTAAAAAATCAACAACATCTTCTAAAATGTGCACAGCTACAAGCTAGGATCAAAACAATGCAAGAATAGCCTATTAGCTTAAGTGCGATGGTGGACAGTTAATTACATATTGATTTCTAATTCAATTATCTCTAATACTAATCATAATACTTAATAAAATTTAATTTGGCAAGAATAAAAAAAGTTATTTAGGGTTTCCTCCTCAAGTTAGGTATCACCCTATGATAATAAGGTACTTATTACCTTTTGCATACCAAGAAAGTAGAAATAGCAAAATACTTGTGTTGCCGAGCTTTAGAACACTCAGAGATTACAAAAATTATATTCCACCAAATGTTGGGTTTCAGGATGGCATTGTTGAGGAATTAAGTAGACAAACCAAATATTATACAAATATCGAATGATATGTTGCGCTTGTTATCAATGAGATGTCATTTAAATCTAGTCTGGTTTTTTATAAGAATAGTAATCAGCTGATTTGGTTTGTTGATTTTGGAGACCCAGACCTAAACTTTGCTACACTGCAAAAACGATAACTTGCTTGTCATTCCCTTGGTTTCATAATTTGTAATGCTACAACATCTTTTAAGTTTTTGCTTGCATATTTTACTACGATCACTGCCACAGCAATACAGTTATTTAGTTTATTATGGGATTTAGTATGCATTTTTAAAAAAATGTAATCTTTATCTAGTTTCTGTTGTAGCTGATGGTTCATAATCAAATTGAATAATGATTAAACTACTCAGTTACATGTGTGGAGATATGATTACTCCTGTTATTTCTAAAACAATAAATTAATATGCCAATTCTAGATATATCTATTTTATTGCTTCCCACCACACCTAATTAAATTTTCCCGAAATCATTTATTAAATTCTGGTGTTGGAAAATGTACGCACTTTTTGTGGAATGACGGGAAGTATTTGTGGCAGCACATAACTCAACTGCATTACGAAGATTTAGACAATGGTTTAAAACTTTTATCTAAACTAACTAATGAGTGTATTCAAATAAATTCTTACTCCACTATGACTGTCAAACTTGCTGCTCAAATTTTAAGTCAGACTGTATCGTCTGTCTTAAAAACACCTCGAACAGAAGAACATACAGAGACAGCTCGGTTTTGTGAAAAAATGGACATTTTTTGATTATCTTAATTCTAGAACAATTGAAGAACATAGAATAAAACCTTTCCTCAAAAAATACACTGATCAAAAGGATTATCGGATCCTTTTAGTCAGTGTATTTTTTAAAGAAAATTTTTTTTTTAAAAGAAATTTTTTGGTTAGTAAAAGGAGCCTTACATACTTACCAACAAATTTTGCCAAGATCCAATTGAGGAATATTTTAGTGCTCAAAAGAAAATTGGGCTTTGTTCAGAAATCACTGATGCAAAACAGTTTGGCTATAATGCTAATGGCTATAATGCTCATATGACAACAAAAAAGCTAGGATAAATATCTGTGAAGATTTAATTTATAAAAAAAAAAGAACACATGATTTTATAACTATAGTTATATATATATATATATATATATATATATATATATATATATATATATATATATATATATATATATATATATATATATATATATATATATATATATATATATATATATATATATATATATATACTCTTGCATGGTAGTCAGAAAGAGTTTCCCATAAACTGTAGTTTTAAAAAGCGCGTTATTAAACCAGACCAGAAAAAGTTTAAAAACTTAAATTTTTTTTTTTTAAATAATAAACTGCCTGCCCAAACCAAACCCTCAGTCGATGTAGCAGCACTTCCTTTCGAGTCAGGCTATTTGTCAGTCGTTGTAGCAGCACTCCCTTGCGAGTCAGGCTATTTGTCAGTCGATGTAGCAGCACTCCGTTGCGAGTCAGGCTATTTGTCAGTCGATGTAGCAGCACTCCGTTGCGAGTCAGGCTATAAGATAGTCGATGTAGAAACACTCCCTTAAGTGTTTCTACATCGACTATCTTATAGCCTGATTCGCAACGGAGAGAGAGAGAGAGAGAGAGAGAGAGAGAGAGAGAGAGATAGAGAGAGAGAGAGAGAGAACTAGTAAATTGTATTAAAAAAAGTATACAACAGTAAAAAAAAAATATAAATGAGCAAATAACACATTAGTCTTTTCTTTGACTTCAAATATCTTAAGTTTAATTTTACTCTAGTAAAATAAAAACTCTTTTTAGAATTAAAAAAACAAAAGCATTTATTACATTTCAAGTTTTTCTTTTAATCTATATGATTGTTTCATGTTTTTACGTAATCCTTTCTTTGATTTTTCTCCTATTGTTTTTTTTTTTTGTTTTTTTTGTTTGTTTTTTTTTGCTTTATGATTATTAACAATGTTCTTAGCGAAGAAATGACTTCGAACTTGAAAATATAAATCTAGCATTAAAGTAAATTTTTAACTACCTTTTTCAATTTTTAAATCACATTTTTCAATAATAGACCTATAATATTCATCTAAATTTTTATCACAGAGTATTTTTTTCATCAAAAAAACCATAGTTTTAGTAAGTTTTGACTGTTCTGTATATAAAAGAAATATTTTTTCCGCTACAATGAAAATATGTTCAAACTCAATTGTAATGCCAGTCCCAACCCTCCACAATTAAGAGTATTAACATGCTTTTGGTCAGTTAGATATTTTTTTCATTTCGACAGTTTTTTAATATAGACACTGTTCGTGGTAATTGAGTATTATTAGTTCAAGAATTTTTATTTTTTTATTTAAATTTTATGAATAACATAACCTCCAAGATATTGTAATTTAAACTTTCTTTATTACATATTGTAGGTGTATTTAATATTCGATTATTATTAACAATTAATATGTCGTTTTTTTAATAAGCTGATTTACTATCTGCAAGTTTACTAAATAATAATGTAGCAGCATCTTCATAGTCATCACCACAATTTAAAATTTCCATACTCTGGATTAACTACATTCCCAAAATAATTAGCGTAAAACTTTTTTGTTTTAAGTTGCTCAATAATTTGTTTTCCATAAAAGGAGTCTTCCATAACCTTGCAAAACGTATTTTGTGCTTGTGATATTCATGTGATTGCATTTTCAACCTAATATAGTTTTTGTTACGCAAAGTTTCGTGTTTCCAAACCAGTTTAAATCTAATAACTATGGTAATATGATTGAGATTTTTTTGTTAATGTGCTCAGGTAATTAGTCCTAATAAGCTGCCGATAGTCTAAAAATAATTATGGTCTGAAACTTAATATAAAAAATATTTAGTAAGAATGTCCAGCTATGGAGACGAAAAAAAAAGGCCGTAGTTAGAAAAAACTTTTTATTTTATTTTAACAATTAAAAGTCATTTTTGCTATTTTTTTTTTTTTTTTTTTTTTTTTTTTTCTATAAATGTGTATGACCAGATTGAAAAAACTGAAAATATATTGTGTTGAGGTGCTGATTTGATTCCAAGCGAAACGGCACGGATAGCAGCGCGTTAAGCCACTGATCTCTCGAATTTAAAAAACATATAATTTTATTAACTTTTATAGGGTCTTTTTTTTATTAATTGTTATCATTATTATTTAGTATTAAATAACTTTTATAAAAAAAAGTTATCTAATAATTAAAAGTCTTTTTTGCCTAAACTGTTTTCGTTTTAATTGTTGTATTTATGTTAGTATATTTTAAAAAATTGAAAAAACAAGAAACCTTGATTTTTGATCCTCTCTTGATAAATTCTTCTTCCAAAAGCTATGTCAACTCCATTAAAAATGACAGACGCAGCTATTTCGTAAATAGCAGCTTCTGTGACGCCACTATGTGGAAAAAACGAGATTTTATTTAAATTTTTTAGGAAAATTTCTTTTATCAAAAAAATATAAAACATATTTTTTGTGGGATATATTCTAATAAAGATTTGTGTGATATATTCTAATAAATATAGTAAATATTACTTTATTTCATTAAAACTATTTATTAATGTTGTAATAAATACAAAGTCTTATCCGAGAAATGATCTGTACCAGTTTTCTTTTTTTACAGTTATTGGCACCAACGATTGATAATCACTTAAAATTTGATCAGCTTATTCATCATGCTTTTAAACTTTACAACCAACATTTTACCAGTACAAAGTTTTACTTTTCCAATCGCGTTGTCAACTTATGGAATAGTTTACCGGAAAATGTAGCATTTGCATCATTTGTATCAATATTTAAAAACCGTCCTGTTCAGATATATTGTGTTATTTATTCTAATACAGTTTTAATGCCATTTGGTCTTAACTATTGTTGATCTTAATATATATTTTTTAACTGTTTTGCTGTAGCATAAGCGGCCTTTCTGTTGTTTTAAATAAATAAATAAAAATAAATTAATTAATTAAATTAATCTAAAAATGACAAATTGATGCAAGAGCAAACTTGACGTATAAAAGTTTGTTTTTTTGTTTTCTTTTTTGCCACAAATTGACATCACTCCGCATCAATTTTTAAATTTTAGATTAGCGTTTAGCAAATAAAATTATAAATCATTTATAAGCTTTACGTATGCAATAAAGGTGCGGATGGTAACTTTTATGCTTTTAAAGCAGTTTTTCAGAATGAATTATTTTACTGAAAAATGTTGAAGTCAATAAGGAATAGTTATAGGAATGGTTGGTGTGGAATAGATAAGTATATAAATAGTAGGTTTGGTAAAGAGCTGTACTAAAAAAGTAGAATTAACTTTAAAGTATATATAAATATATATATATATATATATATATATATATATATATATATATATATATATATATATATATATATATATATATATATATATATATATATATATATATATATATATATATATATACAATTAAAACCTAACTAAAGCAAGTAGAAGACAAAATGTCTCATCATCAAGAAAAACATAATTTAACAAGTTGTAATGATATCAAAAAGAGTTCTGTCTGAAGTTCCAATACTTATTTTGATATGAACGTGATTCTATTTATTTTAAATTATACTTACAATTCAACTATTAAATCTTATTTTCGTTCATTAACGCACATATAAATACTATTAACAATACAAGCAATATTTACAATAGTTTATTAATATAATATTATAAACCAACACAAAATGTAATAAGTAAAAAAACTAGCTCTAAATTATTAAGATAACTTAAACCGTAATAAAAATCAAGCATAACAACTGGTATTAAAATTAATAAATACGAAATAGAATCTTAAATTGCACACAAAAAAAACATGATACAAAAAACGTCATTAAATATCTCGAACTGATATGCGCATTAGCAGTCATTTCTCCGACTGTTTAATAGTGCTTCTCCTGATTAGTGTAAGTTAATGGTGCTTCTCTTCAAAAGCAGGGTTATGATGCCCATGCTTTTCACCTAAATAAATATTTGCATGTTATTATTTTTTTTTTTTTTATCAGGGTAAATATTGTGTGTCTGTAGGTGTGTGTGTTAGTGACATTGTTAGTGGTGATAAGTATTCCGAAACACTTGCTTTAAACAACAACAACAACAAAAATTTATTACGCTTAGAAGTAGCAAATAAAAATTTGGGTACCAGGAACTAAGAAATACAAACAAAAATCTGGAATCTACGTATCTTTTTTTCTAAATGAGTTTTCTTAAGAAAGTTAAATTGGTTATACCCCCAAATTTATAAGTAATATTGTTTTTCCTTAACGTCCCTTAAATTTTTATAAAACTTAGGAAGGGTACACTAGGCACTAACATTAGTATTGCGTTTTCAATTGCTTATACAAACATTACGCATCTATAATAATTTTCAAAATTAGTTTTACTGCAAAATAAAAAAAATCGAAAATTTTTACCTTAAAATCCTGAATGGCGTAAAAAGAATGTAAAAAACTGTTAGTCGCATTTTCAAAACAAATTATCTTTTGTTAAACAAAAATAAAATAAATGAAAATTTGCAGAACTAATGATGATGTTATCCTTTTGCTCGACAAATGGAGTTTTAACTATTTTTTTTATCGAGTCAAATTAAAACCTTTTTTAAAATGTAAAATGAGTTTTGTACTAATTACAAGCAATTTGAAAAATTAAAACTATAAAAGTATGTTTAAATATAGCTAAATAAAATCACTGGTAATATGAAATCTTTAGGTCTTATATGGAAACTTTACCAATATATAGTGCTTAATTTTCCATCACAATATCTTATCCTATTCATATTGTAAACTTTTTTTTTTTTGTAGTTATTTTAGGTGCTCCCACAAGTCCTAGCGGTTTTATCATAGAGCACCGTGGGAGAGCATTTAACAAGAATTTCACGCCTTCTTCCGTACCAATGTTGCTTGTTAGGCTAAAACTGGCGTCGAAAAATGCCAATATCTACTTATATCATAGACAGTTTCAATATCAGGAGCTTAAAACTCTACCAAGCATATATTGTTAATTTTAATTGTAAATGCTCAGGTCACAATACATAGTTAGTAAGAGTTGGTTGTAAGAGTTGGTTGTTGTAAAACTTATTGTTTAAATTTTTTCTTATTTTTTTTCATTTTTAAATTTACAAAACGTTGCACTTAAACTTCCTTCATTGATATTTTTCTACATTTAAATCTGCAAGGCTTGCTGTGATTAATTGATATGACTTTTCACCAATTAACTTATTTTTTGTCATCTTAAAAACAAAATTTTTCAAGATAAATAAATTAAGTTTTGGATAATTCAAGATAAATAAATTAAGTTTAAAACTCAAGTCATCTTAAAGTTACCATCTAATCATCCTACTAATGTTATCAACTAATCATCTAATTGTTATTTATGAATAAAGTTCTCCGCAGCGCAGCAGAATGAGCTTTGTAAATAAAGCTCATTTCAGACTGTACCGAGGAGAAATTTGTTATTAATTGTTTGTTATTATAATAATTCTCATATATGAGAATTAATTTATATTTTTTATAGTTTTAAAATAGCAGAACATATTTTTAATGCAGCACAATGAAGCAAATTTTGTGATGGCACTTCTGCAAAGTACCAATACAAAATTGTTAGACGACTTAATAAATTTTATTCTTAGGGCGTATTAACCAGTTCAGCTTTAACCAGTCGAATTTCAAAAATGCTTTTATTTACCAGACCTTTAAAAATAGGAAGTATTTAAAAATTATTCAAAGCATCTATTATGATCTTTCTTTAAATAATAGAAAACTATATTAAGTTTTGCGTCAAAACAATACTTATTTAGTGATTTAAAAAAGTTCATAATTTTATCACGCTGTTGTTAGGCCTCCTTCAGACCATTTTCTTTCATCACAGCTATAATATTGCCTCACATGGCTGGCTGGCAAGCCTCAAAATCTAGATCTTAAAATATAATTGAACAGCGCGCCTAGAAACATTCAAATCAGAGTAGTAAAACAAAAAATTCAAATTAAGATACAACACATCACCAAATTTTGAAAACAAAATTGAAAAGAGGTCATAACTTTGCACCACCATTTTTCTAAAATGATCAAATCAATAAACATTGATTTTGTTCATTGAAATTTTTATTCAAGTTAAACAGTTGTTTAACTTTTTATTCAAGCTCAACAGTTGAATCATTTAGGAATGATTATTTATTTTTATGCGAGATCTTAAATTTTTCGTGACATTATAAATCTGCAGATTGAGTTAGTAACAACTCTAAAACTTTTTAAATATTGTTTTTTATTGCCTGAGACATGTTTAACTTAATAATATATAGGTAGGTTGAGTAAGTCAGTAAAACATGAAGATGTTGCAAAGAAAGAGTTCCAAATAGTTAAAGTGCGGGGAAAAAAACTAGACGAATAAAAGTTTTAAGCACATGCATGGACAGATACACCCAAATCAAAAAAAACGTTATTAAAAGAACTAGCCCAAATATGCAACAGTATTCAAATAAGAAATATGTAGAGGTAAAGAATGAAATCAGGAGTAAGAAAATAGCGAGCATAATATATTTGCAGATGCTAATTTAGCAGTCGATTGAATATATGGTTTCCATGAAAGGTTAGTACTAAACAATAATCCAAGAAAAAGTAAAGAATAGGACTAACATAATAGAGTAAAAGAGTTTTCCTTCATTAATATAAGAGTTTCAACCATATTACAATATTTGATTGCAGTAAGTAACTGAGTTTTGTAGGAGTTAAAATTTACAAGCCACTGTGGGCCTTATCTGCTACAGAGATTAGATTAAAGATAGGCTTCCTGTTCTAAACAATCAAAAAATAAGACTTTTTGTCGAGACAGGAGTATAAAGTTGAATCATCAGCAAAGAGAGCTACTTTAGTTATAAGGTTGTCGGGATAAATGTAAATAAGAAATAAAACAGGACCAAAGATAGAATCTTGAGTTACCCCAGAAGTTACTAGAAATGATGAAGAGTGTTGGCCTTTGAGGATGACTTTAACAAAACGGTTAAAAAGAAACGATTGGATAGTCTCAAAAGTTTTCCCAGATACATGATATGAAACAAGCTTATAAAGACAACCAGCATTCCAAACTTTGTCGAAGTTTTACATGTGTCAAGAGCAATAGCCCTAACCTCACCGCCTCCAAATAATGCATAATACCAAGTCAGCCGTAGAGTGAGAGGATCGAAAACCGTATTAATTGTCTGATAGAAAATTATTTGACTCAAAATGTGATGTTAGAAATATGTAGATCAACGACTCCAAGACATTTATAATAACAGAAAAAGCACTAATCGGAAGATAGTTTGAGGGGTCAGAATGTTTCCCTGAGTTTTTGAAAATTAGAACAACCAATGACATTTTTTAGCAATCGCGAAAATAAGACTCAGTAAAGCACTTATGAAACAGGTTAGAGAAAACTGAAGAGAATTCTGGAGAACAATTTTTAAGACTGTTACCTGAATTTTGTCTGAACCATATGTCGTAGAAGAGTTTAATTGAGATATGAATTTAGCAAAGGAAGCTGGATATGGTTTTCAAACAATGAGTTATTTGAATGTCTAACTATGGTTCAACCTATTTAACTACAATGGATCAAAGAAAATGGCCATAAGATTTAAAGACGATTTTTAAAAACGGTTCTTTGCAAACAATTCTCTCTTAACCTTAAGAAAGTTAATAAGGTTAGTCCCTGGAATGAGAGAAAGAATGTTAGACCTACCCGTGTTAATGACGCGGTTGAAGATTTTCCAAACATTTCTAAAGCCTATCTTCTGAGATAAGATGCAAGATTTAGTAAACCAAAAATAATGGAGCTTAACATCAGACAGCACCTTTTAATAATAAATAGCAGTATGTTCTCAAGGGAGTTGCTCTTTTGATAAAGATGAAAACGATGATTACAATTAGATATAGCAGCTGTATAAGAAAGTAGAAACCATGAAGTAGAATGAAGTTTTCCTTGGAACCGTTGAGAAGAGATAAAAGTTTCCGCTCCTGTCTGAACAAAGGAGGGTATGTAGGAGGCGCATTTATCAGCTGAGAGAGAAAAGACATCAGCCCAAGAACTGTCACAAAAAAAATCACGAAAAGAATTTCAATCAGCTTTAGGTTAGTAGTATATAGTGTGATGATAGGGTTAGTCTGAATAGGAAGTACTAGATGAAATATTCAAAGCAATCATTGCATTGCATGAACCACCTAAAGAAGAAAAAGGAAAAAATTAACACAAGCTTGGATCAGAGACTATACATAAATCAAGGAGTGAAGTTTAATGATTTGGGTTGTTAGGAAAACGAGTCACAAAGTTAACTATCTGAGTAAGAGATTAAGAAATGCAGAAGTTGTAAGCTTTAGTGCCAGCAGGGTCAGTAGCGTTAGAGTCTAGCCTTTAAAGCGATAAATATTCAAGCCACTAATAACAACATGTTTGCAGAGGAATAAAAAAATAGGGCATAGTCAATTTTATGAGAAATTACATCTAAAATAGTGCAGCCTTAGAAAGCAGGAGAACAATAAAAAATAAAGTGAAAGGTGAAAAAGTGGAGGTACCAAGCGGAAGTACATGAAAAAATTGTCAAAGGATTCGAACCTAATTTCACGACAAATAGGGGAATCGCTGCGTATGTATACCCCAAGCCAGGCATGTGAACCATCTAACTAAAATAGTTAGGTGGTGGGGATGGTTTTTTACGTTTAATATTTTGGGTTACTTTTGACATGACTTGGCTCTTTAATAAAAAGAGCACGGAACTTGGAACTTGGCTCATTAATAAAAAGAGCACGGCCTCCTAAGCAACATGGGGCTCCTTATGTGGCCTCGACAATTTGCATCAAAATTTTGATCAAAGGCATATTTACATATAATGCCATTTGTACTTGATTTTATCTTGAATAATCATTTTTCTCAAAAATGACTCAACATCATCCTCTCTTTTACATTTAGAAAAGGTTAATAAAAATAAACGCAGCGTTAAAATAAAACCGAGCCATAAGCCATAACCTTATTTTGTCAATTATTCATAAATCTGTAATTTTTTTCAATATTTTAGTTAAATAAATGGATAAAAAAATTTTATATATATATATATTTACGTAAATTATGTAAAACTTACGTAATTATGTAAAATTTACGTAAATTATGTAAAATTTACGTAAATTATGTAAAACTTTATGCATAACAAGGGTTCTTATCAAGTAAACCTGATATTGAACATAAGTTGCACATTCTAACACCTAGAGCAATACTTTCTGCTGTCTCTATGCCTAATTTCTAATTCACTTCATCTAACTTTCTCTCTAATATCCTTCATTCTTCTAAAAACCACTTAACCTTGATCTGCAAAGGGTTTATTAGCTGAACTCGTCTTCGTGGGCCTAGGTATGTAGCCTCTACATGGCAAATATTTGAAGGATAAACCACATGGAGGATAAACGCATGGAAAAAAGTTATATATTAAATAAAGTAGTTTGTTAGATGTATTTTTATATTTACTTTTTTGAAGTGCAGTCTAAAAAAGCTTTCTTTATTATTATTCTAGTAATGCGATCTATATTTAAATCATTTAAAATTGTGGTTTTTGACAAAATTGTCTGTAGAATAGAAATTTTGATCTTAGTAATTGTTTATTATTATATAATTATTTATTTATATTTATATATATTGATTAATTTTGGTTGTAACTTTTAAAATAAAATACTTCTATTGAAAGTTTTTCACAGGTTCATGCCTAGGTTTCGGTTTCAACTCAATCTTGAATTTTAAATGTATCTATATCTGAATCTTCCAGCCGTATCCTGGACAATTGGATAGATGTTTTCAAAGTTCCCTGGAAATGCAACCAGCTGAAATCATAGATTTACTCCACAAAAATACTCCTCTTTTGCCGTGAAAAACACGAAAGTATAATGATAAGGGTCATCTGTGATGATATACTTTCATACTTGTTTATAAAAAATCTATAAAAATCTATAGCTTTTTCATATTACCTGCAATATATTCTTTAAATTTATCGACTTGTAACCTACACTTTCTTCTATATCACTACATCCTGATTATCTGCAATTGCATGCTCGACATGCTCGCTCTACATTCAATTTTTCAACATTAATTTTTTTTTTACTGTAAATAATGATTTATTAATATGATCTAATTATTATTTAGATATATCGCGAAAATTAATCCTGAAAAAGAAAATTAAATCGAAAAAAAAAATGGTAAAAAATGTCGGACCTCACCCAAAAGTTTTTAATTTTGTAAACGAACTAGCGCTGTTCGAGTGAACAGACATCAATAGATCACAAGTCGTTTTGTTTATGTTTATATTAACTATTATAATATAATATATGTAATAACTTTTATAATATAGTATGGTTTGTCATAATAAAATGTTAATTGTTTGTCGAGTTCTTTTAAAATAAAAATTGAGTAGTTTTTAAATAGTCGAATTACATTTTTAAATCAACATATAAATTCTATTCAATTATTTTTGATTTTCGCGTTAACTCTGTAAAATGAGTCAAGTAACTGAACTAACGGAGTTTTTCCGTTAATTCGATTAGAAAAAATGCAATACCGAAACCGTAAATTTTACGGGGAAAGTAGCTACCTGACATTATCCGTTATTTTGTACGGAAAAAACAAAATACGGAAACCGTAAATTTTACGGAGAAAGTTCTATACCGTAAATCGGGGTTATTTGGAAAGTGAAGAGTTATTTGGAAATTATTGATTTTTTGCCTAAATTATTTGCTCTATATATATTTTTTGGGTTAGGAAGTTATGTTTACAATATTTTAATTAAACTACTCGTCTGTTGCCAAAGTTTTGTTGCCATGGTTGTTGAGGTTGTATTTATCCGAATTGCGTTAAAACTTGCGAGTAAAACAACCATCTTTTTTAATTAGAAATAAATACATGAGAAAAACATAAAGCAATATATATATATATATATATATATATATATATATATATATATATATATATATATATATATATATATATATATATATATATATTATATATATATATATATATATATATATATATATATATACATATATATTACCGTTGTTTTCGTTTAAAGATTTTGTTTAAAAAGCAAAAAAAGAATTTAATATTATTTTGAATTTGTTCAAAATTTCTAAGGCATTTTGTTAAATTATGTAATAGACCGAATAAAACATTTTTGGTGAAGAAAAGTTATTAACTTACTTACCTCCAAGTTCTCAATGTGTCCTAAGTACACCGTAGTACTGACACAGGCACATAGGGTATGTTATACCTTGGCCTTAATTATCTTTTTTTTAACCTTAAAATCTATGTACTAAGTATGAAATATACATTTCTGATATTTTAATGGTGAGTAACATAATAATTGACTATTCAAAATATGCAATTATGATTTGTGTATGTCAAATCACAATGAAAAATACATATCTAAAAAACTGTCCTAGATACAACAGCTTCCCTTAATTATTATATTATTTATATATACTTATCAGGGGAGGGAAGTAGGACCCCAAAACTTTGCCCCACATTTTGGCTTCTTGCCTCAAAAGTGAAAGCAACAAGTTGATAAAATACTTTTAATATTCTCAACTAGATTTATATTCATTGATAAATTTTGAATTTTATAGTAAAATATTTCTGCGTTTAAAAATTATGACCATATAAAGTTTGAACCCCATCAATTTTAGATGATTGTAGGTCTAATAATTTTTGAAATTAAAAAAAGATTTTTTATTTATAGTTTCTTGTTATTAAACCTAAAACATAATGTTGCGTTCAGTTATTGTGCATTAATGAATGTTTTGCTATTTTTAAGTTATTTGTGATAATTGCTTATAATATTTGTTTAAAATATAAAAAAAAATATTTACTCGATGAGTGTTTGTGACGCTTTTCTTCTGGATCTATCGGACTTGTACTATCACTTGGTGAAACTGGTCGTTTGTTGTGCTACAAAATTTAAGTATCAACCATTAATTATCATTAACTCTCAATTTAAAATTAAAAAAAAAATTGTTGAAACAAGAGTAATTACGCAATAATATTTATATATTAATAACAATAATTTTAGAAACAGCCCATAATAGCTGTTCCTAATAATAACAACTAATAATAGTTGTTGCTAGTAGTAACAATTAATGAATTAAGTTGATTTTATTATTAGCTAGTATAACTAATTGTTACTAATTGTAACTATTAATAAAACTTTTCAGGTTTCTTTGATATTCTGATTAACTTGATTATTAAGATTATTAACTTGAATATTTTAATTAGTGAGAGAATTAAATCTTCTTTATATTTATATTAAACCTTTCCAATTAAAACCAGTTTTTTGATATTGCCTCATAATCAAATATACAATATAAATTATTTTTGCACTGAAGCAGTGATGCTTTCTGACAGACATTTTTTTTTGTTTTTTTTGTTTTGTTTTGTTTTGTTTTTTGTTTAAACTGTGGCAAATTTAAGTTAAATTAGATGGAACTTCAAAAAATCAATAGGAAAATTGCAAATTATAAAAATAAATAGAAGAATATACATTAATACAAAAATATAAGATTAATACGAAATAATTTTGTGTTAACAGAGATTGAAATAGGAGTCGGGTTGTCGAGTCCCCTTGGAATATTCTTGAGACCTGCTAGATGAGAGATAAGAATTATTGTTCGTTGTTTCAGTAAGAATGAGCAATGGTTGGGTGCCTCCTTAAAATAGGTCTCAAAACATAATCCGAGGGGCTGCGATGTCCGACACTTATTTAGACCCCTGTGATAAAATTATTTCGACCCCGAAGATATCAAAAAACGTTTCTGAAACAAAGTAAAATTCAAATTCAAGTTTACAAATAAGAAATTATTTTGCTGACTTAAGCATCCTTTTTTTATACCAAAGTTTATAACGCCAAAATTCTCACAATCACATTTTTAACAATTTATTTAATAATCAATCCCAGAATGCAACAAAAAGTACTTAAAGAAGTGTGAGTAGGCTCTAATTGTTTCGTTAAATATTCTATTTTTACATATACATACATTAAGAAACATATTTAATACCTGTATGTTTATGTAAAAATAAATGTTTTGTTATACTATACATATAAAAACAAAGAAAAATACCTTCTTCTTGTGATTCATATAAAAAAAAACTCCAATAATAATAAGTCCAAGAACTCCAACAATTACACACACAACTGTGATTGCAATTTCGGCGTCAGTCAAATGATTATTTTCACCATCTGAATAAGTTGATGGTAGGGTTGGTTTAGAATCATCTAAATGACTATATTTTAAAGAATCATTTGAAGCTACATATTCAACTCCATTAATTATTATCTTTAAATTTCCATTCTGAATCAATGACTTTATGTTATTCAAATCATTATTAAGAGCATTAGAGACAAAAATTAATTCCAAATTAACAATTGTGCTTCCGTTTGAAGTGGTACACGATTTAATTTTGTCATTAGTCAGGTTCAACTTATCTTGACATGCTTTACAAACACTAATATCATCACTTTTATTATATGCTTTCGGAAAACTAAAACTAAGATTAACATAGACATTAGTAGGGTTTAAAGTAGTTGTTGTTGTATTTCCTGCAGCGTATGTTGTTGTATTTCCTGTAGTATATGTAATTTTATTTCCTGTAGTATATGTAGTTTCATTTCCTGCAGCATATGTTGTACTTGTTGTTGCTATTGTAGTTGTTGTTGAATCTATTGCTGTTGTTGTTTCAATATATGGTTTTGCCGTAAAAGAACTGGTATTATTTTCAACATTCTTATTAATCCAAAAAACACCAGTAAGAAATAGACCTGAACATTTACATCTGACATAATCCTCATAGATTTCTGATGTATTGCAACCATTTGTTTCCCATGTTAGATTTTTAATATTGAATTGAAAGCACTACAATTCAAAATCATTAAAATATTTTAGCAACATTTTTTATTTTAATTAAATAACAAGGCTAAACTTAAAATAATACCTGAAGTTGCGCACTTGTCGTTGATAATTCATCTGTAAATGTACTTGCGTTGTTTTGTGAAGTATTGTTATAAAAATTGGTTGTCGTTGAAGGTTCAGAGGTTGCAGGAATATCATCTTCAACAAAAAAATCAATAGATATAAATAAAGGGTTAAGACAGTTAATTATACGATTTGTTATAGGATTCAAAACAAACACAAGTCCAATAGGTGAAGCTACTTGAGCGTTATTGAGTTCAGAATACTCATAAGTCTGAAAAAAAAATTATATCTTATATTATGCAGAACTCAATAAAGTGAGAAGCAATTGTCTATACTTTTGTCTTTAAAACCAGAATACATGTTAGTCTTAAAATAATGCTAAATTTTATTTTTAGATATTCTATGAAAATCAGTTTCAGAAGAATTAATGATGCGCTTTATTTTCTAATTAAAAGTCCAAAGATTTAAAAAACAAGTTGATTTTTTTTTTTTTGGTTGTAATTTTTTAGTTAATTTAGGTTCCAACTATATTTTGAAAATTTTCTAATCATATTTAATATATATATATATATATATATATATATATATATATATATATATATATATATATATATATATATATATATATATATATATATATATATATATATATATATATATATATATATATATATATATATATATATATATGTATATATAATTATGGCAGGGTCATATTTTAAAAATTTTAATATTTTAGTCTTACTACAGTACCATCTTTTATATTTGAATTTAAATCAAATAATTGAATTTCTGTTTATTTAAACTTTGATGGAATTAGGCCTTTCTTCTTCGATATACAAATAGTTACCTTCTCAAAAAATTAAGTTTTTAAGTATGTAAATAACATTTGGTACTTACTAATAGACATAAAAAAAATTTACTTTGTATTATCAGGACCTACATTGAAAGCTCAAATTTCTTGTTTTTTATAGTACTTGAAGATAATTCTATTGATGTAAATTAACAATGAAAATGGTGGCATACAAACTATTAGAACAAATGAAAAAAAATCCAAGAAAAGAAAAAACAAAAAAAAGGTTGCGCGAAAGTATAAGATAACAAAAACTAGGATCTATAAAACAGGGGTTGAATGTAACTGTAAAAGGTTGAAATGCTTTGAAATAGCTAAAAGAAAAGATAAGAACTTTTTATTAAGTAACTTAAACTCTCTATTACTTAAACTCTCACCAGCTTTCTCACCAGCTCTCTCACCAGTTCTCTCACCAGATGCTCGAGATTTTTATCTTGCTAGTTTAATAACTTAATTGTTGCAAAAAAAAACAATTGAAGAAGAAAAAGAAATATTGATTTAAAAGGCTATAGTATAGTTACAAATATAAACTTTTTATTAAAAATCATTTTACGAGTAAAAATTCGTTTGTTTGTGTTTGCTTTTCTGCATATGTTTCAATTTTTAGCATAAAAAAGGGAAGGTTGGAGACAATAAAAAGAAGTTTTTTAACAACAGGCATGTTATATATTTTTATTTAACACAAAAAACGATCATTAAATCTTTTTTCCTATAGTTTTTCATAAAATTAATCTTATAAAAATTACAGTTTTTTGTTTATATAGGTATTCGTATATTTATATACACCTTATTATTATAGTTATATACATCTCAAGATCAAAGAGGAAAACAAAAAGATTATTATAATAGCTTTACTCTTGAATTAAATCTGATCACGTTTCTTCGTCTAGAGGTCAAGAATTTTCAACTATTCTCAAAAAAAATCTAGACAAATCTATCTTTCGGAAGAATTAAATTTTACTAAGATTTTTGACCTGTTTAAAACTTAATATGGAAACGATGAATTGTCTTTTGAATCTAACGGAAACATATTCAACACTAATTTTAACATTTCTTTTGGACTGGTGCTTGTTCTGAATGCGATGAATTTAAAATTAAAATCGAAGCTATAAAAATTGAACTACCTTTTAAATCAAAATTGCAAAAAGTACAACACCACAAAGATGCAGAAAGAGAATTTTCTTATTCATGAAAAGAAAAGGTTTGGCTTCATTAAAAATGACTTCTTATGGAATTTAATAAAGATCTAGGGTTTATTGCAAAATACCTGTATGTATTCCATCAGATTGGATTAAAACATTCAGTAATGCTTGTTAAAGATCCTCTTCGTTTCATGTTGTAGAATTGACGCAAGATATGACAAAAAATATTATTGGTTTTATGAGACCATTTTAGAAAAACCAATGTTTGAAATGTTAAACTTGGTGAAATTTGTTTTAGAATAGACTCAAATGGAATTATATTTCATTGTGATTCATGAAATGGATTACTGTTCAAAACAAATTTAAAAATTACAGGAAGAATGTTATAAAAGATTTTATCCAAATTCTGTTTAATTCAAAACTTTGCATCTCCATGGCAAAGTACAGAGACCTACAATAATTAAAAAAATTTACATCCAAAACTGAGTTTTACGACTCTTTGCCCTTACAATCAAGAGCTTGCCGACACATGGCATGAAAGTATTGATTCTGAGGATAAAGAATAAACAGATGTCTTTTTTGATTAAAAGTTTTTCTTCCTTGACTTTTAATTCTTAGTGTTTCTTGAATGGTTTCAAAATTTTAATTTGCACCTTTATTCTCTGTATTTTACCTAAAACATTTTCTATTACTAATGGCCTAAGGTAATGCATTATAGATATAAAAATAAATTCAGATTTGACATAAAATTTATTTTTTTTGTTTCAATTTATTTACCCATAGAAATTTAAAAGCACTTTGTTATTACAGGGTGGCCACAGCTTTTCTATAATCCACTGAAGTCCTCTTTTTTCAAAAATCTCATCCAAAATCCTCTATCAGCCTCGAAAAAGTTAAAAATTTGATCAAATTTCTTCTTAACTCCGCTTTTTTATTTTTTTATATCTTTGTGGTATTATTATGTTAAAAATTCTTGGTGTGCAAAACTGGTTACCGTCTAATAAGATATTTGGTTGCAAAAAATTGCTTTAGCAAATCCGTGTCATTTAACATATATTATGGTATTATTGATCCCAGTTTAAACCCCACAAATCTGGAAACATTGAACCAAAAAAAAAACTCTAAAATCCTCAATTTTTTTTCAAAAATTTTTAGTTTTGCAAAAAACATCCTCTAAATTAGATGGAAAATATCCTTCAATATTTTTTAGGATAGGAGGACCGCTCCATGGAAGGAGAGGAACAAAATGATTTTTCTCCGATCCAAGTATGTTAGGGATTATAAAAATATCAAAGAAACGGTCTTTTTTATAAGAAAAAAACTCTTAAAATAAAATTTTACCCGAGAGCCCAGCCAGCCTCGGAGCACCCCTGTCACTTTCAATAAATACTTGTTTGCGGGTACAGTTTTGTGAAACCTGCATGGGCAAAGTTTGAAAAAATTGCACTACGTCATAAACAACTAATGCGCATACCATTTAAAGGTCATGCGCATAAATATGCTCATAATATGCATATGATGCGCACACAAATTTAACTAATGAACGGTATGTGGAATTAATTATTGTCAAATATAGAAGAAAATGTTTTTTAAATCATAAGCAGGTGACTTTAAACGCGCTCATTTTAAAAATTGTCTCTTTTCTTTTTTTGTCAGTGTTATCATTTCTACAACAAATTCAATCATTTTATTTTCAACTGCCTTAGCAATTGTTGGATTTGTTTTGGAGGCTAGTTCTGAAATTGAACTGATTATATCAATCGTATCCTCACCAAAATAGAGTACTTCTGCAGCATACTTTGGTGTCAGCATATAGGCAATTCCCATAATTGAGGTGATAAGGAATTTAAAGTGCTTCATAACCATTTCCAAATACATTTGCAAATTTCTTGTACATTTTATGAAAATAATAGTACATCAAAGATATTGATGCATTATCATTTTCAAGTATTCTAATGGTGCTAGAAGGATTTTCAATATCTTTCACGAGTTTTGCTAAACTCAGAAAGCGTTTGATTTAATTAGCGTCATAACAGCGGCCATATTTGTTTTTGGAGCAATATCTTTCAAAGATGCATTTTGCTCATCCTCAAGTTGAATCAAAACATACTTTGCTATACAAAGGTTGTTTGTTGAATTAAGTTGAGCCATTGAGCCGAAACAGGCATAGTGAGTGAGCAAAGAATATTAGCTGCAATTCTCTTTTCTTCAAACTTCGTTTTAACAATGTTATGATTTTTCACAAACATCATGAACTTTCTCAGGTTTCTTCTTTGATGATCTTTGAACTTTCAGCAGTACTCAAAATGTCCTTAACAAGAAAATTCATACCGCGTGCTGCACAGTCGTACGTTGAGATTTGTGGAAATTTTTCTTCAATTAATTTTCAAGCAGCTTTCATTACAAGAGTGTTGTCAGTGATAACACTTCTGAACTATTGTGGGCCGAGAGTCTCGATTACTTCAATGATGGCACCAGCTGCAGCGTTTAGGGTTATGCCCAATGTGTTAATTGAACTATAGAAATATGGTTTTGAATTTAGTCCCTTGATACAAAAATTCACTAATGCCACCAGTGTTTGTCCAATCATCACTGACAAGCGTTAAAATTTCAGATGATTCGAGAATTTCTTTCAATCTAGTGGACCATTCTGCGTACTTTTTATTAAGAAGCGAACCTGATAGCGTTTTCGCGCACGGTATTGATGATGCATATGATAGATTACATGCTTTGATCAAATCCTTAAAAACTTAAGATTTAACGAGACAAAGAGATATTCCAGTTTGGAAAAAAGAAAATTGCTATTTTAATATCGATTCCTTTTTTTTGATTCTTCAGGATTCATTACATTGTCAACTACTTCGTATGTTTTAGCTGAGATGATGATGTCGTTGTTGAAATTGGTTGATGGTTATGCTTTTCGTTTTGCAAACAATCGTTTCTCATCTTCACTTGCGTTTGAAATTGGTGTTCGTTTATGTACTGCTACGCGATTTTTTGCCCATTGAACTGCCTTTTGACAGGCAATGCAAATTCATCTTTACTGGATGAAAAACGTCCAATTAAACTATAAATTTATCAGTTTTTTATTGTTTTACTCTTTAATAAAAGCGCTTTTATAATTAGTAACTCAAAGTTATCAATCATAACAGTGCGTTAATTAAAGAATATTAATTGTGTAATTAAAAGTTGTTAATATTTAATTCCGTTATTAAAACTGATGGGTTTTTTTTTGTTCCAAAAGCGTATTAATTTAATATTTCATATAAACTAGAATTAAAATTTAACGGTTTTTAATGATTTGAAATTCAAAAAAAGTTTTGCGCATAATTATACAAATGCATGAGCACAATTTATCGGTAAATATCTGCCCATCAGATTTCTCCGAATCCTTGTTAGAAATATAACTTTAATTGCAAAGTAATATCATTTAATTAAAGAGCATATAATTACTTTTGATGATATAATTCAATGGGATATAATTAAATATGATTTAAGTATAATATAACTACTTTTTTTTTAGAAAAAAATTTAATATAATTACTTTAGCAAAATACCTTAAAAATTTAGATTTTTTTCTAAAGATTAAAAGGTTATATGGGATTGAAAGTTTATGTTAAACAGAAAAATTATGACCCAGCTGTTTCTTCCCGTGATGTCTTCATATATGTTTATATAAATATTATACTGCACACTAACCCGCTGCCAGTATTAAAATTTAATAAGAGTCATCCTGTAAAATGTTCTTATTTTATGAATAAATAAATTCCAATAAATATAAATTTAAAAAATTGATGGCTGTTTAGGGATTTGAGTTAAAGTTATTTGTTTCAAAGGACGTGGGGCGCTACGAATTTTGTTTACAAAAAGTTCATAATTAAAATTACTCAACTAACTTTTGTTTGTACCGTATTTATATTTGAATTTTCTTTACTATTTTTTATGTAACCTTTTAAAATATGATTCCTGACTAAAAATCAAGTATATATATATATATATATATATATATATATATATATATATATATATATATATATATATATATATATATATATAATATAAGTATATATATATATATATATATATATATATATATATATATAAGTATATATATATATATATATATATATATATATATATATATATATATATATATATATATATATATATATATATATATATATATATATATATATATATATATATATATATATATATATATATATATATATATATATATATATATATATATATATATATATATATATATATATATATATATATATATATATATATATATATATATATATATATATATATATATATATATATATATATATAGCGTGACCTTTTTTAGAGTATAATACTCTTTTTGACGTAAAATTTTTTATACACTTTCTTTTTCTAAAAATCACAAAATATACTCTTTTTATTTAAACTACTGATTTAAGAAATTTATTTATTTAAAATAAACAATAAATAATAAATGATTTTTCGCAGATCTAAGCAGTTCTAAACTTTCTAAACTGTTATATAAACTTTTATAAGTTTCTAAACTGATTTTTCTTTTACCATGACAATAACGCAATATTGTTCAACACGCAGCATCATAAACACATAAAAAATGTTCATCAGTTTTTATAAAACAAAAGCTATAATTTTTTTTTCTTTAAAGATTTAGCTGCTTATGATGAAAACTTACGGTCATTGAGCTTATGTGGTCATACCACAACGTAACACACGGCCATTTTTTCAGGGATATGGACTGCACATCAAATTTTTGAGAAAATTCCGTAATTATAAGATTACCTGTGGAAAATGTTAGTGTGTCTTGTTAATAATTTAATTTTAAATTAGTATGAAGTTTTGTTAAAAAAAAGATTTGCAACAAGCAAACTTTTTTGTTGTTGCATGTGATGCATTGAACTACCAAAAAAAAAAAAAAAAAATTTTTTGTGGTTCGATGCATCACATGCACTTTTAAAATACAAGACTTTATTTTGAAAGCTAGTTGTTAAACTTTCAAAATAAAGCCTTTTTTTTTTAAATTTCATAACCTTGCAGAATTGAAACTTGCACCTTGAAATTGCAGAAACAATAGCTAATATAACTTTAAAAGATATTAACTTTTACAATTTACAAGATAATGTTATTGGATTTTCAGCAGATAAACTTTGGTGCTTTATCAACTAATAAAACTCCAGGTAACATCAATGAAAAGCTTGAAAAGAATTTACAGAGAGAAAATCACGTGTAATTCCAATAAATATTGAAGAAATATTGCTGATAATATATCATCAGTTTAATATATTTAAATAGAAGAAAAAAAAAAATATGTGACTTCTATTGTAGTAAAATTAAATACCACAATAGTTGGTTATTTGAAAAAGTGGGCTGGAAGGTTTTGTAATGAAGCATGGAATATAAAGTAACTTATGTTAAATAAGAAATTTTAAGATAACAAATTTAAGGAAGCTGACATATATTTTCTTAATCAAACTAAATCATTACCTATTCCTATTGTTAGTGATAATGAGAATTTTGACTATATACCCATTAATGATCATATACCTATTAATGATTTTTTCCTTCATTTAGTTGACAAATTTGACCCTTTTTGTCATTCAGTCAACAAATGCTTAGACAAAGTAAGTCGGTAAATTTAGACAGTCAAAAAATTTTTTTAAGTCGGTAAATGCAGTCGAAAAATTTTAAAAAATGAGGACTTTTGTTTTAGTGGGCAAAAGTTGTAATGGAATCCTTTAATAGGGCAAAAATTATAATGGCTTTCATTACAACTTTTGCCCACTAAAACAAAAGTTCTCATTTTTTAAAATTTTTCGACTATATATATTTATATATATATATATATATATATATATATATATATATATATATATATATATATATATATATATATATATATATATATATATATATATATACATATATATATATATATATATATATATATATATATATATATATATATATATATATATATATATATATATATATATGTTATATATATATATATATATATATATATATATATATACATACATATATATATATATATATATATATATATATATATATATATACATAAATATATATATATATATATATATACATATATATATATATATATTAGGTATTTCCATCATATATATATGAATATATATATATATATATATATATATATATATATATATATATATAATATATAAATATATATATATATATACATTATATTTATATATATATATATATATATATATATATACATATATATATATATATATATATATATATATATATATATATATATATATATATATATATATATATATATATATATATATATATATATATATTATATATATATACATATATATATATATACATATTAAAGGGAATAGATGGATAAATTGACAAGTCAACGTTAGTACATTCTATCAAGTACAACACTGATAAAGATCCTATTATTTTTGCTTCAACCAAAGAAGAACATCATCTTATATTTACAGCAGAGTATGGTCTAACATCAAAAAGTTATTTGACTCATGTAGTTATACCTAATGGAACTGGGGCTACCATGGTAAACGCTACTGCCAATGTTTTAACAGAATATAATAGTGTTCATAGGTTAGTAGCTGTTATTGTAGATAACACAAGTTCAAATACAGGTGCAGATAATGGTTTGGTTGATATACTTAAAAAAATTCTTAAAAAAAGTTTGCACCTTTTAGGATGTTTGCTGCATCAAGTTGAACTCCCACTGAGACACATTATATGTGAATTAGATGGAAACACAATTGGCCCTAAGTCTTACAAGAGGGCTATTGGAGATGCTGCATCTAATTAAACTCTTCATGAACAGCCATTGGTTGAAATAGAGTTATTTGTTAACAGTTAAGTTATAAGTGACCTTAGTACAGTCCAGCTTTATGAGTACAGTGTCGGTATCTCAAAAGGTTTAATTTTAAAAAATTTCTTGCAAAAAAATCTGGACCAGTTTTTCAAGCTAGATGGCTAACTTTGGCTCTTAGAATAATAATGGTTTATGTTAGGACTGATAAACCATCTGCTGAGTTATTAGTAATAACTAAATATATTGTTCAAGTATATTGTGTAATGTGGAATAACGTCTGAAAATCTGAGAAAGGCTATTGAATCAAATCTAAAACTCTTAATAATTGACATGCCAAACAATTCTCAATCTGTGGAGAGAGCAGTAAAATTAACATATAAGGCATGTAAACAAGTTTATGGTCAAGAAAAGCGACACAAATTCAATTTGACAAAAAATTAAAGTCAAAAAGAGAATAAAAGAAACGTAGGAAAGTGTGACTATTTTATAAAATGAATGTCTAATATTTTAGTAATAGTTTGTAAGTTTTTAACTGCTGAATAAAATATTAATTGTTGGCAATAACCAATATTTAGTTCATAAAATTACTAATTACATAGAGCCCCAGGACCGCTTTTTTAGGAGGGGAAAGGGGTGCAGTGGAGGAAATGCACCAAGGCTCCACAATCAATTTTAGTTTTCTGATAGTATAATTTTTATGCAGCAAGAACGAATAATGAAATGAAAAAGTAAAAAAAAACTCACTTTTCTGACCCACACACTTGAATGAATACTTAGTTTAGTTTTTTGCAAGTGACTTAGCGCATATCTTTATCTAATTAACATAGTGTTAACTCCGATTTAGTTTTCATGTTATTTGCCATTAAAGTCTTCGCGTATTTATTAAAAATCAGGAATCATGTTATTTCTTATTATAATTATCGCTCAGTTTAACTCAACTCACTTCAAAATGTTAATTAAAAATGTATATTAGCTGCATTAACTGATATAAAAAAATACGTTACTGAGACATTCCTCAAATTTGTAGTTTTATTTGCAAATTTGTACCTTTAAGCAAATTTGTACCTTTAAGGCGAAGATCAATCCCAGCGGGCATTTATTTTTTTTCGAAACATTTTTCCGTAAAGAATGTTTAAAAGACGTTTAAAAAACATTTAAAAGACATTTAGAACGTAACTTTTAAAAATAAATGCCCATAGGGAATGCACTTATTCAAAAATGGCAAGTGACATGTAATGACTGGTTTTATGTTTTTATGAAGAGATGGTTAAAAACAATTTAAACAAGAAAATCAAAATAAATAACCTTAATTTTGAATGTGTTGCTAAGTAATATCAACAGACTGGTATATTTTCTGGGTTGCATATTTGGAACTGTGATGAAACAGGTTTTTTCTTACTTAAGGCAAAGCAACCGTTATGTGTCGAAAAGGGAAAAAACGTACATTTAAACAGGAAACAATAAAAAAACTAATTATACTGTGAACAATTGCTGCAAAGCTGATAGACATTTTCTTCCAACATTTATAATATACAAAGGAATTTGTGTACTGAGTGGGTAAGAGTGATCCAGTTGGTACCAACTATTCAATCTCAAAATCAAGTTGGATGGAATACAATATGTTAATAAATGGTTGAAAGAAGTATTTACTCGCAAAACTGAGCAAACTGGTGGTATTCATATTTTAGTATTAGATAGGCATTCGGCTCACATGACTTAAGAAGCGGTATTGCTGTGCAAAAATTTCGATAAAATCTTGATTTGTCCACTAGAGCAATCTTTCATAGCATTCTACAAACATTGGATGGGGATGTCAAATACCATGTCAAACAAGCGTGAAAAGAAGTTCTTATTAAGTATTAAAATTTAGATTAAAAAAATATACAACCGTTGCCCAAACTGCTGTAGAAGAGTAATATATATTTGCATGCAGTCGCTGGTTTTTAGTTTAACGGCTTGTTTCCGCCTAATAAAAACAACATAAATCATAAAGCATTAGAAATCACACAAACATTTAATCCACCATCATCCTTAGCAGCCTCCTCAGTATCTATACCATCTTGCTTAATCACAGCGTCATAATCTTCAACAAATGCTGCAGCATCTACTCCAACTACATACCAACTATGATCTTTAATTAACTACACCAGCCTCGATTTTTGATATGTATCAAGCAGTAAAAAAGGTGTCGAGCTCTGCAAAAACAGAAGCGAGCTGGAAGCAATTGAAATGGAGTTTTTTAAGACAGATAATAATTGCATGTTAAGAAGTCAAGCCAGTACCAAAACTTGGTGGAAAATGTATTACCGAAGAAAAAGTGATTGAGTTCCTCAAACAAAAAGATGAAGAAAAAGCTATAAAGGGAACTGTAAAAGTTTCTAAACTTAATGCAAAGCGTAGACATTTATGCCAAGTACTCAAATGCCTGAGAAAAACATAAAATCATATATTTAAAAAAAAATGAGGCTAATAAGAAAATTTTACAACAATTTAATTTTTTAACAGTGTATATATGTCCATAGACATCATATATTAAAATAAGTAGAAAAAATATGAAATAATTTCTTTTGTTTGCAACTTTTTTTTTTTAACACTTACCTTAACACCATCAGAAAATACTAGGCCGCACTTGCAATCGAATTGCACTCTCATATGTTTATTAAAAACCGTAAACTAAATTTTCTGAGCTTAGCTGGGCGCAGTAAGTTCTAGGCTTTTTATTATAAATGATACCCAATCATACATTTTGTTCTGAAAAACTGAAAACAATGGTTTTAGATTTTTAATCATTTAGATTTTGTTAAAACATATTTTAAATAGCACTTCAGGGCTGTAGAATCGGACTCGGAGTCGGAGTCGTGGCGTTATAGTTGGAGTTGGAGTCGTGACATTAGTAGTGGAATCGGAGTCGCTAAACAAAATTGCGACTTCGACTCCAAGAGTAAATCCTCTCGGTATATTCACGGAATAGTCACAGTAAAAGGATGAGACTTATTGAATGACGAGTAGAACGAGAATGGATTTTAGTAGATGCCACAAGAGACGCTAGCTCTTTAGTACAGCGCACATTACAGTATTTATAAAAAAGAGAAAAAGAAGCAACATTACGACAATGTGATAATGGTTGGAGGTTAGCTGCAAGAGCAGGTCTAACTAAGTTTACAATGCCATTTTGCACCTTGTCTAAAAGAGAAAGCGCATTATTGAAAGTTCCGCCCCTAACATGGCAACAGTATTTCATACAAGAATGGATTTGATATTTATAGAGATTAAAGGTTAGAATCCGGAGTATGAAAGTGTTGAGCTCAATAAAGAGAAGCAACCTTAGCAGATGCTTATTTTGAAATGTATTTGATATATTGTTTCTAAAAAAGATCGGAAGTAAGAGTAAACTATAAAAGATGAAGGATTGATGATTCATTGAGTACATATCCGATTATAAATATAGGAAGATTATTGCGGTAACAATTGACTAAAATAAATTAAATTATATCTGATTTAAAGTTAAGCAGCTACTGTAAGCCCCATGTTTTAGCAGAATTGAGATATTTTCTAAGCTCAAATTACCCATATGAGAAATCAAAGAGTGTTGGCTTCTTATCAAGACAATAATAAATTGTAGTATTATCAGCAAATAATGCCACCTTAGATGTGATAATATCTGGAAAAATGTTTAATGTAAATTAAAAATAGTATAGGGCCAAGCATAGAACCTTGAGGAACTCCTGAAGTGAAAGGAAATGAAAAAAAGTGCCGTCCATTGAGGACTACTTTTATACTACAATTGGTAAAGAAGGATTCAATAATCTTAAAGATGTTACTTGATACACCGTAAGAAGAAACCTTATGGAGAAGACCAGCATGCCAAACTTTATTAAAAGTTTTAGAAATGTTAAGAGCAATAGCGTTAACCTCTCCACCTCTATCTAATGCACAATAAAACCTATTGGTTGTTACTTTTAGCAAATCAGCTGTAAAACGAGAAGATCAAAATCCATATTAATAATCAGAAAGTAAGTTATTAAATTCAAGATGAGAGATTAAGTGTTAGTTAGTAGTTAATTAATATTTATTGCTTCAATCGATTGTATTTCGTCCAACAGTTGAATTCTGCTTTTAAGAAGTTTACAGACAATGATTTGACTAGTTTCAAAGGCAATGAGTTCCATAATTTTGCCGATCTATTGTAAAAGAAGTTATGCCTTTGCAGATTTTGTTTGTTTTCTTATAATACTTGAAATATTGACCTCTAATATGATTTTGAACAGTTTGTCTGTTACGTTTTGTTTTATTAATGTCGCTCATTGTTTTAAATAGTTGGATTATATCACCTCTTTCTCTTTTTTTAGTTAGAGTTGTGAATTTCAAAACTTTACGCTTCTACTTACGGCTCTACTTTTAACTTTTTCTATTACTTTACAGTCACTTTTTTGTTAAGGGGACCATACTGGTACTGAGAACTCTAGAAAAGGATGAATAAAGGTAACATATAGTGATTTAATTAAATAACACTCCAATCTTGCAAACAATTTTTTAATTTGACCTAACATTCTGTTTGCATTATTTGTTACAGAAATAACTTGATCTCTCCACTTGAGCTTTTTAGAAAATATTTCACCTAGAATATTTACGCTGTTTAATTCGGGTAGTTTTATGTCATTAATATATAGAGGATTCTTTTTGTTGTTTACTCCATAGTGCATTACTACACATTTATCAACATTAAACTTTAATGGCCAGCCTTCAGTCTATTTAAATGATCCCTCGAAAGACTTGAGGAATACTCATCTGAAATTACCTTGGACAAAATCTTAGTACCATCAGCAAACAATTTACATTTATTCATCAATTTACTTGGCAGATCAATAATGTATATCATAAACATTGAGGGTTCAATAACAGAGCCTTGTGGAATGCCACTAAAGATTTCAACCCACTCAGAAACAACTTCACCCAGAACTATTCTTTGTCTTCTATTATCTAGAAAAGCTACCATCCATTTTAGAATTAGGCTATGCATTCGATATAGCAAAGAGTCTCTTGCGAGGAACACTATCAAAAAATATAGCAAAGTCTAGGATTACTATATCAACAGGTATACCAGTGCTGTTGCACGAATAAATAAATTCAAGAGTCTCTAACAAATTTGTGGTACAAGGTTTGCCTTTTACAAAACCATGCTGTTGGAATGTTAGCAAATTGTTTTTGTTAGGATGTTTTTCAACTCTTTCTCTCATAACAGATTCTAATATTTTGAAAGGAATAGAAGTTAGTGAAATAGGAAAAATTGCTGTGCACTGTTTTATCACTTTTTTTATATATTGGTGTTACATTTGACGAACTGAACTGGATTGGTAGTTGACTGGTTTTAAGTGATTTCCTAAATATAAGAGTTAGTAGTAAAGTAAATGATATAGCACAATTCTTGAGGACTATTGAACAAAGTTTATCAGCTCCAGGCGATTTATCATCTTTTGGTGATTTAAGTCCAGATAAAACCAACTTAATAAGTTAAACCAAGTTAATATCATCAGATTCAATTTAATTTTATCATTTAATTTGAGATGAAAAGGTGGAAAATCTCCTTTTTTTCAATAGTAAAGATATCCCGAAAATATTTATTTAGGCAGTTCACCATTTAATTTGGTTCATGGGATAAATCACCATTAGGAATTCTAATGGCCTTTACTGAATCTTTTATTGAATTTGTACTGTTTAAATACTTATATAGTAGTTTAGGATTAAGTTTAGAGATTTACACTAGATTCTTTTCAAATAAAAGTCGAGCATTGCATATTTCTGCTTTAACTAATTTGCTTATATTCTTATAATAACTGCTTATATTCTTTAGTCAGTTTAACATCATTCCACTTGTGAGCACGATTTATATATATATATATATATATATATATATATATATATATATATATATATATATATATATATATATATATATATATATATATATATATATATATATTGTATAGTGAAATGTCTATGGTTGGAACAAAAAAGTTGCATGCTTTAGTGTTTTATAAGTTAATTTGTTGTACATGTCTTGCACTGTCTTGTTTTTGTTAAACTTCATCTAATCGATATTGAACATAAAATCAGAAGATTTATCAAATTTAGCTTTGTTAAATTAAATTTTAAGTAAATAATTTGATGACCTTTGTTTATGTCACCAAACACAAAACTTGGATCGACAACCTATGCACTATTAGATTCTGTTGTGAATATTAAATCTAGAACATTTGAGGTTGAGCCATTAGCTGTTTTGAGCCAACTAAAATCACCCATAACTAGTACATCTTTAAAGGCATTAACATCAACATATCTTCTTGCCTTCTTAAAAATATTGTCAAAATCTACCATATCAACAATATAATTTGGTCTGTATAGATAACCAACTAGGCATTTATTTTGGCCAAAATTAACTACTACCCAAACTTGTTCGATTTTGCTAATACTAAAATCAGTTTTTGCGCACGCTTTCAACGAGAAAAGACGCGTTTTTTTATTGCTGCTAAAATAAGTTTTTATATTTTGAAATAATTAAAAAACGGCAAAATCTTTAACAATTGTAAAATAATTTTTGGAATGTCATGAAAGCATTCTACTAAAAACCTTTGGAGAAAGATTTGATAAATTATAAGAAAAATTTTACAACGAAATTGAAAAATTAAAAAACGAAAATGCTTTACTGAAAAGAGAAGTAGCTGAAGTTACTTAAGCAATGAATTTCATTCAGAATGAATATTATGAACAAATTGTTAAGGAATCAAATGACCTAAAAGTAAAACTCAATAATTACAACAAAGACAACGAGAATCTAAAATGCACCAAAATTATTCAAGATAAATTAGCAGAATTAGAAGATAGGAGTAGACGAAACAATCTTCGTTTTGATCGCTTTGACGAAAGAGAAGAAGAAACTTCGGAAGATAGCGAATCGAAGGTTAAAGAGTTCTTAAAGGAGAAACTTGAAATTAAAAACAACACACAGGACTGGGAAGAAGCACCTATCTGGAAAAGGAAGAAGAATTATCGTGGTAAAGTTTCTTAACTATAAAGATAGAGAAATCGTATTAAATGAGTATAAAAAAAGAAAGCTATGGAACGAAAAAATAAATCTCAACGAAGGCTATAGCAATCGCACAATCAAAAAAGACGATTTCTATTTACAAAAGCAAAAGAACTTCGAGTTGAGGGTAAGTTTGCTAAAGTTATATATACCAAACTTGTAACGCGCACCTCAGAAGTATAAGAAATTCTTTTAAATCTTATTCAGCACACAAAAAATGATAAAAACAAAAAGTATAAAATGGATGACTTATTTTCAATGAATCACTTATTTTTAACTTTAGAAACAAATACATTGGATCTGATGAAAACACAGATACAGATATTAATTGTTTTAATGACTTAAAAATAGATTGGTTTATCATTATGCTAGTGAGTTAAAAGAATTTCTTTCTAAAAATGGCGATGAAAACAAAGAAAATTAGAATTGTCTACATAAATATAAGAAGTATGAACAAAAATTTTGAAAATCTTCAACATTTTATATAAGAAACTAAAAACTAATTTGATTTTATTTGCTTAACGGAAACTTGGTGTTCACAAAATGAGCATAATAATAACTTCCATCTTTCTAATTTTGAAACAATTTTATTAGAAAGAGAATTAAATAAACGCTGTAGAGGAATTCTAATTTTGATTTTGTGGAGGAATTCTGAAACGCTGTGGAGGAATTCTGATACGTAAAACAAAACATTTTGCATTACGTTTTTGTTTTTTGGAACGATTTGTGCGTTTCTGATGGCGATAAAGAAATCGTTACAATTGAAATTTTAAACAATAAAAGCGAAAAGTTTAAAAGCAAAACTTAGCATTCTGTTAAGTTGTTGTTATAGACCACCTGGTGGTGCGTCAGAAAATTTAAGCTTATACTTAAAGCACATCATTTTTCATAAAGGTAACAAAGAAAAGAAAAAAAACTTTGTAATTGACGATTTAAATTTGGATTACTTACGATATAGCGAAAACAAAAAAATAAAAAAATTTTATGATGAAATATTTGTATCAGGAGCAATACCGTTTATCAGCCGGCCTACTCGAATAACAGAAAACTCAACCACCCTTATAGACAATATTTTTACTACAAATATAAATGACAATGATATTTAAACAGGCGTTATAAATCATATATATCAGACCATTTCCCCTTTTCTCTAACAATTAACACAATTTCAACTCCTGACATTAATAAAAGTCGAACTATAAGAAAACGTATTTTCAACAAAAAAAATTTAGAAGCATTTAAATATCAATTATCATTGTTAAACTGGAAGCATATAAACTTTAATGAAGACATAAATGTAATCTATAATAAGTTCTTTATTACAATCTTCTCGGTGAAAGATGCAAATTTTCCCGTTTCAGAAATAACCTTAAAACCAAACACCTATTTGAAAAATTCGTAAAAACCAAAAAAAAATTATTACTCCAATCTAATCACTAAATATAAAAATGACTCAAAACAAATATGGAAAATATTGAATGAAATAACGGGAAAACAGGAAACCTATTCAAATTTCCTTCGAAAAATGATTAAGATAAAAAATGTATCCCATACAGCAAGCTTGCATTGGCCCAATGTAAGTTTTAACATTGGCAAGTTTATTCCGTTGGGCCAACATTTAGCCAATGTTTTCTTTCGGCGTATTTTTTTCAATTCTGCAAACCTGTTTTTTTGCAAATATCGCACTATATTGGGCCAACATTTAGCCAATGTTTTTTTTTTCGGCGTAATATTGCAATTCTACAAATGGGTTTTTTGCAATTATCGTACTACGTTAGGCCAATATTTGGCCAATGTAGTTTAGGCTTAATATTTTGCCATAAAAATCTGTTTTTACTTTTTACCGTCGCCAATATTCGGCCAATGTAGTTTCGGATTAGTATATACTTTTAAATTGTTTCGAAACATTTTTTTAAAATGTTATCGTTTGACAGAATAAAAAAAGGTTTTGATACTATTATATATCTTTCCATTTAATTAAATTATAAAAATAAAAAAAAGAAGCTATATTTATTAATCTTCTAAGAATCTTAAAAGGTTTCTTATAAGAATCAAACTTCAAGAGATTCTCGTGACTTAATGTTTTGTTTTTTTAAATGAAATATTTGTTAACATTTAAATAATATGCTTAAAACATATTTTACTACAATCTAAATTATTTATGTAATAATAAAGGCAATAATCAAATTTATTTTGTGTAAGATCTTAAAGTTATTTTTTTATTTTTATTGCTGTAATGGCATTTCAAATGTTTTTTTTATTTAATAATCTTTATTAAATTTAATTTATTAAATTTTATTATTATTTTATAAAATTTATTAATATTATTTATTATTTATAAATAAATGAAACATTTCAAATGTTCGATTTATTTAATAAAGGAGACATTTTAAATGTTTTCTTTATTAAATAAATCAAACATTTAAAATGTCATACAGTATTTTTTTTTTTTTTTTTTTATTATTTATAATAGTTTATAAATATAATTTATATATTTTATATTATATTATAAATTATTATAAAATTTATATTATAAAAATATAATTTATATAGCTATTATAAGATATATTATTAAAGGTATCAATAATATATATGTGGCATTGAAGTTGTTAGAAGCTGATGTTTTACATTTTAAATATGTCTCTTTTGTTTGATTTTTTCTGTGTTTGATTATGAAACCCCATCTACTAACATATTAAAACAGTGTACAAAATGTGATGTTACTAGAACTTATATTCTACTTATGTAGAGCTTTCTAATATTCCGTCTTTCAGAAGCAAAGGGACATTATTATTGGTTTAATTATTTTTTAATTTAATATCTCTGGATATTTTTCATATTTAGTTTGCGTACAACAGTTAACAACTTTAAGCTTATACATTAACTTTAGTTATAACTTAATTATTAATGATTAATTTATAGATTTTTAAAGCAATACAAGATTGAATTTAGCATAAGGCTAAATTTCTGCTCTGGAGACAAAAAAGGAAGACAGAGAAAATGACCAGTCAAAATGAAGATTGAAGAGACAAAAAAGTGTGTATATCTTGGTGTAGATGATTTATCCTCATTTTCTTATAATAAAACAAAAAATATTATTAAACTTTGGGATTTACCTGTAACTCCAAAATCTTTACAGAAGTTTAATGTTTGCACTGAGAAGTTGAATGAACAAAATTATTAAATGGTAAGTGCCTAATGATTAGAAATTTTATTCATAGCTTTAACTTTTACAATTTTAAAAACTTTTTCATATATTACGGTCAAAAAGTCAGAGTGTTAATTAACATTTTAGTATGTAATAATCAAAATATCAAAGCTTACACCACAGGCTTGGTCAGGAAGCGGAAGCAATCGCTCTCGAATACTGACCACAGAAAATATATTTAGTTGCGAAAAACTGGCCAGGTTTTTTAGTTGTTTTGAGAACATTTAAGTTTATGAACGTAGCAAAAAATTTTGGTTGGATTTCAAAGTTGGTGTCACCAACTTTGAAAACCATTTGAAAACAAATGTTGAAAAAAACAGTATTTGTATTTAAATCAGTATTCATATCAGTTTAAAGTTTTAACATTTGCTGGTGATTCATTATTATTCATTATATAAACGTTTATTTAAATTTATCTAATAGACGAAGGTAATACAATATTTTTATAGATGATATTATTTTTAAAAATAGTGTTATTAAAATTCAGAACTAAAATATGTAAAAAAAATTATTTACAAACATTGGACAAGGTCCGTAGTGTACCTTGAAAATCTAAGAAATTTGTTAATATTGGCTAAAGTTGCGGAAAACCTGGAAAAGTCAGGAAATTATTTTTTTCTTTAGATAGTCATGGAAAAATCAGTAATTCTAGTTAAGAAGTTACTCGTTTCACAAATGAACGCTGTGTTTTGAAAATGTGATGAGTCACACTTTTTTTAAAAGTGAGGTTATTTGAAAAAATTATTTTCAAAAAAATATTCTTTTCAAATACCCTCACTTAAAATAAAAGAATATTAGGATAAAATAAATTTTTTTTAGATAATATAAAGATTATTTTAGATAAAGTAAAGATTTTTTTAGAGAAAAGAAACAATCTTTAGATAAAATAAAAATAAAATTTTTTACAGGAGAAATATTTTTCACTCCGTTGTAAAATTTTAATTTTGTGACTTGTCACATTTTCAAAATACATCGCTCAATTAAGCTATAATGTTTTTTTGGTGCTATCCATTTATTTTTTCTGAAATTTATGTTTTTCTTAGTGTTCATTTTTAGTCGTCATTGAAGTACAACTTGGTAAACTACAAAACACATCAAATTCATTATAAAAATTTGAGTAACAAAGGTATGCTAATTATTGTATTGCCTGAAAGAGTGTCATTGCAGTGAAGAATTCAAGTACTCTGGAAGAAAAGAAAATACGTAAGTAAATGGTAAATATTTTTTTTATAATTTTTTATGCATTTTGTATGATATTTTAGTACAATTTATATACTTTAAATAAAATATTCTTTGAAGATTTTTTTGTAAATTACATTTTATATTAATTTAAGTCTAAACAAAAGTTACTTTAGTTATTGCCAGGTTGTGTATTTTTGCAGGTCAATTATTTGGCACAAATCAGAGTTAAAGACAAAGGAGATTGTATATTTTATTTGCTAAGAATAGTTTTTTAAAATGGCCTAGTTGTAAAATTAAACTATGCAGGTAGAGGACAAAGAATTGGAATCGAAAAAATGTTGATTGCATATGCTGCTATTGGTAAGTGGTTTCGAAAAGTTAATTTTTTCATTTTCAATTTTGCATTACAGAATTACTTTCAATTTGTTATGTTTCTTAGGTGCATAATTAAACAAACAAGTTTTTTTTTTTTTTTTTGCAGAAACTGTGAAGTCAAATAAGCACGGCTTATGCAGACATGTAATAGATATAGAAGAAGAAAAAATAATATTCATGGGCACCAAATATCATAAGCTAAACAATATTCAATAACAAGTAGCTCAGCCAATATCGAAACTACTCTATAAATTTTATAGTGAATTTTTTTATTTAAAACTCAATGTGTCAGTTTTTGGTTTAAGTTTGGTGTTTGCAATATGTATATTTCACCGATAAATTATGTTAAATAAATAAATTTTTATACTTGTATCATACCTTCTTTTTTTTCTCTATAAATTTTCAATGTAGCGATGCAAATCATCTTATTTGTAACAACGATCTAATGTTGCATAAAACGTTAGGCCGATATATAACTTACGATATTGGGCCAATGTTGTATACAGCGTTGGGCCAATGTTGTATACAACATTGGCCTAATGTTATATACAACGTTGGGCCAATGTTGGGTAAACGTTATATACAACATTGGGCCAATGTCGTACACAACATTGGGTCAATACCTAACCAATGATCAAACCTGCATTGGGCCAACATCGACTTTCAACGTTGGGCCAATGCATCATCATGCATTGTTACAACCTTGGGTTAATGTAAGCTTGCTGTCTGGGTAGGAAGAAAGTAAATTATTTGAAGTTGCCAAAAAATCATTAAAGGAAATATTTGTAGATAGAATCCTATCAGTCAACCTACTTTCGATATCAGTAAAGTATTTATTAAATTCTTTCGCTATTTCATTGGTTCATATACACATCCCAGACAGCAAGCTTACATTAACCCAACGTTGGGCCAATGCATGATGATGCATTGGCCCACTGTTGAAAGTCGATGTTGGCCCAATGCAGGTTTGATCATTGGTTAGGTATTGGCCCAATGTTGTGTACGACATTGGCCCAATGTTGTATATAACGTTTACCCAACATTGGCCATATCGTAAGTTATATATCGGCCTAACGTTTTATGCAACATTAGATCGTTGTTACAAATAAGATGATTTGCATCGCTACATTGAAAATTTATAGAGAAAAAAAAGAAGGTATGATACAAGTATAAAAATTTATTTATTTAACATAATTTATCGGTGAAATATACATATTGCAAACACCAAACTTAAACCAAAAACTGACACATTGAGTTTTAAATAAAAAAATTCACTATAAAATTTATAGAGTAGTTTCGATATTGGCTGAGCTACTTGTTATTGAATATTGTTTAGCTTATGATATTTGGTGCCCATGAATATTATTTTTTCTTCTTCTATATCTATTACATGTCTGCATAAGCCGTGCTTATTTGACTTCACAGTTTCTGCAAAAAAAAAAAAAAAAAACTTGTTTGTTTAATTATGCACCTAAGAAACATAACAAATTGAAAGTAATTCTGTAATGCAAAATTGAAAATGAAAAAATTAACTTTTCGAAACCACTTACCAATAGCAGCATATGCAATCAACATTTTTTCGATTCCAATTCTTTGTCCTCTACCTGCATAGTTTAATTTTACAACTAGGCCATTTTAAAAAACTATTCTTAGCAAATAAAATATACAATCTCCTTTGTCTTTAACTCTGATTTGTGCCAAATAATTGACCTGCAAAAATACACAACCTGGCAATAACTAAAGTAACTTTTGTTTAGACTTAAATTAATATAAAATGTAATTTACAAAAAAATCTTCAAAGAATATTTTATTTAAAGTATATAAATTGTACTAAAATATCATACAAAATGCATAAAAAATTATAAAAAAAATATTTACCATTTACTTACGTATTTTCTTTTCTTCCAGAGTACTTGAATTCTTCACTGCAATGACACTCTTTCAGGCAATACAATAATTAGCATACCTTTGTTACTCAAATTTTTATAATGAATTTGATGTGTTTTGTAGTTTACCAAGTTGTACTTCAATGACGACTAAAAATGAACACTAAGAAAAACATAAATTTCAGAAAAAATAAATGGATAGCACCAAAAAAACATTATAGCTTAATTGAGCGATGTATTTTGAAAATGTGACAAGTCACAAAATTAAAATTTTACAACGGAGTGAAAAATATTTCTCCTGTAAAAAATTTTATTTTTATTTTATCTAAAGATTGTTTCTTTTCTCTAAAAAAATCTTTACTTTATCTAAAATAATCTTTATTTTATCTAAAAAAAATTTATTTTATCCTAATATTCTTTTATTTTAAGTGAGGGTATTTGAAAAGAATATTTTTTTGAAAATAATTTTTTCAAATAACCTCACTTTTAAAAAAAGTGTGACTCATCACATTTTCAAAACACAGCGTTCATTTGTGAAACGAGTAACTTCTTAACTAGAATTACTGATTTTTCCATGACTATCTAAAGAAAAAAATAATTTCCTGACTTTTCCAGGTTTTCCGCAACTTTAGCCAATATTAACAAATTTCTTAGATTTTCAAGGTACACTACGGACCTTGTCCAATGTTTGTAAATAATTTTTTTTACATATTTTAGTTCTGAATTTTAATAACACTATTTTTAAAAATAATATCATCTATAAAAATATTGTATTACCTTCGTCTATTAGATAAATTTAAATAAACGTTTATATAATGAATAATAATGAATCACCAGCAAATGTTAAAACTTTAAACTGATATGAATACTGATTTAAATACAAATACTGTTTTTTTCAACATTTGTTTTCAAATGGTTTTCAAAGTTGGTGACACCAACTTTGAAATCCAACCAAAATTTTTTGCTACGTTCATAAACTTAAATGTTCTCAAAACAACTAAAAAACCTGGCCAGTTTTTCGCAACTAAATATATTTTCTGTGGTCAGTATTCGAGAGCGATTGCTTCCGCTTCCTGACCAAGCCTGTGGTGTAAGCTTTGATATTTTGATTATTACATACTAAAATGTTAATTAACACTCTGACTTTTTGACCGTAATATATGAAAAAGTTTTTAAAATTGTAAAAGTTAAAGCTATGAATAAAATTTCTAATCATTAGGCACTTACCATTTAATAATTTTGTTCATTCAACTTCTCAGTGCAAACATTAAACTTCTGTAAAGATTTTGGAGTTACAGGTAAATCCCAAAGTTTAATAATATTTTTTGTTTTATTATAAGAAAATGAGGATAAATCATCTACACCAAGATATACACACTTTTTTGTCTCTTCAATCTTCATTTTGACTGGTCATTTTCTCTGTCTTCCTTTTTTGTCTCCAGAGCAGAAATTTAGCCTTATGCTAAATTCAATCTTGTATTGCTTTAAAAATCTATAAATTAATCATTAATAATTAAGTTATAACTAAAGTTAATGTATAAGCTTAAAGTTGTTAACTGTTGTACGCAAACTAAATATGAAAAATATCCAGAGATATTAAATTAAAAAATAATTAAACCAATAATAATGTCCCTTTGCTTCTGAAAGACGGAATATTAGAAAGCTCTACATAAGTAGAATATAAGTTCTAGTAACATCACATTTTGTACACTGTTTTAATATGTTAGTAGATGGGGTTTCATAATCAAACACAGAAAAAATCAAACAAAAGAGACATATTTAAAATGTAAAACATCAGCTTCTAACAACTTCAATGCCACATATATATTATTGATACCTTTAATAATATATCTTATAATAGCTATATAAATTATATTTTTATAATATAAATTTTATAATAATTTATAATATAATATAAAATATATAAATTATATTTATAAACTATTATAAATAATAAAAAAAAAAAAAAAAAATACTGTATGACATTTTAAATGTTTGATTTATTTAATAAAGAAAACATTTAAAATGTCTCCTTTATTAAATAAATCGAACATTTGAAATGTTTCATTTATTTATAAATAATAAATAATATTAATAAATTTTATAAAATAATAATAAAATTTAATAAATTAAATTTAATAAAGATTATTAAATAAAAAAAACATTTGAAATGCCATTACAGCAATAAAAATAAAAAAATAACTTTAAGATCTTACACAAAATAAATTTGATTATTGCCTTTATTATTACATAAATAATTTAGATTGTAGTAAAATATGTTTTAAGCATATTATTTAAATGTTAACAAATATTTCATTTAAAAAAACAAAACATTAAGTCACGAGAATCTCTTGAAGTTTGATTCTTATAAGAAACCTTTTAAGATTCTTAGAAGATTAATAAATATAGCTTCTTTTTTTTATTTTTATAATTTAATTAAATGGAAAGATATATAATAGTATCAAAACCTTTTTTTATTCTGTCAAACGATAACATTTTAAAAAAATGTTTCGAAACAATTTAAAAGTATATACTAATCCGAAACTACATTGGCCGAATATTGGCGACGGTAAAAAGTAAAAACAGATTTTTATGGCAAAATATTAAGCCTAAACTACATTGGCCAAATATTGGCCTAACGTAGTACGATAATTGCAAAAAACCCATTTGTAGAATTGCAATATTACGCCGAAAAAAAAAACATTGGCTAAATGTTGGCCCAATATAGTGCGATATTTGCAAAAAAACAGGTTTGCAGAATTGAAAAAAATACGCCGAAAGAAAACATTGGCTAAATGTTGGCCCAACGGAATAAACTTGCCAATGTTAAAACTTACATTAGGCCAATGTAAGCTTGCTGTCTGGGTATGACTTGTTCCTAGACTTATCGATTGAAGAGTTTGAAAGAGTTTTCAAATCTTAAAAAAAAAAAACAAAGCAATCGGTGCGGATGGAATAAATGGGAACATTATTATAGATTGCTATGAAAGTTTAAAAAATATCATATTTAAAGTTTTCCAAACGTCTATACAACAAGGGGTTTTCCCTGATCTATTAAAAATTGCCAAAGTTATCCCGATTTAAAAAGAAAGAGAAAAATCAAACGTAAATAATTATCGCCCTATTTCTATCCTTCCTACGTTTTCAAAAATATTAGAAAAAATTATCTTCGAAAAAACATACAACTACCTGGTTTCAAATAATTTACTATATAAAAATCAGTTCGGCTTTAAAAAAAATAGTTCAACTGAACAAGCCATTATTCAGTTTACACGTAAAGTCTCAAATTCTTTTGCTAAATCACAATATACACTTGGTGTTTTTGTCGATTTATCAAAGGCTTTTGATACAGTCAATCATGATATCTTACTTAAAATACTTGATTTCTATGGAATAACTGGCAAAATGATTAAATGGTATAAAAGCTACTTGTCAAATAGAAGGCAATTCGTCTACCACGGAGAAGAATTACTTCCTATTAATCTTCAAAATAAAACATTAATTGAAATAAAATGTGGTGTTCCACAGGGTTCTATCCTTGGTCCACTTCTCTTTTTAGTATACGTCAACGATTTAAATAAGGCCTCGAATCTTATAAGCATCATGTTTGCCAACAATACCAATTTATTTTTATTAAACAAAGACATTGACAAACTTTTTTTAAATATGAATAAAGAACTTAATCAAGTTTCTAATTGGTTTAAATGCAATAAATTAACCTTAAATATTGACAAAATTAAGTGGATCCTTTTCCCCTCCTCAACAAAAAAAAACGCTTTTTGCCTTATGATTTACCTAAACTTAAATTAACGAAGTAGAAATAAAAAAAGATTCCGTTTTAAAATTCCTATGTATTTATCTTGACGAAAATATGACATGGAAAGCTCATATTGATAATATATCAACAAAAGTTGTGAAAAGTATTGGTATCCTCTATAAAGCGAGAAATTATCTAAATAAAAATAATTGAAAACAACTATACTACTCATTTATTCATAACTAGTTACAACCTTTAATTCATCTAATTTATTTTCTACTGAGGTAGCATTCAAATAAATTCAAATGAGTTCTATTATGCTTCCAGGTAAAAAAAGGTTCTTTAAGTACAATTTTGATTCTTCTTGAACTTTTGCAATAGGTTACTACGATGCCATATCAAAATTTAGAGTTTGTTTCAAGATATGCATTAAACCTGTTTCTTTTTTGTTTAGCTGAAGATCGAGTTGTTTTTTGTCTTCAGTTAGATCTAGACAATTTACAATTATACAAATATATAAAAATCTGTTTATGATCGATAATATTTCCTAATTTTTTGCTGCTAAAAAAACTGCATTTCTAATAAATGGTTCATTCAGTTCAACTAAAATTGAACCAGGCTTTGATATGTTATTTAATCTAGGTCTTCTGGTATAAACTGATTTAATATCTGCTTTGCCGATAAAATCAAAAACATCTTTTATCTTTTTTTTCATCTTCATTTCTCTTAATTGAAAAGATCTGCTCAAATTGATTCTGGAATTCAAAAAAATTAAATTTCTTTTTACTCTTCTTTCTATCATGCAGCATTTATGGTTGCATTAGCAACCACTAATTGTTCAGGTGGCTTTTTACTACTTTTGCTACCTTTTGTAACAATTTGCACCTATTCGTTGCCAATACTGGCAGATTTACATTTTGCTTTATTTTACTTAGGTCATCTTTCAGACTGTCAATGATTTTCAAATTATTTTTTTCTTCATCTTCAAGATCTTTTATTTTGTTGGTAGTTGTAAGACATACTTGGAAATTTTATCGCACCACTCGTACAACAGTTTTGAGACAGGAGATTAATAACCATGTCCAAAAGATAGCCAGTTTACTTGGTTTAAGAAATTGCTTTCTATTTCCATCTTCTATTACTTTATTGGAAGTTTACCATCCTAAACAGTAAATTACTTCCTGTACTGTACTTTTATATAGCCTTTGCAAACGAATGTGGCTTCGCAAACGATTGTAAATTATTAAGACAATAAAACAGGAGTAATAAATTTTTTTTTTTCCGTCTTATTTCCGTTCTTTTTTTTTTCCGTCTTATTTCCGTTCCCGTCTTTCCTGTTTATTCAAAAACCTTGCTTATGATAGAAAGAAGACTAATGGGACGATAGTTTGACAAGTCAGATCGCTCTCTAGAATTTTTTTAAAACTGGGATAACAGATGCCGCTTTCCATGCCAAGCATGCTTGAAATTAATACTCTGATAAGCACTTGTAAAATATTTTTGAAAGCATAGGCGACAGTTTCGAAAAACACTTCTACAAGACTATAACAAATATGTTGTCCGGGCCACAAGCTATAGAAGAGTTTAGACAAATATTTCTATTAGATATAGAAGCTGGAGTGATACGAACATCAAGCAATGAATAAATCTGTTTGCCAGCTAAATCAGGTAAAGAGGGACTATTGTAATCAAAAGATGATATTGATGAAAGTCCTTAGCAAACAATTCAGCTTTTTCTTTAGGTGAGGTGACAAAATCTTAACCATACAAGAGAGTGGGAAAACAGATTCAACTTTATTATTTATAGAATTAAAGATTCTCCAGAAGTCACGAAAATCTATTATTTAGAAGAAATACGAGATTTCATGACCTGAGAATAGTGGGCTTTGGTGTTTAACAAAACCTTTTAAAAAATGGTTTCTAGCAATAGTAAACAGACGTCTGTTTTCTGGATAATTATTTTGCTGTTAGAAATGAAAGTAGTTGTTTCAATTAGAAATTGCAGCATCACAATGTGAGGAAAACCATGGAGAAGAGTGAAGCTTGACTTGGAGACGGAATAAAAGATTCCATTCCAGCCTAAAGTCAAGAAGTTATGTAGGAAGCACATTTGTCAGCAGGAAGACGAAAGATTTCAACCCAAGGGCCATCACGAATGGAAAGAGTCCCAATCAGCTTTAAGGTAGTTGTCGGAGGTATGATAAGGTAATGGAAAGAGTCCCAATCAGCTTTAAGATAGTTGTCGGAGGTATGATGATAGGGGGATCCTCAGGATGAATCCTCCTATCATCGTGAACGAGATAAAAGTTTTATTATCAAGAATAAGATAACAGTTTTAGAGAGATCAAGCTGTAATCAGAAGCACCTATAGGTAAATGTAAAGAAACTGAGTGCTGACTAGGATCAGAAACAAGAGGTAAGTCGAGTAGAGAAATTAAATGATTTGGGTTGTCTGAAAAGCGAGTTGGAAAGTTAACTATCTGAGTAAGAGATCAAGAAAGACACTGACACTAGAGCCAAGCCAATTAGTGTGATAAGAATTAAAGTCACTAACAATAATGATATTGTCTGAAAGATAAAGAAAGAGGACTTGATTAATTTGATCAGAAATAACATCGAAAAGAGTGCAAATAAAAAATAGAGTGAAGTGGTGCTAAACAAAAGTACATAAAATAATATTCTGTCGATTCAAATCTAGTTTCCTGAAAAATTTGTGAATTCTTACGAATGTAAATGCCAAGGTCAAGCATGTGACTATTGGTAGCATCACAAATTAAAGGAAGATAAACATCAATAATAATATTGCAAAATGAAGTATCCAAACTCAAATTAGTCTCACAAAGAGCAAGTAGATCTGGCAAACTTTGAAATAGATAAAGCTCAACAGAAGAAAATTTAGTTCTTTGACCACGAATATTAGTGAATGATAGGTTTAGAGAACTTAGTGATGATATTTGTTTTTTGTGTTTTATAGTTTTTGATACTTTAGTCGTTTTTTAAATTGGTTAAAGAACTTAATTTAAAGCACATGTTGTACACTCAGTACAATATCTAATAGACCAAGCAATTGCATCATTGCTATTAAAAAACCCTAAGCCAAAACATAAGACTCCAAATGTGGCCTCGACAATACAAACCAAAAGTTAGAACAGACACACCATCCATGCGCAACATGGCACTGTTAGTACTCTGATATTTTACAGCAGTTGATGGAATCAGCCTCTCTAAGAACTACCACAGAGTTCGAGAAACCTGACGTATTGAGTCAAGAAGATGCCGCATTCACCATCCTAAACTGGAAACAATGAACTATAAATACATCTACGCTAACCTAATTCATGAAGAAGGGGTGCGAAGCTGGTAAACAGATAGAATCTATCTACCTCTTTAGCCTTTATCTAGAAGGCCTTTTGCAAGACATTAGCCGGATGCGTTTATCATCTGTTCAAGATGATTATTTTTGTCGAGAAGCCTTAACTCAACCACAAGCCCCAAGACAGAGTGTTTTAAGTTGGAGTTGGCTTCTCCTAGCCTTTGTCTCAAAAAGCGTATCTACAAGGCAGCAGGACATGAAGCAGGTTGTACTGTGTTACATCTTACCAGTAGCAGGATAACCTAACCTGACCTGTGTGATGTTTAGATAGATATTCGTTATAAAAATCCATAAGAATCCAACATGCAGTTATAAAACCACACAAAAATAAAAGTCTGCTTTTTTCATTAAATGTGACAAAAATTGTTGAAAGAATAAAAAAGTCAGTTACAAAATATATTATGCAGCTTACAAAAGATACCTCTAAATGTAGTTCTCATTTTTAGGGGATTAGTCTATATTGCATGTGAACTTTTTGGATTCTGGAAATGACTACGTTATTTTGATGTGGTTCACAACAAATCCATTAAAGAAAACTTTTAACAAGCTATACCAGAGTTTTGGAGAAACCTTTAATTATTACTGCTCAGTCTGTCATAGAAAAAGTTTGAATCCAGCATGCAAAACTTTCTCTGCAGTTAAAAATGAATAGTTTCGATGATTGTACCAATGGTCATTTCAGTAATACTTAAATGAGCAGATATGCAAAATTTTTAATAACTTTCCTGAACAGAGTATAAAAATTAGGCTGAATCATAATTTTCAATTTGATATATTGCTTGTTATATTTAATGAACAAGTGGTTATGATTATACTGATTTTATTATAAAAAATGTGGTAAATTGATGACTTAAGTAGAAGATTGTTATTTCTTTTGACAATATTGTTCAATGATGCGTATTTTGTTTGGTTTTACTTGAGCAATTATTAGATAAGTTTTGTTAAAAAGTTTTTGATGAAGCAATTTTTATCTGTATTAAAAAAGTTTCAATTTGGTATTTATGACCGACATTTCCGCACTTTTGCAAATATATTTCTAAAATATCTAGCAATAATAAAATCTTCAAGATGCACTGATGAGTTTAGGCAAAAAATTTTAAAACTGTCATGACAATGAATCTTAGTTTAAATTTTGTCATCTTGTATAAAAAAATATATTACAGTTTATTAACTTCTTGTAATTTTACTTTTAAGACAGTTCGTATAAATCGTTATTATTATTATTATTATTATTATTATTATTATTATTTATTTTTTTGCTCTACATGTCCGCATCCATTTTACTTATTAGCGCTTCACTCAACCTTCAGCAAATAAAAATTTTGGCGCGTTGTCAAGGCTAGTGTCGAATAGATAATATACCTCGAAATAGATTAACTCTCCGGTATTTTTTTAAATTCAATACAAACTGGTTAATACAATTTTAAGTTTTAATTCTTAAATTAAGTTTAAATTAAATTTAATTAAAGTTTAAACTTAATTTCAAACCTCAGTGAAATTGTTAATTTCATATCATTTGAGACCAAAAAAAAATATTTTTTATATTCAGTTTCAAAGATAAAGTCAGACCTATCCCTAGATAAGCAATCAGTATGTATATACACTACCTAACGGGCATTTGTTTTTAAAAGTTACGTTTTAAACGCTCAATTGCTTAATGTCAAAGTCGACATTAAAAAGACTGATTTTCCTATATGATTTGTCTCTATATGATTATATCTATGTAATGCAAGCAAACATGTTTATACCCTTGTATGTTGGTTTACGTCTTTTAAACGTTCTTTAAACGTCTTTTAATCTTTCTTTACGCAAGAATGTTTATAAGTCATTTATTAGATATTTAAAATACATTTAGAACGTAACTTTTAAAAACAAATCCCCGCTGGGTACGGTGCGCATATCCTTCAAAAGTCAGCCAACGTAAGTACTGCGTGAGTACTTCACTGCGCTAGTTTAATTTTAAAGTTAAAAACCAATAATAACAAATCTAATTTTTTTTAAATAACCTTTAAATTCGATGATTTTTACCTTTTTTTAAATAAACGTATGAATAGACTGCAATTAAATATAGTCTATTCGAACGTGAAAACGTGCGATTAGACACTCTGATTATGTAATGAAATAAAATTAAAAAATATGTATTTAACAATAAAAACTATTTTAATCAAAATTTCAGAACGAATTGATAAAAAATATTATTTTTAAATGTATATTTATACTGTATAATTTATAAATATATATATATATATAAATTATTTGAAAGCACATACTAAAATCAAGACAACTTTAACACCATAACATGTATCAGTTTTAGTACACGGCCAATTTGAATAGCTGTCAATGATGTTTTGATCAAAATTTAGGCAGTAACCATATTCAATGCAAACTTCAGAGACGTTTTCGGCTAAGCTTAATACTTCGCACGTATAAATTGTACTTTTATTTTCAATGCTATCATAACCTGCATCTGATGTATTGATTGATGAGCAAAGAGGTAAAAGACTCATAGCATCATCAAGATAACTTTTATGCAAACTTTCCATTGTGTCATTAGAAGCTGTATTGTTTAAATTTGGAAAGTATGTTTGTACCTAGATAAAAAAATTATTTAAGCTAGACGTTCGTTTTATTTCATATTTATTTACATTTTAAAATTATGGATAATATTTTAATGAATGCTTCAAATCAAAAACTATTCAGTTTAGAAAATTTGTCCTCAATAAAAACTTTTTTAACTTATTTAAATTTATAATTTTTTAATGTATTTAAAAAATATATATATATAAGAGAAAGAAAAAATAGAGAAAAAATCTATAAAAAATAATACATATTTATATCTTATACTTCAACAATTTTTTTTTTTTAAATATAAAATCAAAACAAAACATACACGATAAGTTATATGCTAAAGGTTATCAGTTAAAAAATAACAAACTTATCGTTATATTATTATTAGTCGATAACTTATGCAACTTTTAAACTAAAATATTTTAGATTTTTTCTTTTTTTTGCATGACTTTTGAGGTTATTAGCGGTTTAACGTCTTTAAGAATCGCATCAACTTTCCCATCACGTTCGTTCTTTTACGAAAGTAACAATAAACAAGACCGTTATTATTCAAAACTAAGAATATAATACTAATAAAAACTATAGTAATTGGAAATTTAATGACTAGGAAACGACCTACTATTGACATAATAAATCTGTAACAGTAGATGATGTACGTTTCAGAAAACGCCTATATCTTAGTCAATAATTGTCCCAAGAATTAAAACTTGATTTACAAAGTGATAAAAAATCATTCCGCGTCACTGATGTATCAAAAAACTACTCTAAAAGTTCAAAATTTTGCATTACATTTCGAGCACCTTATCTTTGGAATAAAATTGTTATACGTAATTTTGATATACCCAATACATTTCCGATCTTTAAAAGTAAACTTAAAATTTTTATTTTATTTTTTGATGATATATTTAAATACTTTTTATAACAACCACGTATTTACCTTTTTAGTTGTAAGACTGTTGTATTTTCTCTTGCCTATTAAAAAGAGATGTATTACTGTATTTACTTTGTATATAAATATATTAATATATGTATTTGTATATTTACGTTTTTATAAGTTCTGACGATAAGATCAGACTTTATTTTATATAACATTAGTGGTTTGATTTATATTTCCAATTTATTTCAAGATTTATTGTAATTTTTTATTCTTGCCAATGTATTGATTTTAAAAAACTTGTAAAAGGTTCTGATGATAAGTTCGTTATGATCTTGTTTCAGAAGCCTTAATTGTTTATTTTTGTAAACGACAAATATGTAAATTAAAAAAAAAAAAAATAGCTGAGGAAAAACTCATTAACCAATGTTAACTCAAATCGTCATCTTGCCCCGTACGCCTACTTTTTTTTAAATATTTTATTGAATTTTTTTTATTAATGCAAAAAGGTTTTCCAAAAAATAAACTAATTTTAAAAACTAAATTTCCGTCTTGAAAATTGACGAGTTAAATCTTGAAAATTGTCAAGTGCTAAAAGGAAAAAAAGGTTTTTTCTTAAAAGTTAACTTATTAGTAGGAGGTATATTTTTTTTATGCACATTATTACGATAATATAATGCTATAAAAGATTTTGTTATTAAATCAAAAAAGCGTTAAATACTTTCAAAAATATTTGGGTTATAAAATGACCAAAAGTTTAGCAATAAAAATATAAAAGGTTATTATTAATACCAATAAAGACTATAGTAAATGGAATTTTAATGACTAGGAAACAACCCACCTTTGACATAATAAATCTGTGACAGTACTATTTTAAAAAATTTAATTTAATGGTAATGCAAAAAGGGTTTTCCAAAACAATAAATTGATTTTAAAAACTAAATTCCGTCTTGAAAATTGACGAGTTGAATCTTTTAAATTGACAAATGCTAAAAAAATATTTATTATAGAAGTTAACTTTTTGGTGGGAGGCATATTTTTTGTGAGATCAAAACTTGACATTCAAAAATATGCATACTATTAATATAATGCTACAACTGATTTTGTTACTAAATCAAAAAAACACTTTTAAGTAACTTTTAAAAATACTTGGTTTTAAAATAACTACAATTTTTGAATCAAATTATCTCTAAAAATAAAAATCTCAAAAAAAAATTTTTGGTACTGTTGCTAAGCTGTGGTTCTACTTTTTGCAATAAACAAATAAAAAGTTTTTGTATTTTAAGTTATCAGTTGAACGATGGAAGAACATACACCTTAAACTACTTTGTCGGCATAAAACCTTAGATCTTTTTTCTTTAGCCGTGTTTTATCGATTATCGATATTACGCGCGTTTCCATCACGTCCGTTCTTTTACAAAAGTAACAATAAACAAGACCGTCATTATTTAAAAATAGGAACATAATACTAATAAAAACTATAGTAATTGGAAATTTAATGACAGAAAACAGAGGCGGAAAAAGTGAAAAAAAAAATTGTACTTAAGTAAAAATACTGTTACTTGTGTGAAATTTTACTCAAATACAGATAAAAGTTACCGGTCGAAACGTTTACTTTAGTAAAAGTAAAAAGGAGCTAATTAAAAAGGTACTCAGAGTAAAAGTTACTGCGTTACTTTTTTAACAGCTTGTCAGGTAACAAAGCTGTCGAATAAAAAAACAAAAATAACGTAGTCTATTCTTTTCTGTATAAATTTAAATTACAAACTTTTTGTTAAGTTTAAGAAGCAGTTGGTTTTCAAAGTTGGCCAATTTTATTCTTGCCGGCTTTGCAGTGAATAAGAGTCCAGCACCGCTCACAGGCAGCAGAGGCAGGAAGACCAGTGTTCATTTTAAAAGAAAATTATTTTTGATGCGTGGAAATGAGTTCAACAAATCTATTTTGTTCGAACTGCAAGCAAGGTACCCGCCAACCTCCCCTGTACCTTGCGATCTTCTCGATTTCTTCGATGAGAAGAAATCTTTTTCATCTGATGAATATTGCCCTACCTGTTCCACTTCGGCCATCTGATCAATGTGTTGTTTAATATAGACCAGACCTGTTTAAAAACAAAACAATACATATTACATTTTTAGCAATGCAAAAAAATTCATTTGACTGTACTTAAACAACAATGGATGATTAAGTAGTAAAAAAGTAGGCAAAACAGATTACACTATGACATAAAAAAAAAGGAAATCATACCTTCTCCTATAAATTCAGTCCTATCAGTCCAGGTGTTCTTGAACTTTGCAGAAGAATTGTTGCAGCAATAAGTTCTGGGTCTTGCATCATACTACTAAAACGTTTTTGGACACCATCTTGAATTGCTGTAATAAGAGGCAGATACATTTTGGAGGAAGTCTCAAGGCAGCTGAATTTTGTTTGTAACTGAAAGATCACAGACAAAAGCTATCCCGTGTGAGTGTTAGTCTCAGACTGAAGAATGTTCATTGCTTTAACAACAGATTTCATACAAGTGCAATATTTCGTCAGGAAAACAATTTTAACTGGATTCAACCTGTAGGACCCACAACAAATGCAAATTTATAGACATTTCTTGCACAAATAGGTGTGGAATAAATATTTTAAAAATATGAGAAGAGGGACTTGAAGTAATTATTTCAATCAGTATTTTATATACTTATTTGATTACACTGATTAAATTACATAAAAAGACATTTTTAATTTAAAATCTTCACATACATTTCTGATAGCATCGGGGCCTTTTTCTTGTATGATCCTTAACATTCTCTCCACAGCCATGTATATCTTCAACAGTTTCTGCTGCCAAGTATCACTAACCTGTAATGTTTCACATTGCGTGGCATTTCCCAAAGGCAGCTTGTGATAGCCTTTTGTATGTTTCATTTTTTTTTCTGCCGAGGCAGCATCAGTTGTGGCGACTAAATTTACCAAGTGGCATGCACACCTTTGATGTGGAGGAAGCTGGTACTCAAAACCAATGTCTTTTTCAAAGATGCCAAACGTGTCAAATTATGGCCACGGGTTTGCTTCAAAAGAAGTTGATTACAATTCCAATTCAGCTGGGTTTGCATCTGATTTACCCAACTCCATTATTTCTTTACTCATTTCTTCAAATCGACAGAAAACGTACGTCGAGTTTGTTGTCTTTTTTTTATTAAAAAATCGAAGTTTGGTTAAATATTAAAAGATATTTTTCCACTGAAAATTTTTTTTTATGGTTGTAAAAAGCAGTTAAAAGTCGTAATGAGTGCGCTCAACAATTTTTTTTTTAAATTTAAAAGTCTCATCTTTGTTAAAGCGATCAAAACACAAAAAACAAAAACAAAAAAAACTATATATATTTAGAACTATTATATTTAACTGATGTTTTTAAATTTGCTTTTACTAATACAAATTATACGATTTTAAAATATGTCATTATATATTATTCATTTCATCATTTAAAGCATGTATTTCTTCCATCTTGCTAAAATAAGGCATAATTATTTAAATAACTATAATTATATAATTGATTGAAAATAACAAATTCTTGTTTTCATGTGTTTTTATAGTATTTGTGCTTTACTATGTTTACATTTTGTACATTAAACTCCGTACAAAATATAAACATAGTAAAGTACAAAATGTAAACATAGTAAAACTTCGATTTCAATTTTCTTTTAAAATTTTAAAAAGAACGATTTTTTTTTTTAATTTATTTAATTTGCCGTTGATAAATATTACAAAAACGAAATTACAATAAAAGAAAATCCTGGCCGGAGCAAGAAGAAGACAGGTTGTCTTATCACCGAGCCTCGTCACACAAAAATTTACACGAACAATAAATGAGAAAAGACAAAAAGACAGTATAAATACAAAAACAAAAACAAATCAGAAAACTTCAGCAATAAAATAATTTGTTGCTAACAATCTTCCAGCAGAATAATTTTAAAAATAAAAAAGTTAAAACGACAAAAAATCATGAAAGTTATAAAAACACACAAAAAAATGTGTTGTTTATTAAAAAAAAAAGAAAAAAAAAAAAAAAGCAATATATATAAACATAAGTATTTGGACTGATTATTTAATATCATCAAAAATATGAACGAAAAAGACAATTTTATTTTCGTTATCTTTTATACTGATGGTTTGAAACCATTTTAATAAAAGCTAAAGAAAGTGTTAAAGATTTCATTTATTTTTAAGTGATTTAGTTTAAACCTTTAAATTGTTTTCAAAAAAGGTATTTGAAATCTAATATATCGAATTCCATGTTCAGTAAATGCCGTTTTGAATCATCCTTAAAACTTAGCAAGGTGCAGTTTAAAACGAAGTTTTGTTTTTTACTAAAGATTGAAAGAAATTCTTTCCAAACTAAAGGTCCCCGATATTGAATTTGGTACGAACTTAATTTAAGAAAGTTTATGGGAACCACAAAGTTATTCACTGAAAATTTGGTTGGATATTAATGGGAGATTTCATTAAAGTAGGATTGAAATGTTACTGGAGAAAACCCAAGTTTTGCTTTAAACATAAATGAGGAGCAAACATTCAAAATGTGTTTTCTCCAAAAAAAATAAAAACTGAGTTATTGATGGTTTCTTGTAGTCCATGTTAAATAGCACCAGATTCAAGCCTTAGTTTCAGTCAAATCATGCTATATCCTATTTAAAAACAGCGTGCAAAACTAACTGTTCAATCAAAGAGTGTTTTCTCCAAGGTCGGTGTTCAGTCAAACAGTGCTTTCTCCATCTGACCAATGGGAGCGGTCCTCTCTGATCACATGACTAGTTGGCACAAGCTGTTTTAACACGTGGTTCAGTACTGAAAGTAAGGTTATGGTAGTTCACTAATACTATAGCTCTACAATTTTATTAGTTTCAATCTTTCGATTTCAAATGGATGAAGTGGTTGATGGTATTTTAGTAAGTATTGGAAACACTGGAGCTCGTAAAAGACAGGCAACTGGCAAAAGAAGAAAAGAAGAAAAACAGAAGCGTTATTCATCACCTGCAGGAACCAATGTATACATTCCGTGCAAGCATTCAACAAAGAAGTTCTCATGTTGTGATATTAGACCTTGCGATGTAAAGAAACTGAGGGACAAACTTTATAAAGTTCCTGACAAACTTCGTCAGGAACTTTATAAAGTTCCTGACGAAGTTTGTCAGGAACTTTATAAAGTTCCTGACAAACTTCGTAACTTTATAAAATAAACTTCGACAAGATTCAATAATTAGTTCTCTAGTTGAAACAAAAAATGTTATTCGACGAAGGCCTAATAACCCTAACCTAAACAAGTCGCATAAGTCAAGCTCTCAACATGCCTTTTCTACAAACTACTTCATTGTTGGAAATAAAACGAGAATTCCTGTTTGTAAGAATAATTTTATTGCCATTACTAAAGTAGGAAGGACAAGATTGGCCAATATTGTTTCCAAAATCCATGCTGGAGATCCTATTGAAGATAGAAGAGGAGGTGATAGGAAAAGTAGCCACAGCATTGATAAAAATAACAAAGCGAGAGATTTCATTTCTAATTTGAAGGCATCAGAAAGTCACTATGAGAGAAAAAAATCTAGACGTTTGTATTTGAACTGTAAATTGAATATAAGAAAGCTGCACCAAATTTATTGTGACCAAATAAAGGATGATTTGTACAGAGTGAGTTTTGCCATGTTCAGGAGAGTGTTTGTTAATGAATTTAACATTGGCTTCAAATCGCCATCAAGTGATGTTTGTAGCACGTGCGCCCTTCTAGACCAGAAAATTAAAACATTGCCATCAGGATCCATGGAACGTGTAAACCTTATGACTCAGAAAAGGATTCATAAACTTAGGGCAAATGCATTTTATGCGTACATGAAAGAAAAAACCGATGAATCTGTGTGCAGTTTGTGTTTTGATCTACAGCAAATACAACAATTGCCAAAAACAAACATTCAAGATGCATATTATCTGAGGCAGTTGAATTTTTATAGTCTATGTATTACTAGTTTGGATGGCAAAACCCCAACATTTTATACATGGTCTGAAGAGCAGGCAGGAAAAGGCAGTACCGAAATTTCCTCAGCTCTACATTCTCACCTAAGAACAATGAATCTTAAAGGAATCAAGACTTTACGACTTTTTTGTGACGGATGTGTTGCCCAAAACAAGAACAATATCAACCTTCAAATGCTTTTGCACTTTCTCTACTCTTCAAATAATGCTGACATTCAAGAAATTCAACTCTACTTTCCGGTCAGAGGCCATAGTTTTCTGCCAGCAGATCGTGTGTTTGGTAGGGTTGAGAAAATCCTTAGGAAAAGTGTAACAATAATATCCAAAGAACAATATTATGAAATTTACAAGAACATTGGAGCTGTAAAAGTTATGGGCGTTGATTGGGAACACCAATAACTTTAACTTTCTAAATACCAAATCACTCAACAGGTTCTTCAAAAATCTTTCATACATATCAGAATTAAAAAGAATCTTTCTCAAGAAACACCCAGGAACAGGAGCTGTCAAGGTCAAGGGCTTCAGAAACTATAGATTTGAAGATGGAAGTAAGCAAGCTGGAGAAGGACTCCTGAAAAGAGGAATAAAAGTTTCAAACGTCAGAAATATAACTTTAGAATCTCTTCCACTAAATCGTCCCATTTCTGCCGAGAAGAAAAAAGATGTTGAGAAACTCTTGAAACTATTATATGGCGATGGATGGCAGAGTGAGCCTGATTTTGAATGGTACAGGAAAATATTATTCGATGAACGAGACGGGAATGAAGAGGAAAATGAAGTGTGTGACTGTTTGGATGAAGATATTGGAATGAGAATTTAAGTTGTTGAGTATGTATTATTATTGTGTTTTATGTTACCATATTTTTTAATTTCTTAATTTGTGTGTTGCGTTATTTCAAAATTTTTCAAATTCTTGAATTGCACCAATAAACCCCATTGACTTTGTGTTATTCGTTTGTTGTATTACTTAAATCATTCAAAAAGTGTTTTATCCTTGTGAGACTCAATCAAAACATGTTTTCTCCTTAGTATTCTGTCAAAATGTGTTTTCTCCAAAAAATAAATGCATTTTTTTCATTTGTTTTCAAACAAATATCTAAAACAATGTATCAGAATACTCCTCAGAGCTATTAAGAACAATAGAAAACTATAACTTTGATTCATGACAGTTCTTTAAATTTTTATCAGTTTTTTGCGTTTCCTGTAAATTCTCATCTGAAGGAGAAAGCACGGTTTGAACGTTTGCTCCTCAAATATCATTACTTGATGAATATTAAGCTTATAAATATTTAAAGCTCCAAGCTGACGTAAGAGAGGTTCGCATTGTGTTTTTCTATTTGCCCCAAATACTATTTTGCAAGCATATTTTTGTTTACTATAAATTTTTTTGAGTTTAGTGTGATTAGTGTTACCCCAGGAAATGTTACAGTATGAAAGATAGCTGTGTATAAACGAAAAATATAAATTTTTTAAAGACTCGTTATTAAGAAAAGGTTTCGTTCGGTATAACATGGCAATATTTTTTGAGATCTTACCTTCAATATATTTAATATGAAATTTCCATGACAGTTTTTCATCTAAGAGCACTCCCAGAAAGTTTGTAGTCAATTCCCTTTTAATTATTTTATTATTGATTAAAAGATTGGGTAGTTTAAGAGGAATATTCTCGGCTTTACTAGGTTTATGGAATAGGATAAATTTTGTTTTCTCTACATTTAATGATAGTCGGTTACTTATAAACCACTCGTTGATCTTGTCTGATTCTTCGATAATTATTTTAAAAAATATCTTTGTGAGAATAAAACAAATTAGTGTCATCTGCAAATAAGATAGTATTTAATACTTTTGATGATAAATATAAATCATTTATATAAAGTAAGAACATTAATGGTCCCAAAACAGAACCTTGGGGTACTCCACAAGTTATTAAGTTGTTTTTTGAGTCTTTTGATTCTTTAAGTATAAATTGCTTTCTGTTAGTTAGGTATGATTTAAACCAAAGTAAACTTTGATTTTTAACACCATAGTTTTCTAATTTTTTCAAAAGAATTTCATGATTTACTGTGTCCAAAGCTTTGGATAAATCAATAAAAACCCCTATTGTATAGCAATCACTATTAAATCCATTTAATTACGAATTCAAAACGTCAGCAGTGCACGCCTTTGATGTCTTTATAACATTTAAAACATGAAAACTATAAAGAACAAATTTATAAAACAGGCGCTATTATTTATCTACTAAAAAAAATTGTATCATGGTATTTGTGATATTAAACAATAGATAATAAACTTTTTACTCAGTGACGCAAATGATTTCAAATGTAGCGAAGTACAATACTTTACAAAAAGAATACTTATGTAAAAGTACACATTTAAAAAAATACTTAAAAAGTAAAAATTCACAAAATAACTGCTCAATTACAGTAACGAGAGTAAATGTAATTCGCTACTTTCCACCTCTGTTTAAATGCCTTTGTCACAGACCTAATACCAAATTTATTAATTTTTTATTTTATTTTTATTATAGATTTTTCTACTTGCATGTTAAAAATGCATACAGACAATCAATTATTATGAGAAACGAAACTGATAATGTGTTATTACTTTATGACTAATAGTTATGCAATAACTCAAGGTTTGTAAAACCTTAGGGTTGTATGCAGTATCTCAGGGTTTTCAAAAAATTCGCTCCGCTTTTTCCTAATAAGTAATGCAGTATTTTAAACCGGATTTTATTTCGTGGTTTTTTTAATTAATGAATCGGTAGGCTCAAGTCAAAAGGCAGTCCACACAAAAAGCTGATACACAGTGTTGGTCTAATCTTATTCTTATAACGTTCCTACGAGAAAGTCCCCAAAAAAAAGTGGTTCATGACTCAAAGATTTAGAAAATGTGTCAAAGATTGAATTCTAAAATGCCCAAAGGGGTTGAAGTACTTGCTAAAGCAAAAAAGGTGTCTTTTAAAAAGACATCTCATAATAGTCATCAGTGGCAAGGCTGCATACCAGCCGTCTCAAAAATGATTAATATGCGATGTTTCAAAGAAATCTGGTTTAAAACATTTAAAAAATGTTAACAATTAGATGCCTTTAGTCGGCCGATTAACCTCTTAACGGCATCAATCTTACGTCTAAACAGCATTTCCAATCGAAGACGTTTTTAATATGCCCATTAGACCTCCTTGTGCCTGCTGTGACGTATACATAGTACATAAGTTATAAAGTCTTTTGATTTCTAGAAAAATAATTATATAAAAGCATTACCTCGTTTGAGTTTGGATTGCAGAAATCATTTTGACATGCTCCAAAATAGACAAAAAAAACTAAAAGTAAATAAATGATTATTCAAACATTACATAAAAACTACATTGTCATAAATAAAAGTTATATAAAAAAAGCTGGTAAAAGAAGCTATTAACACTTGTTATAGAGTATATGGTAAGAGTCTTGTAAAAATAGAAAAGCGTTTGCTAAACAGTGTGGAGACGAAATTTAAAACTACATGAAATAGATTTAAACGAGTAGAAGATTATTTTTAACATCGAGAGTGGCTTTGTAGCTATTTTTCAAGAAAAAAGAATTTAATTTTGGTAATGTTTTAAATGCTGCTCTAGAACAGAAAAAAAAATTATTTAATTTTTTTTGGATTATAGTTATATATATATATATATATATATATATATATATATATATATATATATATATATATATATATATATATATATATATATATATATATATATATATATATATATATATATATATATATATATATATATATATATATATATATATATATATATATATATATTTATATATATATATATATTATATATATATATATATATATTTTTTTTGGATTATAGTTATATATATATATATATATATATATATATATATATATATATATATATATATATATATATATATATATATATATATATATATATATATATATATATATATATATATATATATATATATATATGGCATATAACCCAAAAAAAATTAAATAATTTTTTATTCTGTTCTAGAGCAGCATTTAAAATGTTACCACAATTAAATTCTTTTTCCTTGAAAAATAGCTACAAAGCCACTCTCGATGTTAAAAATATATGTATAAATATATATATATACATATATATATATATATATATATATATATATATATATATATATATATATATATATATATATATTATATATATATATATATATATATATATATAATTATATATATTATATATATTATATATATATATATATTTATACATATATATATATATAAATATATATATATATATAAATATATATATATATATATATATATATATATATATATATATATATATATATATATATATATATATATATATATATATATATATATATATATTATCACTGTAAATATTTTAGGCATTTGAAATGCTTAAATGGGTTTAGACCCTCTCAATTTTAGCCTCAGCCTCATTTTCGACCGTTATCATTTTTTTTTCTAACATTACAAACACCCTTTTCTATTTTTAAAAAATAAATACTCTTAGATTTAAAAAAAATTGTAACGTGCATTTAAATTACTTAAATGAGTAAACCCTCAATTTTACTCATAATCCAAATATGACTTATTTAGCACTCTTTTCTATTGTTAAAAGACAAAAGCTTTTGAATAAAAAGGTTTTATTCAAGAGTTTTTGTCGTTTAACAATAAAAGTAACACAACATAAAAACAGCGGTCTGTTTGGTCACAAATTTTACAAAAAGTAATATAAATTAACAGCCAATAAAGTTGCTACACAAGTTATATATAAACAAATTAGTATTATAAATTTGTTTATATATAACGTGGAAGGGAAGAGGAGGGTTTTGTAAAGCGTGAAAATTTGTAACCACGGTGGGTCAGGGTGGAGAAAGGGGAAGGTTTTCAAAACTGTCAAAAATAACTTATTTTGACAGTTTTAAAAACCTTCGTACTTTGTAAACAATCCTTTTTAACTTAAAGAATGTTACCAATTAAAAGTTTAGGAATATTAACCAAAGCAGCCTCTTTACACAACACAACAACATGTCATACTTTTTACACAATTTTTGGTTCTCAAAATAATATGTAAGACTTATTGTTTACCTACATCAATTCTATTTAAAACGTGTTTTTTAACAATATCCGAGATAGCAACATTAAGGATCATTTTTTTTTTATCATTTTTTGTTTCAGGTTCTTCAAGAAGACCTTTTATCATAGAGCATCGTGGAAGAGCATTAAACTAGGAAGTTCACGCCTCCTCCGATGGCGCAACATTTGCTCAGAACTCGCTTTCACTGCGGCACGACCGCTAAGTTTTTTAGTTTTAGAAGTGTTACAACAAAGGTTAATACAACTTATATCAAACTATATTGGTTTCAATCAATTTAGGAAATTCTAATTCAACATTAAAACTGAAAATCAAATGCTCAAATAATTTTTATTTGCTTATTTTATTCCCAGCATTACCTCAACATTACCTTAACATTACCTCAACATTACCTTAAATAATAAATCTGAGAGAAGAAAATTTTCATGGTATATCAACTGCTAAACAAAACGAAATAAAAAACGCAACTTAAAATAATTAATAGTTCCAATCGTAATTGTCTAAATTGTTCCGTTAAAGGTGAAATATTTAAAGCAAAAAGAGCACATTAAAAAGAAATAATTTAAAATTACCAGAGTAACCCAAAACTTGTATACTAATACATGATTAAACGAGTAAAAACTAAAAATAGAACTTGTTCACTACTTATCTCACTAAGATACTTCAATTTAAATTATCTTACCGATAAAATTTTTCTCTTACCGATAAAATTTTTCTTCTCTTTACCAACTCTTACCGATAAAATTTTTCTTCTAAACTCTCAAATCTGTTGTTTCTTGAAAGCTCTAGAAGATTTTCATTGTTAAATAAAGCAATGTTAAAGATGAATGAATTTTTAATGACAACCTTGACTTCTCTTATACAGATATTATTAAGATAGATATTTAACTCACCCATCCAAACTCAACAAAAATAGAAAAAATAAATAAATGATGCTAATTAAAAAGCTTATTTATTTCTAACTAGCTGAGATTGGGCCCGTAAAAAATACGGGTCTTTGTAAGTCTATTCCACACCGAACTTGTTTATACTTTTTCTTTATATATCCTAGCTTTCCGGATCCGTAAAATACGGATCTTTACCAAACCTACCATTTTTATACACATCTATTCTACACCGATTATTTCTATACCTATTCCTTATTTACTTCAATATTTTATAGTAAAATAATTTTGTTCTGAAAAAATCTTTAAGAGCAAAAAAATTAACATGCGTACCTTTCCGCATACGTAGAGCTTATAAGAGTCTTATAATTAGGTTTTTTTTTCTGCTAAATGCATTTCATTAATAGCTTAGTGGTTAAGTACGCTGTCATCAGTGTTGTTTTGGAGGATTTAAGGCGTCCTCTTAGCGTAATAAATTTTGAAATTTTTTCAATCTTGCTTATATATTTATTAGCAAAAAAATAATAATATAGCAAAAAAGATTTCTAAATTTAAAATAAAATTTTAATGTTTTCTCATTTTATAGATATATAAGATAATATATAAACTTTTTTTCATGCAAAAAATCTTTGAGAAAGTAATGTTGAAACTGATAAAGTAATGTTGATTCAACACTGAGAAAGTAATATTAATGATTAAACACTAAGGATAAAAGGATAAATTTAAATATAACATGTTCGAAAATATTATTTTATAACTAATTAAACAGTAATCATGTTCATGAAGTCTAGAGTTAGCTTTTACTGATAAACGGTAAATGCACAAAAAAAATTCGATGTTTTTCGTGCGTTTACCATACTGCCACTTACACTCTGTTACACTAATAACTTTTTATTTACGCTTTTTAACCTTATTTTTGGTGGAAAGTTCAACCCTAAGTTAGTGTAAGATTCATTGCATTTACCGTGAAAGGTCATCTCAATCATGAAATTTTTATAAATTCAAAACTTTTTTTTGTTAGTTTAGTATTCAAAAATATCCAGATTATAAAATCACTAATATTAAAAATTTGTGTCAATAATGTTAAAATTTGTGAACACTAATATAAGAATTTGTGTTCGTATAAAATTTATACGAACACAATGTGCACATTAAAAAAAAAAGAATCTATTACTTACCAACAATTATAAAAAATATAATCTTCATTTTTATCTTTAGCACATTTTCGCTATCGTTAAACATTTTTGTTTTAAAATAAAAAAATACACGTTATAATAAATAACTTATTTTTTAGTTTTGAAGCATTTCTATAGTTTCTGTTTTGTGTATTACTCTTTATTGGTAACTGAATTGCTTGCGGTTCTTCTCTTTACTGGTTTACTCAATAGCACTCTTAGATAATTTTTTTATTGGTTGATTCAATCGTTCGTGATTTTTTTCTATTCATGAATTGTTAAATTTTTTAGTCTTAAAATTAAAAATATTCTCAATATGTCTTATTTAAATTTTTAAAATGCATGAAAACCTACTTGGTAATAAACAAATAAGTATGACCTACATAGTCTATTTGTTTAAGTTACTTGATGTTTTTAGGTAAAGTTATTTGGTATTAATCACATAGCTTTTTTAAAACAATCACGTGAATAAAAACGCATAAATTGATAAAATGATAAAATCGATAAAAACAATGTTAAACACTAAAGTAATTCTTCTTTTTGATGAACTCTTATTTAAAAGGTCTAATTTTAAACAAATTTTTGAATAAATTTAATATTATTTTAAGTTTATTTTCATAAAAATTCAACTTTTTCCTTGCCCCTCTAATTACCTCAAGATTAAAAACAAATCAAAAGTATTTCGAAACAAGATGCAAGATTTCAGAAATATTTACAAAATTAAAATTACTAACATAGAGTAAATACCTGATTATACATCATACTAATATAAATAATGATAAAAATTGTAATAATCTGCTGGATTACCTAAAAAGTTACCCCAACCTAGAATAAATTGCTATAAAGTTAAAACTCTGGACAAGTAATCATAAACATAAGATACTTCACAAAAAAAAAGCCCCGTCAATTGGGCCATCGGCGAGGTGTCCTTTTAGGCCTAATTAAAAAGGGTCAATAATTTTTATGGTCAAGATTTTTATTTTTCAAAATTATATTTTTTATATATCGTTGGAAAGATAACTTAGTTCTGATTCATATTCGTATAAAAACTATAGTTTAAAAATGAAAAATTAATAAGGTATGCTTTTTACTTTAACGCAACGTTATATAGATTCAAAGAATTTTACAATACCTATGGGCATTAAAACATTTGATATTATGTGCTAATTTAATCATGCATGTTGTAAAAGTTTATATTTTTATAAAACAATTTAGTAACCAATTTTAAGTAATAGTTAAATGTTATATGATGACTTTATGTTTATTTAGGGTGTAACGCCTAATGTTTTAAAGAAACAGTAAAAAAACATTATTTAGTAGTTTATTTTACTTATTTTAGATTTGTTTTACTTTTAATAAAAACTTTATTTTTACTATTGAATTAAATTTAAATCTTTAACGATACATTTATTAATCTACTAATATAATAGTTATAAACATGGTTTTAGTTTACATGGTCATTGTGGTTATAACTTCTTCTGGTAACTATTACTATAAAGTCATATAATCGATATTCTGTATTTTTGTAGATGCAATTATATTAATAATAATTTATTTTTAGATGGCTCAAATTGCCGTCGAAGGAAAGTGTTTGATATTCAATGAACCGTTTATTGTTGATGAAACTCTCAGTAAAGAGTCACGTGATGAAACTCTCAGTAAAGAGTCATCGTCAAGTTGAAGGAAATAAGAACACTAATAAAGTTTAGCAAAAAAATGGAAATGGAAGATTTAACTGCTTACTTCAATTCTATGAAAAATCAGAAACCGATAGAGCTCATCATAGCTGCAGAAGAAAATTTGTAGATCATAGAACTCTGCACACAAAAAAACAATACAAATTGTATCGATCTTCGGTATCATCTTCTCTTTTTGGAAACTCTTTTGTCTGGAAAAAAGGTTGTTTTCTTTATGGTAGATGCTGCCTACCATGCGTTATGGTAGACAGCATCTACCTCGTTACGGTAGATGTTGTCTATCATAACACATGGATGACAGTTTAGACTGCATGTGCCATCAAACTATCATCCATGTGTTATGATAGACAACATCTACCTCGTTACGGTAGATGTTGTCTATCATAACACATGGATGATAGTTTAGACTGCATGTGCCATCTGAAAATATACAAGAAGACCCCTTGATCTATCTATGTCAGAATCATTTAAAAAAGTTTGTAATTGTTTAGAAAAAAACGCTGATAGTGAGTTGTGCACATTGAAGGAGTTTCATAAGAAGATGTACCAACTTAACGGAAATGATGAAAACATATATTCAATTAAATGGCTTAAAAAGAAATTAAAAAATCATTACGGTAACGACATATTTTTTGCTGAGTTAAAAGGTCTAACAGATGTGGTTTATTTTAAAGATATGGCAACTGATTAATAAAATGTAAAAGACAATATAAACAGTTGATGATAAAGTTAGAGCAACAGCAAAGATTATTAAATCAGATATAAGGGAAATCCCTTATAATAAAGATGAATACCCTACTTCAGATGATATAACTAATTTCAAAGGTGATCCAAAAACATGGGTTCCACGTAGCTCAATGATATTTGTTCAATTGCTAACTCCATCCAAACTAAAAATAAATAAGTATATTGTGCAAGCTTCAAGACTTATCTCACATTCCGTTTGGAATCAGTGTTGAATTAAAAAAATCTTTTGGTTCTAAGTGGCTAGTTGATCATCTTTCAAAATTTGTATTCTCTATCGAATCGGACGAAATCCTTTGCTTCAAACAATCTGTCATGGAAGCAAATGACACCATTATTCTACAAGAAAAGCTGCCATCTGATGTTCAGTGGGTTGCTTTTAATGTAGACCACAATATTACCACAATCTGGAGAAGGCACATTTCATTGGATGGTTATCATATTGGTTACTTGGTATCTGGATGCCAAAAAAGTTTCATAAAACGTTTAAAACAAAAAACGAAAAAGTCTGATTTAGTTACGGATCATGGTGTTAAGATATTGCCTTATTTAGGATTTAGTAACATTGGCTTTTAGATGATTAAATTTAAACCTCAACGAGAAATGGCATCTCCGTTTACACTTCCCAGAGAATTAAATTTTGACTTGTTATGGCAAGGTGGCTAGTTTTTCATTTCCACTGAGTACCCGCGGCAAAACTGGTCAAGTTTATGCAATTAACTACTGATACAGAGATTTGTTCGCAAAAATCATTAGTTTCGTTTTTTCCAATAATTGATCTCAACCCTTCTGATAAAACATGCATTTACTCCACATTCGTTTTGTCATCGATCAGACTGAAAAATTACACATACTAATATCTTGCGTAACTTTTGATCAACAGTTATGGATAAAAGCGACAGCAATCATTAAAGAAGAAAATTTAAACATAGTATGCAGATTGGATGAATTTCCTACCATAATAAGTTAAAAATTGGGATAGGGATTGGGTTTTTTGGCTTTTGTAGTGTAGTCCTATTGTATTGCAATATTGACTACCATGTCGTAGAGTGCAGGCGGTGAAATCTTTTGCAAGGACACGCCCCTGACGAGTGGCGTTAGTGCAGGTCTCGGGGTCTCCGAAACGTTATTGGTGATTGCAGTGCATTCCTGATGAGGGGGATCACCATTCATAAACTACTTGATTCTATTTGGTTATTATGGCACCAACATTTTTTCACCTCTTACACCCATGAATTTTTGCGCTTTGTGAGCTTTTTATTATGAACTTGTTACATTAACGAAATTTATATATTTTTATGTTACACAGGTGATTGTCAGTTCTCAATTTATTATCTAGAGTTTAGACCATATATATTACCACATTTATTAGACTTTTTTTTTTTATATTGCTCTAACTATCATTTATTATCATTTTACTTACTATTTTGTTGTCTATTTATTTTTAATAAAAATAAGTAGATTAAAAATTAAAAATTTAATTTTATCAAACAACCAAAATTTCAAACAAACTCTTTGAGTATCCGCGTTCTTTATCTTTGTTCTTTATTTTATAACGATTTGCATGTAATTTTTTTTATTGATATATTTGTAAATATTATAATAAAGAACAAAAAAATTAACAAATAAAAAAAAAATTGTTTTTGTATTGTGCGATTACTTTAGGGGGATTATTTAGATAATTAGATTTATATTGACTTGTTTACTTATAGATCATTGTTTTATCATTTGCTAAAGATGACTAGAGTGTGAGCTATGGTTTCTCTCTTCTCGAGTCTCTAGCTTTTACTCCTCCTACTAAACAATTTTTACATTAATTTATGTTTTTTTACTTAAATGAAATAATCTACAATCCGTTTTTATTTTCACATCTCCCAGGTGTACGTAACTGGACGGCTTCTTATTTATGCAACACAATCTTTGTGTCGCATAAATAAGAAAATTTAGATATAGTATGCAGATTGGATGAATTTCATACCATAATGAGTTACATTGGAAGCATTTGTAAACTTATGGAAGGATCTGATTTGGAGGAGTAGTTTAATGAGATATACGCAGAAAATAGTATTATACATTTGATGTCCGGAAAAGCAACCGCAAGGTCACTTCGAGCGCATTAAATTATAATGCTGGATATCCTTGTTAATGATGGAGAGATTAATATTTCCTTGTTTCAACATATTTTTAAAAAAGCAATGAAAAGTACTTTAACTGAAGATGAATTTGAGAAGTTTGTAGAAACAGATCAATTTATTATCGCTTCAAGTAAAGTGGACAATTTCATTTAATCTCTGAAATCACAATCTACAACAGCAGAATTTTGGATTCAATATATGGAATATGTTACAATTGAAAAAAACTTTATTATTGCAGAGAGAACATCGAATTGGTTCGTTCACCTGCATACAGCAAAGCTTATGCTTTGTTTTATCTAGGTGCCAGAATTTATGTTCAAGAAATGGAACGCTGGCGTCTCAAAAGTTCTTGGTTTAGTTACTGCTTTTATAATGGATTGCATTCTGTAAAAAGAAAGAGTCGTTACTGGGCGGGGCTTTGATTTGGTAATAGAACCAACATTAATGCGTCTATCTTCAAGTAATTAAATAGAAGTTACTTGATGAGCGTTTGAATCTTAATCCTGAAGACTGGGGATGCAAAAAAGAAAATAATGCTCTTATTCCAATAACGAATAAATTATTCCAATAAAGAATAGAGGTGATTTTAATATGACTAAAACATTAGGCTTGACGCAATTCGTTTCCATTTTTTAATATAAGTGGAACATTCCATAATAGTAAATTTATAATATTTGAAAAATAACTTAATATATTTAATTACATCGAATTATTTTATAGGAAAGACAAACTTTGAATATGCAGGATGACAGTATCAACGATTTTGAATACTTTGACGATACCGATGACATTAGTAACATATTTGAAGATTTTTTAGAATAACTTTTTACTCAGACTTTTTAACCATATTGTTTTAAATAACTTTTATTTTAGATTTTGTCTCATAACTTCAGCCAACAGTTATATTCGGGCCCGCAGGGTATCCTGTATGGGTCCCAGTCAAATCCCCTACTTTAAAACCGTGAGTGGCCTATTTGGGATTGCAATCGGGACCCATGTAAAAAGCGCATCGGGAACCCGCCGGATCTTGGCCACGGTTTAAAACGTTTAAAATTTAAAGAAAAAGAAAATTTATTACCTTGATTAGTTTATTTAAAAAAATCAAAATTCTACTGTCGAAATCAAGCAAACTTTTAAACGATTCTTCAATCGCAATAAAAACATGGACATGTTTTTATTATCAAAAGTATATACTAAATAAATATTAAAAACAATAACTATTGAAGAATCTTATTACTTATTTTGTTTATTATAATTTGTTTCATAGATATAGTAGATTATTTTATTCTCTAAACAAATTATTTTTAACCCATAGTTCTTATAGGAATTTGAATCAGCATTAAATTATCTTTTCAACGATATATGAAAAGTACATTTTTGAAAAAAAAACTTTGATCATAATAATTATTACCATTTTTTACTAAGGCCCAAAAGAGCACCTTCCGGTGCTCTTTTGGGCCTTATTAAAAAAAGGGTAATAATTTTTAAGATTGACAACAACAATAATTGCAATAATAAGGTGAATTTATGGTGAATTTATGCTCAAAGCTTCATTAGTTACACAACTCGTTTTGCAGCTTTATCAGTGAGGATTTTTTTGCCCATTTACCCCATTTACTGGCTAAAATAAGCATGAATGCTTCTTTGTTTAGTGCATTTGTCTCAGTAAATATTTTGTCTTTTTTTCTATATTTGTGATGAATATTTTTATTTAACTGGTCTAATAACTGCCTAACCCTTGTTGTATCTGGAGGAGAAAGAAACTTTAAAGGAAGAAGAAGATTAAGGAATGACATGAATAAAAAAATTAAAGGAATGACATAACATGATAATCAAACCTCGAAACCTCGAAGCAATTAAGGTGAAAACCAATAACAGTAACATCAAAAGTTTAGAAAAAATATTTTAGCCAGCGTTTCTTTAGATCTTCAGAGTTTCATTGCCAAGTCATTTAGATAGTCTTGAAAAAAAAAGTTATAGTCAATTTAAATACCAATATTGGTATAAAAATGGATTATAATCTTTTTTTCAAAAAAAAAAAAAAAAAGATTTGAAAAAAGAATTTTTTTTTTTAATTACGCGTTATAAGTTTATTTTAAAAATCTAAAATGTTATAAGAACTACGTACATCAACATGTTATAAACAAATGTTTAGGGAAAAACGGCATGCATCTTGGCAGGCGAAATAGTGGGCATGCAAGTTTTTCTAAACCGTATTTGAGATTTTAACCAGCAGGTTAAAATTTCAAAACACGCATGTCCACTATTTCGTCTGCCAAGATGCATGCCGTTTTTCCCAAAACATTAGTTTATTACATGTTGATGTATGTAATTCTCATAACATTTTAGATTTTTGAAATAAACTTATTACGCGCAATTAAAAAAAACTTTCGAAAGTTCGAACAATTAAAAAGATCGCATACCAAAAATGAATAATACAGGCATTAAAAAAGTGCTGCACAGTTCGATCAAAATTGACCTAAAAACACCTTCCTAAAGCTTCCGTTTGGTCATCATTACAACGAATTATACACTAAACATGTTCTTATCGTGTTGAGAAGAAATTGCAAGAGTTCAGTAGAGATTTTTTTAAAAAAGATTTCATGCTGAATAATGAAAAGTTATTGATGATTATTCAAATTTTAGTTTTGTTAGGCGGTCTAATATATGAAATCTAAAATTCAATCAAGCAAATTTAATACTTAGATTAATTTAACAACGCTTCAAATTTAAAAAAATTTTTAAATTTATTTTTTCAATATGGAATTCAGAATTTTATATAAGAATTATTCTTATACGATTAAAAAAAAAAAATTAGTTATAGCGACCGCGTTAGTTTTATCAAATAACAATCAAAATTTCGACGTTAAAAAATGAGTAAACGTAAAAATTTAGAGATTTATTAACATTAGAGTTTCGTATCAAAAGAGTTATTTAAGTTACAGTTTCGTATAAAGAGTGTAAATCAAGTTCTTTTCGTCTAAAGCAAGGAGTAAAATAAGGCCTTATTCTTTTACATTACCTTATTAACATCTATACTGAAAGCCTTCTCGAAACCATTCAAAATCAAAGCATTGTAGGCACATCAGTATATGGTAACTTTACTGGTATGATAGCATATGCGGATGATGTTTTTAAGCTCTATACTTTCTGGTCTCAAAAAGCTTATAAAAACTTGAAATATTCACAATAATTTGAATTGTATTAAATAAATGACGAAAATGCTGAGTTCTTGATTTTAGGTAAATTACTGATTAAATGCAATACAATAATCATTTCTGTTATTAAAAAAACCTTCAGAACAAACTTAAACACCTGGGGTACTAAGTAATCACAATATTTGGATGTAAAAATCTTAAACTTTAGAGCCGTTACTCAAACTCTTATTTAATCTGGAATCCAGTTTGCCAACCGGAGTTTCATTTCCTATACATATATAAATTATGTATAAATTTGCGACGTTAGAGTTATCTTGTTCTATCTCCACTTTTTGAAAAAATTGAGTTACTGAGTTTGTTGTGTACCTCAGAATAATGTTTTTCTACTGTATTAAAACCTAAGTTGTAATCAAAAAAGTTGCGGAGAAAACATAAGTTATAAAAAAACCTTTATATACCATCGTCTAATGTTTTTATTTTTTAAATCGTTTTATCTCAAAACTCAAAAATGTGGAGATAAAACAAGATAATTCTAGCGTCGCGAACTGTTAGCATCGCTTACCTTAACTTAAGGTATGGAGATATGAGATGATAATGACGTATTAATGAAAAAGTTGGATATAGTTAGAAGGAGCGCGCTAAAATTACTTTTGAACGTTTTGAAATACTGTAAAAACTATATAAGTTCTCTATTTAAAATCCAGGAAATTCAAACTGCATGAAACAAAATAAACCGAACTTTTTCATTCGTTTCAAGAATAAATCAACTGCAGAGATTATTTTTCACAACTGTATAACCTTTTATTTCAACATTTTTTTATTTTCGATATACAGGAAGTATGCCGTCGTCAAAAAAAAAAAGCAAAAAAAAAAAAGGTGAAAATAGCACTTTCCAACAGTGAAATTTCCCAGACATGGAAAAAAACTTTAAAACTTGTAGTAGAGTGCTGAAATACAAAAGAAATAAAATTGTTTTCAAACGAATTCTTAAAGAAAGTATTATTAAATAAAAATCAATGAAAAGAACTTTATTTGGTGACCTATAACTCAACCTAATTTTGAAATTTCTTAAATAGTAGATTATTAACTTGTTTGATTTTCAACCAACATTTTTTGATTTTTATATTTACACTTATTTAAATCATGTACTTTTAATTTTTGTACTATTAGTAAAATATGTACGACTAAATTTTCAACCTATTATATCATTGACCTACTGAATTTTTAATCTGTGTTTTAAATTTTATAACTACGCATTTCCGGTACATATTTTGTATATTTTCTTGTCGATTTGTATACGAGCCAAATTTGATCAGCCTTGGCGCAGTTGTTGAAGCGCTGTCTTCAGAATTGGGAAGTATAAGGTCTAACTATCTGACACGAATATTATTACATTGTGTGTTTAATAAGTTTAAATAATAATAAATGATAAGAAAAAAGTCGTTCTCCTCCAAACGCTTTGATCTTTATTTAGTTTATTAATGAATACGTTTTGATTAATAAAATTTCAGTTTTTACGATTGAACGCAATTCCTTAAATACATAGTTTTTCAAATTCGATTCATTTTTTTTTAATTATTTATAATTTACATAAATAGAGTTAAATTTATATTTCCATTTACGTATTTCGATTTCAAAGTGTATTACGGATTTTTATTACTTATCTCGATTTCAAAACGCATTTCGGACTTTCATTACGTAACTTGATTTCAAAACATATTTCGATTTAAGATTTAGATAAATAGAGTTAAATTTATATTTCCATTAAAACGAACGTGTTACAATTTATTATTTACATAGAGTAAAATTCATATTTCCATTTATACAAAATTGTTGGCGATTTTATACAAAATTGTTGGCGATATTATTTACTTACATTTATACTTTAATAATATAATCTTACTTTAATCACAGCTATATATTATGTTGTAAATTTACATCAGATTAATAGATTTATATAAGATAAATAATAATAGAAACTAAGGAAAAAAGTCTCGCAGCTTTCACAAACTTAAGTCAGATAATTTATATGCAAGTTTTCAAAATATAAATCGTGATATATATTAAACATAGTGATGGATAATAAAATTAATAAATATGTAATACTTAAAAAATATTGCAAAAGTGAACTAAAAAAACCTGATTTTATTATATATTTTACAGCTAAACTAATATATACAACACTACAGCAACTGTTTAGTTATTTAGTGCTCTTCTTCAAAAGCTGGGTTATGTCGACCCTTTGCATGTTTTTCACCTAAAAAAATAAATATAAGTTATTTAAAATGTTTCTGATTTACAATGGAAGTTAAGTGTGTTTGTAATAGCGGTATTGTTGATAAATATTGTGATCAGGCTCCGCTTTAGGAGCCTACATTGTTTTTGCATTATTTTCGAAAGCGTGTAATTGCACGCTTTTGAAAATAATGCAAAAACAATGTAGGAAGATGGTTTAATACTTATTGCAGAATTTTTCAAGTTTGCACGCTTAATAAATTGGCTCAAGCAGATCCTGTTTGAAACAAACACAACAATAACAAATGTTAACTATGTTTGCATAAACCTAAAATCAATTCTAAAAAAGAAGAATGGTTGTTTGTTTTAAAATATATTTTGGTATAAAACACTGTGAATAGTTTTATAAATTAGTGAATTAGTTTTTAATGCTAATTGTGGCAACTATTTACTAATTATTCGTTGTACAATATTGGTAAATCATGTATTAAAAGAAATCTTATCATATAGGAAAAAAAAGCATAAAAAGAAAGATAAAGAAAGGAATATAATATTTGCACTTTTATTGGTGATGAATTTTTTAATGGTTGTTTTAATGGAATTTTGATGGTTTTATCGTTAAGCTTTTTAATAGTTGATGATTTTGAGGTTAAAGTTTAGAATTAGGATAAGGAATAGCTGGAAAACTGTTCAAGTTGCGGAAAACTGCACTTTTACAATCTGCAACCTCTATCTGCACCGCTATCTAAACCTAAAAGTTTAAACAACACAGAATAATCGGTAACACAATACGGTCAATTTCTCGCTGATTCACAGTGCAATTTTAACATTTCATACGATGGTGAGTTCTTCTACCCGATATTAACCTTATGATCTTAACTAAGGGTGCATGGAAAGTTGAGAACCACCAGCCGTGGATTACCCTATAAGCAAAAGCTTAGGATAGCAGACCAAAAGGGGCAGCATATAGGTGGGATTTTATTTTTTACTGCTTTTTTTTACACCTCATACAATACTATATGAAGTATTAAATACTGCTTAAAATCTCACCTTTCAATCCATGGCATAATGTAAATTACTTAAGGTCTCATCAACATCATATTATTACCGACATTGAAAAAACTTCTGTCAGAAAAAAAAAACGAGTTCTGATGCGATGAAAAATGGAATAGATAATGAAAATTCTGAAATCAAGAAAAATAACCTTACAGTCAATGTGAATGCAGCCAACTAAGAAAACGATCCTGCTCTATAGGATGAATTATCTGTGGAGGATAAAGCCTTATGGGTTGCTGCTGAATCAAACAATTGCAACACCATAAAGATTTTTTCATAAAGGTCTATTTTTACATCTTTGAAAAACACGACAAGATAAAAATCTTGTCGAGTTTTTCAAAAATGCAAAACAAAAAAAATTTTGCTCACCAAAAGTTTTGGTTGGAAGAAAAACTAATTGCAACAAATATCGACGGGAATAGTTTTTGTGTTATAAGTAAATATACTCTATATTGCTTTGCTTGTAATTTTTTTGCTTCAAAAAAACTTCTTCTCAGTTTGTTGAGGTTAAATACAGTGACTGGCAAAACATTGTGGCAAAACCACACAAAAAAATTCAGCTTCACCAAGATTGCTTGCTACAATATCTCACCACCAGACAAGGTCAAAGACTACAGCATGCATTTGACCATCAGATAAAGGAATGTGAGTATTAGAAACATGTGTTGGAGCAAGCCAATGTCAACATCTGTACAATGGCTGTGCGTGAACTAAATACTGTAATTTTGGCAAAAGAAACCCTTCCTATCTTTTAAAGACAACTCGCAATGAACTTTTCAAACTAATAGAAAGTGGTTTATTCAAGCATTGCCAATGAAGTCAATTTCTCTGACTACTTTAGTCTTTATGTTGATTCAACCCCAGATCTGTCGCATGTGGATTAGTCATCTGTTGTTGTTTGTGTATCACTTCTATTCAACCAATAAACTTGTGTGTTGTCTGTAAAACAAATAGTCATTGTGTAGTTGACTGTTGTGATGCAGCACTTTTTCTACATTATTAAAATAATTACATAATTAAACATAAATACAGTTGCTCTGTACGTTTTACTCTGCATCAACTGATGGAAAATTCTTTTACATTGTTTAAGTAGTTAAATGGTTCTGAAATTACTTTCAGATTACTTTATGGGAAGCACAAGCTGTCGCAACTGATGCTACTTTAATGTCTTTTCAACCAATCCTTACTACTATTTTTTCATGATTTTAATGTTGAAAATACCAGAAATTAGTTGAACTTTAAACGGAGGATCTAGACTACAACTTTGCAGCTGAATTGCAGCAGTTTCAGACTTACCAGTAAAAAAATACTCTATTATTACTATTTTGACACCATTGCAAAAATATTTTTGATGTTAGAGGTCAATATCTAAATGGTTGTTTTTAAGGCTAAAGCATTTGAAATCTCCCAATCGAGTTTCAATGAGTCAAGAGAAGTGTGATTCTCTAGCTCTTTTAAGCAAGAACCAGATATTATGAGAAATATTCAAGTTAAAGATATAATTAAGGACTTAGCAATGAAAAAGGCAAGAAGAAAGTTATAGTTAAATAATAATTTCTGGTTTTATATAATAACTTTTGTCACAGTAATGCTGTCAGTTTATAAAAATGGTTTATGACAGCACCTACAAAAAAATCAGCTTTCAAACTCACTTTTGTCTCTGTTTACAACCAGAGTCAATCAAGGGTTCCAATATTTAAAGAAAATTGAAGTAAAAAATTTAAAAATTAAATCGCAAGTGTATTTGATCTGTATAATATGATTTCAAAAGTAAAAATATCATTTAACTAAATAATAAACTAAATAATATCATTTAGTATATGTAATTATATAAATTTTCTTTATATTTTCTTAGTTTGTTAAGTTTGTAAATAGCGCAAATATCAAATGTAAATGTCATGCAAACTTTTTTATGTAATCGCAAACTTTATAAGTGGTTTTTATAACGTTAATTACTTCTTTATCTTACCTTTTAAATGATTATTTTAATCTTGTTTAAATTTTTAAAATGATAGAAATCCGTGAAATGGCTTGATGGCTTATGTTAAATGGCTTAGCGCGTATGTAAATAATGCACCAATTTATGCTTTAAAACAAGGCCTGCTGTTATTATACACTTTTGAGTTGTGTAACTTGTAATATGTACAAAACTTGTAATATGTATAAAACTTGTAATATGTATAAAACTTTTAATATGTATAAAACTAATAAAATAATATGTAACACAATACAATACTAAATGATATTGTTTGGTATATTTACTTAAATTCAGTATCCTTTACTTTAGTCTTTTATTTTAGTCTTTTACTTTAATCTTTTACTTTAGTCTTTTACTTAAGCCTTTTACCTTAGTCCATCATACTTACATTACATAATTATAAGGTTACATATATTCCATATGTAAAGAAAATTGAAGTAAAAAATTTAAAAACTAAATCGCAAGTATGTTTGATCTGTATAATATGATTTCAAAAGAAATAAATAATAATAATAATATAAATAATAATAATCATTTAGTTTAAGATACACTTACCAATATTATAAGATATATTTGAGCATTATTTTTAGGCTTCAAAGACCCAACGACTCTTAAGTCATCCCATCCCTCTAAAATCCCCTTCCTGGTAGGAATACCTCCAGTACAGTAGGGCAGCACAGTACAATAATCCAGCCCTGGGAACCACACATATACCAAATAAAGTAATGTCCGCACAAAATATTGGTTGTTTTTCTCTCAAATGAGTATGAATATGTTATTAAACTAAAAGAGGCTGAATTGATTAAATCCGGAAAAGAGCATACATAAATTAAATCCAGAAAAGAGGCTACATGAATTCATTCATGAAAAAATGTCGATTTAATATCAACATTGATTTTTCTTCATACTGGTAATTATCCAAAGGAAAATGATTATTTTAAATATTCGTCAAAATTAACTATTAGAAAAAAAATTAAGTAACTCAATACAAGACTATTTGCAGAATCATAGTTGGAAGAAAATGATGATGAAAATGATTCAAATACAACATCAAAGCTTGATGACACTATCAACCACTTTGTAAACCATCAGAAAACAGTCAAAACTTTGATTGAAAATGAAATTAAGGCGTTTGAAGGAGCAAAAGAACGTACAGATAAACTTCAGATGATCTATGATGCCTTATTAACTGTGCAAGCAACATCAACAGACGTTGAAAGAGTCTTTTCTGTAGCTGGAAACTTCAAGACTAAACTTTGTAATAGAATGAAAGAAAAATTGAATATGCTTGTATTTTTAAAATATCATTTCTTAAATAAAAGCTAAAATTTGAATTGAAATCAATTGATTTTTTTCATACATTTTACTATTTGGTATTTGTACAAATTTTGGGGGGTCACTATTGGGGTATTTGGTATTTGTACAAATAATGAAAACCCAAATATTTGGCATCCTTACACCAAGACTCCAACACAAGGATTTTTAGATCGAAAAGGCAAAAGTATTAAGAAATTTAATGAAAAGCTAACTTATCTTGATTTTGTGTATGCTTTTTTAAAACAAGACAAGTTGGCTGTCTGAGTTTCAATCATTCAAGCATTCGAGAGTTGGAATAATGCCTGAAATAATATATGCATACTTTGACCAACTGATTAAAAATTATAAAAAGGAGAGGGACAAAATATCTTGAAAGAATTTAAAATATTGGAGACAATATGGGATTGCCTCTACCCAGGAATCAGATAGATTGTGCAAAACCAATGGTGGGAGTTTCATATTCTATCCTGCAAATTCAACCCATCTAATCCAACCACTAGTAGCTTTTATTCCAATTACTAAAAATGAAATAGCGCCAAATATTAGAAGAGTGGGAAAAGGGTCTGGAAATAAAATGCAGCAACTGTTCCAGAAGATAAGTTCCCCCAAAAAATTACCATGACCAACTATTTGACAAGATTCTGAGCAAAACAATTTTTTTTATAATATCTTTTCAGTTTCTTTTTAAGTAAATTCAGAATATGTTTACAACTTCTTCTAGTATCCTACCCTAGACAGCAAATAACACATAGCCAATTGTTATCTTATTTCACTCTTAACATATTTTTAACTATTTTTATTAACATATTTATAACAACTTTAATTTTTTAATTGCTACTTTTTATATTAAATCATTTTGCTTAGATACATATTCCTTATATTTATAACAACTTTAAATTTTTATATTTATAACAACTTTAAATTTTTTAATTAACCCTTATATTTATAACAACTTTAAATTTTTTAATTGCTACTTTTTATATTAAATCATTTTGCTTAGATACATAATCCTTCTGTATTTAATTGACTTCATTAGTTTGAAACAACTTTTTTTGTGTGAATCACCAACAAAAATAAATTCTTTAATATTAATATATCTTCGAATATAAATTTTACTTCATACCACCATTATTATTTTAATAATGCTTCATAAATTAATTATTAATATTTTCAACATTAAAATTTGTTAATATATTATATTTTAATAATATGCTATATATGCTATATATATAATATGCTATATATGCTATATATACTTATTAATATATATATCCATATATAAAATAAGATATATAGAATAAACAACAATAAAACAATTTTATATTGATTTGACCAAAAATTGTATTTATTAGACATTTTATAAACATATAAGTTAAGTTTAAATATTAGTTTTTATTTTGCTTAAAAATAATTAAAATAATAAAAATGATATTTATAATTAAATAATATATATTTTGAACCTAAAAAACGTTGTTATATTTAATTATTGCATATTTATAGTAAATTTATAATTATTTTTAATTATCAATGACAATTATAAATAATAATATTTATTTGCTAATATGTAAATAACAATGTTTACTTGATGAGTGTTTGTGATGTTTTTCTTCTGAAACTATTGGACCTGTGCTTTCACTTGGTGAAACTGGACGTTTTTTATGCTGAAAAATTTAATTATCAACCATTCATTATTATTAACTTTTAATTTAAAATAAAAGAAATATAGTTAATACATTTACTAATGATAATACACATTATTTATGTATTGATAATAATAATAACATTATTAATATTGGAGTGCTAAATATTTTTAACTAATACTTTTAACAGTTTTAACACTTTTCCAGATAAGTATCTATTTTGATACATTGATAAATGAGATGAGATTAACAAGATTATTATAGACTTTATTTTTTTACACTAGTTAGACTATATTATTTATATTTTTTTAGACTAGTCAGACTACTGATTATAATTAAATAATATTGTGTATTTGCAAATAACATTGTGTATTTGTTATTATATATGTATACATATATAATAACATATATATATATATAATAAAATATATAATAACACCTTTTTAATGACTAATTAAAAAGGTATTTAAGGAATAAGTAACGTTAATTCGATAGCGTTAAAGCATAGAATATCTAAAATACCCACAACAAAAACAAAATAAGTAGGGATTTAATTTTTGAAAATTTTTGAATCGAACCTTGAATCATTTTTTTGATATTTATATATATATATATATATATATATATATATATATATATATATATATATATATATATATATATATATATATATATATATATATATATATATATATACATATATATATATATATATATATATATATATATATATATATATATATATATATATATATATATATACATATATATATATATATATATATATATATTATATATATATATATATATATATATATATATATATATATATATATATATATATATATATATATATGTATATATATATATAAATATATATACATATATACATGCATATATATATATATGTGTATGTATATATATATATATATATATATATATATATATATATATATATATATATATATATATATATATATATATATATATATATATATATATATATATATATATATATATATATATATATTTAGGAGCATCAAGAGTTTGCAACCTCTTTTGAACAAGAAGTTTCAAATTTTGATGTACAAAGGAGATAACCTACTTAATACAAGGAGTGAAATAATCTCAAAATAAACTTTCAAAACTTTAAAAATTTTATTTCCATGGAGTCATTAGAATTCACACCACAGTAATTCTAATTGTAATTTTAACATTAAATTTTTAGTTTTGTAATATATGGCTGATGATTGCCGTTAGGCATGAAACTTACAGTTTGATAATAAAAAATTTTCCTTTTTGGTTTTTAATTAAAAACCGTTCTGTTTTGAAATTTATATATAATCAATATAAATTTCCTAAATATTGAGCACTCTTCAAAGAACAAGAGTTTTATATTATCTTAATACAACACTACATGAAACAATATATATATATATATATATATATATATATATATATATATATATATATATATATATATATATATATATATATATATATATATATATATATATATGTATATATATATATATATATATATATATATGAATAAACCTCAGGCGCAGTGTTCATATACTATATATATATGTTTGCGATCTGTCTAAATCTTTAGCACAGTATTTACTCACCCATAGTAACCCATAGTCTATGTTTGTGCTCTGCTTAATTCTCTGGTGTAGTGTTGGTATGGTCTAAGCCCAGATACCAACTAGTGACTACAACTATGTACACTCACCTTAATTTCCAGTATTCCTTTAGATGTAATGTCTTTCCTAAAGCATTTTCAAAACCTCCCATTCAATGATTCAAAGTACTTCTTACAGAACTAAATTTTTACTCTACTTTAGGTCGGGTCAGGTTCAGGATCATCACAACCGTCCTGCTACTAGTAACATGTAACCTAGTACTATCTCCTCATGTCCTGTTGCCTTATAGGATTTGCATTTCTTGTCACAAGCTAGAGGAAACAAACTCTAATTTAAGGTTCCTCAGCCATTGGGGTTCATGGTTACGAAAAGACTAGAAATAGTGTTTTAATAAAAACCAACTTAGGCATATGTTATTGTCTATTGTCTAAAAGAAAGCTTTGTAGGCAAATACTTTAGGGGTAAGCAGAACAATTCTGTTAACCAGCTTTGCACCTTTTTTCATCAATTAGGCTGACATAGATGTAAACCTTATATTACTTAATAAGGGTACAGCTTTAAAACTCAGTTCAATGGTTCTAAGACCTTGAGGCTGTTTCCATCAACAGCTTTAAAATATCAGAGTATCAACATGAACTCACTGTTAGTGCTTTTGATGTACTATCTATGAATAAGTCAAGTCCTTTTTAACTTAAAATATGACTAAAGTAACAAAAAATATAAAACATTAAAAAACTTCACTACCACCTAGCTGTTTCAATATTTCATTTACAAATACTCTTTTTCTTTGAAGTACCATTCAAATTTCACAATATTCAAAAAATTATTAATATTTTACACTGACGCTCCATTATTTATAGATTACTAAATCTCTTATTTTATATTAGAAATTAAGCTCTAGAGACTTTTGGAAAATCTTTAACAGTGCCATCAAAGGAAATCAACTAATCTCTAGTAATGGGGCTAATTATATTGTCTTTTCCAAGGATAAGGTAGAAATAATTGCAAAAAATGCTTTATCTAATTTATTCCTAAACTTATGACCTCCTTTTTTCCTTTTTTTCTGTCATACCAGAGAAACAAATCAATCTATATTTAGATATTCAAATTACTGCTGCTTATGCTGTTTAAGATATTCCTTAGTAAAGCATATCAACAGCCTAAACTACTCTATACATACTCACTAAACTATTTAAAAAGTGCTTAATTTGAATGTTATTTTCATGCCTGCTTGAAAATAGCATTTTTGACTCAGTTGAGAGTTCAGAAAATTCTGAACTCTCAACTGTTGTCCAATCAGACTTCTCTATACTATCAGCATAGTATTCAAATAATTGACAAATTTTTAATAAATCAATTTAAAAATCAGTTTAAAAGCTCTCTGACAACCAATACAGCTTAAGGGACTCTTTTGACTTGCTCTTGATATATTAAAAGCTTTCAATACATCTCCATAAACTTTTATTATATGGTGCATCTGGTCAAGTTTTCACTGAATCGTTTCTTTCTGATCGCAGTATTAAAGTTGTCCTTGAAGGACAACACTCTTCTTCATTTTTAGTAATTTGTTCCCAAAAGATTCCACCCTTCATTCTTTATTGTTTCGCATCTATATTAATGATCAATCTTACATCTAAAAAAAACACAACTATATACTACAGTCTTGACAATTGCCACCAGCTTTTGATTGCTTACAACAAGCAGCTAAACTTGAGTGTGATATCTCCTCTGTATTAGCTTTGTATAGAACAGAGTATAGTTATAAACAGCGACTTCACGTTGATACTCTGATATTTTAAAGCTGTTGATGGAAACAACCTCTCTAAGACACAGTTCAGGACCACAGAGTTTGGAAAACCATATTACCAGCAGGGGAGAGAGCTTGTGGGTTGAATGGGCTGGCGAATTTCAACCCAGATAAATCCCAGTTGTTTGCTCCTAATAATAATTGTCACAATATTGTTTATATTTGTATATCTTATATTGATGAATGGCAGTATTAATACTGAGTCTTCTAGTTTGCATCATCTTGGATTATCTTTTAGAATTCTCATGAAAACCTTATATACAAATCATAGCATAATAAGCATTCGATAAGACTCTACTTATCATGCTCATCGTTTTGGTATTCTTGATTCCTTTCTTTACTTCTATAAATCTCTTATTTGACCAAGAATGAAATACTGTTTAACATTAGTGTTTCATACTTGTTTCACATTTGATTCACAGCTTGAGCCTCTGCACTATTTTTATAAGTTCTTTTTCTTTTCTAAAAAAACTTTTCTAAAAACTTTTGTTTATCTAGCTTTTTTCCTCACACATTGATGCTTTGGAATTCCCTCCTGTTTTCATGTTTTCCTGAATTATAAAATCTGCAGTTTTTTAAGTCTTCTGTCAATGGTTTAATTGTCCTTTAACTTTTTTAGTTTTTTTGTTTTAGTAACTTAAATAGCTTTTTTGGAGTGAATTAGTAAAAAATATAAATTTTGTTGTATTCTGCAATTTTATTATCAGTTCTAGAATCCATATTTTTATATTTTTTAAAAAAACCTTTATAAAATACTACTTCTTTCATAAAATAATTTACATTAACACATATATACATAAACATAAATGTTATAAAAAACAAACCTTTTTTTTATGGCTGATGTAACAAAAAACTCCAATAATAATAAGAAAAAGGACTCCAATAACAACACATACAACTGTGATTGCAATTTCTGCATCAGTTAAACCATCATCATCATCATTTGAACTAGTTGGTGGCTGAGTTGGTTTAACTTCATAGTTAAAAGAAAAAGAATCATTTGAAGCAGTAAATTCAACTCCATTGATTGTTATTGTTAACTTTCCATTCTGAATTAGTGACTGTACATCAACCAAAATATTAGCAACACTATCAGGATCACCAACCAATTTAAAACTCACAATCGTACTTCCATTTGAAGTTGCACATGATTGAAAATTGTCACTCGTTAGATTAAACTGATTTTGACATGCGTTACAAACACTAGTATCGTCATCTTGACTATAAGGCTTTTTAAAGCTAAATTTGCAACTAACAACAGCATATGAAGGATTTAAAGTAGTTGTTGTTGTATTTTCTAAAGCAGATGTTGTTGCTGATGGTTCTACTGTTGTTGTTATTGGTATACATGGTTGTACTGTAAAAGGAATGATATTATTTTCAACATCCTCATTAATCCAAAACACACCAGTAAGAAATGGACCTGGACAATAACATGTGACATATGACTCATTGCCAACACTTGTACTGCAGTCATTTATTTCCCAAGTTACACTTAAAGGGTTTAATTGAAAGCACTGTAATTCAAAATTAATAAAATAATTTAGTAACAGTAAGTTAAAAAAAAAAAAAAACATTTTAATTTAAAAAATACCTGCAACCAATATGGTGCACTTGTTGTTGTTGTGAACATTTCTGTAGTTGTTGTACTTGCATTATTTTGTGAAGTATCATTGTAAAAATTGGTTGTAGTTGTAGCTTCAGTAGTTTCAGGAATATAGTCTTGAACAATAAAATCAATAGATATAGATGAATAGTTAATACAAGTTATAATGCAATTTGTTATAGGGTTCAAAATGAATGCAAATCCAACAGAAGAAGCTATATCACTGTCTTTACTCTCAGAATAAAAATCAGTCTGAAAAAAACATTATATGAAATTTGTTTAATATAGTTCAATAAGTGTTTACATTAATGCTTTATATAAAACAGTTCCAGTAGCAAATATGAATGTCAAAAGTCATACATTGTTTAACAACTATTATGTAAAATCTAAAATTAAAGAATGCAAACAAAGTCTATCAGAAAAAGGAACATAAACAAAAGGTTCATATTACTAAAATTAAATGTTTGTCGTAGAAAATTAAAGTTGTTTAAAACTCAGAGAAAGTTGTTAACTAAGTAGTTAGATTAAATTATTTTTTAAAAAATTGTTAAAAAAAAATTTTTTTTTTTCTAATTGTTTTGCTTATTATTCAAAAATGATTAAATAGTATGGTATATACATAATTGCAGTAATATTATATTATGTATTATATAATTTTATAAACACTTTTAAAAAATTTTAATTATTTAAGTAATATGCATTTTAAAAATACAATCTCGAAAAAAAAAAGATTAAATGTTTGAATATTACCTTTCTATTTTATAATAAGAAATTGATTTTTTGATCAAAAATTGTTTTTTTGTGACCATAATGGTCACAAAAAATCAATTTTTGCTGACTATAAAAAAATTTTAATGATAACACTGATCAACAAATAAAAAATATTTTGTTTCATTAATATCAATATTGTGACCAAAAAAATTTCTTTAAAAAAAAGCAAATCTGTTATAAAAAAGTTTTTTTAGATTTTGCAAAGTTTGAAATTTAAATTAATGTTTAAAGAGAACTTTACTATGGCCACGTTCAGTCTGGGTAATTTCTTTTTGACGTACTTGAAAACCTGACCATCTTTTCCTAAGCAAAATTTATAAATTTGTTGAGTTCCAGCTTTATGTGTAATAGTGGTAACAAAACCTTTTTTTAAAGTCACTAGTGGAATGTGCTTTTTTTCCTAGATTTAGAGACTTCCATAATTCAAGAAAGCCATATTTTTGTTTTATGGCAGTCAGACTGTGCTTAATGATCCCACTTACAAAAAAAAACAGAAAAACTTATTTTGCTGCATCAGGTTTTTACTCAATATTGAGTGAATTAGTTAATATAAATTTTTCTCAATTGATCTCACATCAGAATATAAAGTTATTTTTCATCTCAAAGAACTGAGTTAAGTCTTTGTATCGGTGTAACAATATATTGAAATTTTTACATTCTCCTGCAGTAAATTGCTGCTAAAGACTGTAAAAATTTACAGACTCCAGCAGCAATCCTGCAGCAAATTTCACTGCTAGTGGAATCTGCTGTAGGAAAATGTAAAATTCTTTGGCTTTGGCTTTAAGCATGAAAAGACATGTTGTTGAGGAAAAAAAATTTATTAAAAGCTGATTTTTAAACTGTAGAAAAATGTGTATTAGCTTTGAAAAAAAGAAATCAAAGCTAAAGATGACCAGTTATTTGAAAAAAAAAAATCAACTAATTAAAAAAATAGAAGATAAAAATTTTAAAGAAAATTGCAAAAGGAACTTTGGACTGATGTTTTAAAAAGATAAACCTACTATAAAATCAACTAAATTTGATTATAACAGCAGCCAAAGAGTTAAAAAAAAAAAGGAAAAATAGCACTGTTGTACAAAATGGCTAGCAACCATCATAGAAAATAAATTTGATTTTTTACCATTTTGCACAATAGGGTATAATGACAGCTTTTCAAATTTTGCATTTTTAAAGCATTCAAAAACCTTCAAAAATCAATATTTATTACTCCAACACAGATATACATAATAACTCCAAACATACAAACATAATAAAAACATATATGGTTATTTTGACTCAATTGAAAACTTTTACAAAACGTTTTGATGTTTCAATGAGACAAAAACATTATTGTGCATCTGATTGGCTAAAACTCTTGTATTAAACAAAAATTCTGGAAATCGGCAATGTGCAGTTTAAAAGCAGTTTTTCACATCTTTAAAAAAATTTTGAAAATGCCTAATTTTGCTAAAAATCATGAAGATTGTCTGAAATCAGTTAATACCATACAAATCTTGATTAGAGTAGTGCCAAGAAGGATCTGTGAAGAAGATGAAGGAAAAGTTGTGGCTCTTCCACCTTTGTGGAAACCATTTGCTTTCTCATCTGTAAAAGTCAAAGCAGCAACAAGAGATCAAAATTGCAACTGCCTTATTTACCAAATTAGACATTAGAATCTGAATGAGAAGAGCCCTTTGGACTATTCCAAACCTGAGGAAGATAGCACTCCCCAACAATGTGGTCTGAATTTTTCACACCAAAGCTTTTTCAGAAAGCAATGGCAACTCCACTGACTATTTGGTTATAAATTACAAAGGTATTGCCCAATTAATAGTGGTCTTTTATCAAAGATTTTTTCATATCTCTATATGGTAAAGTTAGGAATTGATGGTGGTGAAGAATTTCTTAAAGTGTTGTTTAGCATTATTGAGTTCTCACTGTGATTTGAAGTCAGCTATTAATTCTCACTGTGATTTGAAGTCACCACATAAAAAACGTTTAACTGAAAAGGTAGCCAGAATTTCTTTTCTAGTCTTGACATTAAAAAGAAAAAAGGTTTTGGCAATGGAGTCCATGAGCCATTACTGTTTGGATCTAAAAACAAACTCATCTTGGAACTAATACCACCTATGGAACTCTATTTACTTCTTGGTGTGGTAAATCACATGTACAAAGCTTTGACAGAAGTTTGGCCTCTCTCCGCATCCAACAAGAGCCATGGTGGGCAATTTACAGGCAATGCCTGCCACAAGCTACTCAATAAAATAGATCTCCTCAAAAGAATTGCAGAGTTAGAATCAGCTTTTTAAGTTTTTGGAATCCATGCCCTTTGAAAGTATAAGTCTGTAGTAACAGCATGTTTTGAAATGATTTTGGAGGATGATACAGAAAAAATTAATTGCTTCAGAGATTCATATCTGGCTGTTATGAACATCAGTGTGACTCTGAAAGTTCATGTTGTTTTCTTTTATGTGAAGCAATTCATAGAGAAAAAAGGCTTGCTTGACGATCTTTAGTAAGTGAAAAACCAAAATGAATCAAAATTTTAGTTATATTAGTTCAATACAAAACAGACATTTTGGCAAACATTTTACCAAAACAAAAACCAAAATTTGACTAAACAAAACTAATTTTATTGGAAAATGTTATTTTAAAATGCAATTTTACATTTGTTGTTTATTTAAATTTGTTGTTTTTTTGCATTTGTTGTTTCTTTTTCTTTGTTGAGTTCTTTCCATCTTATATTATAATAGTAAATTAATCATCATAAATAAATAATAAGAAAATTTAAACTACTCATAGAAAAATCTATAAAAATACATCCACAAAATATTACCCTTGTTCACTTTCTATTTAGAGGTTAAGTAATTTGTGAACAATGGGTTTGAAATTTCATTTAGAAATTATTTTAAGGAAATGGTCAAAAATAATTAATTTTCTAAATTTTATAAAAATTTAAGTCCATACAAAATTTTCAGTTTTCTATATGTTTTTCAACCAAAATTTTGCTTCATAGCGAATAAAAAGTACAGAAACCAAATTTCGGTATTAGTTCAAGTAGAAATTTTAGCAGAAACCAAAACAGATCTTCAAATGATCACTAATTTATATGTTTCCATTCCAAATTGCCTTAATTATACACCCTAAGTTCTTTTCCATACTTAAATATACACCCTAAGTTCTTTTCAATACTTAAATATACACCCTAAGTTTTTTTCTATACTTAAATATACACCCTAAGTTCTTTTCCATACGTAGGTGCACAAAATCTGTATCGCTCTTTGAAAATTTGTATTGTTCTATTCTTATTATAATGATCTTACACGTTTGTTGGTTGAATTTTATCAACCACTCGTTCATTCCACTGATAAGTCTATATCTTTTTAAAGCTCAATAATTTCATTATTATTTTTTATTGCTCTAAGATTTCATCAGCAATAACTTTATGGTTTGATTTGAGACATTAATATAGGCTACAAATAATAGTAGTTCTACCACTGATTCTCACTCCACTGACAACCTCTTTC
>NC_061158.1:12393272-12398272 GCF_022113875.1 Hydra vulgaris | reverse complement strand
ATATAAATCATTTTTGCTTTCAATGGTGTAATTACAATATAACAAAATAAAAGAAAACATCGTTGTTTGACATGGAAGATATATGCCTGAAAAGAAAGTCACCAATTAGGACCAAACAGATAAAAAAAACTGTTCAAGTAACTGTTTTTATAATTGCTCAAAAAAAAATTCTGAAAAAAAGAAAGTAATGAATTATTTAAATCATACTTTTTATTATCTCAGAATGAAAAATATATGTTTATTGCAGCATCAACTTTAAGAAAATTAGTTACAAGAAAATATGCAAACTAGACCAAAATGAATTACACTTTTTCTTTTTTAATGTAAAGAGTGACAAATTACAAGTGTGAAAGACATTTTATTAAGACAATCTTAGTTTTTCACAAAATATTTTATATTCATTATAATATGAATATAAATACAAAAACCTTTAATTCTGATTGTCGAAGGACAAAGAAAAATATTACTGTTTCAGAAAAGCAAAAAAACATGGTCAGGATCAACTTATTTCATGATCATATCAACTCATTTCACATTATTGCAGAGATAAAATGCCAAAAAGTACTTAGAATCTAAGTGGACATCCACAAAATGTTTGAGCTACATAAAGAATGCCAACCTGCAGGAAAATGTACTGTAAAATATACCATGTATAACTGTATTTTCAATAAAATTTCAATATTACTTTTCATGCCACGCAAAGTGACATATATGATACTTGCAAGTTATTAGCTCAGGAATACAAGAAGTTGACAATATTCATAGCCAGTTTGAACAAAACATGAAAGTAAATGAATTTTATTCACTAATTAGTTTTATATGGTTACTGAAAGGGGCAAATAAAAAAAAGCAATTTTGCATTATTCAAATGAAACAAAATGATTTCAAAGATTTTAGTATGTGTGTTAAAATGTTTAATTAAAAATACTTTTTAGTCATTTATATACTGCGGTTTTTTGAGAAACGATAAAACCTAATGTTTTTTTACATTTTCTTAATTGTTGATGTTGCAATAAAATGAGCAACATTTTAATGTCATTTAAAAGTTAAAACAATTTAAAAAATGCAGAAAAACATTAATTTTATTGTTTTTAAAAAAACTGCAATAGTAATGACAAGAAAGTTTTTTTATTTAATGGTATTTTTGTTTCTGTTTTTTTATTGTTTTAATAATAAAATAAAAAAAGTCGAAAGAGAGTTGAAAGAGACTTTTTTACCATTAAAGTCCTTTGACTACTATATAAGGATATATACATTTATATATATATATATATATATATATATATATATATATATATATATATATATATATATATATATTATATATATATATATATATATATATATATATATATATATATATATATATATACAAATACATATATACACAGGGGCTATTGTAAACCATTTTTGACAGCGCCAACCCTACTTGGACACCGCTTAAATTAAAATTTGAAGCTCTTTTTTTTTTTTTCTCTGTATTTAACGGCAAATATTGTTTTTTTGCTAAAAAAAATCACCTCGATATTCAACAATATTTCCACTAAATTTCTCCAGTACGAGGGTATGCCACCCATATTTTTTTCCAAGGGTAGCCCCTGATACATATACACAACACACACACACACACACACACCACACACACACACACACACACACACACACACACACACACACACACACACACACAAACATATATATATATACATATATATATATATATATATATATATATATATATATATATATACATATATATATATATATTTATATACATACGATCGTTTAAGCAAAAAGTTTTAAAAGCTAAAAAATCTTAAAGCAATTTTTTTTTTAATTCTTTTTTATTAACAAGCCTGTCTGGTTTTTATTATTGTTTTTAAAACATTGCATTAATTTTAATGCAATGTTTTAAAAACTTTTTATTAATAATGTAAAAATTAAAAATTAACAACTACTTAATATTTTTATATTAATTCTACTACTTAAAATATATATTTTCAATATATATACTTTAATAAACATATCAATATATAAGATAAATTCAATATATATTTATTTGAATATATATTGAATTAAACGTCGTTAAATTTTTATCAAATAATTATTGCATTTTAATAAAACCAGTATTTTTTCCAACCCTAAACCTTCGCTTTGCTGACAAATATTATACATGACATATTCTATATCTATAAAAATTTTTTGCTTTACTTATTTAAATAACTTTCATTTTACAGGTAATGAAATTTTTTTTTTTTTGTAAATGATTGATGTTCTTAATTTTTTACTATTTTAATAAAAATATTAAAGATTTTATTTTTATAATATTATTATAACATATAATAATTTGAAATTATTATATATTATAATAATATTATAAAAATAATATCTATAATAATAATCTAAATTAATAATCTAATAATAATCTAAGTTAAATATAGAAATTATTAATTTCTGTATTTAACTTAGAACATTTCCTCTTTCAACCGTACTTAGTCAATTTGTTTAATTTTTCTTTAAACCTTTTTATTTTTTTGTAAAATTTTGCTGCAAATTGCAAATAAATGAATGATTTATTTATAAATTCAAAATTACAATTTGTGCATTACCACTTTTATATATATATATATATATATATATATATATATATATATATATATATATATATATATATATATATATATATATATATATATATATATATATATATATATATATATATATATTTTTCATTTAATCTTTATAATTAGTTTTCTCGTCGCATTTTTCCACCATTTGCAAAATCATTGTAATGAAATAAATTAGTTTTAAATAAATTAAAATAATAATAATTATCAATTGCCCAATTAAAAGCATTATATTTATTAAAAAATACTATTAATAAAATAATACGAACTCGTTAATTTTCATGTTTTAACTTACTTTTGTATTTAAAAGTTCAGTCATGTTGAAATATTTTTAAGATAATAAATTAATCAATTAAAAAAATTAATATTTTGACCGCCCAAAAAAAATTGACCATTAATATGTATTATATTATTATCTATTATATATATATATATATATATATATATATATATATATATATATATATATATATATATATATATATATATATATATATATATATATATATATATATATATATAAACATGATTTCTGATGAGTCTTTGTTGATGAAACATAGTATGAAATGAAAAAAAATTTTGTTAAGTGATTTTCTACAAATTTATATAAACATATATATATATAAAAACATATATATATATATATATATATATATATATATATAATATATATATATATATATATATATATATATATATATATATATATATATATATATATATATATATATATATATTAGATTATTAAAATTAGGATTGTATATTTAATTTTTTTTTTTTTTTTTTCATTTAATCTTTATAATTAGTTTTCTCGTCGCATTTTTCCACCATTTGCAAAATCATTGTAATGAAATAAATTAGTTTTAAATAAATTAAAATAATAATAATTATCAATTGCCCAATTAAAAGCATTATATTTATTAAAAAATACTATTAATAAAATAATACGAACTCGTTAATTTTCATGTTTTAACTTACTTTTGTATTTAAAAGTTCAGTCATGTTGAAATATTTTTAAGATAATAAATTAATCAATTAAAAAAATTAATATTTTGACCGCCCAAAAAAAATTGACCATTAATATATTTATATTAATTATATATTATATTTATATATATATATATATATATATATATATATATATATATATATATATATATATATATATATATATATATATATATATATATATATATATATATAAACATGATTTCTGATGAGTCTTTGTTGATGAAACATAGTATGAAATGAAAAAAAATTTTGTTAAGTGATTTTCTACAAATTTATATAAACATATATATATATAAAAACTATATATATATATATATATATATATATATATATATAATATATATATATATATATATATATATATATATATATATATATATATATATATATATATATATATATATATATTAGATTATTAAAATTAGGATTGTATATTTAATTTTTTTTTTTTTTTTTTCATTTAATCTTTATAATTAGTTTTCTCGTCGCATTTTTCCACCATTTGCAAAATCATTGTAATGAAATAAATTAGTTTTAAATAAATTAAAATAATAATAATTATCAATTGCCCAATTAAAAGCATTATATTTATTAAAAAATACTATTAATAAAATAATACGAACTCGTTAATTTTCATGTTTTAACTTACTTTTGTATTTAAAAGTTCAGTCATGTTGAAATATTTTTAAGATAATAAATTAATCAATTAAAAAAATTAATATTTTGACCGCCCAAAAAAAATTGACCATTAATATATATATTATATATATATATATATATATATATATATATATATATATATATATATATATATATATATATATATATATATATATATATATATATATATATATATATATATATATATATAAACATGATTTCTGATGAGTCTTTGTTGATGAAACATAGTATGAAATGAAAAAAAATTTTGTTAAGTGATTTTCTACAAATTTATATAAACATATATATATATAAAAACATATATATATAAATATATATATATATATATATATATATATATATATATATATATATATATATATATATATATATATATATATATATATATATATATATATATATATATATATATATATATATATATTAGATTATTAAAATTAGGATTGTATATTTAATTTTTTTTTTTTTTTTTTCATTTAATCTTTATAATTAGTTTTCTCGTCGCATTTTTCCACCATTTGCAAAATCATTGTAATGAAATAAATTAGTTTTAAATAAATTAAAATAATAATAATTATCAATTGCCCAATTAAAAGCATTATATTTATTAAAAAATACTATTAATAAAATAATACGAACTCGTTAATTTTCATGTTTTAACTTACTTTTGTATTTAAAAGT
>NC_061158.1:12346534-12392272 GCF_022113875.1 Hydra vulgaris | reverse complement strand
AAAGTCCTTTTTTATACAGGTCTTCCAAACATGGATGTTTTTTTTACTCTTTTTATATTTATAAGATCTTTCCTTCTGTGTAAAAGATCAAAACTTTCAGATTTTCAACATCTTTCACTGACTTTGATGCGTCTTCGGCTTAATTTAACATTAAATGATTTAGCTTATCGTTATAATGTCAGTTGCACAACAGCCTCTTCTGTGTTTCTCAAAACAATTGATGTTTTATATGTGAGACTTAAAGAACTTATAAAATGGCCTGATAGAGAGCAGTTATGTAAGACTACCCCGATGTGTTTCCGACAACATTTTGGAACAAGAGTGGGAGTTGTTATAGACTGCTTTGAGGTATTTATAGACAAATTAAAAATGCACTAGCACGTGCACAAACATTTTCTTCCTATAAACACCACAACACTGTCAAGTTTTTAATTGGTATTGCTCCTCAAGGTGTTGTAAGTTTTATTTCTAAATCATAGGGGTGGTCGTGTTAGTGATAAATATCTAACTGAAAATTGTGGTTTTTTATCAAAGTTGTTACCTGGTGATGTTTTTCTGGCTGATAAAGGATTCAGTATTGAAGACAACATTGCTTTATATTGTGCAGAGGTAAAATTACCATCATTTACCAAAGGAAAACGCCAACTTAGTTCTTGGGACATTAAGCAAACTAGAAAAATAGCCTCAGTACGAGTTCATGTAGAGAGAGTTATAGGTAATATTCGAAATAAATATAAAATTTTACAAAGTACAATTCCCCTGGACTACTTGATAAAACAGAATATATATATATATATATATATATATATATATATATATATATATATATATATATATATATATATATATATATATATATATATGTATATATATATATATATATATGTATGTGTATATATATATATATATATATATATATATATATGTGTGTGTGTGTGTGTGTATATAAATATATATATATATATATATATATATATATATATATATATATATATATATATATATATATATATATATATATATATATATATATATATATATATACACACTTAAAGCCATATATATTTTACTCATAAAAAAAAACTCTTGTTTTGCTGCATTTCTTCATCTAACCATATGGTTAATCAAATAGTATCACAGAATCATTCAAATTTATTAATGAACATGATATTGTAACAATTTTGTCCATTGTAGTAAGGCCATCATTCAAATTTATTAATAAACATGATATTGTAACAATTTTGTCCATTGTAGTAATGGCCTTACTACAATGGACAAAATTGTTACAATATGTTCATTAATAAATTTGAATGATGGCCTTACTACAATGGACAAAATTGTTACAATATCATGTTCATTAATAAATTTGAATGATGGCCTTACTACAATGGACAAAATTGTTACAATATCATGTTCATTAATAAACTTGAATGATTCTGTGATACAATTTGATTAACCATATGGTTAGATGAAGAAATGCAGCAAAACAAGAGTTTTTTATGAGTAAAATATATATGGCTTTAAGTGTGTATATATATATATATATATATATATATATATATATATATATATATATATATATATATATATATATATATATATATATCAAGGGTTGAATTAACGCATCGCGATTTGCGATATCTGTTAAATTATCTGGTCTTCAAAGTTTCAGTTTATGGAAAACCACGAAATTTACGGAATAGGCAAACAAACTTTAATTTGTTAGTGAAAATGTTATGAAAAACAAAACAATAAATTTATGACTACAAAAGTAATAATACTACAGTGTTGTTACTTTTATAACACTCTTTTATGTTACATTTATAGTTTATTGTTTGATCAAACAACACCTAATCAAGATATTATAAATAAAAATGATTTAATTAAGTAATTCCAAACTTTAATTAAAGTAGTAATGCATCTAAAAAAAATACAATGGATATTTAAACAATGTTAAAAACCTTAGCAACTTTTACGAATACATATTTTTATAAACAGTTTAGCATTTTTAAACATCTTACTAACGGTCCGGAAAAAACGCGCGTTCGCTTTAAAATCAACCAATAAAAACACTGGTAATTTACTTCTTAGGAGAAATCTATATTAAAAGGCGAGGGGGGGAGGCTAAAAACTTAAATTTTGTTTTATTATTTAATCAATTAAATCATAATAAAAGTAAAGAAAAAAAAATATATTTCTAAATATACTTCTTTATAACTAAAATTTATTAAATTGAACACCTCTGTTTTTAGTTTTAAGTAAATGTCAGTACTACTCTCAGTGGCGAAACTGCGGGGGAGGAGGAGGCTTTGGTTAACAGACAAAAAGTGTCCTGATTTTAATTTAATTTTAGGTTGCATGAACGATATGGGGCTGATTTTGAAAATCGTGTTATTTGTTTATAACAAGTCACTTGTTATAAACAAAAAACTATATCTCAAAACAAAAATTCAGTGAAATTGGCCTTAAAATTAAAAAAAATATATATTGGTAACCGATAAATAATAAAACTTTCATTGTAAATCCTCCCGCTTTTTTTTATTATTTACTCCTCCCATTTTATATATCCTGACTAAAATTCTCACCCCCACCTATCTATGTATTAAGCACATTAGAGTAGTCAGTAGCGAAATTCCCCCCCTCCCCCACACGATTTTTAAAATAAGCCCCACATCGCCCATGCAACCTAAAATTAGCTTAAAAATAGGACACTTTTTGTCTGCTACCCCCCTTCCCTCTGCAGTTTCGCCACTGAGAGTAGTACTGACATTTACTTAAAACTAAAAACAGAGGTGTTCAATTTAATAAATTTTAGTTATAAAGAAGTATATTTAGAAATATATTTTTTTGTCTTTACTTTTATTATGATTTAATTGATTAAATAATAAAACAAAATTTAAGTTTATAGCCTCCTCCCCTTCCCTCCCCTTTTAATATAGATTTCTCCTAAGAAGTAAATTATCAGTGTTTTCATTGGATGATTTTAAAGTGAACGCGCGTTTTTTCCGGACCGTTAGTAAGATGTTTAGAAATGCTAAACTGTTTATAAAAATATGTATTCGTAAAAGTTGCTAAGGTTTTTAACATTGTTTAAATATCCATTGTATTTTTTCAAGATGCATTACTACTTTAATTAAAGTTTGGAATTACTTAATTAAATCATTTTTATTTATAATATCTTGATTATGTGTTGTTTGATCAAACAATAAACTATAAATGCAACATAAAAGAGTGTTATAAAAGTAACAGCACTGTAGTTAGGTACGCCGATATCCGCGTTTTACGGAACCGATAAATGTGCTAAAATTCTGTGCCACGCTTTTTGAAGTTCACATTTGGAGAGGTAGGTCGTGCAGTGTTTTGTTGCCTTGTTTTTTAGAATTTCATATTAACATAGATATTTTTTAAAAACTAAAATGATTATACTTTATTAATATGTGTCTTTTGATTACTGTTACGTACTTTGTAAGTTGATTTATTGACATACAAAACTTTGTTGTACTTTGTGCATCCAGCAAATATTGAAGATATGGACAGCAATTAACTATCTTTTGCAGCCATTTAAGTTTACACATTTTTTATTTGTCTGCCAAATTTCCTTGAAAAAAAATGGGGCGCAGGCAGTCTATTTTGGGGCGCACTTTTGGTACCTATTTTCCTTAATCTGAAATCATTTGCGGGCAAAGGGGGGGGGGGGTGCAACACAATTAAAATTCTTTTAAGTTTAACAAAATAAAACTTTGTAAACTTTTTAATAATGTTATATATTACTTTTTTTTAGATAAAATGAGTGAAGATATTAATTAAAAATTAATCTCTTCACTCATCTTATCTACAAAAAATACTATTTGCATAAAAGATAACTAATAAACAAATTGAAAATGAAAATAAAAATATTTTATAATCATACAATGAAATTGTATGTGTATTGTAGTAAATGGTAGTATTTATGTGAAAAGCTATTTACAGGTACTATCTACACTAATTATAGACATTGTAATGTTTTTTTTTTTTTTAAATAAACATTTATTTGAAAAATATTTTTGTTTTATGTTTGCTTCAATAGCTTTTTACAACAAAATTGATTAAATTTTTTTAATTTACTTACCTGTTTAGTAGTTTTTATAATACTTTTAATTGTTGTTGGTTTCAAAATACTAATACTAACGCAAGAAAAGTGTAATTTTAATACAATTAATTTTTGCTTAATTTTCAAATAGTTTATTGGGCTACATGTTTACTTTTTGGTCATAACTATGTTGTATGTATATTGATATAACTTTTGGTTTAGTTACATATATTAATACCATAGTTACATATATTAATTTATTATATTTATTGATATTGTCAAAAATAAATATACAATTATTTTTTCTTTAGATTTTTTAAATATTAAACTAATATATCTCATGGTTATTACTTAATATGGAAATATTTTGACTTGCAAAATTCGTACCAGTTATTCTGAGTGGCAAACAGGTACTGTTATTGTAAGTGTCAAAGTGAGTGGTAAGGATCATTTAACTTTTTTTTAGTGATATACATATTTAAGACAAATAAACTTGGAACCTATTATTTAAATATTATTTTTTTGATTTGTTTTACATTTCTAAATTTATTAAGAAACTCATCAGTTGTAACTATTTAATGCTTTAATGGTATAATGGGTCGACACATATTTAAAGGAGAATTCAAAAAACATTTAATTAGTAATTTTACATTGCCATCTAACACAAATATTGGGTGCATGAATGGACACGTTCTGTTTCTTTATACTAGCAATGGTGAGTTGTTTAGCAAAACAGTTGCAAAAGTCAATGAGCATTTTAACTTGAATATTTGCTCCAGTCATATCAAAAAAGTAGTGTACATAGCCAAAAACTGGTCTAAAAATTTTTTAAGAAAATATGAAAGTTGTGTTGCATTTTGTAATGAGCCCTTTATAAACCGTGAACCACTGATTACAATTTTATCGCAGCCTATCTTAAGTAACACTAATTACACAATATCACATTCTTCTGTTTTATCATTGTCAGAACACAGCAGTGTCACATCTCTGATACGTAATGAACCTTCATGTTCTGCTGGACATGAAGCAAATTTAACTACTAGACAGACTTCAATAGAAAAATTGAGCCCTAGGAAGAAAAAATTAACTAACCGGTTGTCTCATTTGTCTTCTAGATTAGCAATTTCTTCAATAGAAAATCGTAAGAAGATAGCTTCAATGAAAGCAAAATTATCCAGCCTGCCATATAAATTAAAAGTTCTAAGGCAAAGTGTTAAAAGAAAAGAAGATATTATAAAAGCCTTAAGAGCTCAGGTTAGAGACTTAAAACATAAAAACCAAACATATTATTACAGCAGGCAAATTCGCAATCTTATTGCATCAAAAAAAGCAATAAAAATTAAAGAGAGAGAAAAGTTTAGAAAGTTAGCTCTCAAACATAATGCTGCGATTAGAAAAAATAATACGGATATTACTAGCTTAGAAGATAGTTTGACCCAAATGGACGAGGACAAGATAAGTATTACAAATACAACTGATTGTAAAAGCTATCCATTAAAAATGAGAATGATAATATACTGCATGTTATTGTGTAATGTCCCAACAAGTAACATTCCATTTCTAGTAAGCAAAATTGGGCAATATTTCAGTGTTATTTTTTCTCACATTCCTTGTCGTAGCACTATTGAGCAAATGGCTCGTGAGCTTGGCAGTATTGCTGATCTGCAGGCAGCTGAATGGATCATTAGTAATACTCATCTTACTCTTGGGTTTGACGCAACTACACAAGAAGGTGTTCATATCAACAGTATTCACTTAACTTCAAATGATAAATGCCAGGTAATTGCTGTTGATCAATTACCAGGTGGGACAGCTGTGGATTATGCGAACCATATATGTAACGAAGTGGATCATACAGCTTTAGTATATTCAAACTTTCACTTGAAACCCTTTGAAGAATGTCGTCGTATGGTCATATCAAATATTTCAAACACAATGTCGGACAGAGTATCTGTTAACCATCTTACAATAAGAAAAATTGGTGAAACTTGGGGTAAAAGTCTCAATGAATTAAACTGTCATTTGCACCCTCTTGACACAATTGCCACATCGTGTCGTTCAGCATTAAAGTCTCTAGAGCTTGATAGCTGCGAATTATATGGAAATGATTGTATAGCTGCAAAAATTGTTTTGGCTATGAATAAGATGAGGTTCAAAGATGGTAAAGGTGACCCAAAGGGATTTGTTAATTTTTTAGACAATAATAAACTACCACGAGGTATCATTCCAAGGTATCGTGGAAATCGCCTTCACATTCTGTTCCACACTTGTTTTATTTTTATAAAACATTATAACAAATTTTTACATTTTTTAACTATAGGAACAGTAAAAATAAAAACTTTACAAAGGGTTCTGCGAGTAGCATTTTGTAATACAACTGCTATAAAGCAAATGTGTCTACTTGCTTTATTTGGAAAACTTCTTACAGGGCCGTGGATGACAATGTTTTATGTGTCATCTGAGAAAGCATATTTTGATCATGTTGGTGGTATCCAGATTGTTAAAAATGTTGTGCAAACAATTAAAGACTGCAAATGCGATCCAGCTGCAATATTTTGCAGAACAACAGATTTTTTTGGAAATGCTCTCAAAGCAAATGTGTTAGAACCATTAACAAAAATATGTAGAATTGATGACGAGCTCATTGCCATGATCTTGGCTTGCCTCAATGCAATAGAAGTGGTTTTAAATCGACAGTATAAGCGCTATTTTTCCATTACCATTACAGAAGCACTTGAAAAAGAAACAGCTAGTGCAAGGCTTCATAACATAGATAGTGAAGAGTTAATGGGAATGTTCAGTGCTGCAAAAGGAAGATCTCCTAATGCATCTATTGATTATATATCTTGCAAATTACGAACCAAAAAGAATGGGACAATGGATTATCTGGATAATCTTGATGACTTTTCTAGAAAAATGGTAGTTCAGTGGTCTATTCAGGCAGCACGTAAAAAACGAATAAAAACTCGACTACAACATACTGAAATTAGAGCTGAGATTTCTAAAAGACAGACTATAAAACGCCAAAAAATTGATGAAAAAGAAAAAAGAAAGTTAGAGCAACAATTAACATTATTAACTATTAGTGAAATTCTGAATTTGTTTAAAAACTTATCTACCAAGCAAATTGATGATTTAAATGATGTTATGTGTGAAAGAATTGTTGGGAGAAATCTTTGCCATGAATGGTATGATTCCGATACAGCAATGACAGTCTTGTATAATGGCAGAGTAGAAAAACTTAAAAAAGCTCAGAAAGATATTATATACACTATTTCTTATTGGACTAGAGAAGAAAATGATACTGAAGCAGTTGATTATTATATGAAAAAATTCCAGCTAGTTGCTGACATTGTATCCGGTGAGTTGATGTTTTCCTAATGTAAATATGTTGCATTTATTTTTTTTATAATTAAAAATGCATTTTATTATCTTACTACTTTATTTTACTATTTTTTGACTTTCTATCTCTCTCTCTCTCTATATATATATATATATATATTTATATATATAGAGAGAGATAGAAAGTCAAAAAATAGTAAAATAAAGTAGTAAGATATATATATATATATTTATATATATATATATATATATATATATATATATATATATATATATATATCAATAATATGCAAATCTATATATATCAATAATATGCAAATGTACAGCGAGAAGTGGTACTTGCAAAAAAAAAATATAGCAAGTAGTGGAACTTGCAAAAAAATATATAGCGAGTAGTGGAACTTTCAAAAAAAAAATATAGCAAGTAGTGGAACTTGCAAAAAAAAAAAATATAGTAAGTAGTGGAACTTGCAAAAAAAAAAATATAGCAAGTAGTGGAACTTGCAAAAAAATATATAGCAAGTAGTGGAACTTGCAAAAAAAAATATAGCGAGTAGTGGAACTTGCAAAAAAAAAAATATAGTAAGTAGTGGAACTTGCAAAAAAAAATTAAGCAAGTAGTGGAACTTGCAAAAAATTATATAGCGAGTAGTGGAACTTGCAAAAAAAAAAAAAAAATAGCGAGTAGTGGAACTTGCAAAATAATATATAGCAAGTAGTGGAACTTGCAAAAAAAAAAGTATAGCAAGTAGTGGAACTTTGCATAAAATATATATAGCGAGTAGTGGAACTTGCAATTTTTTTTGATAGACGGCTCTGGCTTACGTTCACGTCGTGTCTATTGTTAACAATGATTAATATATAGTTTCATTAATGGAATTTAATATCTTAATCATTAACTAAAAGCCAAGACGCAAACTAATTAGAATAATATTATAAAACATTTTTTGTTTTTGAAATTCTTTTTTAGGTCAGAGGGGGAACCATCTATAACTATCACAAAGCATTGTGTGATGTATTTTGAGTTTTGGTAAAAGATGTTTTTAAATTAAAGTGTTTATTTTCATTGCATTTAAATATTTTTTCGAATCTCATTAAAAATAGCTTCTTTTTTTTAGGTTGTCAAAAAAAAAGGAAGAGGGGGGGCAACGACACGCCCCCTCGCCCATCTACACCCTTGAAACAAAGGGTGCGCTGCTAGTGATTTTGTATAGTAGTAAAATATAATTTTTGATTTGAATACTAGATTTCTTTTTAATTATAAAGATAAATATTTATATAGAGTCTTTTTTGATAATAGGGTGTATTAAACTATCACCCTTACATCCACCCAAAGGCAATGATGAGTCTTCTATATTTGATTGTGATCTGATAGCTAATTACAAAAACATCTTGCATATAAAAATTTACATTTTCATTAAAAGAAAACACTTTTTTATAAATATAGTAAGTCTTTATTGCCGGTAAGGATGGTGGTTTTGTGCCCCCTCTTACCCCCGGATGCGCCCGTTATCTAGAAACTTTTATAAATTTGTAGATGACTCTTGTATCTATCTTTTGATACCAAGGTATAAACATTTGGATAAGAATTGGTTAAGTTATAATAATTTTAGTTAATAAAAACTTTATTTTGACCACAGTTTCTTCAACAAATCCTAATATCAAAAAATCGGTACTTAAAACGTCATAACTTTTTGTAGGGTGGTTCAATTTTGAAAATTTTTTCACTTTTAGAATATTGACATTAAGCTCTTTTTAATGATATATAACAACCTATAATTTGATGAATTTAAAATTTTCATGTGACATACCTACCAAATGCAGTACACATTTTTAAATTTGAAATATACTAAAAATGGTGACTTTAACATTTTTAGAGAGGCATCTATATTTAGTCAAAAATTAAAGCATATTCTGATGAACAAGCAAACGATAACACGACCCGAAATGGCACCAAAAGTGTAATGAAAAGAACAAGTGAAACTAGGGTTACCAGCCTGTTAGAGTTTACGTAAAATCAAATATTAAAATCAAAACTTTTACTACGCTTTCCTAAATAAAAACCGAACATCTAGTAACCCAAAATGAAGTCTTCTGATCCAGATGATTCCAAGACAACACTTAGCTGCATGTTTTATTGGCAATTATATCAATATGTCTGCATTTTTTGAAAGCGAAAAAACCTTATGTTAAGTCTGCTTACCATTGTAACTAGGGTTACCGGCGTCTTGTTTTTGTGCAAGAGAACAGGGTGCTAAACCTATTAAAACCAAGATTTTCACTGCGTGTTCCTACACTTATAATTTGTGTACCTTTTATTTATGGAACATTTCTTTTAACTGGAGTTTTGTTTAAAAAGTACTCTATAAAGATCCGCCCATAAATTATATCACGCTCAAGGGGAGAAGGAGGGGGTGGGTGGGGAAGGATTAGTGGTTTTGTAATGATTTGTACTTGCTTCTAAGGAGTTAAGATGTTGTTGCAAGGGAGCGAGGGGGTCAAAAACTTTTTGCTTTTGGTCTTTTAATGGTAGCCAAATAATAATAAGTACTAACATGCTGTTTAAAGATAATTTTCTCGGACCCACTGAACGGGCAAAAATTTTCATAATGCGTTACAAAAAAGTCAAGACATTTAAATAAGTCATAAAACGATCAACTATAGTTGACTTTTTGTTATGATTATTTATTTTTTATTAACTTTAAATTTAAATGTTTTTAAGTTTATATGTTTTGACAAAGTCTATTTTTGTGCAAAAACTTTATTGTGGCGCATTATGAAAAGATTTATGTTATGACTACATATTTTTTATTAATTTTAAATTGGTGGTACACCACCATTAATTTTGGAATTTTTTTACAAAAAAACAGTTTTTCAAATATTAATATTTTTAGTTCATAGAACATATTTATGATTTTTTTTTTAATAAAATAAATAAGTATGTAAAAATGTGTGTACTTAGGCCATTATATGTAATGGCTCAAAATCCTATATATAGGATTTTAAGGTCCATAGCAACGTCATAGCAACGCATTTTTAAACAAACAAATTTCAACTTGTTTAAGCTTCTAAACAACAACATCTTATTTATACTTCAGCTTCTTCTTTATTTTGTGCTTTTTGTTTAGTGAACTTTTTTAATGGGCTCATGCTTTTTTTTGTAATGTATAAACTTTTTCTTTTTTTTTTGTATTTTTCTCAAAGTTTCATTTTTAGCAAATATGTAATTTTTTTAAACATGATATTTTCAGATTGCGACCATATGTTAACTTGAAATTTTCAGGGTGCTTTTGTTATTGTTTGACTTATGCAACGAACCAGAATTACAAATAAATGTGGTGTCTTTTTTCCGATCCTTTGTTGTTAATAAGTTTTATAAATTTATTAAAAATTACTTTTAAAATGTTCTATGTATCTTCAACGCATAACTTGTATCATATTGGGAAGAGGGGACAGCTGGGGCATTTGCCCAACCCCCCCCCCCCCCAATAATTTTTTAAGTAAAAAAGTTTGAAGAAATTGACTGAAAATTTGAATAAAAAAAAAAGGTCCTCAAAAAATATTTCAGGGTAGGGTAGTACTGCCCCCCTAATATAGTTTTGTTCCTACGGGCCTGTCACTGACGTTTGTTTGGTAGATTTCTGGATTTATTCATATTTCTTTGGTTATTGAATTGGATTATCCATATTACTTTGGTTATTGAAACTCAGAAAACTGGTATTTTAGTTTTTTTTGCCCTTAGTAGGCAAAAAAATACTTACATTCCCCCATGGAAAACTTCTTCGAGCCCATTTTTCAAACAAATCTTTTTAAATTTGGTATTGATTATTGCGGACCATTCTTATGGAATAAAATAGTTTTAAAAAATTTTACTAAGGATTTTATTCATCAAAGTAACTATTTTTCTTTTAAACCAAAAGCTTAAAGAACTCATTTTTACAATTGAAGATTTAACAATATACTTCTGATAAGTGATCTTTCTTTTTACCCTTCTATTTAAACATGAATTTATAAAAATATGGATGATTAACAACTGTAATCTACATAAATATAACACATAACAGATATAACACATCTTGTATTTATAGCGGAATATTTTAAGTTTTTTACTTCGTTACTTATTTTTTATCTTGTAAATATCTTATAAATTTTAACGCAAACATTTCTCAGCGGTACTCGACGACAAAACCGTATGGCCTTCTACGAGTTTCCGTTCTTTTATTAAGTTCTTTTATTTTTTTAATAACGATCATTATTATCATATATATACATTTTTTTTATTATATATTTGTATTTTAAATATTGTAATAAATGCTTATTTAAAATGTAATAAAAAGAAAAAAAAAGGAAAAAAAAAAGGTTTTATGTTGTGCAATTTTTATCTTATCAGAATGTGGTTACGGCTGTTTTTGTTTTAAATTGTATCAAAGATAGTAACTTACGAGAACGTTACATAAATGTATCAAAAGCATTACGGTTTTATTAACTATACCTGCAATGGTTGCTAAGGGAATTTTTCAAAGTTTAAATTGATAAAAACCTACGATTAACAATATCCCATTTTACTTCGACAAAATTAAAATATTGCATAAGATAACATAATAAATTCACATATAGAATGACTAGAAAAGATTTATTAGTTTTTTTTTTTGTTTTTTTTTGAAAGGTTATTTTTTTTTTACTATTTGGTTATTCCATTATATCCTTTGTCTTTTTTTGTGCATGGGGTTACATTGAGTTCAACCCCACCGTTATCACTTTTATTGTATACAATTAAAGCGATTCAAAATAAAAGTGTATGGATAATGACGAATGAGCAACAAAAAAGTAAGTATAATAAAAAATCGAGAAATCATGTTGAAAATACTGAAAAGCAAAAGCTTATTTCTTAACAATATTCGATATTTTGAACGTATTAGTAACTTAAAAATAAAATCTTGAAGCACATCAACGATAACAATCTGCTCTCTACAAATCAACATGGCTTCCTTCATCATAAATCTTGCGTAACCAATCTAATAGAGATTTTTGATATTATTTAGTCTTTCCTAGCATAGCACCAGTTTATAGATGCAATCTACCTCGACTTTGCTAATGCGTTTGATTCCGAGTGGTCAAACACTTGGTTACTTAAATTAAACTTTTCAAAATGCTGTGTTATCCATTATGGCAAAACCAATCCTAGTTACTGCTGTGTTATCCATTATGGCAAACCAATTTATAGTTACTTTTTGCAAAATAACCAAAGTATAAATGAAAGTTTAAGAAGCTCTACTAAAGAACGCGATTTAGGAGTCATTTTTACATCTGACCTCAAGTGGAGCACTCATATTTAATGAATTGTCTCCAAATCTTTCCAAATTCTAGGTATGCTAAAAAAGACATTGACCATCATTGGTGAAAAAAAGGCTCTCAAATTATATAAAGTGTTTATAAGACTACACCTTGAACATGCAGTGTCTGTTTGGAGCTCCGAATTTAAAAACTGACGCAGCTTTGGTTGAATCTGTTCAACGCAAGGCAACAAATGGGCTTTAACCTTGAAAAATCTTCAATACCACAAAAGACTAAAAAGACTAAATCTACCATCACTTGAGTTTCGGTGCATACAATGCGACCTTATCTAAATTTTTAAACTAGTACATCGATTTGATATAAATAATCATATATATCAACCAAAATTCATTAACTCGTTGTCACGTGGTCACCATCTTAAAAAAAGGCGTGAATATGTTCCAAACTGTCCTCCAAGACACAACCAACTATATAATAGATCAGCTAAAGTTTTTGAACGAACTACTCGAGCTAGTAGCTCTCACTTAACTGTACTTTCTTTTAAAATTAGACTAGATCACTGGTAGATGATAAAATTCGGAACGAATATTTATAAAACTGGTTGTTTATAGTAGATTGTTTTCCCTGCTCGCTGTATGTTTATATTGTATGTGTATTTTATAGCTGCAACTATAATATTATGAATATAAGTACTTATTTATGATTAGAAATGTACCATTATAATATATAAAATATACCATTATATATATATATATATATATATAATATATATATATATATATATATATATATATATATATATATATATATATACACCATTATAATATATAAAATATACAATATATTTATCATTATTTTTATGATTCTATCACCTTCAATCAATTTATCACCTTTTTATTTGCTTTTCACTCCAGATTTATATCAAATTGTAACAATATAGTTTACAATTTGTTTTAAAAAATCAGACTAAAAATTTATTGCCCTTCAAGAATTAAAATAGAAGTTAGGTTTCAGAAACCACTAAATTTGTATCTTGCTCTCTATTTGATCAAATATTTTTTCTATTTAGAAATAGTTAAACCTAAACTGTTTTAAACATTTTTAATTTTTAAATTTTTTTTTTATTATTGAAAAACAATTAAAGTTTAAGACACTTGCTGTATATTATTTAATATAATCAGTAGCTTCAAACTAATATAAATGTTTAATTATTAAATAATAACTAAGGTTACGGCAAAATAATGTAAAATATATTGATAAGATTAACAGAGAAGGAGTTATAACCATATAAAGAAGGAACTTCATTATATGGGTGTAACTGAAACGGATCAAGGGAAATCTGAAATTCCTAAAATATCTCAAGAATTTTTTTTTTTTTTTAGGAGACGCAAATGTGGTACAAAATACAAAAATATTTCAACATATCACCCACCACCACCACCATCACCACAAAAAATTTCTGGATCCCTCACTGGGAAGTAATATAAATACTTTTGTGTGCGATAAAATAAATCACCAATAAATATTACACCAATGTAGAAATTACTAATAAATAATTCCCATTGTGTCTAATAAGTCTGGGACGTCTATGTTCCAGATTTAATAGAAGACAATTAGTATAGTTGTCTCATGTAAACAAATGCTTCATTAGTTAAAGAAAAGCTATCCTTTTTCATCCTAATAAAATATTTAATTTTCCTAATAATTTTTTTGTGTTCATAAATATTTTTGAACACGGTTTTTCATATAACCACATTACTTTGTTAGTTAAGTCAATTTTTATGAGCTAATTGAAATTTATCTCCAGGTAAACATTTATTAGCTTTAAAACAGTTTATACATGTTACAAAAAAAGAAACAAAAAAACAACTTCTTTCCAATCTGTTTCAATCTATATTTGTTTTAAAACAATAAGATTAACCTTTACTGTAATTATGTACAAAAAAAAACTACAACAATAAAATTGTATATTTAAATCATATAAAAAATATAAACAAAAAACTTTTATGGGATTTTCAAATTATTTATGCTCCCTGTTCCTTACTATATGTATAAAAATTAAAATGTTTTGCTTTTTTCTATATTTACCTATATATGTTTTACAATAAATATCTATATTTAATTAATATGTGTTTTATGCCACAACCTAATATAACTTAGGGATCGTGCAACGCAAAACTTATTTAAAAAATTTAAGTAGGAGGTCAGTTTGCTCTTTTGGCGGTCGTTTCCGTTGAACTTGAAAGGTTATTTTAAAGGTTTAATTAAAGACGAGGGAAAACTTTTAGTCCTTTGTCTTTTGTCTTTTAAGTTTAATTTTGTGTTACGTAATTTATGGACGACCCTTTATTAAATTTTTTTTTACTTTACACTGTATTTCATCTGTGAAAACTCGTCAGAAAATCTTGGAATTTTCTGACGAGTCTTCGCAGATTAAATACAGTGTAAAATGAAAATATTTATACGTAATTTTCAACTATTTTATTATTGCTCCGTTTTTTTAAGAACGTTGAGCACTTTATTTTGCATATATATATATATATATATATATATATATATATATATATATATATATATATATATATATATATATATATATATATATATATATATATATATATATATATATATATATATATATTTATATATATATATGTGTGTATATATATATATATATATATATATATATATATATATATATATATATATATATATATATATATATATATATATAGACACACACAGATAAACACACGTAATTCTCTAAATTAACACATCATCTAATAACTTTTTATTAAATGACTTTAAAAATTACTACTGCAAAATGAAACATCCTAATTTTCTCCCGAAAAAGTTCTGAGCGGATATGAGAGCTTATTTACACCAGATGGCAACATGGAAAAGTAAAACATGAATCTCATCGATCATATATTATTTAACCAATAATTTCAATATCAATTTCAAACAAATCAGAGCAAACGCAGTGCAATTTGAATAAAACAAGCTTTTCAACCATCAAAAGTATCCCAACCAAAAAAAAAATTTATAAATTTTAGTTCAAATAATGAAAGTGTTTTACAAAAATAATAACTTTTATGTGTAGCCTGCTTCAATTTAAGATAAAATAAGTTTTGAAGTTATGTAATGATGTTTTTTAACAACTTTATTTGAAGGTATTGTAATGAGATTAGCTACATCTACCAAAGCACCGTGTTATGTAGCCGGTATATATTGTGTTTAGTTTTAGAAGGTTTTATGTTACTGAGGTATATGTAATCAAATAAAAAATTAAATATGCTGGTGACTACGCAACTTATTGATGCTGGTGGCTACGCTATTTATTGATGCTGGTGGCTACGCAATTTAATGATGGTGGTGACTACGCAATTTATTGATGCTGGTGACTACACAATTTATTGATGCTTGTGACTACTATTTTCGTATAGCCATCATTTTGTATTGTGCGTATACAAAATTTATAATGACAGATAAATTTATAAAAACCAAAAAAAATTATAATAAACCAAGATATGATTTCAGGTATTTTTTGCTTACCAACAAATATAACAACTAAAATTTTTATATTCATTTTCTTAATGTTGATATCTTCTTTAACTTTTTCCTCGTTTTTCTTAGTTTTGCTGTGATCAAAAAAATATTTTCGATGAGTATTCTCATTTCTCACAGTTTCGTTGGTAACGTCACAGTGCTTTGTCAATCTTTTAATAAATAGTTAATTTTTATATATATACATATATATAGTTTTCATAATGTAAATAAATTATGATTATAAAAACTATATCAAAAAAGACTGTTATAAGAGATATTGTTTGAATAGCAAAAACATATATCAACTTGGCAACATATATCAACATTGCATCATGCTAAATCCCTAATAATTTATGCAAACTTAACCTTGAAGAAAATTTTAAGAAAAAAAAGAAACTTTTCAATTGACTTATAACCTTTAAAATTTGAATCAAATAAAAGCTTACCACTTTTTATATATTATTTATATTTGAATTGTTATTTATTTATATGTATGATTTTTTTATGTTTTATTATTTCAATAGTATTATACGATTAAGTAATAAAATTATGAAAAAAAAAATATTTAAACTGTAAAAAGGTAAAACTTTCAATAACAAAGTTTTCTAAAATCTTTATTATGATTCTAAGATGATTATTATGATTAGGCAGCCGTGGCGCAGTGGTAGCGCACTTGCCTCAGAAACAATAGATCCGTGGTTCAAGCCCCACCTCTGGGCAAATTTTGCGACATCGGTTAAGAAGGTGGTGTAAACTTCCAATTAAATGCTCATCCGCGGTGCTCTGTGATAAGACCGTAAGGACTTCTTTGGGACACCTAAATTAAAAAAAAAAAAAGAAAAAGAAAAATGCGCAATTTTCTGAGGTTGACACCGTCTATTGTCGTTAAAATATCGTCAGTTGTCGTTAAAACATCATCAGTTGTCGTTTCTTATCAATAAAGTTCCAATCTTAATAATAAAAAAAAAAAATTATATTAACTGAAAATATTTTGTTTATTTATTGACGAACATCTCATAAAAAATACAAAAAAACTAAATATAGTCAATTCCTAAATAATAATTATGATTTCAAACAACTTGAAATGGTCTACACCTTTTCAAGATGTAATTGAGAAAACAAAAATTGTAATTAAGAATTACATTTACAATTACAGAATAAGTAATTGAGAAAACAAAAATTGTAATTAAGAAACGTAAGATGTAATTGAGAAAACGTAAGTTGTAATTAAGAAACATAAGATGTAATTTAGAAAACGAAAATTGTAATTAAGAATCGTAACATGTAATTGAGAAAATGTAAGTTGTAATTAAGAAATAGAAAGATGTAATTGAGAACACGAAAATTTTAATTTAGATATCGCTTTAAAGGAGTAAGTGTAAAATGGCGCTTAAAAAAATGGAGCGTATAAAATGACGCACTTAAAAATGACGCAAGATTTGTAGCGTAAATTTAATTTTTTAGGGAAAAATTTAGGGAAAAATTTATAAATTTTGGGCAAATGAATTTAACATAATAAACACTAAAAACATTTTAGGGAAAAATTTATAATTCAATTAAAAATTATAATTAAAAATTATATAATTAAAAATCACTTCATTGATCATTTAAGCACCAACTTGTACGTCTTCCATATTTAAAATAGTTGCATAGTGCGTGGTTGTGTGTTGTACCGCACGTGCACAATCTCCTCCCATTATAGTATTTTTCGCCTCAATTACAATTCGTTCTAAGTACTGCATGCGCTGTTCCGCAATCCCGTCACCTAATACAGGTGGAATGCGAATTGCATTTTTAACGTTACTTTTAATTTTGGACCAGATCGTTTCCACCGGGTTCAACATTGGACTGTAAGGTCCCAAACGTAACAACTGAGCTGGTGAATTATCAAACACCCTTTGCAAACGAGCGTGACAAGGAGCATTATCTGTTACGACGACCAAATCCTCCAAACGATTCCCGGATGTAACCCACATGTTTAAACCTTTTGAAGCAGGTACTTTCATAATTGCTCTTTTTCCTTGTCTCGCGCGTCCTTGCGTTTTTCTACAAAAAAGGTTAAAATTTGTTTCATTCAACCAAACTATCTGACGACCATTTGTGATATGTTCGTTGATGTTTCTAACATATTCAGCTCTTTTTTGTTTGTTTTTATAACTGTTCATTGTAGAAGGCTCCTTGTGCACTTTTTTTAATGAGAACAATCTGCCTTCGAGGTAATTTGCTATTGTTGTTGTGCTAAAGTTTATGTTAAATTGTCTTAATATCTTTGTTTTGATGGCCACCAATGTTAATTGACAATCATTTTCAATCCATGTTAATGTTTCTTCGATTTGATCTTCGGTCAACTTTTTCGGTTTAAAACCTCCTTTTCCGATGAAATTTGAATTTCCGCTGCGAACCCAATTGTATGCTGTCTTATATTTGATACCTAGCGTTTGCGCGAGATTCACCCAATCTTCAAATCGCTCCGCACATTCAACAACTCCTCTCCTGTCATTTGGAGAAGATAAAACGTAACGTTTCCTTTCAACTTGTTCAGTTGTGTGTATTTCATGCCGACAAATCGGACAACTTGAATCTGGTTGTTCCAGAACTGGACGTAAACAAATTTGGTGACATAAATGTTGACACGGATTTAGCTTAATCACAGACTTTAGGGTCATAGTGTATTGGCATATAACACAACGATCTTTCAATTCCATTATTATTACTTGTGCATACAAAAGCAAAATTTAAGATTATAACTTAAATTCATGTCCAAAAAGACCTTTTGTAACAACCTACAAACTTAGACTGTGAATTTGCTATTTTAATTTATGTGTTCTCAATTACAAGTTACGATTTCTCAATTACATATTATAATTTCTCAATTATATCTTACGTTTTCTCAATTACATGTTGTGTTTCTTAATTACATGTTACGACTTCTTATTTACATGTTGTGTTTCTCAATTACATATAACGTTTTCTCAATTACATGTTGTGTTTCTTAATTACATATTACGACTTCTTAATTACAACTTTCATGTTCTCATTTACATCTTGAAAAGGTGTAGACAATTTAATTTTGTGTCTAGCAAAGTTATTAAAATGTTAAGAATAATTGAAAATTCATTTAAAAAATTTTTAAATTTTCATTTTAAAAGTTCAACTATTATACACTTCTCCAGTAAGACCGTAGGCCGGGTGAATAAAAAAAAGTAATTGTTTTTCCTCAGCGTTTTGTGATTAATTGTTCAGCTTACGTGAATAAAATTTTTAGCAAACTTGCTAAATTTTTATTCACGTAAAGCTAAGCTAAAACGCTGAATAATTGTTTAGCTTTATACGAGTAAAAGTTTATTCAAAATTCCTAAAGTTTTTAATCACGTAAAGCTGACCAATCACTGAGTAAAAGCAATTGCTAATTTTTATTCACCCGGTCTCGTGATCGGTTTTGGCCGAAATTTCAATTTGAACCGGTACCAAAATTTTTTGGTACTTTTTATAAATTCGGTAAAAATCGCATTTTTGGTCGAAAAACAAATCAAAAACCGAAAAATTTGTAAGACTTTAAATTTTTATTTAATTCAGAAAAATAGTTATTTTTGAGAATTTTTACAAAATATTTTACTAATAAAATATTTTTACTAAATAAAATTTTAAGCCCATTGTTTAACTTAACAAATTACTTAATTTTTAAGTTACTGAAAAGCGCGTTTCTGTCTGCTTCTAACGTTTATTTAAAAAAACAAGTTTACTTTATAAGCAAACTTGTTTTCTTTAAAAAAATACTATCAGTCAAAATATTATGCGTATTATTGTTATAAAAATTCGAGTAGTGATGTTAAGCTGGTCTTGGCTAAAATTCCCAATAGCTTTTTCACCCCTCCATGTAATCATAAACTACATAAACTGACGTGGAAAGGCTATTTTAAAAAGCATGAGATATACTGAGTTATGAAAGAAACAAACTGGTACCAGAAAACCTAGTAAAAATCTTGTTTTGCAGAGAAAATCAGTTGTTAACTTTCACTATCAACTTATATTGCCAACTTATGTATTAAATCTCAAATAGTAAAACACGTGTAGTCAATTTTAACACTTAAAAATAACAAATGTAAAATTACATTTTTAAATAAAATTTTAAAATGAAATTGATTTTGACTAGCCGAAATGTCGGTATCGGTTTAGGTAAAATATTTGCCAAATTTCAACTCTCTAACAAGTCAGACTAAAAGCCATGGTTTTGTAGAGAATTGAAATTTGGTATTTATCAGGCCAAAGAAAAAGAAAATTTCATTAAGAACTTGTAACCAAATAGAGACAACTCGAACAAAGAGCGGTCAGCTGTATCGAATTCCCGATAATAAATTGTTAATCCTTGACGACAAGTCGTACCTCACTTTACCACTTTTCAATTAATGGAAATAATATTGAAATTTAATTAAAAGAAATAAATAAATAAAAAAATTTTCTCAAACACCAATGTTTCTCAAACACCAGTGTTAAATTCAACTCCACTTCAAAATATGAAAAAAAAAATTCGTTTGGATTTGATAAAGGAATATTTTCCTTAATATTTAGAGAAAGTGGCTTTGCAATCAACTAAGAAGTCTACAAAAATGATTGTATCAAGAACAAACTAATTCCATTTATCAAAAAGCACCATTCTGATGGCGAATACATATTTTGGCTTGATCGGGCATCAACTCATTACGTAAAATCTGTACAAAACTACATATATGAGAAAAAATTAATTTTGTTAAAATAGAAGATAACCCTGCAAATGTGCCTCAATGTCGTTCAATTGATGATTTTTGGATGCAAATGTGCCTCAATGTCGTTCAATTGATGATTTTCAAAGGAAAACTGTATGAGAATAATCTCGAGAAATTGCGCAACAGAATAAAGTATTGCCTTTCTAAAATGGAAAAATATGTTGCACATCACCTTTCTGAGTCAACTTGACGCCGATTAGACTATGTAAAATGCAATAGTTTGATTGAGAAAAATTAATTAAATAAATTAAATTAAAAATAACTTAAATTTTTATCATAAATCTAAAGATTTATGATAAAAATTTAAGAGCCTATTTTATCATAAGCTAAAATCGGCTCTTAAAGCTTATTTTAGCTTAACTCCATAAATTTCTATTTTGTTTTTAAATAAAAATAAGTATATATTAAAATAGTTAACTTTATATTTTAAAGTGTAATTCATAAAATTTGCATAAACTGATATTAAAATTTATTGGCGCAAATTAAAAAATTTTTTCTTGATTTTTTAATACTATTATTTATTAAGTTGTTTTTTTTTGTTACAGTCCTTCTACCGAAGAGCATTGCGGAAGAGCATTTAACTAAAAAAATTCAAAACCGTTTTCCTTACCTATGTCGCTTATATGACCGGTTGATTTTGAAGCAAGCGCTCTAATTTTTGAGTGTTTGCTTCAAGATCAAAAGCTTAATGTCTTCACTTGCGATTATATGGTAATGGTTAACAAAGTTAGTGTTACGTGGTTTTATATATTGCTATAATGTTTTATATATTGCCATTGGGAAAAAAAACTTCCTAAGGTTTTTGAACCCCTACTTGTAGTTAATTTTATTTATTATTTATTTAAAATTTTATTTTCAGTTGATTGTTTACAATAGTTTTATAATCAACAAAAACTAATTAAAATCAACACACTAAACTGTATAAGACAATACAAACAAACATACATATCGTGAATAAAAAATAAATAAAATAAAAATAGGTTACATAGTAAATAATATAAATGTCAATAAATACAACAAGTTGGTTATTTTTGACGTAAAAAATAAAAAATAAAAAAAGTTATTTTTGACAGATTTTACAAAAACAAGATTTTCCGTTCCATTTTAAAATACTTTTTTTGAACATCTTTAGACAATTTATTGACATAGTTTCATTATCTAGGGAGTTCAATAGCGAAGTTGCTCTATATAAGTTACTTTTTATGAACTTATGTTTAGAGACTATGGGTGGGAGTACTAATTTTTTACTACATCGAAAACTTAACGGCAACGATTTTTTGATAAAAAGATATAACATAAAATCTGAATTTAAACCATTTATAGATTTAAAAACTTCAGTTAACAAAAACCTTAAATTTCTAAGGTGAATACTTGGGATGTTTTCAATTTTTTGAATTTCTTCTAATGGGAGATCAAATCTTTTATAGACAATGCGAAGTCCTTTTTCATGAATTTTATTAATTAGGTTATTATTATACTTCGAACAAAACATCCAAATCAAAGGACAATAGTAAAAATTTGACAGTATAAAAGCATTGAATAAAACAGTAGCTTGTTTTACTGATAAGAAGCTCCTTATTCGTGCAAGAGCGAAGCATTTATCATTCGCTTTTCCACACAGACTTTTAATATGATTATCAAATTTTAAATCCTTATCAATTGAAACCCCGAGAAGTTTAACCTTAGAGGAAACCATGATTTTTACATTTCTAACCATTAAAAATTGATCTTTACAATTTTTTAGGCCAGCTAAAAAAAATTGAAAATTGTCCGGATTTGCAACGATTTTATTCAAAGTAAACCATGAAATCGCGTTTGATTTTTCTATTTGAAGACGAGCAATAACACTCTCTAGGTTTTTGTCACAAACAGAAAGAGTGTTGTCATCAGCATAGTTGCAGATTTCAGAGTCTTTTATAAATAAAAAAAAAATCGTTGATAAAAATATTAAAGAAAATTGGTCCCAAATTTGAGCCTTGAAGTACACCAGATTCCATATCTAAATATTCAGAAAATGATGATCCTAATCTAACTCTCTGTTTGCGAGCAGAAAGGTAAGATAATAAGAGTTTGAGACTATCGTAAGAATACCCATAACCTTCCAACTTAAGCAAATCATGTGGAATCAAATCTTATGGCTTTGATAAATCCATAAGCATAGCGCCAACTATACCTCCTTTATCCAAGCATTCTTGCCACTTTTGTGCATTATTCCCTCTCCAAAATCCACACAGCAATTTGTTAAAGCTTGGCTCTATAAATACCCGTATTTCAAACACTTTTGAGAGAACTGGCAGAATACTTATTGGGCGGAAGTTACACTTATCAGTTGGGTCATTTTTTTTAAAACATGGTATGACATCAGCCATTTTTAAGAAGGACGGGAAATAATTAATTTTAAAATGAATTGAAAAAATTTTCAACCAGATCAACGAATTTAAGGTGGTAGACTGCTAAAAAACATTGAAAAAATTAGTTTTTCAAAAGTTGATTAGTTAAAAACTTTAACTATTGCTGTTTTTAAAAACATACATATCTTTTTACAAAAAAACATAAAAAGGCCTCAAAAAACAATTTAAACTTAGTAGGGTGATTTTGCTTCCCGTAGCAACGCTCATAGCAACGTTAAAATAAGGCACTTTTAACTAAATTTTACAAAATTTAAGCACTCAAACCAATAGCTGCTTCTTTGTTTTTTATTTTTCTATGTTTAAATGACATGGTGTGAAAGAACAACGTTGTTGAATTGGTTTATTACTATATATTAACTCGATAAAAGTGCATACTAAAGTAAGCGTAAAGATACTATGACTCAAGCGAAAGATACTATGACTCAAAATGAGGTTTTGATTTTTTTAAAAAGAAAGACCAGATATATTACAGATATATTATTTAGGGAGAAATGTAGGAGAGTGCTGCTACATCGATTGATCTATACCTGCCTTAACCCTAACCCTCACTCGATGTTGCAGCATTCCCTTGCGTGTTATTCCTAAATTAGTCAATGTAGAAGCACTCTCCTACATTTCTTCTAAATCAATAATATATCTGGTCTTCGTTTTTAAAAAAAACCAAAACCTCATTTTGAGTCATAGTATCTTTCGCTCACCAAACTTAACTTTTCAGCAGATGCTGATTTGCTTGAAGAAGTATTTGTTAGAGATGTATTATTTGATGTATTATTTGAACTTGAAGTAGTATATTCAGAAGTCAAGTGAATTTTATTCGCAAGTAATCTATAACATTTACGTTTTTTCCTTTTAGACTCTTCTTTCTGCAGAACCCATGTTGATAGTGGTGAGCGAAAGAAGAGTCTAAAAGCAAAAAACGTAAATGTTATAGATTACTTGCGAATAAAATTCACTTGACTTCTGAATATACTACTTCAAGTTCAAATAATACATCAAATAATACATCTCTAACAAATACTTCTTCAAGCAAATCAGCATCTGCTGAAAAGTTAAATTTACCTACTTCTGATACTCCAAGTATTAGTCAAGATAGTAATCCTGAATGTTACATTGTATTTAATTCTGATGTCTTGAGTTCAATTTTAAATCTTGTTGGTTCTTGTCCAAAATGCCAATCTTTAATAAAATTGAATAATGATTTATCAAGAAGGAAAGGATTTTCACATCAACTTGTTTTGTCTTGCACTGCAAAAAAATGTCAATAGCAAAATGAGTTTTTTACCTCAAAAAAAATTGAAAAAAACAGTGATAATGAAACACAAGGCATGAAATCGTTAGACATTAATATCAGAATGTGTGTAGCTTTCAGAGAAATTGGAAAAGGTTATGCTGCAATGAAAAGTTTTTGTAACATAGTAAACAGTCCACCACCAATGCAAAAAAACATACAATAACATTGTTTATAAATTGCATTCGTCTTGTATCAAAGTTGCCCAAGATTCAATGAAGCGAGCAGCTGCACAAGCACAACGTACAAGTGAGTCTACTATTGGTGACCCTGATATAAAAAATGTTACTGTAAGTGTTGATGAAACGTGGCAGCGACGGGGTTTTTCCTCGCTGAACGGTGTTGTTACAGCTATTAGTAATGGGAAGTGTGTTGACACTCAAACTCTCATAAAATATTGTAAAAGTTGCCAATATTTGCAGAGAAACAAAGATATACCGGGATACAATGACTGGGTAGAATCACATATTTGCCCAATTAATCACAAAGGTAGTGCAGGTGCAATGAAAGCTATTGGGGCATTGCAAGTATTTAAACGATCAACTGTTTTTAACAAACTGCGTTATACAAAATACGGTGGTGATGGTGACAGTAAGTCTTACCAAAATATAGAAAGTAATAATGTTTACCCAGGGTATAAAATTGAAAAAATTGAATGTGTCAGTCATGTTCAAAAAAGAGTTGGGTCTCGTTTACGCTCTCTTAAAGTATTGTACAAGGGAAAAGTTTTAAAAGATGGTAAAGACTTACTGGAAAAGGAAGGATGACAGATAAAGTCATTAATACATTGCAAAACTATTATGGTATGAGTATACAACAAAACAAAGGGAATTTGTATGGCATGAAAAAATCCATAGCAGGACTAATTCATCAATGTTCTGAAAGCAGCAGCGATGAAGAACGCCATAAGTATTGTCCTCGTACTAGCGATTCGTGGTGTAAATATCAAAGGGACAAGATTAATCAAACTTTGACTTATAAAAACAGTATAAACATTCCAGAAGCTGTTTGTGAAATTATAAAACCTATTTTTTCACACAAATGTCTTGATGGAGAAACACAGAATGCAAATGAATCGCTCAATAATGTAATTTGGACAAAATGCGTACGTGGGTAGGTCAACACTTGAAATTAGTGTTGCATCTGCTGTCATACAGTTTAATGATGGTAAAACTGGTATGATAGATGTTCTTTACAGTTTAGGAATTTTACCAGGACATTTTACTAAAAACGGTTTTCTTATGGACACAAAATCATCTGAAAAGTTTAAAAAACAAAGAAAAAAGCTTAGAGCAACAAGGAAGGGGTTTGATGATAAGCACAATGATGAAGAGATGATAAGCACAATGATGAAGAGATGATAAGCACAATGATGAAGAGGGAACATTATATGAAAGGGGGGGGGGGGTTAACCTGTTTTCAAGTGTTAATATATTTGTATATTCAAAATATAAAGTTTTATTTGCATTTTTCTCTGTTGTAAAGTTTTTCATATTCTGGATAAGATTGCGGGAGCTGTATTTGTCCAATTGACTTGAAATTTTTTACAGATGTTCATTTTTATCCAAAATTTAATTTAAATTTTGGATAAAAATTAAAATTAAATTTTTTGGGCTGTTTTGGGGTCAGGATTTTGGCCTAAATTTAGACGCATAGAAAAAGCTTATGGTGCATTAAAATTGAAAAAAATTGTTTATCTCAGGACGTTTATCTACTTAAAAGGTACACAACTGTAAAATTTTGAGACTTGAGTTATTTTACTTTTAGAGATATCTTTTCCAAGAACTTTGCACTTTTTAGGCCTAAAAACACTTAAATTTGCCCAAAAATTAGATAGATAAAAAAAAAAAATTTTTTTTTTTAATCCTATTTATCGTGTTTAAAATGAGAAAATCAATTGGAATAATGTCAGATTTAAAAAAATTTTTTTTAGTAGTCTACCACCTTAAAGTTATTGACATAAGTTTTATATTTATTAAGCAAAATTTATTATTTTAAAGACCTAAAAAAATGATCTTTTGAAAAACAATTTTCCAAAACAGTCAGCTTCAATTTGACAATTTCTTAAAAAATTACATGAGTTTAAGTGATTCCACATAATTTTTTTGTCACTCTATTACGGGGTTGCCAGGTTTTTTTTCGGGCATAAGCCAAAAACGAAACAAAAATAAACCAGACTAAAAAAAATTTTTAATTTATATTTTGAAAAAAATGCTTTTTTATCCAAAAATTCATCCTTGAATATAAAAATTTAATTAGTAAGAGAGTGAGGGATAAGAAGAAGAACGAGTTAATGAATGTTTAATGGGGTGCTAGTCCAGCCTTAAAAGCGGCGTGAGGAAAGTAGTTCACTCCCAAACACCTATACTAAGTCCGACACTTCAACCTCTAAAATATATACATAAATTTTCGCTTGTATATGGATAAAGATTTTTTTTTTCCAACCTTTGCGATAATTGACTCAATTATTTTAAAGTCGTGGTAAAAAATCTTTCGCCTTATTAAATATGATTTAGTCCAAATGACTGCATGCAAGACATGGTTTCATATTTTCTTAGTCTTATTTTTATGCAGATGACCTGTGAGAAGACTCAACACAATATTTAGAAACGGAACACATAGACAGCCAAGGCAGTAGGCATCTATGTTGCAGAGGTCTAGGTCTCCGGAAACTTCTAAATGGTCTCACGAAGCAGTTTAAAATTCAGCGGTGTTTCTAAAAACTCATTTTTCTTAAAAGTTTTTAGACTCGCTAATTCATTACAGGCAGATTTTTCTCAATAAATGTCATTTTGGATGTAAGAGTTTTCTACTGTTGGCATTACAACATTTTGATGTAAGCATTTCTTTCATTTACTTTAAACTTGATTGTTCTTCTATAAAATGAAAAAATGGAAATCTTTCTTTCCCTCAAATTAACTTTTTTCATGAAATAAAAACTTGATTTATTATTAAATAAACCAGATTTTAAAAAACATACTAGAAAAAACAAAAAAAGACCAAAGACTTTAAAATAAACCAGATTTTTTAAAATAAACCAAAACAGAAGTTCCAAGCCAAACGATAAAAAAACAAACCAGATTTGAGAAATCTGGCTTTAAATAACACCAGATGGTAACCCTGCTCTATTGCATGACAGCATTCAAAGAATATCAATATAAACACGATTAAGGTTTTTTTGAAGGACTTTTCAAAAGTTTTTTAATAAATCAAGCTTATCATTTTTTAAATTAATCTTTTAGTAAACGACAACTGTCATAGTGTATTGGAGAAAGGCACCAAAATAACCGGGGGCAAAAAGTTACTAACCAAATTGTCTATTTGCGGCAGTAGCTCCTATTTTTATTTGAGTTTTTATTTATTTATTTTTTTCACTAAGTAAAAGATTTTAAGATTGAATGGAGATAGGCGAAAGATCTATTATACAAATGTACGATGTACGGATATTAAAAAATATATATAAATGCATATTACATTCAACAACTTTTGCATTATTGGAAACAATAGATGACAAAGTATGTTCTTATTGTTTAGATTTTTTAAATTTATCCAAATAGTACTAGATGCAAGAAAAGCCGAATGATGAAGATATGTACAACAACGCATCGGTCAGACTAAATTATATTGTTAATTATACCAAACACTTTATTCAAGATGCATAGCAATAAAAAGCCAACTTGAAAAGAAAGGTATATGTGGCCCATATAAAAATTAAATATTTTCTTTTATATGGACCCTAAAAAGTGGTCTACATAATTATATGTAATATAATTTTCCAAACTAGAAAGGTATGGTACATATGCACCATACCTTGTCACCACATATGTGGTGATAGTGCCATGTCCATGCCATGTCATCGTATATGTGACCATACCATGTTACCACATTGTGATGATAGTGTACACATATGTGGTGATAGTGTACACATGATTGTGGCAGTTTATATATCGATCATAAACTAGATTAGAGTTTTACATTTTCATTCCATAAATAAAAACGTGTTTACGTATGAAATGAAAATGTAAAACTCTAATCTAGTTTATGATCGATATATAATCTGCAACAATCATGTGTTTGCGGAACACATGTTGCGGAAACTTTCGTGTATATAGGGGAAAGAGGGGCAACATGGCGAATGGGGCAAGATGGGTTTTCATATAACAACTCAACAAAAAATCTTAAAATTGGTTGAAAACGAAACTATATTTGCATTTTGTATTTTAAAACACCAAGTATTTTTTTGAAATATTATCAACGAAAATTTATACGCATAAGTTTACTTTTTGCGCTTAAAAAAAAATTCCTCACTTTCGGTTTCTCATAATGGATGGTGTCCTTCAAGTTTAACTTCTTTAGAAATAGTTTTATGCGATTTGTGTTTATTTTGTATTGCTTTAGTTAGAGTTATTGGTAGTTTTTAAAATTTTATAACATTGGAGGTAAAAATTGCATAATAAGTTATCTTGCCCCGGTCACGTGACCAAATGACAAATTTATGAACTTTTTATTTTAATATTTATTTCAAATTGTTATATTTGCAAACTGAAAATTCATGCAGGCAATGAAGGATTTTAACAACATAAACATACTGAGAGAGTATTATTGCTTCACGGCTAAGAGTTTTGCAATAACTCAGGGCTTTCAAAACGTTTGCCATGTTGCCCCGCTTTCCCCTATATATACATATATATATATATATATATATATATATATATATATATATATACATATATATATATATATATATATATATATATATATATATATATATATATATATATATATATATATATATATATATATATATATATATATATATATATATATATATATATATATATATATATATATACTTAGGAATAATTTTAAATTTGTTTTACGTAAATAGAGTGTTCAATGTACTTAAAAGAACAAAGCAATAATTAATATTACCCAAATTATATACTAATATAATTAATTAATATTACCCGAAATTAAATTAATATAATTAGCTTAAAGTTTTAAAATTGTAGTGGTTTTAATCTGATTTTTGAATAACAGCAAAAAATAGTACAAATTTTTATATTTTAACTATATTAAATATCTTTCTGTAAGTTAAATTCAAAAAAATTGTATTTTTATTGTTAAAAAGTTTGAGTTAAAATTGAAAAAAAAAAAACGAATTAGTTTTTTTTTTATCGCTAAGCAAAATAGCCAATAAAAAGTGACTTAATATTAAGTTTGATTTTTTAATTAGTTTTGTTAATAACGAATCATTATATTCCACAAATTAGTTCTATCAGCTTGGTATTTTTTTAATTAATGTTTTATTTTTTGAGGTAATTTAAAGTACTAATAATATTAAGTGGTCTGGGTAATATGAGAACTTTTGCTATTTTTTTAAAACTTATTTGTTTTTAAGAAAACTATTGACGATTAACTTTTGATTTTATGAAAGACCCCAAACTTGTCACTGACTGTTTTACCGCTGACAGTTCTTAAAGTATGAGAATGTAAAATAAGCGAATTGACTAAAAATGTTCTGATTTTAAAATACCGCAATGACTGAGTGACAAATATTTAAATAGTATTTATTTGTCATTTCACAAAAAAAACATCATCATCGCACTATTATACAAAGCAAATTGTGAAAAGGAATGGTATATATGGTATTCAGTATTTTTTTTTTTCTTGAAAATTATCTGTTTTTTAAATACATTGCTCTTTACCGTGAAAATTTTAGTAACCGAAACTAAAAAAAACAATATTTAGTTTAAGCTATCGTTCTTGAACTGACCACATTTTTACAAAAGTAAAGCAGCTAAAACCTTTGCAGATTTTTTTTAAAACATACCATTTAAAAAAACCAAATTAAAAACCGAAAGTATACTTTACTCTTTAGTTTATTTTTACTCACTGTGATTTTAAAATTATGATTTACTCACTGTGATTTTAAAAATATGATTTACTTACTGTGATTTTAAAAATATGATTTACTTACTGTGATTTTAAAAATATGCGAATTATCAAATTGTCAATCATGAGAATAGAGAGAATCTTATACATGTTGAAGTCTTAAAAATTCAAAAAAACTCAGAAATACAAAAAGGAATTAGTGTATAAGTCTTTCAACGCACATGGCTATTCCCATTCCTCCACCGATGCATAAAGAGACCACACCTTTTTGTTTCTTTAATCGCACCATTGAATGTAATAATGTAACTAATATTCTTGCACCAGAAGCACCTATTGGATGACCAATACCTATTGCTCCACCGCAAACATTAACCTTAAACCATAAAATGTTACAGTCGCAATGTTAAGACAAATTTTTTATAACGTAAGATATGATTTTTAGTGTTGTTACGACTATTAAACAATTCGACTATATTAAATAAGTTGATTAAAAGTTGATTTAGTCGAAATATGGGAATAATTTATTTTTTAAATAGATTGTAATAAAAATAATAAAGTAATTTATACTCACTTTATATTTTAATATCATTTAAATAACAATAGAGCAAAACAAAATGAGAGAAAAGCCGCTCTTACAACGCGACAATCTATTGCCAAATCAATGATTTAGGGACCGCCTTAAATACTTGCTATAAATCAAAAAGTCATTACAATCATATTTACAATACGATTGTATAAGATTAATGACATTAGGATTTTGGAGCTTCACAACTTAAATTTGCCCCAGTGCCCTTAGCCAGCTTGGAGCAGCCCTGTATGAAAGCATTTATGAAAATCACAAGTATCAAGTAAACAAATGAAAAAAAAAATTAATGAAATACATAATCGAAAGTTTAATTAGGTATAAATAATGCTAACATGGTATAAGTTAGATAAAATTTTAAGGGATTGAACAAAAAACAAAGTAAATGTTATAATCAGGGCTGTGGAGTCGGAGTTGCGGAGTTGCAACAATTTTAACGTAGTCGGAGTCGCTAAACAAAATCGCGACTCCGACTCCAATAGTAAAAATTCTCAGTATTGCACGTGCATGTACAAAACATTCAATTAACCTTATGTTGATACTAAACATCAAAGAACGTTTCATAATTTTTTCAAAAAAAAAATGTTTAACTTATCGCGTAATATTTTCAAAAGAATTCAAAGAATTTTTCAAAAATTTTGCTTTAGAGTTGGAATCGGAGTTGGAGCCGGAGTTGTACCCCAAAAATTTTAACAACTGGAGTCAGAGTCGGAGTCGTTACTTTTTTTTTACGATTCCACACCCCTGGTTATAATAGCGCATACTATTGTTATTAAATGAACAAAAATTAAAAAGTTAAATCGAATAAAATGAGGAGTTTATGATTTTTACTCGACAAAATCGATTTTTAGTTAGTCGATTAGTAGAAAGTCTATAGTCGATTAAATCGACTATTCGATTTTTCAAACTCGATTAATTTCGACTAGTCGAAGTCGATAACAACACTAATGACTTGTGAAAATATAAACAAAACCTTATAAAATAACTTAATTTTGTTAGCTGTTATTCAAAAAATCATACCTTATGCATTGGGATGCCTAACTCTCGAATTACAGCGATTGATTGAGCAGCAAATGCTTCATTTAACTCGAATAAATCCACCTCTTCAAGAGTCCAACAAGCATTTTGAAGCTGCGATATAGTTAATTTTTACTCTCCATTATTTAATAACAATAATTTAAAATAAATATATATATATATATATATATATATATATATATATATATATATATATATATATATATATATATATATATGTATATGTGTATATATATATATATATATATATATATATATATATATATATATATATATATATATATATATATATATATATATATATATATATATATATATATATATATATATATATATAGTTGTATATATATATATATATATACAACTTTTTATCCCCCCCCTCCTCCTTGTCACATATATATATATATATATATATATATATATATATATATATATATATATATATATATATATATATATATATATATATATATATATATATATATATATATATATATATATATATATATATATATATATATATATATATAGTATATATATATATATATGTATATATATATATATATATATATATATATATATATATATATATATATATATGTGTATATATATATTATAAGTTATGCTTCTTGTCACAGCTTGACACAAAATCTTTGACCTCCCCCCCCCCCCCTTAAAAGCGTGACGTTATTTGCGAACGACCCCTAGTGCATAGTGTCACCTGCACGTGTATTTTTTACGGCGGGGAAACTATATAATAAGAGATATATGTCTTGAATTTTTATAGCTAAATTATTATTTTTTATATTGGTTAATTTAATTTTGTATAGTATAGATGGATGATGTAAAATTGTGGCTTCAACACTATGATTTTTCTGAAGCTGTTATTCAGATTTTTTATGGTATTTTTATGGTATTATGGATTTTTATGGATTTATGGATTTTTTTATGGTATTTATAGATTTAAGTGAACTTTATTTTTAACTATTTCAGTTTTTATTAAAATAATAATGATACATTATTGCAAAATGTGCCCTTATTTTGCCAACACACATCAGCAGTTATTTACACATGTGATAAGGCGTCATCGAGATTTTCAATTATATTGTAATGTTGTTGGGTGTGGTGATTTGTTTTAAAAATTGTTTTTCTTTTAAAAGTCACTGCGAAAGAAATTGAATATTGAAAGTTTTTGCTCTCCAAAAATATTTGAAATGAAAAAATTGATATTAAAAGTTTCTGTTCTCCAAATATTATCAAAATGATTGTGGGGATAAACTATTGGACGAAAGAAAATTCGATGGTGCCATGCTGGTTAAATTAAAATATCATCACAGGTTGACATCATCAGTCCTTAATGAAATTGTTATGCTAACAAATGAACTGTGGCATCATAAAATTTTAAACATAAAGCAAAAGTAGGAAACAGAAAATGGTGAACTAAGTGACGAACTACAAAGTTGATTTAATGCCAAAGTTTTTGATGACTTGCATACAACTTACTTGCAAGAAGCATTTTTTGCTAAAAAAATTTGGCTATATTAGACCTTAATCTGAAAATTTGGTGACTGAGAAAAAGCTCTTGGATATTTTGTGCCTTTTATAAATCATTTACAAATGCTTTTAAAATTGCCAGAAATGGAATGAATATTTGATAAAAATAACAGAAAGTTACATTAAGGAGTTACTATGACTGATGTTATTCATGGGTCATACGCCAGAGACCATGAGTTTTTGCAACTACATCCAGATAGTTTATTGTTTGCCTTGTTTACTGATGATTTTGAAGTTGTCAATCTTATTAGAAGTCACAAAAAAAAAATAACAGCTTTTTATTGGATGTAGCTAAATATTCCACCAACATACAGAAGTAGTTTACAAGCTATACAGCTGTTATGTTTGGCTAAGTCATGTGAAATCTGCAATGAATGTAGAAACTAAAGAGTTCAAGAGTTGACTACAAAAAGATTATCATTGAAAAGTAAAAAAAAAAAAAATAGAAAAACAGAAACAGGATTATGCCTTAATTAAAAAAACAAAAAAACATTGTCTCACTCAAGCAGAAGAGAAGAACTGGCTAGTATAGGAAATGGTTCAGTAATGAAGAGTGTAGAACAATTTCCTTTGCTGCAAAAAAATGAGTTGTAAATGAAAAAAACCTTGTTTTTGTTGATGTCCCACCAACTATTTTTTTTGTAATAAAATAAAATATCTGATAAAAAATGGTATGTTTATATTGAATAAATTAAATTTATTGAGTAAAATAGTTTTTTATTGTTTAGTCATATTTTATTATGTGTATGTGAGTATCATTTCTTCGAATGTATTTTTCTTTAAAAAATTTTTCTAAAGAATTGCAAACTTGATAGCGATGATGATAATAAATCATGCGGAACTTATTATTGAGTTGTTGATGAAGTTGCAAAGTGCTATGGATTTAAACAGAAAAGGTTAAAGTGTAAGTCCTTCTTTTTTTTGAGCAAATGTTTTTGAAACTCGTAGTGTCAAACCTTCAATATTGGGCGAACGCTTTCGAATTCTTCCAAAATTTCTTGTGGGAATTTTGCTACACCTGCTAGTAAGCTTTGATATTTTCATTTGATAAGTCCTGGAGTTAATGGTCCAATATGCTCAATTATATCTGGTTCTGCACCTAAATAAAGGCAAAACTTTAAAATAAAAGTAAATATAAAAATTCACAAATATTGTTATTATTATTATAATTACTACCAGTATCCAAGGCAGGAATAATACCAGTAGCCAAGGCAGCAATAACATAGTTCAGAATGTCATAAAAAGTCATTGTTTTGCCTTTATCTGCATTCATTCATGTGTCACATGCAGTGTTGAAAATTTTTTTAAAAGGAAAGTAGACAGATCTGTCTAATGGCAACATTACAACTCCATTGGCTTTTGCAAAACCCAAAACCTTTAGGTTAATGTACGATTCATGATTGTCAAGAACAATCACAAACAAAATGGTGCCAAAAATTCACTCTAGAAAAAATAAGCATTGGTAGAATAGTATTCCCAGAGGCGCACACACTGTCACTAATTTTCCTCTCTTGGCTGACATGACAAATCCAATTTGCTTCAGTACATTTCGAGCAACAATCTCTTGAGGCTTTTGTGTAGTTGTACAATTTGTCTCATCCACATTCCAAATATCTGTTGCAGTAAAGGTGTGTTTTGTTAGTACTGAATTCAGATTCAAAGCTGGTGGTAAGACTCAGCAATGTACCTTCGGGCATTCTAATTGCAAGCTCTGGTTTTCTTTTTAGAAATGAAGAAAACCATTCTGCACCTCATTTTTTCCCCATGCATACATAATAAATGGATGGCCCCTAATTGTAAACAAACTTTTGCACTTATACAAAATTGAGGCCATAGTTTACACGTGAAGCCTCTAATATGTACTTCATAAACGCACTCTCTTCTTCCATAGTAAAAGCATTTTTGTTTTTGTAAAACACCTTGTTAGCAGGCACATAAAGCACATCTTATGCCAAGTACCCTGACCAGTTTAACTGTGGTAACCTACAGTTAAACTGGTCAAGGTGCTTGGCATCGTTTTGACTTTGATGCATTATCTTCTGAGTGTCACATAAAGAATGCTATAGTCTGCTGCAACTCCTCAGCATATTTCTCCATTTTCAAATACTCTTTTGACAACAGCAAGCATTGTATCGCTTGATATTGTATCTTGTGCTGGTATCTTTTTTTTTATAATTGCGCATTCTGAAAATAATTTAATAATGCCAATAACTCTTTCACTACTGCAGTTTTACAAAATTTCAATTAGTTGTGACCGCAAATAGTTTTCAAGAAAAATTAGAACCATATATTTAAAAATAATTAAGACTTAGGCAACAAACCATAATTTTTAAGAATTTAATTGATATTAAAAAGCCGCAATCAACAGCTTGTGTTCAAAATAATATAGAATAAGCCACTGTCATATTTGTCTATTTAACTGTCTTATCTGTCTATTTAACTCTTGCTATCACACAACATGTGATAGCATGAGTTAACTAGACAGTTAAAACTTTCATGCGTTCAATTCTCTAAAATCTTGAGCAACAACAAAGTTTTCACAATTTATTTTATCAAAAAAAAAGAAAGAATGTATTTTAGTTCTTAAAACCTTTGTTACCTGTTTGTAATAATAAACTGCTCATTAGCCGGCGCAAGAGTTTAATATTTCAACTAACCCCGTGTTCCAACAAACCCCAGTCTCCCCTACATATATACGTGTGTGTTTGTATGTGTATTTCACGTAATTTAATAATATGTATATATATTATCATAATTTATGAAAAAATACAACATTCTGATGGAACTTGAATACCTATTGGCAATCATCAGCCATACTTGTTCTTTAAATCAAGAAAAAACTGTTTAAAAATACAAAATACAATATCAGAATAAGTTCTGACATTTAAAAAAAAATTTATTTAGTTAACTGGTTAATCACTTGTGTCGTATTGGGCTAGAAGAAACTTGTTTCTATGCCTAAATTTTTTTTAATTAACAACTTTGGATTTTTGAAGAATAAAATTTCATACTTTTTATTTATGCATATTTACAGGATTTTGTGGTTATAAGCATTGCTTAATTTCCATTCCATTCATTGATTAGTTTCCACTTAACGAGTAAATCTAAATTTGCATCTTTTAGTTTCCAAAATTTCGTTTGATAGTTTCGTGCCATTTTTTTACTTAAGAATACTAATCTGTTTATATGGTGGCATATCTAATTTTATATCTAATGGTGTTTTGCTTATAACCATGTAGAATTTATTGATAATAAATTTCTCTTTCAGATAATAAATTTCTCCTCAGAGTCGCACCTATTATTACTGGCGTTTTGAAGAAAATTGACACTAATAAATAGTTTATCCTGTATATATTATATATTATATACGCCATATATGTATATAACGCCATCGATACTTAAGCTTACCCAATAACTTATACCTATTCCTATTGCTTTGGGCAGGTGGTTTAAATTAGTATGAATGTGATATGGAGTAATTTAGTCATAGTGCCTTGATATCACATCCATATGAATATGGATGATATCACATCCATATGAATATGGATGATATCACATCCATATGGATGTGATATCAAGGCACTATGACTAAATTACTCCTGCTTAGAAGCTCTAGATTGAGAAAATGAAAGAGATTGTGTCTAGATAAAAATTCTGATTTTGAGCAGAGCACCACCACCTAATTGATGGATATCTTGATTCATAAAGATTCCAATACTGACATGCTTATCCTGGACATATTGTTTAGCTTAGCCTGGACATATAATTATGCTGGACATATAAATTTATACTAATGATATATAATGATATATTTATTGACATCCATATTGATGATATATAATATTGATGATTAAAAATGAGGGTTTGATAATATCAAAGGATTTATAGATGTTTAATATTTTTGTACTTTTAACATACTTGTTTACATTTTTATATAGAATAATTAAAATTTTATAAAATTAATAAGTAAAAATAAGAAATATTTAATTTAAAAAGATTTTTGTTATTTGTGTTTGTAATGCTTCTGTAATGCTCTTGTCCCTGTAATACTTTACAATGCCTGAAGACAGTCTTAATTTTTAAATTTTATTACTAAGTTCGAATGTTTGATATTTCAAGGATTAAGTGGAGCTGTAGATAGGATGAATTTTTATCATGTGATGATATGAAGTTTAATCAAGCACAGTAGTTAATTTTAAGAGCAAAAAAAAATTTAAATAAAAAGTTGTCCATAAATTGTCAGGCTCTAGTGGGGGAGGGTTATTTGTGATTTTATGACGATTCATACGAAACTTGTTACTAAAGTGTTACAATGTACTTCCAATGATGTCACAAAATCTCCTATTTCATCTCAAAACATGACTTTCTTGACTTGTAGAAAACCTTTAACAGTATCAATAAAAAGGAAAAATCTTTTATTCCACCTCTCTTGTATGGTTCAGACTTTGTCACTTTAGCTAAAGGCAAATCTGAATTATTTGATATGAACTTTTCATCAAGCCGACAAACAAGTTGATTAATTGCTTAACATCAGTATCACTCCAGCTTCTGTATCTAAAGTGATTTCCTGCTTAGACTCTTCTACAGCTTGTGGTCCAGATAACATACCCGTTATAGTCTTGCAGAAGTGTCATCAATACTTTCAAAACTATTTAACAAGTGCTTATCAGAGCCTTGTTTTCTAGCCTGCTGGAAAGTGGCATCTGTTATCCCTCTTGTGCCATCTACCAAAATTCATTCTTGTGTTACTCATCATTCAATTAAGTCCTTTTACTGTGACTGCTCCTAAGTGCTCCAAAAACTCTTATTCGTCTAGTTTTTTTCCTCGAACATCAGTTCTTTGGAATTAGTTATCCTTCATCTTGCTTTCCTGATTCATATAATTTGTAATTTTTTAAGTCGTCTGTCAATCGTTATCTTGATCTATAAACTTCATCTTTTCTTTTTCAGTAATTTCCAACTCTAATAGTGGTTGCTTGCAGCCTTGTTGGAAGTGAAGATGTTGAAAAAAAAAATTTTAGATGCTATGAATTTTTAAAATTTTTGAAATACATCCAGGTTGTTAGTAAAAACTAATATTTTAAAAGTTCAGATTTTTTAAACTTGTCAATCTTTATCAGCAAGGACTCATTTTGGGAGTTCAAAACAGCAATTTTGATCCTCGGTTAAAATATTTTTATTGAAATCATTCAACAACAGGTAAAAATTTATATATATGTAATAACTATTACAAATATATTAATTTTTAAATAATTTTAATAATTGATTCCCAGATAAATGGCGTTTTGGTTATCATACCAATATTCAGGTTAAGATAGGTCAGAGTGGTCAGTAAATGAAAAAAACAAATTATTTTATACAAACTATTAAAAATGACATATACCGCTTTTTGTACAGCAAAAACTGGAGCAATACCCATAATAGATGGCTCAACACCAGTTTGAGCCCAAGCTACAATTCTAGCCAATGGTGCACATACTTTCAACTCCTTTGTTTTCTCCATACTGCATATAAGCATCATAGCAGCTCCATCATTGATACCAGAAGAATTACCAGCAGTAACTGTCCCACTACCATCATTTAAAAAGGCTGGTTTAAGTTTACATAAACCAGCCAGACTAGTTGAAGGTGTTGGAAACTCATCCTTTGTTATCTGCATTAAATCTAAACAATGTTATTTAAAATCAATATTTTAATTTGTTAACTAAAAATTAGATATATGTAGAATAAAAGTATGTATGTAAACCTTGGATGGACTTCCCAGTGATAGTCTTATACAAATATTTAGTCCTGTTTTATAATAAAAGTTTAGATTTGGGTGAGCATGTAGAATTTGTGTGTGTGTATATATATATATATATATATATATATATATATATATATATATATATATATATATATATATATATATATATATATATATATATATATATATATATATGAAATGAATAAAAACAACTTTTGATGGAACTCTGAGTTTCATGCCTTTCGGCAATCATCAGCCATTGTGTATAATTCATAATGTAAAAACTGTTTAAAAATTACAAATTAAAATTACGGTGGAACAAGTTCTGACATTAGAATAACAAAACAAAACAAAAAAGACGTCAAAGATTTTAGTCCTCAGTGTCGAATAAAAAAAGTAAAAATTTCTTTGAATGCCGGCGCTTTGATATTATTTCATATCTTTTATTTATTAAGTAAATTTTCTCCTCTGTATGATAATACATAAAATTTCTTGTGGAGACAAAAATTACAAACTTTTGATGCTTGATTATAGAGCTTATATCAAACAATTATCTTCCATGTAATCACAGGTTTTATATTTTTAGATTTTAGTCTCCATATTTGTTTAAAAAGTTCAGTGTCATTTTTATATTTGGATGTATTGAAAGAGCTGGTTGGTATATCCTTATTTAAATGTGGTTTTACTTATACCGAAATAAACTTTACCTTTGAATTCAGGATCTTTAGAACTTACAGTGGCTTGGTATACAATATTGTTAGAAAGGCATTGGTTATTTAATAGACAAATTTTTTTGTCTATGCAACTGCATTGTTTCGATATTATATTTTTATCACATTGTAAAATCTTGTTGCTATGTGCATTTATTAAAGACTTGACATTAGACATACAGCTATAGCTAATTTTTATGTAGTTTCAATCAAAAACTTTATGAAGCCTGTGTCCTACTGGAAAGTGTAGGTCAATTAAAGCTAAGAAGCAATTTTGAATTTTAGTTTGAACATTTTTGCTAAATGGGGGGTTGTACTTTATAATTTTATGTTTGCAACATTTTTTTTTTTTTTTTGTTTATTTGCTGTTGGTAGGTAAGCTTCGAATTGTATCCTGATTTACATAAAGCCTTTTAATACGGAAAAATGTAATAATTAAACACAGCTTTCATTTACTGCCATAGTTGATAATCTTAATTCAATAGTGGGAGGGATTTCTTTTATTATACTAGGTGGATGGTTTGAATCAGAATGAACATACATATTTTGGTTAGTAGGTTTACAATATGGTTGATAAGAACTGTTAATCAAGTTTAAGTTTACATCAAGATAATTGACAATTTTAATATTACGTTGGATGGAGATAAGTAGATTGTTACTTTTAAAAATATGCGTAATATGCTTTTTGATTTACTCCATTTGTTGGCCGTTATTATTTTCAAAAATAGAAAGGCTGTCGCCATGATACTAGTCAAAATTATTTTTATTGTAATGTTGAAGAGCTGAAACAATATATATGTCAACTAGTTCGCGAACTTCAGCTCCATCAAATGCTCCCATTGTGACATCAAATAATCCACCTCTTTTCTTTATCTAGGCTTCATCGTTTTTAAAAATTAAAAAATTTCTTGCATGATATATTATTTTTTTATCGTCATCGTTTATAATAACATGTTGTTTGGTGAAACTGATTGCATTGGTAAGAGTGTTTTCACTAGTAGATAGTTCAAAATCATTTATATCAAAAATTAGAAATTTACAAAGGTGTTTATTTTTTATTTTTTTAAACCAACCTATAACAAATTGGGTGCTTTGTCATTGATTCAACTGTAGTTAATTTTTTAATTCATGAATAATTTTAGAAGTTCGCTAAACCTATCATTTACTAATATTCGTGGTCATCGAAGTAACCTTTCTTTTGTTAAGTCTTTTCTCTTGCGAAGTTCACCAGACCTACTTGCTCTTTGTAAGACTAATTTGAGTTCATCTGTCTCATCTTATGATCTTAGTGTTGATGGTTATCTTCCTTTAATTCGTAAAGACCCAGGCCAACCATGTGACTCCAATAGTCACATGGTTGGCCTGGGCATTTACATTTGAAAGAATTCACCGAATTGTCGGGAAACTAGGTTTGAATCCTCAGACTACGCTTTTATGTGCTTTCGATTAGCACCACTTCACTCTATAATCTTTCTCTTTGTTCTATATCGCTCTCCTTCATCTAAAGACTGCACTCTTCTTGATGTTACTTCTGATCATATTGACCACTCTCTTTACCCATCAGCAAATGATGTTGTTGTCTGTGACTTTAATGTTCATCACACTGAATGGCTTGGCTCTAGTGTCAGTGACTCTGCAGACATTGAAGCCCACAATCTCAATCCCTAACTCAAATAGTCAACTTTCCAACTCGCTTTCCTGTCAAATTGAATCATTTACCTTCTCTACTCGAATTATGTCTTGTTTCTGATCCTAGTCAGTACTCAGGTTTTCCACATTCACCCTTAGGTGCCTCTGATCACAGTTTGATCTCTCTAAAACTATTATCTCATTCTTCTTTATCATCAGAACCCCCCTATTATCGTACATCTTACAACTACCTTGAAGCTGACTGGGACTCTTTCCGTGACTTTTTTCGTGATAGCCCTTGCGTAGAAATCTTTCGACTTCCTGTTGACAAATGTGCTTCTTACATAACTTTGTGGATTCGGGCTGGCATAGAATCCTTTATTCCCTCTCAACTTTTCCAGGTCAAGCCTCACTCTTCTCCATGGTTTTCCTCACATTGTGCTGCTGCAGTTGCCAATCGAAACCATTACTTCCATATCTATCAGCAAAACAATTCTCTAGAAAACAGACGTCTGTTTATTACAGCTAGGAACCATTGTAAAAAGGTTTTGTCTAATGCCAAAGCCCACTATTCTCAGGTCATGAAATCTCGTATTTCATCACAAAAATTAGGCTCTTGTGACTACTGGAGAATCTTTAATAGTATCAATAATAAAGGCAAGTCTGTAATTCCACCTCTTTTGTATGGTTCAGAATTTGTCACTTCACCTAAAGACAAAGCTTAATTATTTGCTAAGAACTTTTCATCAATACTATCTCTTGATTCCACTAGTTGCATTCTACCTGATATAGCAGTCAAACAGGTTGATCCATTGCTTGACATTCGTATCACTCAAGCTTCTGTATCTAAAGTGATTTCCTGCTTAGACTCTTCTACAGCTTGTGACCCAGACAACATACATGTTATAGTCTTGCAGAAGTGTTCTCCGGAGCTGTCATCTATCCTTTCAAAACTATTCAACAAGTGCTTATCAGAGTCTTGTTTTCCAGCCTGCTGGAAAGCAGCATCTGTTATCCCTATTTTTAAAAATTCTGGAGAGCGAATTTGTCTAACTACCGTCCCATTAGTCTTCTTCTTATCATAAGCAAGGTTTTTGGATCTTTAATTAACAAACACTTAATCTCTCATCTTGAATCGAATAACTTACTTTCTGATCATCAATATGGATTTTGATCTTCTTGTTCTACAGCTGATTTGCTAACAGTAATAACGGAAAGGTTTTATTGTGCATTAGATAAAGGTGGAGAGGTTAAGACCATCGCTCTTGACATTTCTAACGCGTTTGATAAAGTTTGGCATGCTGGTCTTCTCCATAAGCTTTCTTCTTACGGTGTATCTGGAAACATCTTTAAGATTATTAAATCCTTCCTTTCCATTTGTAGTATAAAAGTTGTCTTTGATGGACAGCACTCTTCTTCTTATTCTATAACCTCAGGGGTTCCTCAAGGTTCAATCCTTGGCCTTATACTCTTTTTAATTCACATTAACTATCTTCCAGATATTCTTACATCAAAGGTGGCATTGTTCGCTGATGATACTACTATTTATTCTTGTCATGATAAGAAGCCAACTCTCTCTGATTGCTTGCAGGCGGCATTTGAGCTTGAAAAAGATTTCACTTCTGCTACAGCATGGGGCTCACAGTGGCTGGTGAACTTTAATTCAGATAAAACTCAATTTTTTTCAGCCAATTATTATCACAATAATTTAGACCTTCCTATATTTATAAACGGTGATGTACTCGATGAATCATCTACATTCTATCTTTTAGGATTAACTTCTGATCTTTCTTGGAAACCATATATCAAATCCATTGCAAAATTAGCATTTGCTAAAGTTGCATCTCTTTATCAAGCTCGACACTTTCTTACTCTAGACTCAATTCTCTATCTCTATAAATCTCATATCCGGCCTTGTATGGAATACTGTTGCCATATCTAGGGCGGATCTTCTAATGATGCCTTTTCTCTTTTTGACAAGGTGAAAAAAGCATTCTAAACATAGTTGGACCTGCTCTTGCAGCCAACTTTCAATCATTATCACATCGTCGTAATATTGCTTCTCTTTCTCTTTTCTACAAATGCTATAATGAGCACTGCTCTAAAGAGCTAGCGTCTCTTGTGCCATCTGGGTAAAAATATATGAAATCATCCAAAAAAAAAAATTTTCGACACCCTTACGTCTCAGAATTTGTTTATTTTTACACCACTTGCAGTCCATATCAAAAAGTTAATAACTGCGAAAATTTTAGTTAAAAATACCAATGGGTTCCATAGATATTGTCACTTGAAATAATGCTGACTCAGCATTTTAGTGATTTTCTGAAGCGACTACAAAGCAACTTTGACATACAGTATCTTCATAATGGCTTGGGGAAATTTCCTAAAATTTGGTACTCTAATAGATTTTAACTTGAGGAATCCAAAAATAGCACTCTTAAGACTCGATTATCTCAAGAAATGCCTCATTTATTGGTTACATCGATGCAACATACATTCTGCATTTTCAAGAGAGCAAACAACCAATGCCATGAAATCTTTATAACTTTTATTCCACCTAATAGCATCAATGAAAAATTTTGTATTTTGGTGATGTATGCAAACACATACATTGTGGGTACCTGACGCATTAGTTGTAATACACCATTTAGGTTTAAGAGTACAAAACTTTGACAAACTGACTTTGACGTTAGGGTAGTCTTTTTTAAATGCAACATGTAATTCATTAAGATTGAGTAGCAATAATCTTTTTTGAACATGTTGGTTTTTCTTAATACTTACATAATCTTTTTTTCCTGGCATCATTCTTGAAAATTCATCACTTTGATAAAAGTTAATCACTTAATTAACTGTTTCTGGTGAAAGTGGGTTTCCAGTTTTTTTCCCGGGTAATGATAGAATTCCATTCTCATTTTTAACTTTTCTTGCTGTTCGAACAAGATACTCAGACACTTCAAAGTAGCTTGATATCTTTTTACGTGTCCATGATTTTGGTGCGAGTGTTAACATTTGCACCTTATGGCGATAAGAGTCAGTCTCTGAAATTTTATTTTTTATTTCATACATTAAAATGTCTAGATCATGGTCATTGTTAATGTTGTTGTTTAAAATAGGGCTTTTTATTTCTGTTGTTAAAAAAGTTTCTTTAATATTATATGCTAATGAGACCATTTTTGCAACTCTGTCAATAGTGTTCTCAAACTTTTGTTTTGCTACAGGCAATTTGCTGTGTTTTGAAAGACTTTTTAGTTTGACCGGTGAGATTCCAAGCAATTCTATAGTGGTATCTAACTTAATTTTTTTCTCACTTTTTGATTCCCATTCCTTCTGTGAATTTAAATCTTCATCAGTTTCTATTGCTTTTTTGTAACATTTACTACAGAATTTCCAACCTGGGGTTACATAAACATTATTTTTTTGCAAATAGTTTGCCATGTCTATGGAAATCTTTATATTAGCTAAAAAACAAATTTAGTTTTACGTTGTTAAAATAACTGAAATTATAAAACTTTTTATAAATAATAAATTGTTTTCTTTTAATTTCCATATCAATTCTGTTGTAAATAAGGTAAGATTACCTTTTATAGCAATTTTTTTACTTTCCTTGTGTGTTCCAAAAGGATTGCAACACTTTGTAATTTTTCTCTCAAAATATTTTTCATAGAATTGCTCATGATAACAACATATAATTCTTATTGAACTATATTTTTCCTTTAAATTTGCTTGCCATATTATTTCTTCTTGTTTTTCACAAGGAAGATCTTTAAATTGAACAAAACCTTGTTTTCTTGAAAATCCAGTTTTGTGGCAATGAATGTTAAGACTTTTTCCAATGTCACATTTCTCCATATTAATTATTTTTATTA
>NC_061158.1:12279034-12341534 GCF_022113875.1 Hydra vulgaris | reverse complement strand
AACATACCACTTTGCTCACCATCCAACGTTTTAATGTGTGAATTCACATATAATAATGGTCGTCATAATTTCTACACAAATCGTGTTGTCAATTATTGGAATAACCTACCGCTAACACATAAAAAGGCCCCATCAGTTAATGCATTTAAGAATAGAATTAACAAGTTTTTTTTTCCTACATTTTTCCTTACTAAAGATAAGCTGCACATTTATTAATTAGTTCGTGCTTTAGCAGCTGCAAATATTGACTTTTTAGATACTATTTGTAATATACAAAAACTTTAAATGAAAGCAATCTTTTTTCTCTTTTTCTCAGTTTTGCTATTAACTTACTTTCTATTAAATAACAAATGCTTTTTTTCACTTAAAGTCTACATTTTACAAATCACAAATTTTTGTATAATTTATTGTGTTTTTTTTTTTGTGTGTGTTTTTTTTATTTATTTGTCATGTAATCTAAAAAGACTTATTTTAATATATTACTATTACTTTAGGAAATTAAAAAATAAGAGGTTAAAAGAAAACAAAAACAAGATTTAAAAATTTGAAAAGAAAGTAAATTAACCTGTGATTCCCATATGATATCCGTAAAAAGCATCACTCAACCCATCATGGACTAAACCATTTATTTTAGGGCAATCTTCAATTTTATTACCTTGGATAACATTTACATAGTGAGGAACCTTTAAAATAATATTATGAAAATTTTAAACATTTTCACACTGCTTCACTAATTTAAAAAAAAAAACACTGTTTTACTTACTAAATATAAAAATTTTAATTATCCATTCATAACAACAAAAACTTTCCATCATGAAAAAATCAATGTTTTTTTTTTTTTATAATTCAAATTTTTTTAAAGAATATTATCTATACAAAAAAAGTATATTAATATAAATTTTTGATAGAATTATTTAACCAATTTATTTTAACTGTAACTAATGTGTATTTACATTTGACATGCTTTCTTGCCCACCAGCAATTATCAGGAGAGATGTATCATTTTTTATAGCTTGGTAGGCATTAACAACAGCTTTTAAGCCAGATCCACAAAGACAGTTAACCAAAGACGATGGGACAGAGTAAGGTAGACCAGCATTAACAGATGATCGTCTAGCTGGATTTTGTCCTTGACCTGCAGTTTAAAAAACAGTGAAATATAGAAATTTTATCTTTATAATTTCATGAAGATTGAAAACAAATTAACTTTTAATTGGTGCAATACATAAATATAAAATAAAAGAATGTTGTAAAATAAGTTGAATGTTTAATTTGCATTTTAAAACAAAAATTTAACAAACAAAAAATGCCTGCTGTATAAACTTGACCAATTATAACTTCTGATACTTCATGAGGATTTAAGTCACAAAATTCAATGATTTTTTTTATTAAGACAGCTCCTAATTCATAAGCTTGCAAGTTCGCAAATGCTTTTTTATATTTTCCTACAGGAGTGCGAAAAGCAGCCACGATTACAACATCGTTTTCTTTGTACATAGAACTCATTAAAATTGAACTTAATGAAAAACATCTTTAAATTATCTTATTTTGATATCTATTGCAGCCAATATATAGAGTATGGTAAAAAAAAAAAAAAAAACATTAGAAATTTAAAAGATAAAAACAACAGATTGAGCTTTGATACATAAATTGAAATAACTATAGAATTTGCATTGTGAAAATAGGACAAGTATGACGAGTATTTTGCCAAAATAAATTGCATTGAATATTTGAGAGAAATTTACATATTTTTACGATGCGATGTTGGCCTAATCAAAACTTTGTTAAAAATTCTATAAAAAATTTTTTTACTTAGGAATTTATTAACTAATATTTAATAAAGATATTATTGTTAAAGTATATTATTTTATAGTTAAATTATATTTTAGTTAAGTTATAACTTCATAGTATTAATTACTTAAGACAACATTATATGGCACACAGTGTTGTTACACTGCTTCCGATTTATTTATTTTGAAATTTAAAAAGTAGGTTATTAAGCAAAATGTTATAACGAATGCAAACTATGACATTTAAATTATAGAGCTTCGAAAGGGTTGTGGGAATTTGATTTTACTTTGATTTTACTTAATGCGGCAGGTAGACTAGTTGTTGAACTTTTCGATCACAATCAGAAGGTTGCGGGTTCAAATCCATAATTCGCCTCTAAAAATACCGCGGTCAGACAGTCTCATCGCGTTTTGGTGTTAAAGAAAGAGCTTCAACTCTTTCGCCAGCTCTTTCATTTAAAAATAAAATAAATTTAAAAAAAGAGAAGCTTCCTGTAGTTGCCCTTTCTGGATTCTTGAGGAAGTAAATTTAAAAAAAAAAATTAGATGTTTTTAAAATTGGTTATCAAATATAATTAAAATTTGTTATCTAATATAATTAAAAACACCAACGTAATTATAGATTGCAATGAAAACTTAAAATATATTCTTTATCAGATCCGTAGAGGGGGAAGGAAAAAAGGGCATACGGGTCTCGGGCGCCATAATCATAAATTACTAAAAAGTTTTTGATAATTTAAAATAAAAAAAAAGAAAGAAATTATTAAAAAGTTATTAATAATTTCTTTCTTTTTCTTTTTTGGTTGGTAGGGACCAAAAAAAAAATTGACTTGTTTTTATATTGACGGCTTTGAAGTAGAAAGTAGGTCATATCCAATAGGGTGTCCCAAAAACAAACTTTTTTTAAAATTTCAATGTGCTCTCCACTGATCCCCATTCTATAGGTCCTAAGTAGTTACCAAAATCTTTATTTTTATTTTTTAATGACTAGAAGTAATAGATGTAAATTCTGAGTTTTATGGTATTTTACATATGTGTATTTACATAAAAACAGCGCTATCTAGTATTTCAATAGGTTTTAATATGATGTAATAATTGGTACACAAATAGTTCCCATACGACATTATTAAAGAATAGGATCATTCCCTATGAACATTGTTAGCGATTGATATAATTCCCTCTGGACAATATAATTAGTTGGTATAATTCCTCATGGATTGATTCACAAATAACTCCATTTAGAAAATTTTTTTGAAGGAAAAAATTTCTAAATGGAGTTATTTGTGCACGAAGGAATTCAAATTTGTGCACGAAGAAATTCTTGTGTAAACGGTTATAAAAGCCTTAACGGTTAACTTAGATAAAATATGATACGAGAGCGAATAACGACTTCATAGATTTTTAATGCAAGTGTAAAATTTAGTATAAACATAGTTAAAAAACTGATTATTTCGAAATTCATATAAAAATGGGAAGAACAGCTAAAAAAAAGACGATGATAGGACAGAATAAGAAAAAACGGAAAAATAGAGAAAGGTTGAGGTTATTTACCTATTGAAGTACCCACTGAGGATTTACCTCAGAGACAGCTTCCATCTAATGGTGATATTCTAAGATACTAACAATTTATCCTTCGCGAGTCACAAGTAAAATACAAACCCACTTCTACTAATGTTGGTTGCAAATTGAAATCGAAATCCAAAGATCTTGTTTGTGAAAATTGTATTTGTACAGATCCTGATAACTCTTTCTTGGTAAATAGGATTAAAAAAATTGGGGATAATGCTGGGTTTGGCAAGAAATTTGTGATTTCTGGGTACAATATAAAGACCAAAATCATTAAACTTAATCTAAAATACAAGAAAGTGATTAAATTGTCTTCTCTAAACTGGAACAGTAGCCTTGATAAGCAATCAAAGTTAGAGAAAGATTTTCTCACAGAATCCTATCAGCTTTTTGACATCTCCACTAAGAATTTTAAAAAAGATATTCTTGCTGATAGATTGAGAACAGATGATGCCAAGCTGGAAGATATAAAGTAAGTTCATTAAATATAACTTTTTTAGTAGTGAGATTTTTTTTCCGATTTAAAGTAACTTAAGTAATAGTCTTTAAAATATTTACGTTTAACTCCTTCCATGATTTGACCATCTTCCAAAAAAACTAGAAAAAGTATTAATTTATTTATAAATGCCTTAATTGAATTAACTATTTCTTAGTTTTTAGGAAGACCAAAAGTTGGATAGGAAAGGATATATGGGAAGAAACGTTGACGAAGACTACAGTAGAAGAGTAATGGATGCAAAAAGGAGAAAGAACAAGCTAGATAAGTTGAGAGAGAAAGAATTAGAGAGACAGAAAAACGTAAAAGAAATCAATGATATATCAATACGTTTCTCCACGCAGCGGCCTTGTTCGTCAAGGTTCGTGTTTAGGAGTTATAGAGTTGAGAGAGGGTTGTATAACCACAAATAAGTAGCCTCTTCGTCTGTAGTGGCCTTCTCGGCCTTGAGAAGGTGAATTAACAAAAAAAAAAAAAATTTGTCTTTTGGGGATAAAGAAGTTCCTTCTGAAACAAAGCTAAGAATGCTGTTAGCTCTGATTGAGTTGAAGAGCCAAATGAATTTCAGCGTTGTAAACCATCAAGTGTACAAATTGGAGAGACCACAGAGCTACCTGAGTTGATTTCCGAGCAAAGCTACCTTTTCTTTAAACATTTTAAAATATCAAGAGCAAGTATAAAAGAATGGCTCAATAATAGTCTTAATACTATAGATGTTTTTAACCATCCTCAGTTGCTAGATTTTATTTCATGGATCAAAAACATATCTGTTGTAAATGATGGTGAAGAAAGAAATATTAAGCTTATTAAAGATTTTATTTCAGTTACTAGAGATGAAGATCACCATCAAAATGTATTTTTTGTAGTTAAAAAGTCTAGAAAAAACTTGACTAAAAATATGACTAAAAAGGAGCTTGGGAACTGTTCAAAAAGTTGTATTTATTGAGAAATGTTTTACCACAATAAAATCTTAAATTTGCTAATAAATATTAGTTTTCATGTATTTCTTTTTTGCATTTTTATATTTATAAATATAAACTATCAAGTTATATTAGAAAACAATTGTAAAAGATTTATACGCATTTAATTGTTTTGTTTTGATTTTATAAAATGTAAAAAAATAGTGTTTTCTATTAATATTAAGCCAGCTTAACATTAAAACAGTAAAACTCAGATTTTACATTTAGCACTTCCTGTCAAAATAAAACCGTCAAATTTTTTTTAGTACTTATTTTGGTCACATAAAATGGGAATCAGTATAGAGCTTTTTTTTTTTTTTGGAACACCCTAATATCCAAACGAAACATTTTTTGTTAAAGATAAACTTTGTCAGGTTATTTTAGAAAAAAATAAATATATCTTATAAATGCTTGAAAGCATTTATCATCAAGAATTTTTTAGAATCTTAAAAAAAATTTAATTACAGTTTTAAATAGTAAAATAAAATAAAAAACTAAATTAAATTTATTTACTAATGTTTAACGACTCCCTAAGGAGTGTTAAAATTTTAAATCAAATCCAGTGAAACGCCGACCATCAAAAAAGGAATCAAAGTCAAGACTTATAGCTACAAGCTTGTGTGTCTCACCGATACCGTGCAAGGTATAGGTGAGGAAAAGAATTATTATAGATAGGATTATAAAACAATGTGCACAATCTGTTATCAAATCTCAATATGGATTTGTTTATCACAAAGACTGCCTTACAAACTAGTAACATTTTTAACGGAAGCAGCTTTCTGTGCACACTTAGAAGAAAAATTTTTAAAAGACTTTGCCAAAGCATTCAACACAGTGTAACACAACGACTTCTTTATAAGATTCATGCTTGGGTATTTTATGTCAGCTATTAAACTGGATCAAAAGTTGGCCAGCTAATAGACGTCCTAGTTATAATTGGCGTCCCCTAAAGATCAGTTCTTGCCTCACTGCTATTTGTGTTCTTCATCAATGATTTATTAGTCTGCATTTATAACCATACCATATTATACGCCGATATAATATGGTATATTATAACCAAACCATATAATACGCCAATATAATATGGTATAACATCGATAACTCATATGATTTTGCCATATGATGGCAAGATCATATGAATTATCGAATGTCAATCAATTTACTTCTGATAATGAAAAACTGCAAGCGGACATCGACAACACTATAAATTGGTCGTACAATTACTTTGTGAATTTCAACGTCGAGAAGTGTAAAGTACAGGGCCGTACCAAGGGCGGGGCCAGCCGGGCCGCGGCCTGAGGCGCCAAAATTGGGAGGGCGCAAAATTCCCCAAATTAATTTATTTATTTTCACATTATGAAACTAATTTGCGTGGCGTCACTTTTATGTTGATAAGAAAATTAATTAAAATTGCGCCTCCTGACGAACTTTAAAATAAAAGCTCATTTACCAAACAGAAGAGCGCCCTTAAACACTAAAAAGTTGTATTTTCTGAAAATTATTTTTTACAATGAATCGTGAAAAAAAATTATCTGGTGCTGAATTTAAGAACGACAATTAAAAACCAATAATTATTTATAATATAAACAAATGATTCATTAAGGATCATATAAATTAATTTAACGCACACATTAAAAATTATTCTAAAAAGAAAAAAATATAGAAAAAAAGAACTTCGAATTTAAAAAAAAGAACGCTTAATTTAAGCGGCTTAAATAAAGAAACGAATGAAATGAAAGCTAAAGAAACTAAAGTAAGCAAATAATAATAAAAATAAAGAGGGAGAAGAAAAGAAAAAAGAAAAAATAAATAATAAAAAGCGCAATTAAAAAATAAAAAGTTGTATTTTCTGAACATTATTTTTTACAATGAATCGTGCAAAAAAATTATCTGGTGCTGAATTTAAGAAGAAAAGAAGAGACCGTCTTGAAAGTGACGCAAAACTAAGAAATTGTTTCAAGAAGTGGTTGGTAACAAACTCTTCTGTGGAAAAACAAATTATTTCAGAGGATATTTGCAATGAAATTGATAATGATTCAACAGCTGAAGTTGCTGCTACATCTTTAATTACTGACTTAAATTCATATCATTGGAATTAATTGAAGAGAAGATTTTGATTGGCCAAAGTCAAGACGAATTTGGACCAAATGATTCAGAAGCACAAGAAGATAGAAATTCTCAGCTTTACAAACCAATTAAAATGGGCAACAGTGAATTTCCTCCTGAAATTTCAGAAATTTCAGCAACCTCAGGAGAAAACTTTCAACAGAGTGATCCAGCTACATGGCCTAAAATGACAGATAAAACAAGGTGCTTTTTGATTCAGCATGGGCTGGAGCAAGAAAGAAGAGAATTTTTCCCAAACACACTTTGTGACTTTGACAACAGAATGCGACACTTCAGCTCAAAATGGTATGAAAAAATTCATCCCAATGGTGAAAAATTTGTTCGCTACTGGCTGCTGTACAGCAACAAAAAAGGTTCTTTGTTTTGTTTTTGCTGTCTGCTATTTTCAACGACAAAAACCAACAATTCTTCAGAAATTTCAAAAGGATTTTGTGACTGGAAAAAACTAAACCCAAGAATTCCAGAACACGAAAACAGAAATGAACACTAAAGATGCTGATCTGATTGGAAAAATCTGGAAAAAAATCTCAAGGAAGGAAAGACCTTGGATTCTGATCTGCAGAGAGTTATCAACGGAGAGATGAAAAAGTGGAGAGATATCTTGAAAGTGATTGTTGATGCAAATTTGTTCTGTGCCAAGAACAATCTTGCCCTTCGGGGTTCAACAGAAGTAATTGGAGAGCAAAACAGTGGCATCTTTCTGAACTTAATTGAGCTGATAAGCCATTATTATCCTTTAGTGGCTGAACACGTTGCATCCGTTAAGGCAAAGAAAACCACAACATCCTACTTTTCTCCTCGAAGTCAAAATGAGCTGATTGAATTACTTGGGTAGAAAGTCAGGAATGAAATTTTGTCAAATGTCAGAGAAGCTAAATACTACTCTGTTTTGTTTGACTGCACTCCAGATGCCTCCCACAAAGAGCAGATGACCCAAATAATCAGGTATGTCCACATCACTGAGGAAACCTGTACAATTGAGGAAAGCTTTGTGGACTTCATTGAATCTTACGAAAAAACTGGAAAGGGCCTTGCAGCTGAAATCACCGAAAAACTGGAGAAGGATGGCCTGAGCATTTCTGATTGTCGGGGCCAAGGTTACGACAATGGAGCCAATATGTCTGGAAAATATAATGGCGTCCAAGCTCACATCCATTCTCTAAATGAGTTTGCAAGATTTGTTCCATGTGCAGCTCACACTTTAAACCTTGTTGGTGTCCATGCTGCTGAAGTTTCTCCACTCATGATTACATTCTTTAAAAAAGTTCAAGCCATCTTTAACTTTTTCTCAAGTTCTACCTTAAGATGGGAAAAACTGATGAAAACATTGACCATCTCACTAAAGGGAAATAGTGATACAAGATGGTCTGCCAAAAAAGAAGCAATCACCCCACTACACAGACAAATCAAAGAAGTTCTTCAAGTTTTGGAATCCATAATTCACACTCCCAAGACAAATGTTGTCTCAGTTTGCAGTGCAAAAGAGCTCATCATTCAAATTGATTTCAGTTTTCTGTGTTTGTTGGATTTTTGGTGTCAAATTCTTTCTTTAATTGACCGGAAAACAAACTGCTTCAGTATAAAAACATTTCAATTGACATTGCAGCAAAAAAAATGAAAGGACTGAAGGCTTCCATTCAGAATCTGTGAGATGTTGGGGTGGACAACATTATCAAAGCTGCTGCAGAAACAGCTATCCAAATTGGAATTGAAGGAGACTTTCCTATGAAGAGAAAGTGCAAAGTGAAGCAGGTGGCACTTTATGAAGCTGAAGATAACTTTTGCCGTTTGTCACCAGAAACAGATTTCGGATCCCAGTGCAACCTTGTGTTTGACAGGATTCTCACACAAATTGAGTGGCGGTTTGAAGGTATGTCTGCAGTATCCTCACATTTTGACTTCCTCAGTGGACATTCTCTCTCCAAAAGTTCAGTGGATGAACTTAAGACTAAAGCCAAAAATTTGTCTGAAATTTACAAGGCAGATTTAGATTCTTCAGATTTCCAGTCAGAAATGGCAAGCTTTAAATATCAAGCTGCTGCCATGATGGAAAACTTTGAAAAATCTAGCCCGATGGACATTTTGCAGCTCATTCATAAATACTCATTGACTGATGCTTATCCTAACACGGCAATTGCTATTCGCATCTTCCTCACCTTACCAGTTACAGTTGCCACATGTGAAAGAAGTTTCAGTAAACTTAAGATCATAAAAAACTATTTGAGATCAACTATGGGCCAAGAACGTTTGTCTTATCTGGCAGTATTTTCAATTGAACATGAAGTTGCCAACGCACTTGATTTTGATGATGTCATTAGTGACTTTGCCTCTAAAAAAGCCAGAAAAGTGACCTTGAACTGAAGTATGTGAAACATTGGTGACAAATTGTTCTTTTAACTTGATGCGATAAATTTTGTGATCAATAATTAATTTTTTTTCATGTAAATATATATAGATATAATATGTTTTTTGTATATTTTTTTGGAGGGGGCGCAATTTTATTTGCTTGCCCGAAGCGCAAAGTTGGCCTGGTACGGCCCTGGTAAAGTATTGCAAGTTAATTGTCGCAAAAACTAATTAATATTACCATGGCTGACATTGGTGGTAATGAACGTTTGAGTTGGCAATTAAATGCTTAGTTGTCTCAAGTCATTTCATTGTCGGAGATTTTTAACTATAGCTAAAAAGCAGTTTTTTTCCATAGATAATGTATAGTTTATTCGATAGATAAATTTCCGTAGATTCTGAAAGAGTTTTCCATATATGGAAAACTGTATCAGAATCTACGGAAATTTATCTATGGAAAAAACTGTACATTAAACCACAGATTTTTGATGTAAGCCTGGTGATATTGTTGCCAAATAAATAATTGCTCTTGTTCAACAACCCGACGGGCATTTGTTTTTAAAAGTTACGTTCTAAATGTGTTTTAAACGTCTTTTAAACGTCTTTTAAACGTCTTTTAAACAATAATGTTTAAAAGACGTTTAAAAGACATTTAAAAGACATTTAGATCGTAACTTTTAAAAACAAATGCCCGTCGGGAACGTTTGATGTATTTTCAGTATTTTCACTCTTTTAAAAGTATTTTTATGATTTTACTTCGGCTGCAGCAACGTCAATTGTCAGCTTATGAAAGCCTGGTGTTGCTTTCCTTTATAAAATTCATTTAAAGCTTTTTTTGTATAAGTTTTATTGATTATTATAATAAATAAATAAAAATATAAGATCTTTTTGTTTTCAGCTGCAGTCCCGCTAGATGGAAGGTCTTGCTTTACAAGCTTTCAGACACCAGACGTTCAGGTGAGAATGTCGCAATAAAACTAATTGCAAAACGACAACGAAAAATTACGGCTACTTTAAAACCTACTTTAGCTTTAACTAAAATATCGACGCATGATGAGCAGATGATTTTTCTCGGGAATGAAACAGAATTTTTTGCAAAGCAAATGATGAGCTGGATATGCAGTTTTTTTCCATAGGTTTCTTGAACATAAACTTGAAGTGAATATCTTCAACGTTGCGCTTTGTAATTCCATTCAACAAATTTAATTTAAAATTAGGATAGAAAAAACTGTTTCCCTAAGATATTCATTCATCTGGTTGAAAGTTCATGAAACGTTAAAAAAAAAGCTTGTGAACTTTATGGAAGATATTTCGAATCTTAATAGTTTGAAGTAGTCTTTATTGATCAATTGTGCAAACACTTTAGGCTTTCTCAATTAAAAATACTCAAAGGGTTTATACCCTATTTTCTAATCTATATGCATTCTAATTTAAATTTTTTTAACGCAATGCCAGTACCTGTTGCAGAAGGTGAACGATCTTTAAGTAAACTAAAATTGATTTAAAAAAATGTTTGTAGGGCTACTATAAAAGAAGAGATTTAGAACATCTATCGGACGTACATGTTGAAAATAATTTGGTTATAACTCTGTCGTATGATGACATAATAATAATAATTTTTGCTTGTAAAAAAACAAAAATTGTTATTATTATTATTATGTTTAAGCAAAAACGTTTAATATTAATTTCAAATCATCTATTTATTAATCCTAATCAGTGAATATGTTGCATAAGCGTTATTTAATTCAGATTAGACTAGGATTTTCTTGAAAATATGGATGTAAAGTAATAATATTAAAAAGTAAAAACATGATCATTAACTTGCATAATTGTCGCATTTTTAAGTGTCGAAAAACAAAATAAGAAAAATGTCGCAGTGAATGATTGTCGCAAATGAATTTAATAAATAGTGTAGACAACAGAATAAGGAAATAATGTTGCAAATAAGTTTAATGAATAGTGTCGAAAACAAAATAAATTTAATGTGATCTAACAAATCAGAACAAACCGGGAGTATACATAGCCTGACTGACTAAATGGATAGAACATGCAGGGAGTGTATATAAATTGGCTGAGGGTTTTGGTTCGGACAGGCAATTCATTTTTCAGTACTATTTCTATCACCCATCCATCAAAAGTATTTTTGAGATGTAAAACTTTTTTTAGTCTTCAAAATTTGTAAAATTGTTTTCAGTCTGATTGTATACTGTTAATATTTTTCTAAATAATTTGCTTTTTTTTCTTTATTTATATATTTTGAATATTTTAAATGATTCTGGCAACAAGACCTTTGTGATCTACCGATACCAATTTATATATTGTTAAATTGTTATCTTACAAATAATGATGATGAAATTTAAAAAAAAGGTAGCTGTGTAATTTTTTGTTTTTGACGTCATTTTTATAAAAGAAATAAATCCATGATGTGTTTTTTCTTTTATTTATTAAATAAATGTGCATTTATTCGTATTTTATTAAAATCAGAAGTTATAATGAGGATAGCTATTAAATTGAGAAAATCATTAAGAATAATGGTTCTTAATAAAATAAAGCCCTCGAGAAAAAGCATAAATGAGGATCAATAAAATCATTACCAAACTAATAATTAAGAAATTTCATTTTGTTGACCGAGCTATGGACATAATTCGCGTCATCGGTAGGGAAAGAGGCGTGAACTTTCTAGTCAAATGCACTTCCGCGATATTCTATGACAAGACCGTTAGATCTTCTTGGGGTACCTAAAATAAAATAAAAATCTAATTAGAATTAAATAACTTTAAAATGTTAAGAATGCAGCCATAGGAACCATAGAAACCATAGAAACCAATCATTGCTTTTTTTAGAAAAGCTATCGATTTTTTAATATTTCAGATTTCTATTTATTACAACCCAATGTTTTTTATTTTTTCAAGGGTTTGTAACTTTCTTTGTAGTTGTATGTGTTTAAGTTGCTTCAAAAAGTTGTTACGGTCTTATCACAGACCGCAAAAGAATATTTAACTAGAAAGTTCACACCTCTTATTAATGTCGCAATTAAACAAAATTAAACAAAAATTGTATAATATATATGCAATTTAGCAAAAAAGGTTAAACAAACGGCTATCTTTCTAGCACCTCTATATATGAAGTTGAACAAACTTGAACAAAAACTACATAATATTTAAAACAAAAGCAGTTGAAAGCAAAATTTTATACACAAATTACGCCAAACAAATCAAAAGTCAAAAAAAAGTTGCAAAAAAGATGTTTTTTTAAATTTATTAGAGGAACATAAACTCCATTCAAAACTCGCATGTCAAATATTAGGTGAAATTACAGACAATCGTAAATTAACATCATGTTCTTTGCCTTAATAAAAATAATGGCAAAAATAAAGTTAATCCAAAAAAAGTTGAAATAAATAACTTTTTTTTATTTGTAGTACCAAATTTATCTTAAAAAATTCAAGACTTGTTAAATCTGAAAATGATAAGTTAAAAGCATATAAACTAACAACTAGTTTAAATGCTTTTGATTTATCATTTTCAGAATTCGAAAGTACCTGTAAAATACTTAAACCCAATAAAGCAATAGGTCCAGAAGATATAAATGGAAACATCGTCATTAATTTATGCAATCACTTAAAAGATGTTTTGTTTAAGGTTTTTAATTGTTCAATAAATCAACGATTTTTTCTAGAACAACTGAAGGTAGGTAAAGTTTCTCATTAGTAGTTAAATTTAGTTATTTAAAGGAGATAAGATAAGATAAAGAAGAACTAAAAAATGTTAATAACTATGTTAGTCTAATCTCAGTCCTCTCTGTTTTAAAAGCATTTTAATGAGACGACATACTTTAATTTAGTTATATTACTCTTTGATTCAGTTGTGAGAATATAGCCTGGGGGAGTACCCACAAAAGTAATTTAAAGTCTCTACATTGTCAGCAGAAGCATGTAATTAATAAGACGTATTAATTTAAAAGGTTGTTTTAAGCAATGCCTCTCTTAATTTAACGTGAACATTCTTAATATTTATGAGACTAGTACTTTCAACGTAATTTGTCTTTTATGTTTAAATGCAAAATTAACTCGTGTCAAGTTTCTTTTGGTGATTTATATTCATGTTAAGGAAAAAACAAACATATATTGCAAAATAATAATTTTATACGACAATCAAAATTTAAATCCAATATTGGCAAATCTTGCATTCCATTCCGACGAGCATTTTTATGGAACATAAAAACTTTGAAATATTTTGATTTTACTCGTTAATAGAGTTATTAGTCCTTCAAAAGAAAACTAAAAGAAACCATTTTTCTGGTTGATGAAAATTTTCTATATTTTTGAATAATTGCTTTTAATCGCTTCTTAAAATATTAAAGTATTTTATTTAAGAAAAAAAAAATTATAACCACTGCACTGCAGCTGCTTTATTTTAATAGTTTTATCTAAAACAGTTATGTTTTAGATAAAAACACAAATCTAAAACAACCATGTTGATAGCTACAAATCAACAACATCGAATATTTACAGACTTGTTTTGTTTTAGTAAGCTATAATTTTATTAAAATTATTGTTAATACTATTATTATTAAAATATTATTAATGGCACAAATAATAATTTTTTAATAATAATAGTATTAATAACAATTTCAAAAATTTAATACAATAATATTAGTCTAATTGTTTTCTGTTTTTTTTTTTTACCTGTTTAATATAGTATAAATATTAGTTTTACAACAAACATACATATTACGTAAAACAAAATATAAAAGCGTGTAGTCCAAGAGAAAAAAAGTTCTATATTATATCTATAAATTTTTGAAACATATGGCCTTTAGAATTTTATAAAATTCTAAAGATTTTCAATTGAATGTCTTGTAATTCTTATTTGGCCGGCGTCTATTGCAGAAAAAGCTTTTTAAAAAAAAGATATTCGTTATACACATTTAGTAACTAAATTTCGAAAAAGTTTTCTTGAAGATCTAAACAAACTAATCACAAAAAAAAAGTTCCCAGAATTTCATGGTCCCAATAACCGGATAATTGAGGCTAAAGTTTTAGTCTATATAGAAACCATCCTATAGTTTTAAGGTGGGCGGTTTCTATAAAAAAAATAAAACTGACTTCCTTTTTTTTCTTAATTATGCCCAAATAAATAATAATTTTGATTTCAAATTTAGTTTGAATATTAATATATATAGTTAATTGCCAAAAGTAGCTTAAAATTTGAATGCTTTTTGATATAGGTAACCTAGGTTCTAGACCTTTTTATTTTTGATCTATTTTCTCGGAAGACTTGCCATATGCCATTTTTATTCAATGTTTTAAAAGAGGACTGTAATTAAAACAAATATTTTTGTTAACCAAATTTCCTATTTATACTAATGCTACTGATGTTTATCTTGCAGTTCAAATTCAAAGTATTAAATAACAAATTATTTTTATTACAATTTATTAATCTTGAGCAGCTGTGAATTAAAATGAGCAGCTGTGGCGCAGTGGTAGCACACTTGTCTCAGAAACGTAAGATCCGTGGTTCAAACCCCACCTCTGGGCAAGTTTTGCGATCGGCAGGGAAGGAGGCGTGAACTTCCTATTAAATGCTCATCCGCGGTGCTCTGTGATAAGAGCACTTCTTGGGGCACCTTAATCAACTTAAAAAAAAAAAAAAAAAAAAAAAAAAAATCTAATTTAAGTTGCTATCATTATCAGACTTATGATACATCTTATTGGTTGTCATTAACCACTTCTTGATGGTTATCACCATGATTTACATTTTCAAAAGTCTGGGCAAACTTTGCAGGCGTTATGACACGAACAACTTCTAGTGGAACAATCACGGCAATAATAGTGAACAAAATCAAGCGCCGAATCTGGTGCAGCAGGCAATTCTAACCAAGATATGTAATTGAACCTTGATCATTAAGCCAACCATTTCCAAAAAAACTTGGTGAGTTATTCACTGCTACATGTGATTGTTTTCTGATAAAATTTTCATAATTAGCTCTGTTAATGTGTAGAACAAGCAAATCTTCATTTGGTTGTAACGCTTCTTTGCTGAATTTACCAGACTTAAGCGGAATTAACTGATTCTTCTTGTTCAGCCCCGTATAAGTCACAGACATGTTTTCAGTATATTTACTAGTTCATCAGATGGTGGTACTAAATCACCTAAAGTTTTAAGAGCATCTAAGTACTTTGCTTTCTTCCGTAGGCACACCGTAGTGGAAATAATTTATTTGAAAAAAAATGTCCACCAGAAACGGTTTGCATTTTTGAAACCACGATCTTTGAACAGGGTTAAAAGAGTACAAACCACAACACCAGAGATTTTAAGAATAAAAGATGAAGTATTAAACAAAAAAAAAGGTAAAAAATTGTCTTTCTAAAAATGTGAGAAAAAACATATTATGCAAATCGAACAGTGACCTTGATGTAGATTTCAACGAAATAACAAATGATGTTTCTGCTAATTGTTACTCACTACACTCTTTTAGCCCTATTCAAAATGTGAGTGTCAGTGATTATGTTCTTTGCAAGATTTGTAGTAAAAACACCATTTCTTATTATGTAGGTATAGTGCAGAAAGAAATAGACACAAATTTTGATGTAGATGTAAGCTTCCTAGAATGCCAGAATAAAAAAACTTCTAAATTTGTCAAACCTAGAATTAATGACATTCGTAGTGTGAATATTATTGATATAAAAGCAGTCCGGTCTCAACCGCTTGCTGGAACAACATCAAGAACAAAAGCTGAAATCGTTTTCCAAGTGAACTTTGACATCTTAAATGTAAAATAACTTTTTTCTTTTTTTAACAAAGAAATTTTAATTATTTAAATGTAATAATAATTTGATGGAAAAAGGCATTGATAATTTGATTTTTTTTCCCATTATTTACCTCTCCAAGGGGGCTACCTCAGGCGAGAAGGCTGCGCATTTTTTTTGCATTTTTAAATATTTTTCTTATTGTGATTACAATCCTCTCTTAAACCCTTTAGCTCGGAAACACGAACCTTTACGAACAAAGTCCGCTGCGCGGAGAAACTAGGTTGAGCGTGGTACTTCAAGGGACGTGTTGGGATTACAACTTCTTATTTACCAGCCAAGCGCTCTACCGCTACACCACTGTCGCGTTTTATTTAAACGCGGCAGTTTTTGCAATTACTCTGAAAAGATAAAATTTGTGTCCCACTTCTCCCCACTCTCCCCTACTTGTTTATTTTTATTAATGAGATATAATTTCAATTTGAATTTATATGTTTTTGAATGAAAATGTAAGCAGTTATCTGTTGTATAAAAATTCCAAAATTAAATGAATGGTTTCGTATTAAAAAAAAAAATCCGATTATTAAATATATGCGCGTGTACGTGATTATTTTTTTTACTTTAAAAGAAAAACGTTTTGTTTTCGCAACTTTCATTTTTTCCATACGTTTTTAATGGAATCCGAATTTTAATGGAAACATGAACTGCATGATATTTCGATTTTTTTTTAGTAGTGTTTTTATAAATAAATTTGTAAATAAAATATAGCACTTTTTTTTTTTAATTGGTAAGTTTTTATGCAGCTTGTCGAGATCTACAAAATTATGTAAAAATATTTTCAAATTTCTAAAGTTTAAACGTCCTAGTTTTCATTCAAAGTCTTTGATGCATATTTCGGACGTTGTGCATATTTCGGATGTTTTGATGCATATTTCGGACGTTATGCATATTTCGGACGTTTTTATCTTTGACAAAGATAAAAACGTCCGAAATATGCATAACTCACGTTACTATAAAATTTGTTGAGTTGAAAAGAAAATATTTTTTTTTTTAGGAAAAATAAACAAAAAAAATAGAAAAAAAAAAAAAAAAAATGGGGCGTAATGTTCATTGTTCGAAAGATAAAAGAAATTTAATTAAAAATTTACGAAATCACTGTAAGGCTTTGAAACAAACTTCAAATATAATGGGCTGTTCAATTAATATGGCATGCAATGCAATTAAAAAAGAAAATACACCCGAAACACGTGGTCAAAAGAAAACATCTAGAAGAGGTGACAAAAATGTTGTTCTTTATTCCAAAAGAAATTCTTTTGCAACTTCAAAAGAAATAAAAACTACTCTTGGCCTGCAAATTAATGCTTCGACAGTTAGAAAAAGTCTTGACAATATGTTAAAAACTCAACAATATGTTAAAGGAAAGGTACCAAAGAAGTTTCCATTTTTATCACCAAATAATATTAAAAACAGAAAAGATTTTGCTAGGGAGCATGCGTTTGTTAGGGAGCTGGCCATTTTAAAAATGGCGAAACATTCTTTAATCAGATGAGACCAAAATTAACTTGTTTGAGTCAGATGCACTGAAAAAATATGTCAGAAGACCAAAAGGAAAAGAATATGATTTTGGATACACTGTAAAAACGTTTAAACATGATGGTGGAAATATTAAAATATGGGGTTACTTTTCATATTATGGAGTAGACCCCCTTTTTTGGATCGAAGAAAATATGTATAAAGAAATATATTCAAATATACTGCAGGATGTTATGCTACAATTTGCAGAGGAAAATCTACCTTTGATATAGGTCTATCAACAAGATAATGACCCAAAGCATACTGCAAAGGTAGTAAAAAATTGGTTTCATAACAAGAAAATTCGGATTTTGAAGTGGCCAGCCCAATCACCGGACATAAATTCGATAGAAAATCTCTGGGCACACGTAAAAAATGAACCAGAAAAACTTCCTAAGACCAAAAAAAAAGATGAACTGTTGAAAAATATTCAATACATTTGAAAAAACATTTCAATAAGTACATGCCAAAAATTAGTTGATACCATGCAGAAAAGACGTATGGCAATAATTGCGGCAAATAAAGGGTATACAACCAAATATTGACAAATCATAAGTAAATTTTTACTTATTATTGTTAATTATTTCCAATAAAATATGTACTTAATTTCAATTTATATATTTTTTTGCACAGTGACATTTGTAAAAATAATCTAGTTATATAGACTAGAAAATAATCTAAAAATAATCTAGTTATACAGAAATTTTGTTTTGTTTAGTTTTGTACTTCATTAAAAATATTATTTAATAGTTAAATTAATTATATAACAACAATTTAAATAAATTAGATTAATTTTAAATAAAGAACTTACAAAAAGTTAAATTTTTTAACAACTACCTATTATTTTGCACACTACTGTATTTAAAACAAGTAACATAAAAAAAAGACTTTTCCTTATTTCCCAGTGGGCACAGGTACGTTTTGCAAACGTTTTGTAAACGTTTTATGGTCGTTCGAAGGACGTATGTATAAGTAAAACGTTCAAAAAACGTGCAAAAAATGTTTTATTAGGTTTTAATAGATATAGATATAGATATATGATAAATAGATTGATATACAGATATACGATAGATATATGATATATAGACAGATATATGATATACAGATATATGATAGATATATGATATACAGATAGATATATGATAGATCAAGCTACAGTTAGAAAAGAGTTTTCAAACATAATAAATATTTATTGGTTTCAGTTCATACATATTACTTGATATGGTTGAGATAAAAAATAAACTTTTCATAACCAATTATTGTTACTATTTTATTCTGTTGTAATAATAATTGGTTATACAAGCATGATAAGAAGAACATGACTGTATGAAGAACATAACTGTATATTAGGTAGACAAATAAACAAATAATTCTTATTTATTAGTACTTTATTTTGTCAAAATAAATTATACAATTATAATATATATTGACAAAACTTTATCTTGATCAGGGGTGTGGAATCGTAAAAAAAAAGTTACAACTCCGACTCCGACTCCAGTTGTTGAAGTTTGTTGAGTACAACTCCGACTCCGACTCAAACTCCAAAGCAAAATACTTTAAAAAATATTACGCGATAAGTTGAAAAATTTTTTTTTTACAAATTTATGAAACGCATTTTGAGGTTTAGTATGAACATAAGTTTAATTGAATGTTTTGTGCATGCATGTGCAATACCGAGAAGTTTTACTATTGGAGTCGGAGTCGCGATTTTGTTTAGCGACTCCGACTCCGCTAAAATTGTTGCAACTCCGACTCCGACTCTACAGTCGAAGTCGGAGTTGCATATAAAATATATATATATATATATATATTTTAGTTGCATATAAAAAATGTATATATATATATATATATATATATATATATATATATATATATATATATATATATATATATATATATATATATATATATATATATATTTATATATTTTAGCTGCATGTAAAATATATATATATATATATATATATATATATATATATTTATATATTTTAGCTGCATGTAAAATATATATATATATATTTATATATTTTAGCTGCATGTAAAATATATATATATATTTTAGTTGCATATATATTTATATATAAAAATCCGACTCTACAGTCGAAGTCGGAGTTTTATATATATATATATATATATATATATATATATATATATATATATATATATATATATATATATATATATATATATATATATATATATACACACACACACACACACACACACACACACACACACACACACACACACATATATATATACATGTATTTCATAAATAAATCTTTTAATAAAGGTATAAAGCTATATCTATCTAGATTATTTCTACTCCAGTTTAGCAATTGCTCTACATTATTTGGAATAAAGGGAATACGTCCACTAACCATTGTTTTAAGAAATCTGAATTTGAAAGTTTGAAAATATACAATAATTCATGATATTTATTTATTGTCATGATTTATTTTGTTTAATATCTTCCGAATGGTCGACTGTTGAAGCTTAATATTTGTACCATAGTACACTTATCACTTAATGAATGCCGCGCGCGCAATAACTCAAAACCGTAAAATGTTGGACATATTCCCTTTGTGCTCTTAACCATCCATTTACACAAGTAGAACTTTTAGTAAAAATAACTTTGCATTTATAATATTGAGCCATGATTTTTTTTAGCCTAACTAGAAGACTTTACTTAGAAGTAACAATCATTTATTAGAAAAATATTAATAAAGCGACTGTATGTTAAGTAAAAAAATACAAAAATACTTCTTTCACCTTATAAAGAAAGGCAATTATAAATATTGACAAACCTAAATCTTGACTAAAGAGATGTGCAAGTTTTTTTATATTTTTTCAAAATTAATGTTATATTTAATATTCTTAACTAAATACTTCAATGTAAGTTTATATATAAGATTGAAGTGTGAATTTTTGTATTTTTTTTTTTTAATATTAGGTTTAGAATAATAAGTAAAAACCATATCATAATTGTTTGCACATTAAAGAAGCATGTCCTGATATTAAAGTGCAAAAATTTGCCAAATGTAAGTTCATCTGTTTTTAATTCAACATTTTATACTAATCAAAACTAGAAAAATGTTTTTCGAAATATTTTTAAAAATATTTTTAACGTTGCAAAGTAATACATTATACATAATAATACATTATAAATAATACATAAAACATTTCTTCAACAAGTTAAAAAAGAATTTCAACGATGCATTGCTGCACTTTATTGTTATGATAAACTGTCATCAAGTTTTAAGTCTATTAGTTGAACAAGTATGCTTTAAATGTTGTCTTTTCCTTTTTTAAAAGAGGTTTTTTGTATTTAATTTAATTTTCAGTTTTCCACAACAGTTTTTTATTAATATTTTACTTAGTTCGAACTTTTTTTTTCTAATAGGTTTTCAATCTGCAATATATATGAAACTACGATGCCTGAAGTCTTAAAAAGTCTTTATCTGCAGTGGATATCCTAGGCAAAAAGAGTTTGAAGATTCTATAATAATTTAATTATGATAAAATAAATGATATAACAAGGTTTGATGAAAGTGAAATAATTTTAAATAATAAAGCGAAGTTTTATTTGTTGTTATATTCTTATTTACATATATTTATAAAGTTTTCCTAAATAAAGTAAAATGTGATCAAACTAAATATATTCTATGATTTTTTAAGTTCTTTTTTAGCTCTGCTAATAATGTTTTGGATGAAATAATATCAAAACGTGTTCTACCATTGTTGAAGAAAGCTGGAACTTATGGAAATAAATCATTTTGAAAAAACTTTATTGAGTAGAGTAATTACAGGTACTTTTTAACTTTATATATTGTTCCTTTAATATACTGTGTGATATTTTCCATTACTCATTTCTTATTGTTATAATTTACATTTTGATGCATTTTTTTACATGCTAGTGAAATGCATGAAAGATTTCTATGGTATTTTTCTTTTTTAGGAACATTAGTGTCACATACAGCAAATATCGATTTGATTGATAAGCTGAAAGGCGATTGTTTGAAGAGAATAATAGATTAAATAGCTTAATAAAATAGCAAAAAAAATTACTTTATTATGTTTTTGCATGCTTAAATTGTAAATAAACACAAAATGTTAAAACTTTTAGTTATTTATCTGGATCTAGACTGTTAGACCTAAGTTTTAATTTGTGAAAAGGTTTTTTTTCTGTACAACATAAGTTATTTACTTAAATAACTTATACTAAGAAATAAAGATTGTTAAAAAAATGTTAAAAACGACAAAATGTTTCATTTAGACGTAATAAAAACAAGCAAATAACGTTTTCAGAAAAACGTCCGTTCACCGCTTTATATGGACGTTCAAAAAACCAATAAAACACGTTTTTGTAGGTCCATTTAAAAACGCTCACAAAACGTTTTTAAAAAAAAACGTCCATTCACCGTTTCATATGGACGTTAAAAAACCATTAAAAAACGTTTTCACGGGACCTTTAAAAAACGTTTTCTAAAGCTCAGTGGGTTACATGTTTGCTTTGCTTAATTGCCTCTTTGATTCAAAAAATAATGTATACAAAACGTCTGCTTAAACGTCTGTATACAAAGTGTCTGCTTAAACGCCACAAAAAAAAACTGGCTGGCTGAAAAGTAAAAAAATCATATTAGGCTGTTAAGGCGGATTTCCACTTACAGGAAATTTTCCGCGGAACAGATAGGAAAAGCATCCAATAATGTAACAAAATAATTTTAGATGCGCAATTTTTATGTTCATGATTGGATGATTTTCTTTTCCTTTTTGTTCCGCAGAAAATTACCTGTAAGTGGAAATCTGCCTTAAGCTAGCATCCAGAAAAAATGTCACAACATAAAAAACTGCAACATCAATGTATTATTCGAAAATAATTTTAACTCATTAGCAGAACCTGACATAGAATTTAACATGCTTCATCTTCGGCTTCTTGATACTTAAATATTGGAAATTTCTTGCTTAGAAATTAGTTATTTGATAAAAATAGCCAATCGGATTATAAGCAATAGAGAAATAACCAATAAAGATACACATTTTTAATGAAAAAACGTTTGAATTTTTACTATTTCTTTTTTAAAAATCACGATTTTAAAAATCCGTTAAATAAAGTAAAATCGAAAGAGTGCAAATAAAGAATCATAAAAATTATTTCCACAATCCATTTTTTTTACATCTGCACAATATAAAAACATCATCATGCTTGACCGTTCATTGAGTTACAGACAAACAATCATAAGGAAAATGGGAACAATTATTATAAAAAGTTTTTTTATAGATAAAAAGACAATAAAGAGAAAAATTAAAGCAATAGATCTGTCTTTCACAAAATGTTATTGGCATAAATACTTTTCGATATCTGGAACCAATGACAAAGGTTCTGTTGTAGGAGCATATCTTTGAACAGGGATACCGTTTTTATCACAAATAAACTTTGAAAAATTCCATTTGATTTTATTACCAAAAATACCTTTCTGCTTTGATTTCAAATATTTATACAGAGGATCTGCCTTATCTCCATTAACATCAATTTTACTGAATAAGTCATAGTGGGCGCCTCGCGCTAATGCAAACTCTTTTATTTCTAAATCTGTACCAGGCTCTTGGTTACCAAACTGATTACAAGGAAAAGCAAGAATTCGAAGACCTTTCTCAGCATACTTGGTGTGCAGATCAGCAAGCTGAGCATAGTTGAGTTCAGTTAAACCTCACTTGCTGGCCACGTTAACAATAAGTGTAACAAAACCTTTATATTTCGAAAGACTGATATCTTCACCATCGATACTTTTTGCTTGAAATTCAAATATAGAAGAAGCTTTTGTAGGGTCTGATGCAGCCATTATTACGCTAAATTTTATATGATCTAAAAATAATAGTTATTTTACAATAAGGAATAATTAAATACATCACCTTTTCAAAAATAAAACAGAATTTTCAGAATTTTAGTAAAAACTAAATATTGAATAAAAATAAATAAAACTTAACCATTAAAACTAAATATTTAAGAAAAGTTAAAGGTTGAAAGTAACCTATTCGACCAAGTGAACTAATTCATTTAACATAAGAGTTAAAAACTATAGATTTATAAATATATATATATATATTTAATAAGCAATAATACAAGTTCTTACAAGTGCTAATTTGTCTTTATTAATTTTTCCTGCGAAAGATGTGAAAATTAAAATTTGATTAAACTCTAAGGATAGTTTCAGCTCAACTTAAACGTATCTTCGTAACCTCACTGAATGACAATACGCTGTGGCGAAATACATAGATTAAAATTTGTATTTTAATATTAATTTTAGTCGTTATTAGTATAAAATATTTTATATTTCTATTAAACGTACACACGCACGCATATTATATATATATATATATATATATATATATATATATATATATATATATATATATATATATATATATATATATATATATATAAACAAATAAAAAGTTCAAGACGATTAAAACATTCATCATATTCAAAACATATTATTTTATATCTCATGTATTAAGAAAAATTTGCATGCTTCAAAATACGTTACATAATAAAGTATAGCTTAAGTTAATATCAAAAATTAATGTAAAATAACATATACAAAATATTTTAGTATTAAATGATGTTAAAACAACTATATCGTAGGTTTTTTAATGCCGTGAAACAAGTACAAAGTTCAAAGCAAATAATTTAGTTTTAAATAAAACATTAAAATAAACACGATTGCTTTACAATTAAACACGACTTGATCATATTTACTTGTAAATCAAACTTGTAAACAATATAACATATTTAAGAAGAACTCTGATAGAAAAAGTTGCAAGTTCATAAAACAAACTTAAATTAAATAGTTAAACATTTATTATATTTCACACAACGACAAAGTTTAGCCACAAGCGTTTGAAGGTTTCTTAAAAAAAAACGCTGTAGTAAAGCAAGATTTTAAAAAACTTTAATATTTAATTTTTATATAGTATTGTAACTCAAATATGAAAAGAAACAATGAAGTATTATTATTTTGTAAACATAAAGCATGTGAATGTATGTTCTGTTGTTAACATTTCTTAAAATGATTTTTCAACTCGTTAAACATTAGAGTGAAATTTTATCATTCGTTTTCCAATGAGTAAATAAGTCAGCTCCTCTAACTTCTTTGCCGTTGTTTCCCTCTGAATAAATATACAGCGCCATATCATTTACATCAGGCTCAGGATCACTTCGAGCGCTTTCAACTGCTAAGTCAACTTCTTCTTTAACCGATTTATCAATTGCCTAAAAACAAAGCTTTGACTTATATTTTAAAAAATTTATTTAATAATATAACTGTTTAATAAAAATTTGATAACAATTAAGATTAATTATTTTCATTCAAAATCACACAAATATATAATTTATTATTTGCAAATTAAATAAAAATAATTAAAAAATAAAATAAATTTTTAAAAATTATTTTTAGAACTGATAATAATTTACCGGGTGATGACGTCTAAACTAATTGATTAATTACTTTAAGTGCGTAAAAAATAATTAATTTTTATTACTACATTTGACCGACCGCTGACGGGTGATAAATTACAACGCACTGCTCCCAGATAGAGGGTTTAGGTTGAGGGTGAAGGTACCTGGGATTTTTATTGGCAGAAACATCATAATCAAATAACCGTAGCGAAAAATTAAAATTGTACCCGCTTCTAAATTGAAATTTCATGTTTTTTGTTTTTGTTTTTTTAATTGGTAACTAATTATGTACCGAAACCTTGTTGTGTCTGGCACTACAGATAGCCTAATAAATTTCAAAATATAACGAGAATACATTTATTTTTTAGAATTACATATGTTATATATATTTACATATATGTAAACATATACATTTAAAATTTAAAATATGCGTGTAAATATTTCATATATTTTAGCAGGAAAAAATTAAATTTGAAAAAATGTAAATGAATTGGAAAAGAAATCATCAGGAGTGCAAAGGTATAATCTGTTTTGGATGTTGCAACAAGAACAAACAAAATATATACCCCAAAATCCAGCTCAAATTGCTTGAAAAATCTAGTAAGGAAGCATATAGATAAAAGTTTTGATGGTAAAGGGAACTCCTTTCCTACTGGAATGTGCCTAAAATGCAAGACTGCAATATATATTAGAAAGAGGTATTTATCTTTTTTCGTCCTTTTTTGTCGTTAAAAAAATACATGATCTGCCTGAATGTATTATTAAAAGTATGTTGACTGAAATAATAAAAAGATGTTGGTTGATTAAGATTTGAAACCAATGTGGAGATGGATGTGAATAGTAAGTCCCATTTACTAAATCAGTTTTATTACATTCAGCAGTTGAGATTTTAGCAAGGTTATTTTGTTGGCAGTTGTTCGACATGTTGAAGAAAGGAGCTACAATTTAGCCTAAATTGTCCACTTTCTGAATGTATTATTAAAAGTATGTTGACTGAAATAATAAAAAGATGTTGGTTGATTAAGATTTGAAACCAATGTGGAGATGGATGTGAATAGTTCCTTGCATCAGATCTTAAGCTTATCAATATCATGCTAGGATTATCTGCCCATGGTGGGAAATATCCATGTGCTTGTTGTATTGGTGCAAAGGAAAAATTAGGAGAATTTAGATTCTTTGTCAGTATGTCACTCGGATGGAAGTACCATACCATTGAATAACACTTGAATGATTATTTGGACTGCCATCAGATATCTCTCGGCCTGACATCAGAAAAAACAAGAACATTAATAAGACTATCAAATGTTTACTGTCTCGGAAAGTAATCCTTCTCATAGAATAAAACTGAGAATGGCTGAAACATACAGCTCAATGAGAGTATAAAGATTATGAATTGGATAACAGTTGGTTAAGATGAAGAACTTGTATATATATAAACTACTATAATTTCCTCATAAATGTCCTTTTAATCTTGAGATATGAGAAACTTTGATGAGACAACTACAATAGTATATTTTTAAACTGTTAAAAATATTTGTAGTTATTGTTTGGATTTAAATTCATAAAAATATTATCACTATTTTATTTTTTCCATTAAAATTCTCTTACCTTAAAGTTATCTTCATTTAACAGTTTAGAATTCAAAATCTTTTCTTTAAAACTGGCTATAGGATCACGTTTTAGACGCATCTCCTGAACCTCATCTCTGGTTCTATAACTTGTGCCAGGATCACTCATACTGTGTCCAAAATATCTGTATGTGTTACACTCTAATAAAATTGGACCCTAAAAAAATGTGGTATAGAAAATACATTACTCTAAATTTTCTTTTTAATATATTCAAATTTTAATACATATTTACAATAATAAATCAGAATGTTGGAAATTCTATTTCAGGAAAGTTTTAGAATAATTATCAATACTATTAAATGAAAATAAAATTAACAATTAAATAGACAAAAAAAAAAAAAAAAAAATTTCATTGTTTTTAATTTTCCATTTGTTTAATTCTAATTAAACAATAAAAATATGATATCATTTTTAAATACTGACATTTTTAAAGATATTCACAACAATTAACATAATTGTTAATTGTTGTAAATTCAGATGTTTATTAAAAAAAATTAGAGCTTGAAATAGAAAAATCTTTGAAAAAAAAAACAAACAATAGACACTTTGTATGGAAATCTTTGGAACTGATTCTTGTAAGCTTTGTACAGCTGCTGTTGTAAAAAAATTGTGTTTTTTGGTTGAAGAGTGACAATAGCTTTCTTTTTTTCTCTCTGCTTCTATTAATTTCTTTGTTCATCTGTTTTCTTTTCTCATCAGTTAACAAATTTAGGTTAGTTTACTTGGATGAGGGTCAGCTTCTTAGAGATTGATGGATCTAATTCTTTTGACACTGATTACATTGCAACCATGGTTTGATTTCTGGAACTTACTGTGACATAATTCAGGCTGGTGTTTAGCATGTTTTTAGATTGGTGTTTAGCATTAGTGATCTGCACAAAACATCAAAGAAACATACTACAATCATACTGATTTAGCTAAAACTATAATAAAGATTTTTGAGGTAAAAAAAATAATTAAAAAGCAGCATTTATCAAATCTGGCATACGTATTACATATGGTGTAAACCATAGTTTTTTTCACGATCAATTTCATTTTATGATGCAAATTTGTTAGAACTGTTTAGTCTTTGTTTTTTTACATTTTTTATACATATTACTTTTTTTATACATACATATTACTTTTTGGGCACTTATAAAAATTTGTTGTATAGCAAACTTCGACTTCAGTTTATACTATTACATTAGTTTTATCTGGATTTATTTTCTCAGCTATATCATTATTTATGTTTCCTCTTCCTAAGACTTGATTTGCATAACTTATTCTCCCTTGACTATTTGTGCCATAAATGCTGCTAGTGCCTCTAACTTTGCCACGAGTTCAACATCTTCTATTTCTTAATACTGGTGTTGATTTATTCTCTACATTTAAAATTAGAGGATTATCTACTTGACTCAGTATCTTCTGAGTTGTCTGTTGTTACTTCAACTTCTTCCTCTTCATTATCGCCAGATATTAACTCTACTTCACTTGATTGATCTTTATCAAGCGATGCAAACAATAGTTATTTAGCCTGTACAGCAGTGTATCTAATACAATCACTTTTTTGTTCCAGCCATTAATTCTAATTTTTTTTATGAAATCTAAATACATCTAATTTATCTGAAAATATCAAAGAAATAGAGTGAATAAGTTACAAATAAAAAAATAAAAACAGTTTTTAAAAGCATTAGTTTTGAAAAACTATATATTTTATAAAAAAAAACATGTTAGGGTCCATATGGACCCCAACATCATAGATGTATATTTTGAAAATAACTAAAAAAGAAAGCAATGTCCAAAAACAACTTTTTGGGTCTTTGTACATCTTGTAATATTTAGCAGATACATGAAATTTAAAAAAAAAATACTGACTACATAAATATATAATGCAAAAACAAACAACTCGTGGGGTCCGTTTGGACCCCAACGTAATAGTAGGGTTAATAATCTTAAAAAAGTTTTAGTATAACTTAAGTATAAAAGTTTATAAAAGGAAATTGTGTACATTAATCTACTTTATAACAAGGAATAATTTACATATATGTATCATTTACACCATGTTTGCAAATATGTATTTATTTAAAAATAAACAACATACTTTTCCTGACTTGGTCCAATGAACAGCAAACTTGGCTGCTTCTCGAACACTTACAACACAATTTCCATCAACCTGAATACCAGGTATGTAGTCTCCACGAGTGTAATACTCATTGACAAATGAACTTCGACTGGATGATGTTCCCATGCCATATCCATTATTTTCAACAACAAAAATGCATGGCAAGTGCCACAAAGCAGCCATGTTGAAGGCTTCAAAAACCTATTAATAAATATTAAAAAATAAAATGAAATTTTGAAAAATGTGCTGTATTAAAAGTATTAAAAAAAAATTCATTTGCTACTTTTCATTTTAAATTTATTTTAAACCAGATACTTTTATAACTACAAAATATAAAATTTTAAATTAATGTTCAAGCAAAAATTGGACCTTAGGTAGCCTTTTTATTTCTCTCAGTTATTGTCCCTTCTCTCGGCCCTTAATCTTAAAATCACAAAACTTGACAAAAAACGTCACTGGGTTAAGATACAAGTTGAATATGGTATTTTCAGGGATGTGGTGGGCCTTAACTCTATATTTATCACTTACGAAGCAAGCACTCTACCATTTCCACAAATATAGTTAAATTTAATTATAAAATTGATATTAAATCATTAATAAGTTGTTTTCTTTTTTAAACAAGCTGCTAGATATAAAAAAATACTTAATAAATCAGAAAAATTAGCCCTTTAAAACAGCTTTCTTCAACAACATCCTCTTTTCTTCTAAAAATTTATCCACTTCTGCACTTCCATCACTGTGATTCCTTGCGTCTCTAAGGATCTTTCATTATTTTTCAAAACAACCAAGAAAGTCTTACCCTAACTGTTATCCCTAACCCTAAGGTACATGTACCAAAACACTGACCCTTTAAGAAAACATATACCAAAACAACATATAATACCTTATCCTTTTATCATCACTTATTTTATCTTACACCCCAGTTAATCTAGTTTTTTGCTACTAGAAACAAGAAAGATCCCTAACAAGAGAGATTCCTTTTCCTAACTTGCATGACAGTAAATTCTGTATACAATTCAGAAAATAAGTATTTTTATTGTGGCACAATCACTAGTAAATAATAACAGTTTTCTATGAAATAATAACCTTTTGAAAAAAATATCAAATAATATGAACTAAATATAATTGAAAATAAATGTACCTGTCCTTGGTTTGCAGCACCATCACCATATAGAGTAACGCAACAATGACCATTATTTCTATACTGATGTGCTAAAGCTATTCCTGCACCAAGAGGAACCTGAAATTTTAATATGATTTGTATACTTTAAAATGCTAACTTAAATCCAAATAATTTTTTCAGAACAAGAAAAAAATTAGAAAAAAAATTAAGGTCTAAAAAATGAAAAAGAAACTTTAAGCATACTAACATCATAAATTATGATGTTAGCTGGCATAAGTAAACAATTTAACATACAATTATGAAATATATTACATTATGAATCATAAATTTATGTAAAATTGTTTATAAAACTCTATTAAACAAATTGGGGTTTAATAAGGAAGGTTGGGTTGTCTTTACATTTCTTTTTTCAGATACAATAATAACTACAATAAAAAATAACTTTATATTTAAGTTGTTTAAATTTTCTTATAACTTTACTAGGAATAAAAGCATTGAAATAAAATTTATTACTTGTGCACCAACTATACCATTTCCACCATAAAACTCATGTGCATACATATGCATTGAACCTCCTTTTCCTTCAGTACAACCAGTCTTTCTACCTAAAATGTTATTAATAATAATTCAAACCCAGATCACAAAATAGACCATAAATGCAGTTTTATATGGTTTAAATATATATGGTTTTATGAAGTATTATATGGTTTAACTGTATATGGTTACATTATATGTTATAACTTTATTATACAAATGTAAAGATTTAAATAGAAACTTTTTAAATTTAATTACTCTCGATTTTCCACCAAATCACAAAATCACAAATTAAATAACTTAATAGAAAAACAACAAAAGTTAGCTACAGTTTTATGCCTAGTATGAAATGTATTATGAACTCATATAACCATTATATTTTAATATACTCGTACCAATAGAAATAAAAACATTTACGAAAACTGAACCTACTATGTTATTTATCTATGTTTGTTAAATGTGTCATTTATGCAATCTATGTTGATTAAAAACAAGCCTTCCCAGGAAAGGTGTGCGGTTTTTTGTCTCGTACATCCACGAAAACATTTTTTAATTTAGATAACTTGATCATGGCCGTTTGCTTAAATTTTATTATATGCGTTGCTGAAAAAAGTTTTAAATTTAAAAACTACATAAGAAATTAAAGTAAACTTAAATAGAAAACAATAATAATAGTTTAAATAATTTGTGTTGTTTTTATTTTTGTTTTTTCTTAGTGGTTATTATTATCGACAACAAAATTCAGTAAATTAAAGCAACAAAAAAACAAACAAAACAAAAAACAGTTTTAATTCTAAACATTTATTAAAGTAGAAAAGCATCTAGAAAAAATAAAGCGGATATTAAAATATTAATAAAAATTTCAGGAACTTTTACAGGTCACTTAAACAACGTTAAAAAGAGTATTTTATAAAAAGTATAGCATTATGAAAAACGTTACATAAAAACGCGCCTTAATTTTAAAATCAACCAAAGTTCATTCTTTGCTTGTTTGAACAAAGAATGAACTTTAAAAGTAATAAGTACTTTATAAATGTAATAACACTATTATAGTTTTATTACTTTTATAATGCAGTTAGTGACTAAAGTGATATTACTTTTGTAGTCGTAAGTTTATTGTTTTTGTTTTATTTTTTGTAACTTTCTTGCTAGCAAACTTTTAATAATTTGTTCCTTGTAAACAAAGTACACAGCTTTGCATGCACTAAAAATTTTAAAGACCAAATATTTTACCAGAGTTTGGAAATCGTGATCGTTTAATTTAACCCTTGATATATACTTGTTACATTAAAATTATACAAATATATTTTACAAACACGTTGCAATTTATATTTTTGCTATCCTCTTAAAAAAAAAGTTAAGAAAAGGAAAATTATTCTTTTTATTTGTAGACTTCAAACTGTTTTTTTTTTGCTTTGCCTTATCTAATTTTGTTGCTGAATGTAACAACCACGCTAAATAAACAAAAATAAAAACAGTACAAAAATAATTTAAACTATTAATGCATTTTTATTTTTTTCTATTTTAATCTCTTTTTATTTTGTTAGTTTTGTTTATTTTGTTATTGAAACTTTTTCAGCATTAATTATTATAAAACTTGCGAACGGCTGTGTTCATGTTGTCCAAAATAAGATACTCGCGTGTGGTCATACAAGTCGAAAAACCGCACACCTTTCCTGGAAAGGCTTGAAATTGTCATTTATGCAATCCATATTAATTAAATGTGTCATTTATGCAACCCATGTTTGTTAAATGTGTCATTTATACAATCTATGTTGGTTAAATGTGTCATTTATGCAATCTTTTTATCAACTTATTTTCTCATTTGGCATTTTTATAAGAAACTAGTCTATCATTTAAAAAATCAATCAGTTAGTCAAACCTAATTATAAATATTTGCATTTTAATTCACACTCTTTGTCTAATTTTTTTTTTGATGGACAACACTTTACTTCATATCATGTAACATCAGGGGTTTTTCAAGGTTCTATTTTTGGCCCTATCCTTATTTTCAATTTACATTAACGATCTCCCAGAAATTCTCACATCTAAGGTGGCATTGTTTCCTGATGATTCTATCATTTGTCTTGACAAGAAGCCAACATTTTCTGATTACTTGGAGGGGGCATTTAAGATTGAAAAGGATCTCATTCTGCTACAGCATGGGGCTCTCAGTGGCTAGTGAACTTTAACTCAGATAAAAATCAATTTTTCGGCAAACCGTTGTTGCAAAAATCTATATTTCCTATATTTATTAACGATAATGTACTCAACCATTCATCTACCCTTCATCTTCTAGGATTAACTCCTACCTCCGATCTCTCTTAAAAACCATATATCAAATCTCTTGCTAAATTAGCATCTGCTAAGGTTGCATCTCTTTATTTTACTTGCCACTTTCTTACTCAGAATTCTATTCTTCATCTCTATAAATCTCAAATCCGCCCTTGTATGGAATACTGTTACCATACCTGGGGCAGATCTTCCAATAATGCTTTTTCTCTTTTAGACAAGGTGCAAAAAAGGTGCATTATATACATAGTTGGACCTGCTCTTGCAGCTAACCTCCAACCATTATCACATCATCGCAATGTTGGTTCTCTTTCTCTTTCCTATAAATACTATATTGGACACTATACTATATTACTCTAAAGAGCAAGCATCTCTTGTGTTATCTACTATAAGTCATTCTTGTGTTACTTGTCATTCAATAAAGTCTCATCCTTTTACTATGACTGTTACTAAGTGCTCCAAAAACTCTTATTCATCTTTTTCGTCATCAGAACATCAGTTCTTTGAAATTTGCTTCCTTCAACTTCTTTTTCTGATTTAAATAATTTGCAATATTTTAAGTCGCCTGTCAATCATTATCTTGCTCTATCAATTTCATCTTTTCTCTTGCAGTTACTTCCAACTCTAATAGTGGTTGTTTGCAGTCTTGTTGTTAGTTAAGAAGTTAAAAAAATATATACATATATATTTTTTTTTTAACATCTTTGCTTCCAACAAGGCTGCAAGCAACCACTAATTAGTGTTGGAAGTTAATGGAAGAGAAAAGATGAAGATTGTAGAGAAAGATAACGATTGACAGACGACTTGAAAGATTGCAAATTATATGAATCAGGAAAACAAGATGAAGGAAGCGAATTCCAAAGAACTGATGTTCAAGGAAAAAAACTAGACGAATAAGAGTTTTTGGAGCACTTAGGAACAGTAACAAAAAAAGGATGAGACTTAGTTGAATGATGAGTAACACGAGAATGAATTTTTGTAGATGGCACAAGAGACACTAGCTCTTTAGAGCAGTGCCCATTATAGTATTTGTAGAAAAGAGAAAGAAAAGCAACATTACGACAATGTGACAGAGGTTGAAGGTTGGCTGCAAGAGTAGGTCCAACTATGTTTACAATGCATTTTTGCACCTTGTCTAAAAGAGAAAGGGCATTATTAGAAGATCCACCCCAGATATGGCAACAGTATTCCATACAAGGCCGGATTTGAGATTTATAGAGATAGAGAATAGAATCCAGAGTAAGAAAGTGACGAGCTCTATAAAAAGAAGCGACTTTAGCAGATGATAATTTTGCAACGGATTTGATATAAGGTTTCCAAGAAAGATCAGAAGTAAGAGTTAATCCTAGAAGATGAAGGGTAGGAGACTCATCGAGTACATTACCGTTCATAAATATAGGAAGGTCTAAATTATTGCGATAACGATTGGCTGAAAAAAATTGAGTTTTATCTGAATTAAAGTTCACCAGCCACTGTGAGCCCCATGCTGTAGCAGAAGTGAGATCCTTTTCAAGCTCAGATGCCCCCTGCAAGCAATCAGAGGGAGTTGGCTTCTTATCATGACAAGAATAAATGGTAGTATCATCAGCGAACAATGCCACCTTAGATGTGAGAAAATCTGGAAGATCGTTAATGTAAATTAAAAAGAGTATAGGGCCAAGGATTGAACCTTGAGCAACCCCTGAGGTTACAGAATAAGAAGAGTGCTGTCCATCAAGGACAACTTTTATACTACGATTGGAAAGGAAGGATTCGATAATCTTAAAGATGTTTCCAGATACACCGTAAGAAGAAAGCTTATGGAGAAGACCAGCATGCCAAACTTTATCAAACGCCTTAGAAATGTCAAGAGCGATGACCTTAACCTCTCCACCTTTGTCTAATGCGCGATAAAACCTATCGGTTATTACTGTTAGCAAATCAGCTGTAGAACAAGAAGATCGAAATCCATATTGATGATCAGAAAGTAGGTTATGAGATTCGAGATGAGAGATTAAGTGTTTGTTAATTAAAGATTCAAAAACCTTGCTTATGATAGGAAGAAGACTAATGGGACGGTATTTAGACGAATCAGATCGCTCTCCAGAATTTTTAAAAATAGGGATAACAGATGCTGCTTTCCAGCAGGCTGGAAAACAAGACTCTGATAAGCACTTGTTAAATAGTTTTGAAAGGAGAGACGACAGCTCCGGAGAACACTTCTGCAAGACTATAACAGGTATGTTGTCCAGGCCGCAAGCTGTAGAAGAGTCTAAGCAGGAAATCACTTTAGATACAGAAGCTTGAGTGATACGGATGTCGAGCAGTGGATCAACCTGTTTGACGGCTATATCAGGTAGAACGCAACTAGTAGAATCAAGAGATGATATTGATGAAAAGTTCTTGGCAAACAATTCAGCTTTGTCTTTAGGTGAGGTGACAAAGTCTGAACCGTACAAAAGAGGTGGAATTACAGACTTGCACTTATTATTGATACTATTAAAGATTCTGCAGAAGTCACGAGAGCCTAATTTTTGTGATGAAATACGAGATTTCATGATCTGAGAATAGCGAGCTTTGGCGTTAGACAAAACCTTTTTACAATGGTTCCTAGCAGTAATAAACAGACGTCTGTTTTCTGAAGAATTGTTTTGCTGATAGATATGGAAGTAATGGTTTCGATTAGCAATTGCAGCAGCACAATGTGAGGAAAACCATGGAGATAAGTGAGGCTTGACCTGGAATTGTCGAGAGGGAATAAAAGATTCCATGCCAGCCTGAATCCATGAAGTTATGTAAGAAGCACATTTGTCAACAAGAAGACGAAAGATTTCTACCCAAGGGCCATCACGAAGAAAATCACGGAAAGTGAGTCCCAGTCAGCTTTAAGGTAGTTGTAAGATGTACAATGATAGGGGGATTCTGACGGTAAAGAAGAATGAGATAATAGTTTTCGAGAGACCAAACCATGATCAGAAGCACCTAAGGATGAGTGTGGAGAAACTGAGCACTGACTAGGATCAGAAACAAGACATAAGTCAAGTAGAGAAGGTAAATGATTCGGGTTGTCTGGAAAGCGAGTTGGAAAGTTGACTATTTGAGTTAGGGATTGAGATAGGCAAAAGTTGTGCGCTTTAATGCCTGCAGAGTCACTGACACTAGAGCCAAGCAATTCAGTGTGATGAACATTAAAGTCACAGACAACAACAATATTGGCTGATGGATAAAGAATGAGGGCTTGGTCAATATAATCAGAAACAACTTCAAGAAGAATTCAGTCTTGAGATGAAGGAGAACGATATAGAACAAAGAGAAAGGTGATAAAGTGAAGTGGTGCTAAACGAAAGCACATAAAAGAGTAGTCTGTGGATTCAAACCTAGTTTCCCGACAAATGGGTGAATTCTTACGAATGTAAATGCCTTGGCCAAGCATGTGACTATTGGAGTCTTTACGAATTAAAGGAAGATAACCATCAACACTAAGATCACAAGATGAGATAGCTGAACTCAAATTAGTCTCACAAAGAGCAAGTAGGTCTGGTGAACTTTGCAAGAGATAAGACTCAACAGAAGAAAAGTTACTTCGAAGACCACGAATGTTGGTGAATGATAGGTTTAGTGAACTTGGTGATGACTGTGGTTTTTTGTGTTTTATAGTTTTTGTTACTTTATTCATTTTTAAATTTGTTAAAGAACTTGACTCGAAACATAGATAGTACTCAGTGCACTGTTTTATAGCCCAAGCAATTGCCTCATTTCCACTAATAAACCCTAAGCCGTAACAAAGGGCTCCAATGTGGCCTCGGCAATGCACATTAAAAGTACAAACAGGGACACCATCTATGCGCAATATGGTACTGTTAGTACTCTGATATTTTTCAGCTGTTGATGGAATCAGCCTCTCTGAGAGCTACCACAAAGTTCGGGAAACCTGACTACCAGCCGGCCTCAGAACCATAAAACTGAGTTTTAGAGCTGTACCCTCATTTGGAGATAATAGAATGAATTGCCTAGTCATAAAAACAGAGACACAAGCAAAACCCATGCATCGAGTCAAGAATATCCAGCGTTCAACATCCTAAACTGGAAACAATGTATTAAAAATACATCTGCGCCAGCCTAATAGATGGATAAGGGGTGCGAGGCTGGTCAACAGATAGAATCTGTTTACCCCTTAATTTAACAAACATATCCATGTTTGCTAAATGTGTCATTTATGCAATCTATATTTGTTAATAAGATCAATTAACAAGCTTTATTAATCATAATTAAATAGAATGGCTAATTGACATTTTTGATTCTTCTTTCAAATTAAGATTCCACAATCATTTAAAGAAAAAAGTGAAAAATAATTACTGAAGCTAATCAAAAAATTATAATATATAATTAGAGTTATAAGAAATAACATTGAGTTTGATACAACTAGTTTTAATTAGTTCTCTTTTTTAATGTATACTCATTATTTTTTTTTTACAGTTTGTATATTGTTTTTAATACTACTATTTGAAAATTATTTTTAAAATGGCATCTTCAAATCATCATTAAATCTTTTTAGCTCCTTTATTCAGTAGCCTCAGGAAAAGTCTAATGCAGACAGGATCGAGGTCCCAGTCAGTAACTAAAGTGTACAATGTCTTTTTTTGGTCTTATCATAAAAAAAAATAGTGCTGAATATAATATTAAATTATGAAATGAGTAAACTCAAACTAAACTCACCTGTTAATTCTGAAAGCACTTGAGCTACAGTTCTACCTTTTATATATGTCCATCCATGTGCTCTGTAAGCTGTTATAACACTGTCATCATTGTCAAGCTGATCATTGATTCCAACACATGTTGCCTCCTTAAAATGATACACACAAAAAAAATATAAAAGATTACATACAAAATTATTGTGTGATAAGAAACAATATAGAACCATATAAAAAATATCAAAATTAGGCAATATATTGGTTAGAAAAAATATAATAACATACATAATAACACAATGTTAGACATGTTTAATAGGAAAAATAATAGCATTAAAAATACTACATATAAAGCCATATGTTGATATAAAACAATATTACACATTATAAAATAAGACAAAGTTAGACAATATGTTGATAAGAAACAGTATAATACAATATAAAATAACAAAAAACATAATTTATGTAATGAAGTTGTATTTTTTTTTTCATTCCTTATTATATCAGTGTCTGAATTTTTTTTTTTGAGAAATAAAAATCTTTTTTTCATTTTCAAACTTTTAATGTGAAATATCCTTTTATTAAAGGGCAAGGAAAATTGTGCTATTTTCATGGCCTTTAATTATTCTTTTAACATTAAATAAGGTAATAATAAAAAATTATATTATATATAATACTTTATAAAATTATATACTATATACAAAAACTATATAATAAAATTTTAATTCAAATTCATGCAAAAAAATATTATATTTTGAGATCTAATTTTTGCTATTTTTTTATTTTTTTTAAGTATACTATTCAGATTAAAGTGATTCATAAATGTAACACGATTCGATGCTTTCAATCAAAACGAGCCATTTTATTAACTTTGAATGTATGATTGCCAATAACAATGCAACAGACCAAATTATCAACTGATATTTAGATATTAGTTGATAATTTTTTTTTTTAACTTTTTTGACATATTTGAATAGTTAGCTTATGGATTCGATTTGAAACCATTTTAAAATACATATTTTTGTCTCCCTTACGTCTAAGAATTGGTTCATTTTTGCTTCATAGGCCATAATAAATGAGACTCCTCATTTATTCAATTTTATTAAAAAGTATTGACTTGTTAACTAACAATTTTTAAAGCGAAAATGAAAGCTGTTACCCTGTTGCTCTTTAATGCATTATCAAATTATTTGTTTAAAAATAACACTTTTTCAGAAATTTTAAACATAAGTTTTGTAACAAAAAACATTGAAAAATCATTAAAGGCATTTTTTAGTAATGAATTTTTTATAACATTTTTTAGTGAGTTGTTTTTTTTAATATAGTCATGAGCATATGGAGAGGGCCAACTCTTCACTTTCATATCTGTATTAGAAAAAAAAAATAATAATAAAAACATTGTTGAGTATGTAAAAATTAGACAGATTATAACTTTCTAATTGAGGGGCCCAGCAATCATCATCTCTTTTTTCATGTTATTTATTAAGATTAAATAGCAGTAATTTTCTTAGTAAATTTTTTGAACATTTTTTGGTTTTTCTCAATACTAATAAAAAATCTTGTTCTCCTGGTCCGAGCAGATAAGTTCTTTTTTCTGTTTTCAAACATGACTTTTTTTTGAAACACCCTAATACACATACTTACATATAGGATCTGCATACTTAGTTTTCTGATGATTACACTTACAAACGCTTGTATATAACATTATATTAACACAATTTTACATATTAATAAACCAGCGACACATCCTTTATTAACACATAACATTATGTTAACACATAACATAAAGCATGTACACGAAATAAATGTGAAAGAATAAGTGTGTCATTTTTTTTCAGTAGTTATATTAAAATCTTTTTAATTGCTTTGTATTTTGTTTACAACGTGTTGTGGTTTCAAAAAAAATGTATTAGCTTTTTGATTTAACCTTAAATTAGTTTTTAAAATGACAAAAGAAGAAGACATGAGAGAAAAAATTATGCACAAATATTTGGAAAATCCCAATAGTAGCTACAATTCGATAGCAAAATCGTTGCAAATACATCCATACACGGTTAGCCGTGTAATCCAACGCTTTTCTCAAACAAAATCGATCAAACGTAAATCTGGTGGTGGAAGAAACAAGGGTTTAAAAGATAAAAAACTAGTTAGAAAACTGGTTAACAGTTTTAAGACTAACCCGAACCTTTCACTAAGGGAGCGCGCAAACATTTATGGACTTTCTCATAGTTTTGTTGTAAAAGTTCGAAATAAATATGGTTTTCATTCTTTCAAAGCACAAAAAGTGTCCAACCCATCTGAAACTCAACAAAAAAGTGAAAAAAACCTGCTGCAGAAAGTTGTATTAAAATTTTATTTCTAAACATTTCTGTATTATTGAAGATAACAAAACTTATATCAAGTACGATCATCAGCAAATTCCTGGTGCCATTTATTATATTGCCAAATGTAGACGAAAAGCAAATAAGAAATTTAAATACATGACAAGTTTACTAAAGAGGTCTTGATTTGGCAAATTATTTGCAGTTGTGGCAAAAAATCAGCACCTTATATTTCTCAGTCCACACTTTCGGGTCAAATATATGTTAAAGAATGTTTACAAAAACGCCTTTTACCTCTCATTAAATCACACGGTAAGAGACTGTGTTCTGGCCAGATTTAGCTTTAATTAATTATTGCAAACTAGCTTTGGAATGGTATAAAAATAATGATGTGAAATTTGTGCCTAAAACAGAAAATTCTCTAAACTGAATTATAAATTATTGAAAAGTACTGGGCAATTGTTAAAAAAAACAATGAAAAAAAAAACAAAAAAACTTTGCAAAAATATTAAAGATATCAAAATATTATTTAAAAAAGCATCAAATGGCTTTAATTCTTATTCTGTGCACAAGCTTATGGGTACCACCAAAGCAAAAGCTTATGGGTACCACCAAAGCAAAAGTTTGAAATTTTATTTGATTCCCACAGGAATAATTTGATTTTTTTTTTATATTTGATCTTCTTATATTATTGTATTAAAGTTATTACTTGGTTGGAAATAAAAAATGAAGAGTACTTTTTTTTTTTTTTTTTTTTTCTACTTTCACATTTATTTCGTGTACACACTTTATTAACACATTACATTATATTAACACATTATAACACTACATTAACACATTATAACATTATATTAACACAACTTTATATATTAGTAAATCAGTGACAAACCTAGAGTTTATTTGAATAGCTATTGTCTGTATAATATAATATACAGCAATAGTTATTGTTTATGTATAATATAATATATTATACAGACAATATCTATTCAAATACAAAACAAGTGTCCAATAAGCGTATTTACTATTATTTTAACTTTAATTTTGATTTAAATATTAGCAATTATGCTTTTATAATAATAAAAAACTGCATAATTAAACTAATAAAAAAGACATTGGATATGTTAAGTTAATAAGAGTGGAATTTTTACTTTTGTTGATTTATTATTAAAAACTTAAAGTCTTAATTACCAACAAGTTTACATTACTCTTATTAGTTTATACTCTTAAACCATTCTATCTTTCTAAAAAAAAAATTCATGCATTCAATTGCCTTTAAATTGAGTTTCATAATTAGTTTTAATTCATTTTTTAAAATCTAAAGTTTGTTTATTAACCAAAGAACAGCTTATAAGTTGGCTCAAAAAACATACTCACTAAATGTGTTCTATAAAATAAAACTTAAAATAAACCTTAAAAAATTTTTTTTTTAGGTCTCACAAGACCCTTCTTTAAAAAGATATCTTGAAATAAACAGTAATTGAACCATGGCCTATTATATTACATGTAATAAGTGACCAGGGCCCCGGCTAAAAATGAGACTTTTTTCAAACCCGGCCCCAGGCCCCAGCTAAACTATAAGATTTAGCATGGGTAGATAGGCAGGGTTAGAAAAAAATTTATAATTTTGAGCATTGGCAATGATTGTATTTGTAGGAAAAAAAAAGAAATGCAACCTTAAAATAATGGGTGAGTGGCTTGTGAGATAAAACATGGCTATGAGTGTATAATGCATATGTACATATAAACATGAGTGAGTGAATCATAAAAATGAGTGAACATATAAACATGAGTGAGCTTGTGAGATAAAACATGGCTAATTACATTTACAATGTGCTTTTAGACTTTGTCTGAGGGTAAGAAGGTTGTTATTTATCAATATAGGAATATGCCAACAATATTACAATATTTTTTTGCAGTAAATAAATGAGTTTTGTTGTCTAACAAAAGTTGTGGGTTTTAAATCCAGACTAAAAATCCACAAGCCAGTGTAAGCCTTAGACTGTTACAGAAAAAAGTAAAGACTTTTTGTTAAGAGAAGAGTATTAAGTTGAGTCGACAGGAAATAAAGCCACTTTAGATTTCACGAAGATCGTTATTGTAGACAAAAAACAATAAAGGAGCAAAGGTAGAATCTTGTGGTACCCTTAAAGTCATTTAGAATAAAGAAGATGGTAGGCCTTAAATAATAACTTTATTATTGCAATTAGAAAAAGATCATTTAATAACCTCAAAACCTTTATATGAAGAAACTAATAAGATAGTAAAAGCTAATTATAGGAGAGGTCAAAGTGTTTTCTAGAATTTTGAAAAATTGGAAACACTTATTTAGCACTTTATAAAAGTTTACCAATAATTGAAGAGAGTTCTGGAGAACTCTTTTTAAAGATTATGATGGAAATCTATTTTGGAGCACAAACTGTAGAAGTGTTTAATTAAGAATTAACTTAGCATTGGAAGCCAGAGTGATTTGGATAAGAAATGGGTTTATCTGTTCAACTGTCAAGAAGAGTATGGCCATTATATTCAAGAGTCAAATAAGGGTAAGATTTCTATGCAAATAACTCTGCTTTATTTTGGGGAAAAGTTTAAATGATCAGAACTAGATATTAAATGTTACATGAACCAAAGATTAAATGTTAGACTTACTTTAGTTAATAACACTGTTGAAGACTAACCAAATGTCTCTGGAACCTAACATCTGAGATAAGATACAAGATTTAGTAAACTGAGAATAACAGAACTTAACATCAGACAGGACTTTTTTACATTAGCTTTTTGCAATAATAAAAGGACATTTGTTCTTAAGAGAGATGTTCTTGTCATGAGAGATGTTCAGATGAATGTGTGGTGTGACTGCAGCAAGACGAAAAAAGGAGGCATGGTCTTAGACATATTTAAAAAATTATTGTATCGAACAATGTTTGTTAGAAAAGATAAAAGTAATTTAGGCATCAGCATGTAGAGAGGTACCAGCTTCAGTAGAAAATGGTAGTGGTAGTAAGAAAACTTGAAGAGAGTGCCTTAAATATTGTATAAATGAGCCTTAGTTAAGAAAAAAAATGCTCTAGATTGTTTGTATTAAAAAAACAGCATAAAAGAGAAAAGCTAAATGTTTGGAAGCTGATGATGATTCATGATCATGATGATGATCATCATTACCATCATCAGGCTTTAGCATACCTATTTTATGCTGTTGATGATGATGATCGTGATGATAATGATGATGATCATCATTATCATCATGATAATAATGATAATTATGATAATCATGTTGATCATAAGGATGTTTATATATCCATATATATACAAAATATACTTTAGGATGTATAAATGTTTATGCAACCCTGGTCACAAACCCCTCCCCGGCTATATTTTATCAAACCCCGTCCTGGTCAATTATCAACCCTGGTCATTTACTAATTACATGGCCATGTATGTTACATTTTAGAAGCCAAAAAAGTGGGTTGAAAACTGTAACAAATTGCGTAACCTAATTTAAGGACAACCCCTATAAAACAATAACAAAAATAATTACTCAATTTAAAAAAATAAATAACAAAACAAAAAATTATTAGCTAAAAAATAATACATATTAAATTTTATTTTATATTAGCGCCACTTTTGATATTTTAAATTTTGTTTATTTGTTAGTTTTGTTATAATGATTGATTTTATCATAAAAATTAAAAAAAACTTTACAAACTTTAAATGACATCTTATAAAAAGTTTTTTTTTTTATAATTAAAAAAAAAAAACTTCTCATATGGATATAACTCTATAATCTATAATCTATAATAGTTATTTGCTTGAATTTATGCTTGAAGCAATATAACCCTTGCAATGTCTTTGTTTCTATTTATAAGTTTTATTTTGTGAAAAATGATAGTTTAGAAAAATAATATTTTATAATAGTTACATCAGCTTTATATAGTTAACAGATTATGCGACATCAAAAAAGTAAAAACAGAAATTTCCTTATAATTAAGAAAACATTTTGATTAAAAAAGTTATTTAAATTTTAAAAAAATTAGTTTTCCTTTTTATCAATTTTTTTGCTATATAACCAATTTCTTTAACCTGAAACAGAAGTTGCAACAATTGTTGTTGCAACTTCTTCTGTTTCAGGTTAATTCAGATATGAGTTCAAGCTTTATGTTAGTAATTCATTATTAATTGGGTTATCATATTTGTTCTTTAAATCTTCCTCCCAAAAATTTACATTCTTAAGTCCGCCATGCTAAAATAATTTCTTAATGTTGAAATCTAAGCAATGTATCTAAGAAATCTAAGAAATGTAACCGAGAGGTTCGGAGTTCGACTCCCACCATGTCCCTGGAAGTACCGCGCTCAACTTAATTTCTCCGCACAGCGGCCTTGCTTGTCAAGGTTCGTGTTTCAGAGTTAAAGAGTTGAGAGAGGGTTGTACCACGATTTACAAAAAAAAAAAAAAAAAAAAAAAACTTTAGTGGCCCCCTTGGGCCTTGGGGAGGTAAATAACTAAAAAAAAAAAAAAAAAAAAATCTCCCACCACTCATCTGTCAATATTGAGAAAATCTACGCTCTATTGGGTCATTTCGAAAAAAAAAAAAAAGTAAGCATACACAAATATCCTTCTTCGATAAGCTCATCTTTAAGCATTGCTTGAAAACACAGAGTTGTAATAAGAGTAGATGATGCTTGTTTTGATTAAATAATTGAGACTTATGCCAAAATTCAATTCAATTAGCTAGTTGCCTAAAAAGGTAGTTTTACCATCATTAAATATAATTGAATTATTAAGTTATTTGGACTAAATTGTTGTTTTGAATTTGAAACAGTTTTTTTTAATGTTTTTGAAAAATGCTTAAAAACCAGAATTGTCATTCCACTCTGGAAAATAACTTTTAAAACTTGCAATTGTTGTTTCATCAAAATCGGCAATGCAAGTGAAACATAAATAAACATATTTGATTGATTTACAAATTTGGAATGAAGCAAACTAAATGCATTTACATTCTCTTGATGATTGTCAGTAACAACTTGAATTTTAAAACCAAATAGAGAAAGAACTAATAAAAATAGAAAGCCATTTTCTACTTATAGTAACTTCAGGTATGGCTTTTATGATATAAGGAATAGATTTCTTTAAACTAACAATCATAAATACAACAACTCCTTTGTAAAGAGTGCCGATGTCATCTGCACCCACATAGACACCACTACAATATTGTGTTTATTTCTAAAGATAAAATTTATTTACAGTTAGTATTAAATATTCATGAATCGAACCTTTCTCAAAAAGCATTTTAACAGCCTTTATTGCATTGACTCCACTTTGTTTTAATTTATTTAATAAAGAAATTAAAGGTAATTGAAAAGATTTAAGTAAAATTGTATATGCTTGCTCCTTTATATAAATATCTTAATAGTAAAGCATGTTTAACCATATCTTCAGAATATTGTGGTTGCTTTTTATATTCTACTATTAATTTCATCAAGTATATTTTTATTAGAAGGCTTTTATGTATAATGCAAGATATTCTAGCATACACAAATAGTTTATAAAATAGTAAACAGTCATTATGATCTTTAGTTAAACATGGAGGAAGTGGAATATTATTTCCTTTACATTGCAAAGCAATACACATAAACAATGATCAATAAAACAAATAAACAATTAATTTTTATTGATTCAAGAACCCATGGCAAAATATGTTAGCGAATCAAAATTGAGATGTTTTTTAAATTGAAAACCTTCTGATGTTTACTGTTTAACTTGTTCTAAAAAGTAAAGGCCTTCTTGATAAGTACGAGTTTTAGGTGGTCTAGGTGATAGTTATAGGTAATGGTAGTATGCATTTTAAGGATTCACTTGAGAAAATTTCAGGAATAGGATTGAAACTCCAATTTAATTTACATCTTATACCTCAAATAATGTAATTTTAATTAAAATGCTTTTCACATTAACTACTTTGAGTAAAATACTTTGCTTACTTAACTTTTGTAAACATAATTTAGATATAGATTAAAATGAAAAATATTGCACCAAGAAGTAAAAAATAAATAAATCATAAACTAGTAAACAAATAAATTAAAATTAATAAACTTCTTTAGAAATCTCCCAGTAATAGACGAATTTTATCATACAAAATTTACTCAGGGTTGTTTTTGTACTTAGTAAAGTCAACAATTAATTATATTTCAGAAATTTTCATTAAATAAGATTGACTGCTCAGTACTCGTAGAAGCAGTTTTTTTTTTTTTATTTTACTTCACCTCCTCAAGGCCGAGAAGGCCACTACAGACGAGGAGGCTACTTATTTTGTGGCTATAACCCTCTCTCAACTCTATAACTCCGAAACACGAACCTTGACGAACAAGGCCGCTGCACGGAGAAACGAGTTGAGCGCGGTACTACCAGGGACGTGGTGGGGATCGAACTTGGAACCACTCGTTTATGAAGCGAGCGCTCTACCACTACACCACTACCGCATCAAAAGTTCATATATACGCATCAAAAAACTTAAATGATTGTATCATTCTTGCAAATAGTTTAGAAAAATTTAGCTATACTTCTTGAACAGAAAAAAAGAAAGTATTATGGGATTGAAAAAAAGATATAATAATGGAATAACTGATGTATTACATTTTTAACCTGGTTTGTGCAATATATAAAACAACTACAAATACCATTGAACTTAAGCGTCAGCGTGGCACTCATTGCAATCAGAAATACTGTTGATTTGAAAAATTCCTTGTGGTAATATATTTAAATATCCAAACCATTGTGAAATAAAGATTTAGGTAATTTAAAATTTTTTGGGAAATGTGTCTCATTGTTAAAAAATTTTAAAATATAAAATACAGTTGGAACCAATCACAAAAACAACTAAGACAGAGTGGGTTAGCAAAAAAAAAAAACTGTAAGCTTTATATTAGGCGCCCAAGAGATATTACATCTTAGCTTGTTTGAAAATACAAGGCAGCCCATTTAGCTGCGAATCAGATGTCAATAAATATATTGAAAAACAGAAAGATATGCTAAATGTTAAAAAACGATAGATGAATGGGATGTTTATTTTAGTAATAATCAAAAAATAGTAAGTCATTGAAGCGAAAATCAACTTTATTTAAAATCATAATTATTGATAAAAATACAAAAAAAAAGTTGTCATATTTCTACAGAAGAATAAGCTAATAATTCAAAGTTTCTACTTAACTTGGAAAATCCAAGCAACAATCCACAATCAGCTACGAAGACTTTTTTTTTAGTTATTAAGGTGCTCCAAAAAAAAAAAAAAAAAAAAAATCACAAAGCACCGTGGAAGAGCAATTTTACTAGGAAGTTTACTTATCCTTCTTTACAAATGTTGCTTATCTAGTCAGAGCCAACATCAAACCTCAGACCTCTTGATTCTGAGAAAGAACTAAAATCACTGCACCATGGTTGCAATGAAGTTATTTTGCATTTTCACTAGTAATTGTTAAAATTATTTCTTATATGGAGTAATTTCAGTAATTTTATGTATAATGCCTAATTTTTTGTTGCATTTATAACTGCACACAATAATTATGTATTTTCTTTTGTTTTGTTTTTTAAACGAAAAGAAAAATATCAATAGCTGATTCTACTTTGATAATAATGATTTAATTTAATTTAACAATTGATGGTTTTTTTGAAATAATCACTTTTATTGAAGTTGAAATAGAAGGCCAAATATTTATAAAAAAAAGATTAAGTAATTTAAAATCAGCATAAAAAATTAATTAAGAAAAAGCGATTAAACTACAAAAAATCCAAAAAAAGGTTATTTTGTACTCTCCTTATGGATATGTGATATAAAAATAATAATGAATGCATAGTTCATAGGTGAGCCAAATGTTCAGGTTTTGACAGCCTAAAGGCATTTTTAAATAGGGAAGTGAGATTAATAAAAAAAAAAAAAAAAAAAATCAATTTATTTAATAGGAATGTAATGATAGATTACAGTTAATTACTCAAACAGTTACTTAATTAGAATATAAAGTAAGCTAAATTTTATTAATCTCCACTAAATATTCTTTATTGTACTGGACAACTTTCTTTTGAAATTCATACATAAAACATGTATTGTGGTCATTGTCATCGCTTAAAAACAGAATGATTTATGCTAAATATTTGATTTAGAAATTTCTCTGAATTATATAATAACTGAAATCTAAAAAACTATATAAAAACTGAAATCTAGTTGATAAATCTGAAAAGATTTTTAGATTTATCAACTTACTTCACATTCATATATTGCAAAATGCCCAACTTGCTATTTTAAAGAACTTAAAAATAGGTTGTTACAATGAATGTATTATACTGGCAGATTTTACAGAGAACAAACAGTTTTTAATACAGGATGTAATACAAAAAACTAAAATGTACATAACATTCAGTTATTATATAATTCAGAGAAATTTTTAATACTATATATATATATATATATATATACATATATATATATATATATATACATATATATATATATATATATATATATATATATATATATATATATATATATATATATATATATATATATATATATATATATATATATATATATATATATATATATATATATATATATATATATATATATATGTATATATATATATATATATATATATATATATATATATATATATATATATATATATATTTCTTATACTATATTTATATATATTAGCTATACAAAATTTAAGTAGGTACCTGTCCAGAGTAGAGATGGCAAAACCCACGAATAAACTTTTCTTTGTATAGCTTTGAAGCTTCTTGTTCCATTCTCCGAATAACAGCCATTTTTCTATAGTAATCCATAGCTTGATCACGAGTTACCAATCCACTAGAGGGAATTTCATGACCATCTAGTTTGTGGTATTTGTAAGGCTATATACATAATCAAAAAACTTAGCAATATAATAAAAAAAATTCTGCAAAATGACTGAGTTATAACTATGATAGCGAAATAAAATTGTCAAATATCAAACAATAATTTAAAAGTTATACCTGGCACTGTACACATGAACCATATAGCATAAAATAAAAAACATCAAAAGTTTTACTTAAAAATTACCAAAATACTTTATTGAAGTATAATAACAATAAATTTGATATTTATGCTTCATTAAACTGCTTACTAAGTACTTCATATAGTTTTGTTAACAAAGTGAATAGAACTCACCAAAAACTCTGCACTCTGTGAACTGACAGTGGCCATTTTACACAGCTGAAAAGACATAGGAGGAAATATCTATAAAAGAAAAAACAATCATTAACTATTACTTATTATTTACAACAGAGTTTTTAAAAAAGTAAAAGCAAGTCTTAACCTTTCCAACTGATCTTTTAACAAGCAATGAAAGTCCAGTGGATCTGATAGTTAAAGTGGCTGCCATCATTTTACTTAAGATCTTAGTATTGAAATAAAATTATTTAAAAATTTTAGAATATCATGTATATCTAACTCAATATTAACTTGACCTAATAATCATGTGAACATAAATCATAAAAAAAATATTAACTTGACCTAATAATCATGTGAACATAAATCATAAAAAAAATATTAACTTGACCTAATAATCATGTGAACATAAATCATAAAAAAAATATTAACTTGACCTAATAATCATGTGAACAAAAATCATAAAAAAAATATTAACTTGACCTAATAATCATGTGAACATAAATCATAAAAAAAATATTAACTTGACCTAATAATCATGTGAACATAAATCATAAAAAAAATATTAACTTGACCTAATAATCATGTGAACATAAATCATAAAAAAAATATTAACTTGACCTAATAATCATGTGAACATAAATCATAAAAAAAATATTAACTTGACCTAATAATCATGTGAACATAAATCATAAAAAAAATATTAACTTGACCTAATAATCATGTGAACATAAATCATTAAAAAAATATTAACTTGACCTAATAATCATGTGAACATAAATCATAAAAAAAATATTAACTTGACCTAATAATCATGTGAACATAAATCATAAAAAAAATATTAACTTGACCTAATAATCATGTGAACATAAATCATAAAAAAAATATTAACTTGACCTAATAATCATGTGAACATAAATCATAAAAAAAATATTAACTTGACCTAATAATCATGTGAACATAAATCATAAAAAAAATATTAACTTGACCTAATAATCATGTGAACATAAATCATTAAAAAAATATTAACTTGACCTAATAATCATGTGAACATAAATCATAAAAAAAATATTAACTTGACCTAATAATCATGTGAACATAAATCATAAAAAAAATATTAACTTGACCTAATAATCATGTGAACATAAATCATAAAAAAAATATTAACTTGACCTAATAATCATGTGAACATAAATCATAAAAAAAATATTAACTTGACCTAATAATCATGTGAACATAAATCATAAAAAAAATATTAACTTGACCTAATAATCATGTGAACATAAATCATAAAAAAAATATTAACTTGACCTAATAATCATGTGAACATAAATCATAAAAAAAATATTAACTTGACCTAATAATCATGTGAACATAAATCATTAAAAAAATATTAACTTGACCTAATAATCATGTGAACATAAATCATTAAAAAAATATTAACTTGACCTAATAATCATGTGAACATAAATCATAAAAAAAATATTAACTTGACCTAATAATCATGTGAACATAAATCATAAAAAAAATATTAACTTGACCTAATAAGCATGTGAACATAAATCATAAAAAAAATATTAACTTGACCTAATAACCATGTGAACATAAATCATAAAAAAAATATTAACTTGACCTAATAATCATGTGAACATAAATCATAAAAAAAATATTAACTTGACCTAATAATCATGTGAACATAAATCATAAAAAAAATATTAACTTGACCTAATAATCATGTGAACATAAATCATAAAAAAAATATTAACTTGACCTAATAATCATGTGAACATAAATCATTAAAAAAATATTAACTTGACCTAATAATCATGTGAACATAAATCATAAAAAAAATATTAACTTGACCTAATAATCATGTGAACATAAATCATAAAAAAAATATTAACTTGACCTAATAATCATGTGAACATAAATCATAAAAAAAATATTAACTTGACCTAATAATCATGTGAACATAAATCATAAAAAAAATATTAACTTGACCTAATAATCATGTGAACATAAATCATAAAAAAAATATTAACTTGACCTAATAATCATGTGAACATAAATCATAAAAAAAATATTAACTTGACCTAATAATCATGTGAACATAAATCATAAAAAAAATATTAACTTGACCTAATAATCATGTGAACATAAATCATTAAAAAAATATTAACTTGACCTAATAATCATGTGAACATAAATCATTAAAAAAATATTAACTTGACCTAATAATCATGTGAACATAAATCATAAAAAAAATATTAACTTGACCTAATAATCATGTGAACATAAATCATAAAAAAAATATTAACTTGACCTAATAAGCATGTGAACATAAATCATAAAAAAAATATTAACTTGACCTAATAACCATGTGAACATAAATCATAAAAAAAATATTAACTTGACCTAATAATCATGTGAACATAAATCATAAAAAAAATATTAACTTGACCTAATAATCATGTGAACATAAATCATAAAAAAAATATTAACTTGACCTAATAATCATGTGAACATAAATCATAAAAAAAATATTAACTTGACCTAATAATCATGTGAACATAAATCATAAAAAAAATATTAACTTGACCTAATAATCATGTGAACATAAATCATAAAAAAAATATTAACATGACCTAATAATCATGTGAACATAAATCATAAAAAAAATGAAAGCTAATAACATAAAATAACTAAAGAAATAAAGAACATTAATAACAAAAAAAATTTAATAAAAAAAAAAAAAAAAACAATAAAATCCTGTTTCAAAAAATTCTAACTAGTTAAAGACAAAACAAAAATATATTGTATATTGATGGCAAAATGCGCAGTTGTATAAATTAAGTATATAATAACTCGAAATGTTTTTTATAGTCCCTTGAAAGTCCCTTGTTGAACATTTGTTTGGTCCAACTATTTTAATTGGTTAATTTTTTTTTTTTTTCAAAACACCGCGATTGAAGTTTTTCCCATTCTACTACTAGGGTACTATGTAAAAATATTTTTTTTTTACATAGAAAATATCTTTTTTATATGGAAAATCCACCCCAGATATAACAACAGTATTCCATAAAAAGACGGATTAGAGATTTATAGAGATAAAGTATAGAATCCGGAGTAAGAAAGTGGCGAGCACAATAAAGAGATGCAACCTTAGCAGATACTAATTTTGCAATGGATTTGATATATGGTTTCCGAAAAAGATCAGAGGTAAGAGTTAATCCTAGAAGATGAAGGGTGGATGCCTCATCATTATCATTCATAAATATAGGAAGATCTATTATTGCAATAACGATTAGCTAAAAAAAATTGAGTTTTATCTGAATTAAAGTTCACCAGCCACTGAAAGGCCTATTCTGTAGCAGTGAGATCCTTTTCATGCTGAAATGGCCCCTCTAAGCAACCAGAGAGTGTTGGCTTCTTATAAAGACAAGAATAAATGGTAGTATCATCAACTAACAATGCCACCTTAGATGTGAGAATATCTAGAAGATCATTAAAATAAATTAAAAAGAATATTGGGCCAAGGATAGAACCTTGAGAAAAAACAAAAAGTGACAGGATATGAAGAAGAATGCTATCCATCAAGGAAATCAACTTTAATACTACGATTGGTAAGAAAGGATTCAATAATCTTAAAGATGTTACCTGATATACAGTCAGAAGGAAGCTTAGGGAAAAGACTAGCATGCCAAACTTTATCAAAAGTTTTAGAAATGTCAAAAGCAATAAATATCCTTCACCTCTCCACATCTATCTAATGCATGATAAAATGCATGCATGATAGCGGTCGGCTATTACTGTTAGCAAATCAGCCGTCTGAGAATAGCAGGTTTTGGCATTAGACAAATTTTTTTTACAATAATTTCTAGAAATAGTAAACAGACATCTGTTTTCTGGAGAACTGCTTTGCTGATAGATATAGAAACAATGGTTTCGATTGGCAATTGCAAAACAATTGAATTGAAGAAGTTACATAAGAAGCTTATTTGTGAGCAGGAAGACAAAAGATTTCTACTCAAGGGCCATCACAAAAAAAATCATGAAAGGAGTCCCGCTAGCTTTAAGGTAGTTGTGAGAGGTGCAACAATATGCGGATTCTGTTGATGAAAAAGAATAAGATAATAGTTTAGAGAGATCAAACTGTAATCTAAAGCACTGACTAGGTTCAGAAACAAGACATAAGTCGAGTGGAGAAGGTAAATGATTTGGGTTGTCTGGAAAGCGAGTTGGAAAATTGACTACTTGAGTTATAGATTTAGAAAGGCAAAAGTTGTCAGCCTTAATGCCTGCAGAGTCACTGACACTAGAGCCAAACCATTCAGTGTGATAAGCATTAAAGCCACCAACAACAACAATACTGGCTGAAGAATAAAGAGAAAGGGCTTGGTCAATTTGAGCAGAAATAATATTAAAAAGTACAGTCTTGAGATAAAGGAGTGCGATATAAAACATGTGACTATTGGAATCATTATGAATTAAAGGAAGATAACCATTAACACTAAGATTACAAGATGAGTCAGCCGAACTTGAATTATTCTTACAAAGAGCAAGTAGGTCTAGTAAACTTTGCAAGAGATAAGAATCAACAGAAGAAAAGTTACTTTGAAGATCAGGAGTATTAGTGAATGATAGATTTAGAAAACTTGGTGAAGACGCTGGTTTTATGAGTTTTATGGTTTTATAGTTTTTGGTACTTTAGTCATTTCTAAATTTGTTAAAGAACTTGACTCAAAGCACAGATAGGACTCAGAGCACTATTTAATAGCACTAGCAATTGCCTCATTACTATTAATAAACCTTAAGCAGTAACAAAGGGCTCCAAATGCCGCCTCAACAACGCACACTAAAAGTACAATCAGGGACATCATCCATGAGCAACATGGCACTATATATATATATATATATATATATATATATATATATATATATATATATATATATATATATATATATATATATATATATATATATATATATATATATATATATATATATATATATATATATATATATATATATATATATATATAGAAGAGAGAGAAATATAATTAAAGTTGCTTTTTATCAACGCTATATGATTTGCAAATAATGATTTATAAATATGTTTGTCATAATAGCATTAATAATTTGCATACAAAAATATTTTACAAAAATTAAGAATAAAACAGTTATATTTATGTCACATTCTATAAAACCTTTACTTATATAACATATTTACATAAACTATGTATATCCATACAAATAAAGTATGAATATTTAATTTATTTACATATATTTTTTGTCAATGTTATAATTTTATACAAATGTTAGAAAAATCCTCTAAATGTCGCAATCAAGGAAAATAGAAAAAAATTAATGCGTTGAAACATGAATCAAGGACACAGAAATTCAAGGGCAGTAAACAGGTGGAAACACTGGTGGAAATTCTTCTATTTCATTATCATCATGAATTAACTGAAGTTGTAATTCATTGTCATTAGACTGGACAGGAAATACAATTTTCTCACATGTTATTTTAAGAAGGTTTAGAATACAACCAATAAAAGCTGCAATACCAGCAGCAGCTATAAGATAAAATCCAATATCAAGAAAACAGGTTACTTTAGTCACTTTTAGATTATTCGCATCAACTGAAATCCAATAACATATGCACATTATACTGATGGAAAGTAAAACTAAAAATATATATATATATATATAACAGTTATAACATTTATAAATTGCTTATTTATATACTATATATATATATATATATATATATATATATATATATATATATATATATATATATATATATATATATATATATATATATATATATATTGTAAATTATAAATTAAAAATACATGCATAATATTCATTACAGTGTGCAAATTTCCCCCCAACTATGCAGAAAAAATATATCAAGATACAAACTAGAATAAGTAAACATTAAATGATTATAAAGCTGTCACAATTATTGGTGTGATTATAAAGCTATATATCACTCATATTTTTCATTATAACAATTCGATAAGCTTTTTTTAACCTCCAGCATCAATTATTTGTTTCAAAATGCAAGAATAAAACTAGAAGGGTACACTCATAAATTAAACTCACATATTGAGTAACTGGAACTCAAACATCTTTTTACATCTATCTGCTAAAGTACTTCAAACTTTTTATATTTTTTTGAAACATAATACAACAATACCTTAATATAAGATGTAGAGAATTAAACACTTGCAAAGGCTACTGAAAATCAAAGTGAATATCTAATGTTGTCTGACAACATTTGGCTTTAAATATAGTTATTTTTAAAATTTATAGTGTCCGTAACACCTTTAAGCGGATATTCATTTGAAAAAAAGGCAGATCTTAAATTAATGCAAAAAAATAGCAAAAATTTTTTTACTTGAATTTCCTCCTTCACTGTTTGCCACTTCTCGGCAAGGGAAATTTTGTTAGTACAAATTAGTTTTTAACGCCTAAAGGGCTTAAATTAATGCAAAATAATCTAATTCTAAAAATTAAAAAAAAAAATTTAACCTCTCTCTCCTCCACTCCTTTCTACTGTTATGTGGTAAGGTAAGTTGCATTAATACAAAACTGTATCCAGGCCTCAGTGGGAATGGTGAGCTATCAATAGCTCTGCCTGATCACAGTTATAAATTTTTGTTGTTTGCTTGCACAAGTTGCCCACAGTTTCTTAGATACTTTAAATACATGCTAAAAGAATTAAAGCCATGGGCAAGTTGTCACAACAAAGTCTTATACCCATGGTCAGGTAGAGCGATTGATAGCTCGCTTTTCCTGCCGAGACCTGTGTATCTATTGTACATTTGTTTGTAATTACTATTTTTTTAACATATCTTTCATATTAAAATAATCTCATAAAATTCTTGTTTCGTTGAGTTTAAAATAGCTTAAGTTATTGTTATAATTTAAAGCCTAAGTTGCAGTTTGTAATGCGCAAGTATTTAATACTAATACAATATTACTTTAATTAATTAAAATCTTAAAATCTTTGAACATTCTCATTTGATTTGACTTTTCAATCTTTAATTTTTGTTTGTTCATTTAATAACAAAAGCATGTGCTATTATAACTATTACCCAGTTTTTTGTTTACTCTCTTAAAGTTTTATCTAATTCATCGCATTATATATCTTAGCATTATTTATAGCTAATTAAACTTTTTGTTATGTATTTATTACTTTTTTTCTTCTTTAGTTTACTCGATGCTTATGATTTTCATAAATACTTTCATACAGGGCTGTTCCAAGCCTGGGGACCTGGGGACCTGGGGCAAAATTAAGTATTAAAGCTCCAAAATCTAAATGTCATCTATACATTCACTTTGTAAATATGATTGTATGAACTTTCAGATATTTAACAAGTATTTAAAGTGGTCTCTAAATCATAGGAGTCTTGGAATAAATTATCCAGTTGTTGGAGCAGCCCTTCTCTCTTGTTTTTCTCCATTATTATTGAAATGATATGTTAAAAAATAGAAAAGGAATATAAATTACTTTATTATTTTTATTACAATTTATTTCAAAAAAATTTAATTATTCCCATACTTCAACTAAATCTTTTTTTTAAAAGCAATTTAGTTGACTTTTTACCGACTTGGTCGCTTTTTACCCACTTAGTCGCTTTTAAAAATGAATTAGTTGATTTTAGTCGACTTTAGAAAATATATTATTCGATTAAGTCATCAGTCAAATTATTTAAAAGTTGTAACAACACTATGTTTTATACAGTTTATATCATTAAAGGGATCCTTAAGTGCTCCTAACATATGATCTCATATGGAAGAGCATTAAAAAAAAATGTAAGTTTTTTTTCTTTTTCACTAAATTGTAATAATAAATGCATGCTAACAAAAAGCAATTGCCGAAATCACTAAAAAACAACTCCATTTTGATTTTATTTTTTTACCAGTGAAACTCCATTGTTAGTTGTTAAAAATCACGTAAGTACGTCACAACAACTTTAGAATATCTACTTCGATTTTCAAGTAAAAAAAAGTTGTGATTAAATAGTTAAGTTTCAATCAAGTTTATTTCATTAGTTTTGCAAAAACATTATAATAGAATTCGGTTGAAAGACGTCGTTTAAAAAAAAGTTATTAAGTAATAGTTTTAAATAGTTTGAACTTATAAAAAAGTTTTACAGGGCTCGTATAAAGCGTATCGCAATTGCTTTTAACACTTTCGCGATTAGTTTTTTCTTAAAAAAAGTCTTTTCGTGATTCGTTTTTTTTTTTTTTGGTTGTTTAATTACTTTTTTTCTAGCTTAGCATTTTTAGTAGAAATTCTTAAAAGTAATGTTTTTATCATAAAGAACGTCACACAAAACTTATTATTCTGAATAGATTGATTTGCTCTTTCGCTCAGAGATTTTCTTTCAACGTAAAACATTTTTGAATTTAAATTACTTTAAATCTCTGCCTGGAAAATTTTTAAAAGGTCGTTAAAGCAAAAAGTTGAAAAGGGAAAATACGTTAATTCAAATTTTTTCTTCATTCTAACAAAACAGCCTGGTTTTTATCTTTGTTTATCAAAACTTCATGTTTAAAATAAGGCTTAAAAACGCTAGAGCAAAAAAATTGCCAACTTTTATTTGGATTTTTATACTGTTTGAAAAAAAAACTAATAAAAAAGAATTAATTATTATTATTATTAATTCTAATAATTATTAATTAATTCTTTTTTATTAGTTTTTTTTTCAAACAGTATAAAAATGCTAATAAAAACCAGCAATTTTTTTACTTTACCGTTTTTAAGCCTTATTTTAAACATGAAGTATAATTCGATTTATTAAACCAAATTTTTTTGTTTCACTTTTTATTGGAAAACAATTGAAATAGAAAAATTGAATAAAAACATCAACTTAAAAACCATTTAAATGAAAAACTTAACTATATTTAAACTTTTATTAGTCCTTTATTCAAGATTACAAGATCAACAAACCTGGTGGGAAATGAGCTAGCGACTAGCCAGCGAATATCTAGCTAGTTGCTACCTATGGATAAAAGACGCATTTAAAAAGTAATATAGTTAGTTATACATGTTTTACATGCTTTAAACATATTTTTTCATTTAGCTATCTTTATCCCAACCAGGAGCGTTGTTTATCGAGACTGAAAGTTCTAAATATATCATTTGTTTTTTTATTTTGCGAAAAAAGGGCTTTCCCATCTGCTATGTCACAAGCCCTCTACATACATTTTTAATACCGGTATTGAGTCAAACCAATACCTGTATTTCGGTACTTGAAAAAGTCGGTACTACCTGTATACCGGTATCGGTACTACCGGTATACAGGTAGTGTCTACGCGCAAGAGAGCAAATGGTCATACTTATATTTAAAATTTAGCATGACATTTTATGGATAACTCTTAAAAAATGGCCTTAAAAAAAAAAAATCACAAAAATATTTTTATAAAGCAAAAACTAATTGCGAAGGTACAAAAAACAATTGCAATTTTCAATCACCATATGCTTAATTCAAGCCCTGAAAGGTTTTATTATCATCTTATATAAATAATGGGTGGTAAAGAAATAGGGAAATTTGCAAGATGTAATTTAATTGATTATACATAAAAAAAAAAATTTTTAGAATTTTTTTTACCAGAGGTTATGTTTCCAAGAGAATTATTCCAAACAAATAATAACCCGCGATTACTTGTCCCACACAAGTCTAGTGTAAACTGAAGTACACTGCTAATAATTGCTAGAAATGAGAGTCCTGCACAAATTTGGAGTTTTTCGACAATACTCACATTCCAGCATCCTAAAAAAATTTTAATGTTTTAAAAAACAGTTAAAGTGGCAGTAACACACCATTTTAGATGAAGTTAAAATGGCAGTAATACCAATTTTTGATGAAGTTAAAATGGCAGTAACACACCGTTTTTAATGATGTTAAAATTATAATTCTCAATTAATAACTTGTATTATAAAAAATTAAATAAAAATTGATATCTTTAAAGGGACAACTAAGTCCCGAGACATGTTATGTTCATATTAAAGAAAATGTTAAAAAAAACGTCTGAGCAAGATTTTTTTAATTAAAACTAACTAATAAATGTATACCAAGAAAAACAAATCTTGTTGTTTTAGTCGAAGCTGGTTTTCTCCATTTTCAGCGGTATTTTGAGTATGTAAAATAAACGCGATTTTCCAGGCGCATTATACAGACTTGATAATTTATTCAAGCGCGTTTAATTCATAGGAGTTTTAGTGCATGACGTCATAGATTTTTTGTTTGTTTGTTTAAAACACAGATTGTTATTTTTTACATTTAATTTCCAAATCATATTCATTTTTATTATATTTTAAAGTTCTAAAATGTGTTTGTAAAACAAAATTAAAAACAAAGTAAAATTAAAAATAAAATTAAAAACAAAAATAAAATAAAAAACAAAATAGTATTTTATTTGCGCAACTTTTTTTAAATAACCGTCTAGACCACGTGTATTTTGATTTCTTTTGTTATAAGTTTTTCTTTCAAAATATTAGATAAAATAATTTTTAACCTAAATAATAATGCACTTTTATTAATTTACTTTGTAAATATTAAAAAAATTATTAACACATTTTTTCTCTGATTTTCAAAAATGTATTTTTTGTTATTGAGGCGATCTTATTTCATTATTTATATTTCCATTATTATAACATCCAATATATATTATGGCGGAGGCTTAAAAATTAAAAAGTTAATATATATTAATTTTTATTTTACAAACATACATGGAAACATAATTAACTTGAATGTTCTTAAAACATCTTGCGGAAGAATAAAAAGAATATTCGCGAACACTAAAAACCCGCCAAAGTTGCGAACAAACTAATTCTATTGTTTCAAAAAATACGCTGACTAAGCGAAATAAAGTTCTAGAGTATTCTGTTGAAATGTTTTAGGAATTGTATTATACGATTTGTTGCATTTTGAGATATATAGCATAAATTTTTTTAAGAATATATTATCAAACGAACTATTACTTTAATTTTTATATCTTTTCTTAGTGCTTGGTTTAATTAATTGTTCGTTAGATTTGTAAAAAACTAATGAACAATTAATAAAATAAACTTTTAATAAAATAAGTAACTATAGTTAGCTATTTTATTATAATTTAATAGTAAAATTTTTAAAGAATTTCTAGAATGTTTCCAATGACGTCATGAATTAAACGCGCTTGAATAAATTATCAAGTCTGTATAATGCGTCTGGGAAATCGCGTTTATTTAACATACTCAAAATACCGCAGAAAATGTAGAAGACGAGCTTCGACTAAAACAACAAGATTTGTTTTTCTTGATATACATTTATCAATCAGTTTTAATCAAAAAAAACTTGCTCAGACGTTTTTTTTTCATCCTCTTTAAAGGGATCCCAAACTCCCAACACATGTTGTGTTCATATTAAGATAATGTTATATAAAAAGGTTTGAACCAAATTTTCTTGATGAAAAATAAATAATGAATGCATACCGTGAAAAACAAATGTTGTTGTTTTTGCCGAAGCTTGTCTTCTCCATTTTTTTCAACCACTCGGAGTCTTCAAATTTTGTGTCGCAATCTACAGACTTTGGTAATTCCTTTGAAGGGTATTTAATTCATAAAAGTTTTAGTATTTGACATCACGGTAGATTTTTAACAAAGGAAACTCTGGAAATATTTTTATTTATTTTTAGTCGAAGTTTTTTTGGTTATTTGTTTAGTTTTTTTTTTTTTTTTTTATACTTTTAATATTTAAAAAGATATTAAAAACCTTAATTATTTTATGCTGGTTCGTTGCTATAAATTGTTATTGCACCATATATTTAATGTTCATAAATTATGAATATTTATTCAATCAAGACTCTGATAAAAAAAAATGTTTTACATTAATTACCCGTATAAAATTATTATCTCAATTATAAGACTCTGATATATAAATGTTTTACATTAATTACCTGTATAAAATTAGTAACAACATTTTTATTTGGTTAGACGATATTTTGTCTCAATTTGCTTGGGGAACGAAAAAAATTAGTTTGAATAATCACGTTGAAATATATTTAAAACAAATTATTTAAATGACTTAAATCTTTTTATAACAAAAGTAGGTAAAAAATAAATAACTAAATAAAAAGTTCAACATTAAACATCTTTTTTTTGTTATATTGCAACTGTAATTATTAAAATATTAACTTTAACTATATTTACTTATTATTTAGAACGACTTAGCAATAAATAAAAAGCCTCTAAAATAATGTGATATTGTGTTAATTTATTCTAAGACCCTAGGAACGTATTTGTTCCTATAGTATGTAAAATATGTTAGAGTAAAAACAAAATTTTATTGTGTGACATTCAGAACTACCTGAATTTTGTGCGAGAAAGTCAGACGTCACATCGTCTATTGTTTAGTAAAATTTTCATTAGATATTTTCACAAATTACGGCACATAAATTGGAAAATACCAAATATAATGTTTTTTGATGCGCGTTGCGATATTTTAACAATTTAAATTACTATCCGCCTTGAGTTGTTGCCATTAATTAATGTGGTGATTATTGCGTTAATTAATAATAATTTGTCTGTATTTTTGTTAAATGTTAATTGTATAAAACGGGCAAAAATATACGTACTTCATGTTTTCAATTTGATGGTTATAAAGTATTGAACAGTAAACTTATTATTTAAAATTCATAATCCCGGCTTGTGCTGTTATTGCTGTTATTTATTTTTGCGCATTAGCCATAACAACATTAAAACTTTCGTATCTGATACTACTGACAACTGTATTGTTTGGTGTGTTCTTGTTCTTTTTTTTCATAACCTTAACAGGTTCTAATTGGTATGGAGTTGCCGACATTTCAAAAGTTTCATTATCAAAAATCAAATGCAAAATAAAATGATTTTTTTTTATCCATATCCAATTTAGCAAGTTCAGCAATTTAAATTTAATCAACATAATCAAAAAATTTTTATAATAAAAAAATTTAACAGTTTATCAAAAATCTCTAATTAAATGAAAGCAATTGCTTGTAATTACTTTTTCTCGACGGAAAAACAAAAAACTTCATGGCGTAAAAATGACCAGAGATTTTAGAAAATAGTTTTGATTGTTTAATGTAAGATTTAGAATATATAATACTGCGCTCTCTTGCACAAAAACGAGAGACCGTATATATAATGTTCTATATAATGTAAAATACTCATAAGAAAATCATAAGATTGGTAAGTAAAGCTTTAATATTTGTTTTAATTTAAAAACAAAAGAAATATAAGTAAGATATATAAATCGAAAAATTATTAAGATATCTGTAAAAAACAAGTTGCTCCTATAAAATAAAAATAATTTATCATTTTTTCTTTTTACAAATTTTTTTTTGCGATGTTTACAAAAATAATACAAATAAATTTGTTTTGCTGTATGTTAAAAAATACTACAGTAGAAAAACGCAGCTTAGTTTAATTACACTTTTCTTTTATTAAAAGTATACCGTGACATCAAATACTAAAACTTTTATGAATTAAACGCGCTTCAAAGGAATTGCCAAAGTCTGTAGATTGCGACGCATAATTTGA
>NC_061158.1:12229034-12276534 GCF_022113875.1 Hydra vulgaris | reverse complement strand
CAAATATTAAAGCTTTACTTACGAATCTTATGATTTTCATACGAGTGTTTTACATTATATAGAACGTTATGTATACGGTCTCTCGTTTTTGTGCAAAAGAGGAACTTTTTTCTAACTTCTCTGGTTATTTTTACGCTATGATATTTTTTCTTTTCCCCTCGAAAAAAAGTATTAACAATTAATTTCATAAACTGACAGTATTAATTAGAGATATATGATGAATTGTTAACTTTTTATATTATAAAAATTTTTTGATTACGCTGATTTATTTTAAATTGCTAAATTTGCTAAATTGGATACAGATAAAAAGGAAATATCATTTTATTTTACATTTGATTTTTCATAATGAAAGTTTTAGAATGTCGGCAACTCCATACCAATTAGAACCTGTTAAGGTTATGAAAAAATTCAAGAATACACTAAACAATACAGTTGACAGTAGTATCAGATATGCAAATTCGTGAAAGGATTTGTGAGATCTTGGTTTTGCATTAAAGGAACAATTAATAACAACACAAGTCGGCATTATAAATTTTGAGTATTAGTTTACTGTTCAATATTTTAAAACCATCAAATAAAAACATGAAGTTTGTATATTTTCGCCCGTTTTATACAACTAATATTTAACAAAAATACGGACAAATTATTTTTATATAACGCAATAATTAACACATTAATTAATGGCAATAATTCAAGATAAATGGTAATTTAAATTGTCAAAATGTCATAACGCGCATTAAAAAACCTATTATATTAGGTATTTCCCAATTTGTATCGTATTTGGCATTTGTCTCTTAACATGAAAAATTTTAAAACACAACAAATACAAATTTTCAAGCAATTTTCTCTTCCAATTTTCATTTATTCAAAGAAAAGTTACTATTAAACTTTTATTTCTCTAATCTAAAAAAAGAATGAGTGACGCAAAAATAAAAAAATAAAAATATTCTATACAACTCTTTTATTCTTTCGAAGTTTAATTACGCAAAACTTTTCTTTCTCTTTTGTTCTACTCTTATAAAAAGAGCGAGCGATGAAATAAAAACTTTTCTTTCTTAACATAAATTTATACTTAGAGATAAAATTAAATTAGAAATAAAGCAACAATGAACAAAGCAACTAACAGATTAATCTGGGACTATTTTGATATTAATGAAAATAATCAACATAAACAACATTACCAACAGCAATTATCAAATAAACAACACAATATCGCATAATTTTAGGGGCTTTTTATTTTTATTGCTTAGTCATTCTAAATAATAAGTAAATTTAGTTCAAGTTAATATTTCAATATTTACAGTTGCAATATAATAAAGAAATGATGTTTAATGTTGAACTTTTTATTTAATTATTTATTTTTTGCCTATATTTGTTATAAAAAATTTTTAAACCCCCGTCATTAAAATATTTTGTTTTGATTATATTTTAAATGATTATTCAAACTAATTTTTTTCGCTTGACGTCCCGAACTTCATGCAAAGCAAATTGAGACGAAATGTTATCTAACCAAATAAAAATGCTTTTACAAATTTTATACCGGTAATTACCGGTACTTTTATACCGGTAATTACCGGTAATTACCGGTATAAAATTAGTGAAAGCATTTTTATTTGGTTAGATAACATTTCGTCTCAATTTGCTTTGCATGAAGTTCGGGAAGTCAAGCGAAAAAAATTAGTTTGAATAATCATTTGAAATATAATCAAAACAAAATATTTTAATGACGGGGGTTTAAAAAATTTTTATAACAAATATAAAAACAAAAATGTTTTACATTAATTATAATTAATGTAAAACATTTTTTTATCAGAGTCTTGATTGAGATAATAAATATTCATAATTTATAAACATTAAATATATGGCACAATAACAATTTATAGCAACGAACCAGCTTAAAGTATTTGAGGTTTTTAATATCTTTTTAAATGTTAAAAATAGAAAAAAAAACTAAACATATAATCAAAAAAATTTCGAATAAAAATAAATAAAAATATTTCCAGAGTTACTTTTGTTAAAAGTCTAAGTGACGTCAAATACTAAAACTTTTATGAATTAAACGCGCTTCAAAGGAATTGCCAAAGTACAATACTTTGGCAAAAACAACAACATTTGTTTTTCACGGTAAGTATTCATTATTTATTTTTAATCAAAAAAAACTTGGTTCAAACCTTTTTTTTTAACATTATCTTTAATATGAACACAACATGTGTCGGGAGACTATAATTAGTCAATGTATATACAACCCACTATGCTTATGTGTATATAAGTTAATTTACATACACTTTGTTATGTCAATGGCTATATGAGTGGATATATATACACCTATGGCTATCCATGTACATTTTGCATGAAAATAAAGATAAAAAAATAAACAAAAAAGATAAGTCAATTAATAAACATAATAGATAAAACTTGAGCATTTAAATATTACCATCTGAGTGTTTAGACTGACTTCCAAATATAATATACAATCCTAAATGCTCAGTTGAACATAGTGCACCTTCTAAACGAAACCAATTAGGTTCAGCCATTGAAACAATATATAAGCCAGTAGCAACAAGTCCAAAAAAAGCTGAAGGTATATTTCTTGAAACTTCTGGTTTCCGTACTCCTAATCTGTAATGATTGTTTCGACCATTGATAACATTTTGAAAGCCTAATCTTTGGTTCATACCCTCAAATATAATTTAATTAAATAATTCTGTCAAAAAATATTGTTTTAAAGTATCTATTACTGTAGGGGTGCATATAATGACACTAATAATACATTATAAAAAATAATTATTAAAAGTTAAGCTTTAAAAATTTACACACTTTTCAAATAAAATAACACTTTTTAAAATTTCTTTTTAAAACTTATTTCTATAAGATAAAGAGCCAATATTTTATATTTTATTATATTCAAAATGTTGCTTTAAAGGTCACTACATCTATATATAATCAACAGAATTCCATATAAGGCTAAATACGCAAAGATATATAATATAATATATATATATATATATATATATATATATATATATATATATATATATATACATATATATATATATATATATATATATATATATATAATATATATATATATATATATATATATAAATTTGTAAACAAAGAAAATACAACTTTTTATGGTACTAATAGTTTCATGCCTAAAGGCAATCATTTTGACATAAAGAGGTTACCATAAAACATAGAAATGAGGTCAGCTTTATACCATGGTGTCACTTGGGTGAGGGGGGGGGGAATGCCATTTGAGTTTTTGCAGACATAAAAAAAAAAAAAAAAAAATGAAGTTTTTCAAGTTTTCATAAAATATGCAAAGTTAAACATGCTTGTGAAGAGTATGTTAAAGCGTGAAATATATTTTGTGATCGTCATAATAGTATAAAATAAGTAATTAATTTTTAAAAAAACACGATGTTTTTTATTCTTGACATGTTTCATAATATTTTATTTACATTTTCAAAAGATTATTTTACAATAATAAAACTCTGAAATAAATATTAAAAAATAGAAGTCTTTACAGAGAAATAATAACGGACAAAAATTTACATAATAAACCAATATATTTATTAGAAAATAACTCGGAAAATAACCAATCAAAATAACTAACTGAATAAATCAAAAATAAATAAAATTTTACAAAACATGTCAAGAATAAAAAACATTGTGTTATTTTAAAAAATAATTACTTATTTTATGCTATTATGACGATCACAAAATATATTTCACGATTTAGCAAACTCTTCATAAGCAGGTTTAACTTTGCATATTTTACGAAAACTTGAAAAACTTCATATTAAAAGCAACAAAGCTCACTTAGACATAAACTTTTTAAAAAATTGCAAGCTATTTAAAGTCTATCCAAAATATCTTGGATTCAACGTACCACATGCAAATTATAATGATATAATCTTGATTAAAAAGCGATTGCTTAAAAGTGTTTTACATAAAAGAATAAACGAAAAGAAGTTACTGGACAAAGAACTGGAAAATCTAAAATCTCAAGTAAGAAAAAACTGTTCAACTTTGCAATGGTATCTTTTAACTATGGTAATCAATAACAATATAAAAAAGAAAGAAATTTCAATAATTAAAACACACGAAAAGAAATTATGTTCCCTCACAAAATCAGTAGGTCTTCCTTTTAAGCACCAAAATGTTATTCAAATTTATCCTCATATATGTTACAACATGATAAACTTGATTTATTAAACAATGGTTTCGCTTTGCCACCAGCATTTATAAAAAAGACGGATATATCTGCTCAATTTGATTGTATTTTGCAATTTCTCAACATCCAACTAAAAAACAATAAATCAAAACCTCAACTTAAAAGTGAACTTTCCTTTTTGGCTAACAATTATGTATACAAATACACTCCATCTAAAAATTGTCTGAGAAAACATAAAATATTAAAAAGACTTCGGAATAATGAGAGCATTGTTATAACACAACCCGACAAAGGAAATGGTAAAATTGTACTTATAAAGTTGATTATATAAATTTATTACATAATATTATAAGTAATAAGACTAACTTTAAAGAATTAAAATAGGATCCAACTATAAAAAGAGAAATATCTTTACAAGGGTATCTTAGAAAACTTTATAAGCTTTAATGTTTTGAAAAAGACATTTACACTAAAATCTATCCTGTAGGATCTCAACCTGCAAGAATTTATACATTCCCTAAGATACATAAAGTTAGTAAAGATAGTTCAAAAATTCAGTTTAAAAAATTACTTCAGATTTCCAAATCCGGTTTACATTTTTTATTTGACGGAAAATATTACGATCAAACGGATGGTGTTGCTATGGGTTCTCCATTAGCGCCCATCTTAGCTAATATTTTTGTCGAATTTCATGAACAAACATGGATCAATAACTGCTCCTTTACAACACCACTATTTTATAAGCGGTATGTGGGTGATAAAATTGCCATTTTTAATTCTGAACATGAAGCTCAAGAATTTTTCAAACAACTCAAAAAACAACATAAAAATTTGAAATTTACTATGGAAAAAGAACAAGATAAACAAATTGTCTTTTTAGATGTACTTATTAAAAAATCCAATTCATTATTGACTTCAGTTTATCACAAAAAAACATATACAGGTCTTTTACAAAAAATTTTATTCCTTCTTGCTACAAATTTGGACTTGTTATCATTATTATTATTATTATTTATTATTATTTAAACTCAATTACAGTTGAACAACTTTGCCTTTATAAATACAATATCTTTATAATTTATATAAAATCAGTAAACTTTTTTGTTCTTTTATTTCCGGTTCCTCTTCCACTGCTTGAGTAGTATATGCCAATGGTATAACGCGTTAGATATATTAAGAGACAACTCCGTTAAATAAGTTGGCCCCTATAATATCGAAGCCTTTACTACCTTGTCGGTTTGGCGCTTTTTTAATGATAAGGTTCAAGTCACCGTTGAATTTAAACATTTTAGCCATTGATGGATGACATACTCCCGACAATGCCGACTTGACTACTCTTGTTGCATGAACATTTCTTCTTTCCCCCAAGGTGCACAGCTTTAGTTCGTCCAAAAGGGGAGCCAAATGAGTGTTTCTTGGTTTATGACAGATGATACGGGCACACTGCTTTTGTATTATGTCAAGTCTCTTTAGTTGCGCTTTGGATTGACCTAGGTATAATATACTGGCATATTCTAATTGACTCCGTATAAGTCCTTTATAGGCTATATTTAAAAGTTCCCTCGGAAGCCTGACAGATGCTTTTGCTAATAATCCCATACTAGAGTGGCATTTTTTAACGGTTGTATCAATTTGTTCTTTGAATTGGAGATGTTGATCTATAGTGACTCCTAATAGCTTAACATGAGTTACTGGTTGAACCTCAGTATTTTAATGTGTAGGTTATCAGGAAGTCTTTTTCTCGGTGATTTGAACACTATCAGTATTGTTCATTGTTTGATTGATCGTACATTTAAAATTAATAATACTTGGGTTGGTTTTGATAAAGATATTAAGAATCTATCATTACTTTTACTAAATGATAAATTTCCACAAAAATTATTGACTCTGAAATCAAATCCAATATTGAAAAGAAAATGAACCCATCTGTTTCTAACATTGTTAATAGCTTAAATATAAGATACTTTAAGCTTCCGTACATTGGAATATACTCTAATTATACTAAAATGAAAATTTCAAAAATTGTTCATAAATATTGCATATATTCAAACACTTAAATTTATCTGTTAATTGCAAAAATCTGGCTAACTGTGATTCTTTTGAGATTTTAGATAATGCCCCAACCAAACACAAATTAAAGATAAAAGAAGCCCTCTACATTAAATGGAAAACTCCCTCACTTAATAAACAAACTTCACAATATGCTATAAACTAATCTTTTTAATTTTACTGTCAGTTTATCATTATTTTTTTTTTTTTTGACAGTTAGTTATTTTGATTGGTTATTTACCCAGTTATTTTCTAATAAATATATTGGTTCATTATGTAAATTTTTGTCAGTTATTATTTCTCTGTAAAGACTTTAATATTTATTTCAGAGTTTTATTATTGTAAAATACTCTTTTGAAAATGTAAATAAAATTTTACGAAACATGTCAAGAATAAAAAACATTTTGTTATTATAAATATATATATATATATATATATATATATATATATATATATATATATATATATATATATATATATATATATATATATATATATATATATATATATATATGTGTGTGTGTGTGTGTGTTTAAACAATTTTAAAAATGTATTCTACAAAAAAAAAAATGCTCAATGTTCTTAAAAGAACAGAGCAATTATTAATTAGTAGAAAATCACTTGACAAATTTTTTTCATCAATAAAGACTCATCAGAAATGCATATATATGGGTCAATCAGTGCCAAGTGGTGCAAATTTTAATGAGGTCCTTCATGGACCATCTCAAATTTTATTGAAATTTTTTTATTTTGTACATGTATATGTTATAAGCATGTTTTGAAAATTTTAGATCAATATCTAATATGGTTCTTGAGAAAACGCTATTTAAGTAGTGGGCTATTTTGCATAAAACTTCACTCTACAAGAAAAAAGGTTTTTTTCATCATTTTTAACAGCCAATAACTTTTGAACAATTTAGTTTTATACTTCAGTTATTATAAGATAGCAAGTGTGCTGTAAATACTTTGGAAAAAGAAAAAAATTTTAATTCTGGCATCTTAATTTTTTCCATAATGGCGGGCTAAAGTTAAGATTTTTGTTTTTAAATTATTTTTTTTTGTGATTTTAATGATCTTAATCTTGAAAACTAATTAAAAGATTAATACAAATCAAATTGCCTGCTGATCTACATGTGGTGGATAAACATTTTTAAAAAAATCAGTTGATTAAAGAGCTGCATTTAAAAGTTATAGGTCTCCAAAATGAGTCGGATCAAGATTTTTGTAAAATTGATCTGTGATGCAAAGCATCTGTTACCTAAGATGGCACTTTTTTTTTTTTCATAAATTTTTTATACGCATCAATTAAAGAGTGTTAATTTATAAAAACCAAAAAAATTAATGGGCATTTATTTATAACCCCCAAAAGGTAGTCTCTAAAAGTCAGGTAAATTTTCCATAAAAAATTATTACTTTTTAAAAGTTAAGTTATTGTTTCATTTAATTCTATATTACTAGTATGTCAATCTAAAAAGTACTAATAAAACCAAATAAATTGTTGTATTTTAGAACTAATTAATAATAAGTAATATGCCTGAGCTTTCTACTTGCTGTATTGGTAAAGCATTAAATGAACAGTGCTATCTATCTAAAAAAAGTAAACGCTATCAAGAACTGTCTACACTAAACCAAGAGCTTATTTCTTTGAGAAGCAAAATAAATCATATAGATTTTATTTGTAGCTATCACAAGAAAGTTTACTGGTCGAGGTATGAGAATGAACATCGCAGGTATTGTTATAATTTGTTGAACAAGCACGCAAAAAAAGTAAAAAGTAAGTTTCAATATTTAATATTATAATTTAATAAAAATACCTTAATAACACTAAATAAATAAAAAAAACAATATTTAATAATTATTTCCGTTATTTTTTAGATTCTCTTAGAGTTATCAGTCTTTCATATGCCAAAGATTTCGGTTTAATACCTGGTCAAAAAATTTGCACTAGTAGCAGAAAAGTTCTGAATTGCAAACATAATGCAAAAGAAAATGAAGTCCAAGAAAAAGAAATTTATGTTGACAACCATACATTAAAAGAAGATCTTAATTCAAGTATTGCAAGTTTTGGATGCTCACCTCTCAAACTTGTTTCAAAAAAAGTTGCATATGGAAAGCGTAAAATTGATAGCGTAAGAGCTCATACACAAAAGCTGTTGCCAATGTGCTATGTTTAGAAATAGCTGCACTTGGTGGAATTGAATCACCCTCAAAAAAATGTTTGAAAAAAACAAACACAGATTTAGACAATATTATGACTCAAATTAAGTCAAAATTTGAAAAAACATTGTCAAATTCTGAAAAAATCAGACTTCTTACACTCACTCCAGACAGTTGGTCAATAGAGAAAACTCAGAAGTTTTTTTTGACTTCAAAAAGATCTGTAGAACAAGCCAGAAAATTAAGGAAAAAAAGTGGAATACTATCAAAACCTTCTTCAAAATTGGGTAGAAAACTAAGCAAAGATGTAATTACAGAGGTTGTTCATTTCTATGAATGCGATGAATATTCAAGGGTTTGTCCAGGAAAAAAAGAGTTTGTTTCAGTTAAAGTAGATAGTATAAAGCAACATATCCAAAAGCGACTTCTTCTAGTCAATATGAAAGAGCTACATATTGGGTTTAAAAAGAAATATAATTATCTTAAAGTTGGATTTTCAAAATTTTGTGAGCTAAGGCCCAAGTGGTGCATTCCTGTGGGTGGTGCTTCTGGTCTGCATGCAGTTTGTGTTTGCCAGTACCATCAAAATGTAAAGCTCCTTGTACAGAAAATTCCTGGAATTGCTTATTACAAAATCTTATTGAAATTAATGGTTTGTAGCATTGAAAATAGAGATTGTATGCTGCATAGCTGCGATAAATGTCCTGCTAAAAAGGTTTTGTTAGACTACATTGACACTGTTTACAGAAAATGAAATTAGTGAAGTTAACTTTTATCAATGGCAAAAATCAAATTACCAATGTACTTAAGTACCAGCAACTCTACCTTTAGATGAATTTATTGAAATGGTTTATGAACAGTTTATGAGAGCATCATTTTATATCCAAAAGTCAAGCCACCAACATTTGAAAACTAATTTAAAAGAAAATCAAGCTTTGGTTCTTCTTGACTTTGCAGAAAACTATAGTTTTCTAATACAGGATGCAGTGCAAGGTTTTCACTGGAATAACAGCCAAGCAACTGTGCACCCCTTTGTTGCGTTATTTAAAAAAGATGGAAAACTTGATAGTCAAAGTTATTGTGTTATATCAGATCATCTGAAACATGGAACAGATGCTGTTCATTGCTTTATCGGTAATGTTATTGATAAACTTAAACAATTACAAACATTTGAACACATTATCTATTTTAGTGATGGAGCTGCATCACATTATAAAAATTACAAAAATCTTATCAACTTATGCTACCATAAACACGATTTTGACATGACTGCAGAGTAGCACTTTTTTGCAACATCGCATGGTAAAAGCCCTTGTGATGGTGTTGGTGAAACAGTGAAACGTCTTGTTGCACGAGCCAGTCTACAATCACTAAACGATCCTATTGACACACCAAGCAAAATGTACAGCTGGTGTGTTCAACACGCCAAAGGAATATCTTTTTTTTTTGTTGACAAAGTTTCAATAGAAACACGTACTACAAACTTCAATTTGGAAGAGAGATATTGTTCTTGTTCTACAATACCTGGGACACGAAACCACCACAGTTTTATCCCAATGTCACTTACCTCAATAAAGATAAGAAGAGTCTCATTTGATATTATTTGCACTAATGTGGATTTTTCTACTTGCAGAATTTTTATTAATAAAATTTCAAGTTACTCACCAGGAGAATATGTGGCCTGCGTTTACGATGCTCAATGGTATTTAGGAAATATTCTTAGTATTTCAGAAGAGCATCAAGATCTTAATATGAAATTCATGAAAAAGTCTTTATGTAACAAGTTCACGTGGCCATGCAGAGATGATCTTTGTTGGGTACCTCTGATGCATATTTTAAGTGCAATCTCTTAAAGTCCAGTCAAACAATGGAAGATTTTATAGTATTGACTTAAAAGAAATCAATGAGATTATTTTATTATTTGAGAAATTTAACTTTTTGTAAATTTTATTAATTTTGTTTATTTTCTTAAAAACATTTTGTTTGTTTTTCATTAAAAAAAAATTGTATTATAAAGAGAGGAGGGGACAGAGGGGAGGAGACTTTATCTATTGGGATTTAAAAGTTCTTTATCAAAAGGGATTATAAGGCTATAAACATTGGTATTTTTTAATTGATATTTCATAATAAATAACATTATATAATTCAATGCATTTATTTATTATGTCAATTTCAGAATTTTATGGAAAATTTACCTGACTTTTAGAGACTACCTTTTGGGGTTATAAATAAGCGCCCATTAATTTTTTTGGTTTTTATTAATTAACAGTCTTTAATTGATGCATATAAAAATTTTTATGAAAAAAAAAAGTGCCATCTTAGGTAACAGATGCTTTGCATCACAGATCAATTTTACGAAAATCTCGATCTGACTTATTTTGGAGACCTATAACTTTTAAATGCAGCTCTTTAATCAACTGATTTTTTTTTAAATGTTTATCCACCACACGTAGATTAGCAGGCAATTTGATTTTTATTAATCTTTTAACTAGTTTTCAAGATAAAGATCATTAAAATCACAAAAAAAATTATTTTAAAAACAAAAATCTCAACTTTAGACTGCCATTATAGAAAAAGTTAAGATGCCAGAACTGAAATTTTGTTTCCTAATGTATACACAGCACACTTGCTAAATAATAATAACTGAAGCATGAAACTAATATATATATATATATATATATATATATATATATATATATATATATATATATATATATATATATATATATATATATATATATATATATATATATATATATATATATATATATATATATATATATATATATATATATATATATATATATATATATATATATATATATATATATATATATATATATATATATATATATATATATATATATATATATATATATATATATATATATATATATATATATATATATATATATATATATATATATATATATATATATATATATATATATATATATATATATATATATATATATATATATATATATATATATATATATATATATATATATATATATATATATATATATATATATATATATATATATATATATATATATATATATATATATATATATATATATATATATATATATATATATATATATATATATATATATATATATATATATATATATATATATATATATATATATATATATATATATATATATATATATATATATATATATATATATATATATATATATATATATATATATATATATATATATATATATATATATATATATATATATATATATATATATATATATATATATATATATATATATATATATATATATATATATATATATATATATATATATACATAAAAAACATGCCTAAAAAAAATTATTCTCAAAAAACCTGAAAATATTGACTTTTTTTATTTTCAGCTTAAAAACAATAGTTTTTATGCATTTATACCTAAAAAAATTATTTTTATAAAAAATTATTATCATTTTTAAATTTTTTATATAATTTTGCTTATTTTGAGTACCAGGTTGACATACTTTAGAAAAAGTTTTTTTTTTCAAAATATTAGGGACCCGTCAAATTTTTGAGGGCCTTGAGCTACCCCTAAAAATAATTTTTGTTCAAAAAAATTTTAAACCTAGTGTTTTTGCATTAGATAAAACACATTTAGGGGGTGTCAGCAGGTTTTTCTCAAAAAAGTTGTTTTATGGACCACCCTAATATATATATATATATATATATATATATATATATATATATATATATATATATATATACATATATATATATATATATATATATATATATATATATATATAATATATATATATATATATATATATATATATATATATATATATATATATATACAGATAATGATCCCTTTCAGTAAGGCATTTATTATTAAATTTACAACTAAATTTTTAATCTTTAATTAAATTTAATCTCAAGTCTTTAATCTATAATTAAGACTTTAATCTCAGAATTAAAAGAAATAAAATGAATAAAACAATAACAGATAATGATCTCTTTTCAGTATGGCATTCATTTTTAATTCACAATTAAATCATTAAATTTATAGAATTACAAGCTGTTTAGCTGTTTCAATTGCACAATCATGATTATTTTTGTGTTTTTGAAACTCTGTTAAATAACAATTTACTTGATAACAAATTTTCTGAGTATTACTCTGCAATTCATAGTATTACTCAGGAAATTTGTGACTAAGGTAGCAGACATGCTAAGCTATTTTTTTGCGATTTTATATAATTTGTAAAACTGGATATACCACCAGAGCTTTGTGAATTATTTCTACAATAAACTACTAAATAAAAGTAGTAACCATTATATAGTTTTATTTATTCCTAATTTTAGCTGTTTGCAAAATAATGAAGTTCGTGTTCAGCAATCCTATAATTGCAAAAACAGGTAACCAAGGTATCAATGAATCTGAAATCAATAAATTAGGATATTTTATTTCAAGCATGTTTAATATAGAACATTGTTGGTACACATTCACGATTTTACTCAACAACAGCATAATATAATTTGTTCCTAAACTGCATAAAAGTGTTGATCGTGTCTCCACAAATAAAATAATAAACAACAAAGCAATTGTGGGGAAGATATAAAAGATTTAAGATAAACCTGAAGCCAAAGCTGCTTCTTACCTCAAATTTTCTGATTGTATTAAATGCTACAAAAGAATTAATGAAAAATATAAACACAGTCTTGGTAGTTTCTATAATGAAATGGTTTTCTATAAAGAAAAGGTAATTTTAAAAAGAATAGTGATAATATAATAATCGCTGAGATTAGCTGATCTGGTAAAACTTTATCTCATAATATAGAAGAAATAGCAGGCACATTAAATAAACTAATTTTGAAAACAACATGGAGAAGATATTGCAATATACGCAATCAGACACATAATAATCATAAATATCAGACAAGATAAGTTAACAAAAAATCAAACAAAAACAATAAAAATTATGCAAAACTTAAAATAATTATTTTTCATTTTGAATAAATTAAAATCTTGACCAAATTTGGCCAAGAAAACATATTTATTTTGAAAGAAGGGTTATATATTTTTTATCCTCACATTTAAAAACATATTATTTAAAATTTGTATAAACTATATAATAAACTAACCCAGATTATAAAAAATATATGCTCTTAATTCAACAATATAAGATTTATATAAAAATGAAATTATATAAATTGAGTACAACTGCTTGTTTTTTTTTGTTCCAATTTAGTGCAACTATGTTTTATCAAAACAGCTTTTTTAATAAAGTAAAATCTAGTTAGTAACTCACAACGGTTCAAATGTGTGACAAAAAATAAAATAAAAAGTTTCAACTACAATGGTCTTTTTAGTCTAAATAAATTTATAAGTAGAAATGACTTGATATTTTGTATATTAGTAAAACCAATATTTACCTTATTAAGTTTTTGTAAGAAGTGTGTGACTACTGTACGCAAATGTTATTAACTTGCTGTACATTAATAAACACTTCGTAGTTGAAGCAAAATTACTTTTATTAGTTAAAACTTAACTATTTTTTGTATATAAACAAAAATACTTTTTGTATATATAATACAGGAACAGGTCCATCTGACAAAATAAAGAAAACACTTCAATTTAAGGGTTTTAGACATTATATTAGCAGTAAATTGTGAGATAAATTTATATATAACTTTAACTTTTTTTTACTAGCCATCTTTTCTTTTTTATTTCTTGATAATATATCATGATAATATCTCTAGTGACACCGTAAATGTTCCGAGATCTGCTGACCTATATATGGTAATTGTATGACGTTTTTCCTAAAGGGATTATGGCGCTCACCATTACTGTCGTTTTGAGTTTATTACAACTCATTTATTTTTCTTGTTCTATAGTCTAAATATGAAGTTATTATAAAAATTGTAAAAAGATATTGATTTTTATGTTATTACAATAATTCTATAAATACATATCTTGGCTTTGTCACTAGCTACTACATAACGACAATTCTATAGCTACTAGCAGTACCGTCGCTAGACATTTTGAAGGCGGGTGAAAAAATATTTTTACGCCTAAATCAAAATTAAATCAAATCAAATTTATTCTGAATAAAAGATCTTATATCAAGGATATTTACAAATATTACATATTACATATTAGTGATACTAATCTCAAGTAAACACCTATCAAATTTAATTATAATAAATAGTGATAATAAAGAGAAAAGTAAAAATCAGATAAAAGGTGATAATTATAAGAAAAGGAAGAAATAATAGTAACTGTAAAAGTTATATAACAATGTTAACCACAAAAATAATACCAACAACGAGAATATAAAAAATAACTATAAATCAAAATAATTTCAATAATAATAACAAGTTAATGATAATAATAGTAATAATATCAAAATAATATTAGTAATAACTGATATTACAATAATATAATTATATAACTGATATTACAATAAAAATATTAATATAAGGAAAATACAAATTAAATTGATATTAATAATCATAAAATATTAATGAGTAATTATTAGGAATATATTTATACAATAATGTAAAACAATAATAATAAGGAACAACACTAGTATTTATTAAAATTTAATAATAATAATAATAATAATAATAAAAGTCATAGTGATAAAATCAATTTTAAATTTTGTAATGTATTTTAAAACAATTTTTTCGAAAGAAGGTTATAATAAATTTAAGTTGAAACTAGTGCTTATAATCTATACTTAGATAATTCATTGTACATATCAACTAAATTAATTCATTGGCAGTAACTGCCAAAAACGATCTACAACTGCTGTAGATCGTTTTTGTAAATAGTTTTTTGTATAAGCCATTAAAAGGAAACGGTAGGAATCCTAAGATTGCATTACTTTTTCAGTTTTTATGTTGTAAGAAACAACATAAAAGCAGATGCTGAAAAGTTATGCAACTTATATACATTTATGCTATATATTTTTATACTACACTATCATTATTATTGTTACATATTTATTTCATATTATTGTTACATATTTATTTCATATTATTGTTACATATTTATTTCATATTATTGTTACATATTTATTTCATATTATTGTTACATATTACATATTTATTTCAGTAGTTTAGTAATAAAATAAATTTTTTAATTCAACTCTAGACAACACGTCTTATTAAAATTAGGGTTGTTCAATATGGCGTCCTAAAAAAAAAAAGCTCTCTACTGATTCCTATCTAACAGCATTCTTAACTTTATTTCAGTAGGAACTTTTTTATCCCCAAGTCACAGGACAAGTCTAAAAGTTGTGGAGTTAAGTACCACGTATGGCGTCCCATGCTGAAAAGCATTTCCAATATTCTCACTGACTTTTCTCAATGCATAGGCTATCTGGATAGCTTTCAAATCATTGAAGGGAGCCAGAAATCCTAAAAAACTTTTCAAAAACCATGGAACATAGCAAATTACAATGAACAAACTTGCATCCTTTAACTGCAGCACTTCTTTTTCTGTCAAGATATTACTGATATCTTTGGTAATATAAAGAGTCAAAATGTAGATTGCATCTGCTCAAAAATCTTGCCTCATGGAAGACACCAGGTTGATCGAACTTAAAATCTTGTACTTCCGCTCCAAAGAAGAAGGAGGCAAGCTTACAAACTGTACCATAATCATTCCTTGAAAACACATTGATATCTCTTAAGTTTTTCTGTCTTTCTAACTCTTTCTCTCTAAACTTATCTAGTTTATTCTTTCTCCTACTTGCATCCAGTACTCTCCTACTGCAGTCTTCATCGACTTTTGTTCCCATGTATTCTTTCCTATCCAACTTCTGGTCTTGATAAAAACTAAGAAATATTTAAATCCGTTAAAACATTTATTAATAAATTATTAACTGTTCTAGAGTTTCTTGCAAGATGACCAAACCATGGAAAGAGTTAAACGTAAATATTTTAAAGGAAATAATATGCTATTACTTAAGTTATTTTAAATCGGAAAGAAAATCTTACTACTAAAATAAGTCTTATTTAATAAACTTACTTTATATCTTCCAGCTTGGCATCATCTGTTTTCAATCTATCAGCAAGAATATCTTTTTCAAAACTCTTAGTCGAGATGTCAAATAGCTAATAGGATTCTGTGAGAAATCTTTCTCTAGCTTTAATTGCTTATCAAGGCTGCTGTTCCAGTTTAGAGAAGACAATTTAATCAAATTTTTGTATTTTAAGTTAAGTTTAATGACTTTGGTTTTTATATTGTACCCAGAAATCACAAATTTTTTGCCAAACCCAGCATTATCCCAAATTTTTTTAATCCTAGTTACCAAGCAAAAATTATCAGGATGTGAAAATGGTGTACAAACACCATTTTCACAAACAAGATCGATTTCAATTTGCAATTAACATTAGTAGAAGTGGGTTTGTATTTAACCTGTGACTCGCGAAGGATAAATTGATAGTATCTTAGAATATCACCATTAGATGGAAGCTATTTCTGAGGTAAATCCCTCAGTGGGTACTTCAGTAGGTAAATATACCTCAAACTTTCTGTGTTTTTCCGTTTTTTCTTATTCTGTCCCATCATCATCTTTTTTTTAGCTGTTCTACCCATTTTTTATTCGAATTTTGAAATAATCAGTTTTTTTAATTAAATTTATACAAAATTTTACACTTGCATCAAAAATAAATGAAGCCGAAGTTTTTAATTTTATTTAGGTGCCCCGAATTTTTTTAATTTTATTTAGGTGCCCTAAGAAGTCCTTACGGTCTTATCACAGAGCACCGCGGATGAGCATTTAATTTGAAGTTTTCGCCTCCTTCCTAACCGATGTCCCCAGAGGTGGGATTTGAACCATGGATCGTTTGTTTCTGAGGCAAATACGCTACTACTGCGCCGCGGCTGCTCGTCGAAGTTCTGAAAATAGAACCCAAAAGACTTTTAAAATGTTTTCATGTCATCGAAATTCTAAGAAGTTTCTTCAAAATATTTTTGTCATCAAAATCGTATTTTTCAATGATTTGTTTCACTTAAATTTTCTACAGTATATCCCTTTCCAGGTGACAACAACTTGTTCCTTATAAACAAACCACTTAAAAAACTTAAAAATATAAACCACGATCTAGCCAACATTGTTTAATGTAGGTACGTGCGTATCCAATAAGTTACGGCACCGATTATGTAATCAAAATCTTCGACCATTTTATCAAAGCGTGCTTAGCGTTTGAGTTGTAAGAATGTATTTTGTTGTGTTATTTTTTAGGATTTTATATCAGCATAGACTTTTTTTGAAAAGTGGAAGAGTTAAACTTCATTTTCGGATAGTTTTTTTTTGAAGTTACAACCGCTTTTATTGAATTTACTTTTCTTAAAAACTTCGTTGTTGATCACACGTCAAATTAATATTGAAGGAATGTTGAGAACATTTTTGAAACTATTGAGAAAAATTTAAAAACTTATTTTCTACGTGCATACCAAATTTTATCGAAAAAGATTATGTAGCAGACACCTAATTTTTTGTAGCAGAATATGTACCTAAGTTAAAATATTGTAGATAAAGCAAAATATTGCGCTTCTAGCAACAAAGTTCCATAACAAAACTACCGTTAGCCGAAACTGATATTTTAAAACTGGTCGCAGTTTTTTTAAGCAATCCTTGTAATCAAATTTTGTTACTTAAATGAGCATAACTTTTTGTAAAATTGTTATTTTGTTATGAAATTTTCACTATTGTAATGCTGATTTTAGCCTCTTTTCAATGATATATAATAATCAATAATAAAAATAGTTTAAAATTTTTAGACACGTGCCTATTTAATGGCTCCTCTCCAATAAATTATCTCTTAACTCTATAAAAAAACGCTTTTTTATAATGCCACTGTAATTGTTTTCAAGGTTCATTATTATCTAAAGAATACTACACGAAAAAAACAACAACAACAACAAAAAAAAACATAAAAAACGTGTGTTTTAGGAGTGCTCCGCTTGAGCGGAGAAACAGTTAGAGTGACATTAAACCTTCAAACTTTTTTTATTCAATATTATGTATATTAACCTATAAATAACAATATATTTACTAATATTAAAAAAAAAAGCTCAGGAAAATATAAACAATATTTTTTTTTTTAAAGTAATTGTTTAAGTAAACTTATTATTTTATTATACATTACATATAATATATACATATATAAAATGATATATATATATATATATATATATATATATATATATATATATATATATATATATATATATATATATATATATTATATTATTTATATTAATAATATATAATAATAATAATATGTATAATAATAATAATATGTATAATAATAACAATATATATAATAATAATAAGTATATAATAACATCAGTATATATACTGATGGATTGAATTTTAAACAGGTTGATTTTAAAGGTTTGATTTTGTTAGTTTGTAACAGGAATTTTTGATTTTAGATGGCGATGGAGCGCAAAAAATCAGAATTTTCATTTCGCAAATTTTTATTTTATATAAATTGTAAATATTGTATAAACTATAAAAGTATAGTTTTAGATAGTTAGTACACAAGTAGAATTCCCTTAAAAACACATACCGCCTTAAACACGACACGTTTAAACTTTCAGCTGTGGGTTCCACTAATGTTAACGATATTATTAAACAATAATTGAATCAGTATCTATCATCCTAGATGACAAATTAACTAAAAATTTACCTCTTTTACAATTAAAAAATTCTCAAAAAGAGAATGCAAACCGAATTTTTAGTTTTAAAATATGTTCAATTTATGCATTATGACCTGTTTAATAGTATAATAGTACTTAATTTACTGTTTAATACTACTAATACCTACTGTTTAATAGTTTAATTTTGAGTTTGCAATTATGTTATTTCTAGATAATGTTAGACTTGTTCTAATCCACCCATGTAACATTAACTAATTTACAAACTCTTAAAGATGTTTATTATTTTTTTTTTTTTCGTAGTGCTATGGATATAGTTTTTAAGGGTTCACTAGCTTTAAAATAGGAAATCTAGTTTTTAATACAATAAGAATGTATATTTAAATAACAGGAAATATAAAAAATAATAAGAAAATTATAGATTTAATATAATAGCAGCTTTAATAACAGCAATTGCTGTTTTTTGAATAAAATAAAATGACAAAAAAAAAAAAAAAATATGAATACCATAAAATATTCTGCAAAAGAGATATGTAATAAACACACATTTCATCTAGAAAAAACATCTCTGTGTCATTAAGATTTAAAATATTTGAACCATAACCAAAATAGGGGGTGTTTTTAATGAATTAGAGGATGATGCTGCAGATGCAGGGAGAATAATTGTCGGCTTGTTATTACAAATTTCAATTTTATTATCAATGTGACAAGCCATTTTAGTACATACATATTTATGAATGGAATGACATTGCAATCACTCTTTTAAAGATTTTGCAAGACATTCTTCTACACAAGAGCATTGCAGTTTACAACGATAAAATAGTTCTTTTTCTTGGAGCTTATGTTTTTTTTTCTCCTCTGAATCACGATTTTTTTTCTGTTTTTCTCCTTCGAGAGAAGCCACTTTTGAAAGCACATCTTGAACCTCCATAGATTCATGCACATTAGTGACCCTTGTTGTTTTTGTTTGATTAACCTCTTTGGGTTTATTGGGTTAAAGATGGTTATTTTTATCAAGATACTATCTCTAGCATTTACTCAGCCAAGAACCCCAAGGCAGGGGGCGTTTAAGTCGGAATTGGCTTTTTCTAGCATTTGCCTCAAAAAGCGTTGTATTTATTCAATTGTTTGCATTTATTGAAAGCATCTTTGAGTTTTTCACTTTCAGCTTGTTTTTTGCAGTTAATTTTTTTTGTTCTGCCACTTGTTCTGATTTTTTTTCCTAAATCTCTATCTCGTTTTGTATCTCTTTTTTTATATCTCTATAACTCAAAGATGAAAAACAATATTTGTGAAATAAATATAGGAACAACAAATTTGTTAAGACCATATATTTTGATTAGTTTCTTTCAATTTTTTTAACGAAAACATCAATAAAGCTTTTATTAACATGATGCTAAAATTTTACATACTTTTTATTTAAAAACTTGCTTGTTTATTAAACTCGTTCTTTGAGTATGAAATATTACATCATGTCTATAAATACTCTATAAATAATATCTTGTGTGAAGTCTAATAGTTTGAGAATTCGTGAAAAAAAGTTTCAAATATTTTCAACATTGAAATAATCTAAATTAAACAGGGTCCAAAATTGAATAAGAAACAATTTATTTATCTTTTCTATTCTTTTAATAGCATTCTAAAGGTCGCCGCGGGTCCTTTTATAGCGCGGGGCCATACGCGACCGCGTGGTTTATGTCATCTCTTTCAGGTCCTGACTATATGAAATGTAATGACCGCATAAAAAATAAATGTTTAAATAAAATATACTTAAAATAAAAAAAGTTTAAACTGGTTTAATGATAGAAGTTATTCCTGAAAATTTAATCACTCAAGAAGTTGAACCAGAAAATAAAATATTCTTGTTATCCGCAACATCACAAACTACAATTAAATCTTGTGGATGCCAATTAGACTAATGAACAAACTGTAATTGTTTAATTTAGTCATTATAATTATTCAATGCATTGATTGGCCTGGCCATAATGAAGTACATAAGTAAACAGTAAAATAAAAAATAACTTTAAATTAAAATTATGATGTAAAATTTTAAAGAGTTACAAATGGATTTAGCACATGTTGTCTATGGTACTGAATGCTGGCTATGGTACTTAATGCTTTTATTGAGACTTTTTAAAAATAAGTTGTAGAACAAATTTCTAGCAAAAGCGTGACCTGCATTTAAATTACCTAACATTATCATTAAGTTAAAACATCTGTTATAGTATGTAAACTTATCCTTATAAAATTTAATGCAAAAGTATGACGAAATCACCGTCATATTCATTCAAACCACCTTCATTTGGAGAATAGATACTGTATTTCTAAAGACTCTCTGCGAGTAGAAACCTTGAGTTTTGTTTTACCAACATAGAATTTTCCACACGAACACTCGAGTTTGTAGACTCCTGGATAAGAGTTGTTAGGAAGTCGAGGCTTGTTTTTTTGATTTAATAATTGTTGAAGGTTTTTTGGTGATTTAAAAACTGGAGTATGGCCTGCATTTTTACATATCTTTTTAATTGATTACTTAATTTTGGTTTTGCAGAGAAATATAAGTTATATAGAAGATGCTGGTCCTATATTTTTATCATTAATGGTAGTAATGGCAGAGAGTTGCAACATTATGAAGAAAAAACATTAATTCAGGCACAATATTTTACACCACCAATATATGTAAATTCATTTAAAAAATATTTTGTCGATATTCATTCCCGTTTTAATAATGAGACAGAATCAGAACGTTTTCTCGAGTTGTTAAACAATCAACACATAAATATAAAATATACAACTTAAAAAGAAAGTGATTCACGCACAATAATTATTCTTGATCTCTCAATAACAAATAACAAATCCGGAACATATCTTTTCAATAACAAATATACAAATAATGCCGCATTCTTGTCACAATCCAAAAATAATTTATGGTGTATTTAAAGGTTTTATCCAAAGAGCTTTTACATTATGCAGTAAGAACATATAAATCATGAATTAAAGTTTCTTACACAAATGTTTATAAAAAATGGTTATTATAAAAAAATACTTCAAGTTATTGTCAAAAAACAAAAAACAACAAGCAAAATAATCAATAATAACATCGAAAAACTAGAACTTAATTATATTTCTCTGCAAAACCAAAATTAAGAGAAAAGTTGGAGAGTCTTTAAAAATACAGTATCTGTTCTCCAAATGAAGGTGGTTTGAATGAAGACGACGGTGATTGCGTTATATCGTCGTTTTGAAAACATAATTTTTCTTACTTTAGACGCAAGAATTAAAGTTTTGATATTTTTTTGTTTTTTAACGGTTTTTTATATTACTTGAATAACGAGGGTATGTATAACCTCTAGAAATATTGTATTTAAATATAAAGAATTTTATAAGGATAAGTTTACATACTATAACAGATGTTTCAACTTAATTAAATTTTATATAAAAACTTATCTAAGATGTTAACTTTTAAAAACTAACCGTGATATGTTCTGTAATTCTCAACTTGAAAGGGTTTATAATGAAACCTCAACAACCATTCAAGAACTTGTCATAACTGCTTCCAGTACCGTATTCCAGTACAGGTAATTTTTAAAGCTCTGGTATAACACCCCCTCCCCCTCCGTTAATAACTTCTGGATCCGTTACTGGTATTTAATTAAATTGACTTTTAGAATTATGTAAAATTATATGTAACTTTTAAATGATAAATTAAAAAAAAAAAATCTAATATTTGAAAAAAAAAAAAAACTTGTCCTAATATTTAAAACAGAACATTTTGTTTCTAAATCCAACACAAATACAACAACACAGGATGAAGTCCTAGGGAAGGCGTAAAAGGTTTCTTGTCAAAAAAACGTTTTTTGAGAACGTAGCAAACCTATAGCTAAACGGGAGAGCAAAAGATAAGGTTCAAACAAGTAAAAGAAACCCCCTAAAACTTTGATATTTATACCCAGTATCGAGGCGTTCATAAAACGATTGCTAAACTTAGATCATGATTACTTCTTGATAGTTCCAACAGTTATTAAAACATTATCTAATTATTTTAAGAGAGTAATCCACTAGGATTACAGCTTTCAAAAGTTACAAACTAAATTTCATAATTTTTCTTTTTCAACGCAAAGGCGCCATTTTGACTTAAATAATTATACTACTCAATGATATATTATATAAACTAGATGTCTAACTTCGATCCGAAAAGTGAAGTTCTTTTTACAAATAGCGGATTAAATTTGTAAACAAATATTTTTAACTTTTCTTTAGAAGTAAATATATTTTAAATTTAAATACTATTTACGTAAAAGTGTTACGCGGAAATTAGAATCTTATAAAATAGTAATTTATGATTCCTCAATTTATTTTCGATTCAAAAGTGATTTAACTTTTGACTAGAAAAGTTAAAACGACCGACGCTTTTGAAGCATTTTATTGAATTAAAATACTTTTTAATAAGCATAGGCTCATAAAAAATTTTTTACAAATATTATTAAAACTTGTTTTTGAATTATCTTTAATTTATAAGGAGTTTTTAACTTGCATTTTTAACTTTTATTCCACGCTTCGGCTTAAACTTTTGCCCTTTTTTACAAATGGCGGACTATTGTTATAAACAAAAAAAAGCGTCTTCATTTTGTTGTCCAATAAAATCCCGCAAGTTAGACACCTGGTTAATATAATATATCATTGATCCTACCATTGAAATATAAAACAGATGGAAGTTCAACCGCATTGAACTTCTTCGGTACTATGCTTGAAACCTTTTGTTCTGTAAACTATAAGAAACCGACGTCAAGACTGTATATAAACGCTTAATCTTTATATGTTAACGCAAATATATACGTTTATAATAATTTAAAAATATAGTATTTTGAAGGTTTGCCAATAATATTCAAGAAAAACATTAAAAATGATGCAACGAAACAGCAAACAACAACTTTTTTATAAACTTCATATTAAATGAATGGATTACTACAAGAATGAATGGAATTATGATACACATCTAATGAAACTTTAAACTTTGGTTACTTAGAAAACAATTTTTTTGATTTTTTAAAAATTATTTTAGTTGTCTTTTTAACCATATGTCGTGTTATGACTTGAAGTAAGAAAAGAAACTTAAACTAACAGGGTCGTTTCCACACCTAGCGTGAGTCGACACTTATCGTAGGTTTTAGATACTAATATAAATTTTGCACTAAGTAGTAATTTTTTTTTTTATATATATTTTTTGTTTATCAATAACATCGTCATGCACTTCTATTACAATACATAGAAACCGCAATACATAGTTATATAAATTCAGTGGGCTTATTACGTCAGCCTATGAAAATACTTTTTTTTTAAGTACCAGCTGTTAGAAGCGTTTCAAATAAAACAAGATAATTTAAGAAGACAAGATAAAATTTTATTTCTAAATTGATTTAATAAGGTAAATAAAACATGGATCATTATTAATATTATTAAAACCACTCATCATTATAGTATCAAATATTTTTAAACGTACGATAAGTATGAACTAAAAAAATGTCATTCCATACATATCTTATGTCCAATAAATAATCAATTTGTTTCTTTTTTACTATGAAAATAAAAATTTCATTTAGATTCTTTTACAAATTAGTCGAGTGGTTACTAACATGCACCAGAATGGGATTTGCCATGCCTGTAGTACAGCTATTAGATACTGTGCAAAAATACTTGAATTCCAACAATATAAAAATACAATTTACTAACAACCGTCCTGCAAAAGGTTGGTTTTATGCATTTCTTTGCCGTCACGAACAGTTATCTCAAAAACGAGGTGAATACTTAAACCGAACTAGAGGAGGAGTAACTGAAAAAGCCATAAGAGATTGGTTTACTGAAATTCCAAAGCTTTTAGGAGAAAACGCTCAATATTTAAATGATTCCATACGCGTTTTCAATATGGATGAGAGTGGTTTTCAGTTGTCACCCAAAACTAATTTATTAATTGGTGAACGAGGAAAAAATACATATGAAGAAAGTGCTCGAAGTATAAAAAAAGCATCACCACTTTATTTACAGTAAATGCCAGCGGAACTTTTGCTCAACCATTAACAATTTTTAAATATGTTCGACTTCCAAATAGAATTATAAATACTGCTCCATCAGGATGGGGTATTGGAAAAAGTGAAAATGGTTGGATGACCGCAGAATGTTTTTTTGAGTATATTACAAACATTTTGCATCCATTTTTGATAAAAGAAGAAACTCCTTTACCAGTTATTATTTTTTATTTGATGGTCATGCGTCACATTTTTCTATTGAACTTAGTGAGTTTTGCTCTAAAAATGGAATAATTCTCGTTGCTATGTTCCCAAATGCAACACATACTTTGCAGCCGCTCGATGTGGCAGTTTTTGGGCCAATGAAAGCAAAGTGGAAATCTTTATGCCGACAATGGCGCATTGACCATGAAGGACAAGAAATAAACAATGAAAATGTACCAGAAGCATTAAATTCATTTATAATTGATCCTTCTATGGCAAATAATGTTAAAACTGGTTTTAAAAATACCGGAATATTTCCATTTGATGCTAATAGTATGGACTACACAAAAATTGTTCAAAGACTATCTGAGTCAACTGTGGCTCCGACTCCTTATTTAGAAGAGAATCATTCAAGTGTGAATTAATCAGCTTTCTCTCCCATAAACTTTATTGAAAACTTCATTGATCCAAGTATTTTAGAGCAGTTTAAAATAGCTGACGAACATTTAGGTTGGAAAGGTGTCCTTGAATATCTCCAGCTGTATCTTTTTTGGAAAAGAGCCTCATCTGAAACATATAAGACCACAATTTTACCTGATGAAATACAACAGGGTAATAAAAATCTATCAACAACTTGTAACTTAGAAAATGTAAATATATATATAAGCTGGAAATGTAATATATATATAAGCTGGAAATACCTGATTGCAATATTGCAGCGGATATAGATCCAAAACCAGCTTGTTCTAGTTTGAAAATAGCAGCAAAAATCATAAGTCCAATTGAAAGTGTTTTGATATGGCCAAAACAACCAGTCCAAACGTCCAAGCGCAAAATAGAACGTTTACCATCGGTTGTAACATTTGAAACATGGCAGCAAATTCAAAAGACAAAATTGCAAGAAAAGTCACAAATAAATGATGAAAAATTAAGAAAGAAACAATTAGCTGCAGATAAAAATTCAAAAATAGAATAAGAAATATTAAGAAAAAACAAATGGTTATGGAGAAAAAGTTATTAAATGAAAAAACTAAAAAAGAAAGAGAAAACATGAAAATTTTGAAAAAGAAAAACAAAGTCGCAAAAGAAAAAGTAAGCATTGAAAATGAGTCAGAAAACGAGTTCCATTGTTAACAATAATTATAAAATAAGACTCAGATAATTATGATGAAACTCTATCCATTCCAGTTTAAAAAATTTGTTCTAAAGTAATGGAAATGCTTTAAAAAACTTTAGTTTTAATTCAAAATAATATTTTCATTACTATATAATTAATGTTTATTATATATATATATTTTTTAATTATATACATAAAAACGTTTAATAAAATGTTACTAATGCATTAAATTTTCATTTGAAACCGCAAGCGCATTATAAACCAGTCACTAAAGCAGAATTTAAGATATACGACAAGTGTCACCAATATATACGATAAGTGTGAAACACTTACGATAAGTATGGAAAACTGCGCTTTAAAAGTTTGATCAAATAAGTACATTATTGATTTAAATTTCAGAGTGAGAATAATTTTAAACTAACTCTTATAGTACTACATTGATGGCTGCAAAAATTCATTTCTAATAAATTTCTACTTTTTGAGTAATTTAACATAATATAATAACTTTTGTTAAACTCACGGTAAGTGTGGAAACCACCCCATATGATTTTAAAATCACGAGATTCTATTTAATTACCGAGTTTTAAAAAACCTTTCGCTGAATAATTGCAATTACTAATGATTAAAATTTTGCAGCATATCCCTAGAATAATTCATTTTTTGATGTTTTAATAAAAATCATTTCAGTGAATTTTGTTATTTTTTTTCAAGTGAAACTTGTTTTTTTTTGTCGATTACAAGCATACTCCCGAGACAACTTGAAATTGCGGCCGTGGCGCAGTGGTTAGAACGCTTGCTTTATAAGCAGGAGATCGAGGTTCGAAACAAGGCTTGGACATATTTTCGCGTCACGGTAAGGAAGGAGGCGTGAACTTCCTGGTTAAATACACTTCCACGGTGCACCTAAATAACAATAAAAAAATTGATTTGATGTTTGCGGATTGATGAACTTTTTTTTTTTTTTTTTTTTTTTTTTTTCAATTTTTGTCAAGCAACCATTTACAATTAAAGATAATTTCCGTAAAATATTTAGAAATATTAAATACAAGTACATTTCATTATTTATAATAGTTACAAGACCGGAGAACCTGAAGAAGATAAAGTCTTTTCATCAGTAACCTTTGATAATAAAAATTGGAAATAATCGTGTATTGTTACAAAAATCATGTAAAGAATCGTGATTGGCAATAAGTTCGATTATGTTCTTTTTAAATTTTTGAGAGGTATTGGCTTCTTTAAGTTTACCACTCAGACTTGTAAAATGGTTCCATAGCATTGGGCCACGATAGGAAATGCCAAAGCTCGTAAGTTTTGATGAACGGAAAGGTTTTTTAAATCTTCCGGTAGATCGCGTGTTGTATCGGTTTAATGTTTTATGGAAAATATTTTCCAAAACCTTCGGCGTTTTTTTTGACTGATGTTGAAACATAAATTGTGTAATTTTGAAAATATTTAACTCATAAATATCAAGTGCCCTCATAGTTTTTCAGAAGAGGTTTAGCATTTGTGAAGCGATTTTGAAAATGAATAATGCGTGCTGCATGATTCTGTTGTTTAAGGAGACAGTCGAGTTTAGATTTATTTGTACTACCCCAAACAATATTGCCATAAGATAAATAACTATTTATGAATGCAAAATATAGTTGAGTTAGTGTAGATTTGTCTAAGATTCGTCTGGTTTTACAGATGCCAATACTTCTTGAGATTTTATTGCTAATATGATTTATATGAGCTCTCCAGGATAAGTTTTCGTCTATTAAAATACCAAGTAATTTATTTGTGAATGAGCGCTCATATTGATGTTATTTATATATAGCATTGGTAAGGATTTTGGAATAGATTGAAACTTTCGTTTAGAATGGAATAAGGAAAACTTAGTTTTATCAGTGTTTAAAGATAAGCTGTTAGCGAAAAGCCAGTTTGACATTTGTTCTAGTTCATTATTTGCTACTTGAAATAGAGAGATAATATTACTGTGAGAATAGAATAAAGTGGTGTCGTCTGCAAACATAATAGTAGACATAGTATTTGATGCTTTATATAGATCGTTGACATAGATTAAGAATAGCAACGGACCTAAGATGGAGCCTTGTGGAACCCCACATGGTATTTTAAGTTTGTTTGTCTGAAATCACCGTTAAGAGAAATAAACTGCTTTCGATCAGTTAAGTAACTAGTAAACCATTTATGGTATTCGTGGCTTATTCCATAATATTTTAGTTTTTCTAATAAAATCTGATGGTTAACGGTGTCAAATGCTTTTGACAAGTCTAGGAATATACCTAAGGTGAACTTGTTATAAGAAGATGCTTCACTGATAACTTCAACAAGTTGCATAAGTGCATGTTCCGTAGAGTAATTTGATCGAAAATCATATTGGTTCCAATAAAGAAGATTGTTATCATACAAAAATGAAAATATCCTATTATACATGATACGTTCGAGGATTTTTGAAAATACAGGTAATACCGATATAGGTCGATAATTTGTAACCAGACTTTCATCTCCTGATTTAAAAATGGCTGTAATAATTGCAACTTTCATTTTATCTGGAAAAACACCTGTTTTAAGCGATTTGTTAAAAATATCTAATAAAACATCTTTAATAAGTTCGTAGCAGTCTTTGATTATGCTTGCTGAAATAGCATCATAGCCTGTTGCTTTATTTTTATTTAATTTTTTTATTGAATCATCAAGTTCTTTACTAGTGAGTTTTTTAAATGATAAGCTTTTATCCGACTTTGATAGATAGCTCAAGAAATGTGCAGGAGTGTGTTTAATTTTGCTGGCTAAGTTTGGACCAATATTTACGAAAAACTCATTAAATTTTGTTGCCACCGATTTTACATCAGAGATCTGTGTACTTCCATCATCAGAGATCTGTGTACTTTCATCTGTCTTATACTTCCACGATACTACTCAACGCATTTAATGCAAGTTTTTGGATTTTTTGACTCGCTTGTTCTCTGTGGCAACAAACAAACACAAAATTCCGGTCCGCAACATATTTACTAGTGTTAGTGATTTAACATATTTAAGATATATTAAAATAACCTATTAAAAAACCCTTATGATTTTCATTTACAAGATATTTGATTTTATGTTTTTCAGTTAAAACTTTAAATACTGCAACTTTAGCGAAGCCACGCGTTAAAGGATCGGCAATAGACTCCTCTGTCATAATAAAAGATAAAGTTGATTGTATTGTAAATCTTATGTAAAAATAAAATTTGTACTTGTTCTTTTGTTTTGATAAAAATGTTTATTCCTCGTTCCTTTGTTTTCCGAATTTACTTAAGAAATATTAAATTATGTCGGTATTTTACATATATTTACAAAAATCTAGTAATTTAAAGACCAGATTTTTAGTTAAATAGTTTAATGACATTATAAAATAGGTGATGCATATCACAATAGTATATAAAATTTGAACTTAGACATTTAAATGAAACATAAGAGATAAAACATTAAGTCTAACGAGCCGTATGTCAAATTTTGTGTTCATCACATTCAAATTAATAAAAACTTTGATATTTAATCGAAAAAACAGATATAAAATTTGAAATAACTAATTTTTTTCTACCATTGATACGTTTTTAGACATACGACTGGTTAGAAATTAAATACATATGACTCATAACTTATTTGAAAATGTTGTTTTCTTTAGTTAATCCTTTATCTTTGTATAGATCAACATCATTTTATACCAAATGATACCTCAACTATAAAGCAATATTTTATACCTGAACTCGAATAATTTAAAAAAATTATAACGTTATTCAATTTTTCAAAAAATTCATTTTTTTATTTTTTAGTTGTGCTAAAAAAAAACTGAGTTAAACATAGCTTTTTTACTAAAACGCAAAAACCGTTTATTTTCCAGAACGTACATTAACTGCGTTGAGTACTAGATTCTACCACGATTTTAAACAATTTTGGGTTTCGTCTTCCTCCAGCTAGTCTATTAAACCTCTTTGCCCTGATCGAAATTCTTTTTCTTTATCGAAATTAATTTAGGTAATCGAAATTTTTTTTATTCGAAATTTTATTTAAATTTTAATACTAATTAGGTATTCGATAATTTTCGAAAGTTTTTAACAAATGGAAATAAATTTTGAACGATATTTTAATCGAAATTTTTAGAAAATGAACCCTACTTTAGACCATGCATGTTATTTTTCAACAGGTAACATTTGAGGCATTTGATTAAACTATTTTAGCTTACTTTTTAATTGCTCAACTTTAATTACTCATGACATGCTCATGACAATTTAAAAAAGGGTCTTAAATAGAAAACTTAAATCTACCTGTTTTCCTATAAAAAGTCGGGGTAAATACCATAAAAATCACCGTAACAACACAAATTTAGATCATAAATAAACTGCCATAACTCCTTTCAAGATTTAAAATTTTTGAAAATTAGTTTTTAAAGTCACATAATTTGTATCTAAATAAATAACTAAATAAAACAAAAATATTTACATTATATAAAATATATTAATCGTGATATAGTTTGATCGCAATAAAAGTGTCTGTCTGTAGCTTTTTAAATAATAAAAATCATAACTATAAGCAAGTTTAAGTAAAACGCTGCATTAAAAAATTATTGAGCGCATTAAAATTGTTATGAGTAAAAAGTGTAATGAGACATCAATTGGCGGACTTCTTTCGTCAACGTTTTCTTCGATTTGATTTGCTGTTGTCAACTACTGATCTATACTTTTGAGTCTTTGAGTCTTTTTCTGAATTCTCGTTTTTCATGATTATTAAATCACTACCCTGAAATAATATTAAAAGTTGTTATATATATATATATATATATATATATATATAAAATATATATATATATACTTTTTTGTTTTTATTTTAATATATATTGTTCGATATTTAGCTGATCTATTGCGATCAGCGTCATCAGGTATAATAAATAAAATCGTTACAAAGAAAATCGTTATAAAAACAAACCGTTAAAAAGAGCATGAGAATATACTAAATAGGATTCAAGTGTTTTAGCGACATTTCTTGTTATACGTAAAGTTAAAATAAATTGACATTTCTTGTTGTACGTAAAGTTAAAAACATCAAAACAGCATCGTACTAATTTTTTTAAATAGGATTTAAATGTTGACGTCAGATAATCTAATAAAAAATGGCCCTTAAGCTTTTGTTGTCACGTTTATCCCTACTGAGAACATTGTCGCCATTTTTCAACTCTTGCCAAACTTTAGCTTTGTTTATTTCGAGTGATTCTTGAATTTTTCGAATACAATATTCTAGAGCAATAGATATTTTTTTTGTTTGTTTGTCACCTCCTCAAGGCCGAGAAGGCCACTACAGACGAGGAGGCTACTTAATAGTGGTTATAACCCTCTCTCAACTCTATAACTCCGAAACACGAACCTTGACAAACAAGGCCGCTGCGCGGAGAAACAAGTTGAGCGCGGTACTACCAAGGACGTGGTGGGGATCGAACTCGGAACCTCTCGCTTATGAAGCGAGTGTTTTACCACTACACCACTACCGCAGATATGGTTTTGGGATGTAACCAGTCAAACGTACCTTGACATGATTCAGTATTGTTTGAATGTTCATTAATGATTGCATCACAAGCAAATGAATGTTCATTAATGATGACAAGCAAATTGAATGTTCATTAATGATTGCATCACAAGCAAATTTCTTTTGGAAAATTATATAAAAAACTCTCTTTAATGATTGCAAAACTATTCCCTTGGAGATTAATTCTGCACAGAAAATTTTTGCCTGAATGGAATAAAAATTCAATAGAGTTGGAATAACGATATGAGAAACTACACACAGCAGGGGCGAATCCAGGTCGTTGTTCTAGGGGGTAGTCCAACCGTAAAAAAAAAAAATTAAAAATAAGATTTAAGTTTTTTTCAAATAAAACACCTGTTTCATTTAATCATTTAGAATGATTTTAGAAAGGTTATATGATAAGTTTACTAATAAATATATTGAATGGTTATATAAATTTTTTTTTGAGAAAAATAATAAAATGTTGAATTGCAATTTTTTTATATTTTTTCTAATTTTTTTAATTTTATCAATAATATTTTGAAGACATTTCTTAGGTAGAGGGGTGGGTAGTAAACCCGAATACCACTCCTCTTTCCTTTTTGTTTACCCCTTACACACTGTTTAAAGTAATATAGAAATTAATATAGAAATAAATGTTAAACAAAATCTTTTCACATAATTATTTAAATTGAAACAAATATACCAGATGAGATATTAAATGATAAACATGATGTCGTACAGCCATCTTTGAGAATTTCTTTTAATAATAAATGAGTCAGTTATATACATCTCATTTATTATACGAATTTACTACTTCAAATTACTAATCGTTTATAAAAATAAAATGCAAGTTTTCATGATGACCCGAGTTGCAATACCAAATAATACTATCGGTACAAAACAATACCAACATAAGCGATAACTTTTTATAATAGTATCGCGTGATTTCGATACCAGTATCGTGCGATTTCGATACTGATACTGTACGATATCGCACCGATACCAGACGATAAATTGAGACCAATTATCTAGGGTGGAATGCAAGAAGCATTCCACCCTAGATAATTGAAACTTAAGTTAAGCTCGACTTGAACTTTACATTATAACCAATAGCGACAGAGTATGGGTTTTCTCCTCAAAAAATACTCTGCCGCTAATGGTTACAAAATAAAGTTCAAGTCGAACTTAAATCAAATTTACTTCTTCCATTCCACCCCTAGTGTCTAATAATGTATATATACAGCGCGCAGGAAAAACACCCCACTATAAAAAACCGGTTTTGTAAATATTTGTTCTAAATTTTTCCATAACCAGAAGTCTAGTCTACTTTTGTAAAAAGGTACAGAGGAGTAGAAAGTTATTTGCTTAGGAAGTTTATTCAAAAATTTTGCTGATCTATTATACAAATATCTGTGTCTTAGAGAACAGTTTGGAACATACTCATACCTTACTTTGGAATGGTGACCACAATACAAGCAGTTAATAAATTTTGACAGATATTTATCAAAACGATGTAATCATTTAAAGATTTGGATTAAATCGCATCAAAGGGGCCGAAACTAAAGTGATGGTAGATTTATTCTTCATAGATGAGTATTTGACTTTATGAAAATCCCGGAAATTTTTTTTCTATGATAATCCCGGAAAATCCCGGATAATTATTTTATTAAAAATTGATCGCATTTAACTGACAAACTGAATTTAGATTATTTTAAAACAGAATTTAGATTATTTAACTTTTTACAAAAAGGAATTTCTAATATTCGAAAAAGTTTGAATGAATTAAGAAGCAAATAAAAAAAAAAAGAAAAAAAATTGTTACGAAAATTTATCTCGTGAAAATCTTAACTATAGAAAACATATTTGTTTAAATGCATAAGTTGTCGTATGTAAAATTTTATGTAAAAATATATTAATTTTTTTCAAATTAATATCAAAAAACATTTAAAGTTGTTTCTATGATTCTTCTTAGCCTTTCACAGAATTATTGAAGGCACCTTAAGCCAGAGATGTAGGTCTCGAGACTCATATTTAACTGTCTTGGTTTTGGTATTGAAGTCTAAAGTCTTGGTCTTGAAAGCCTAGAGTATTGGTCTTGGACCTCTATTGTCTTTTACTTTCTTGATTCTTATGAAAAATATCAACTCAATAAATGGATTAGATATTTATAACAAACCGTAGATCGCCACAACTTACCGCTCTCAATGAGAGTTCGTTGCGTTGGTTTGACAAGGTTCTAACTGTAATTTTTTATGTTAGGAGAAGTTAAAAAAAAAAAAAAAAAAATTTCTTACCCCTTACATGTGTGAGCATGAGTTTTATTGTGTTAGACTTTTTAGAACCTAATTCTTGATTCCGGTCCAGTAAAAACTTTCAAAGTCTTAGTCTTGGGTTGATTTTTTGATGTCTTGGTCTTGAGCCCAAATGTCTTAGTCTTGGCCTTTACTGTCTTGACTACATCTGTGCCTCAGGCTGAAAGCCCATTTTGTTGCTTTGCGTTGAACAGATTCAACCAAGGCTATATAAGTTTTTAAATAAAGAGCCCAAATAGACACTCCATATTCAAGGTGTGGTCTTATAAACACTTTATATAATTTAAGACCCATTTTTTTATCACTGAAAGTCAATGTCTTTTTTAGCATACCAAGTGGTATGCTAAAAAAGGAAGCGGAGTGTACATATATTCTTTTTTGCACTCCTATAACTTAAATAAAGTTGTATAAATTAACAGTGACTAAACGGAAAAATAATATCCGAAGTTATATTAAATTTTTGATTAGAAATATTATTTAAACAAATTCTTTAGCAATAAGTTCGTATCGCTGTGCAGGTTATATTAACATTAGCAATAAGTTAGTATCGCATCGCTTATATTACTTCTTATTACTTATGATCTTTCTTGGAAACCTTATATCAAATCCGTTGCAAAATTAGCATCTGCTAAAGTTGCTTCTCTTTATCGAGCTCGACACTTTCTTACTCTGGATTCTATTCTCTATCTCTATAAATCTCAAATCCGGCCTTGTATGGAATACTGTTGCCATATCTGGGGCGGATCTTCTAATGATACCCTTTCTCTTTTAGACAAGGTGCAAAAACGCATTGTAAACATAGTTGGACCTGCTCTTGCAGCCAACCTTCAACCTCTGTCACATCGTTGTAATGTTGCTTCTCTTTCTCTTTTCTACAAATACTATAATGGGCACTGCTCTAAAGAGCTAGCGTCTCTTGTGCCATCTACTAAAATTCATTCTCGTGTTACTCGTCATTCAATTAACTCTCATCCTTTTTCTGTTACTGTTCCTAAGTGCTCCAAAAACTCTTATTCGTCTAGTTTTTTTCCTCGAACATCAGTTCTTTGGAATTCACTTCCTTCATCTTGCTTTCCTGATTCATATAATTTGCAATCTTTTAAGTCGTCTGTCAATCGTTATCTTGCTCTACAATCTTCATATTTTCTCTTCCAGTAACTTCCAACACTAATTAGTGGTTGCTTGCAGCCTTGTTGAAAGCAAAGATAATTAAAAAATATATATATATTAACATTAAACTATTATTATTAACTATTATTGCTGTTTAACAATTACTATATCATTATTTTGATTTAACAATGATATGATTTTTTCATCAATGATATATCATTATATATCATCAACTATATCATTGACTCATAAAGCCGTAGATGCAGCGGAGTCTACATTAATTGACTAAAATTTAAGTAAACTTTAAAAATCAATTCCAATTTATTTTAAATTGGAATAGCCGCAGTTGAGTGTACATTAACTGAGGGTTTATGAAAACCCTCAGGTAATTTACCAGGCTAGGCACTCTTTTAACCAATAGAAAAAAATTTCTAGATTTGAAACTTGAAAATAAATAAATAAAAATGCTGCGTTAGAAAACTATATACCCCCTCCCCACGGGATTGCAAATTTTAAATTCCGGCCGGATTTTAAAACTTCTAATCTGGTACACCCCTAATATATATATATATATATATATATATATATATATATATATATATATATATATATATATATATATATATATATATATATATATATATATATATATATATACACACACACACATATATATATATATATATATATATATATATATATATATATATATATATATATATATATATATATACATATTAGGGTGGTCCTTAAAAACAACATTTTTAGAAAAATCTGCTTCCACCCACTAAAAGTGTTCTAAAATAACGTTAGATTTAATTCTCATGTTGGGTCTCAAAAGAAGCAAAATTATATAAAAATTTTAAAAATATGAATTATTTCATAAATAAATTATTATTTTGGATTTTTTTATTCATAAAACATGATTTTTTTAAATTAAATATTAAAAAAAAAGTTTATTTTAATAAGTTTTTTTATTATAATTTATTTCAGATGTGTTTTTATAAAACAATTTTAATTTTTGAATTTTTTTTTATAGAATTTTGCTTTATTTGAGACCCAACATGATATATTTTTAAAAAACTTTTATTTTGATAATATTAGGTGCCCAATTAAATGTTCAAGCTTCGGTCTTGGGACACCTCTTAAATAAATTTTTATTCCAAATTTTTTAAAATCTGTTATTTAAAAGCATAGCCATGAAGAAATTGACTCAAATTTAAGAGCATCTAATTAACAAAAAGTGTATATATATATATATATATATATATATATATATATATATATATATATATATATATATATATATATATATATATATATATATATTTATCAAAGTTATTTTTACATATAGAGTACTGATTAATCTATTTTTTGACATATTTTAAATTATATTATCTCCTTTCCTCAAGACTGTGAGCTTTTAGGTCATAGTCTCACCAAGTTTTGCACAGTGTTTGCACAGGGAACTTTATCTCAACTTTTTTAGTTGTTTGGATTCTGTATTGGTTTTAACTTGTGTCTTATTTAACTTAAACTTACTAATAGCCCAATATTTTTTTAAAGAGCTTATTTGTGGACAATTTGGTGGGTTGTGATCTTTAGTTATAATTTCAACACCGTTTTTTTGGCACCAACTCATTGATGCTTTAGCATAATAACAGCTTGCTAAATCAGGCCAAAACCTTACAGGAACATTATAAAATTTTATAGTAGAAGACATTTTTCAAGGCACTCCCTCTTGTAGAATTCAGCGTTCATTGACTTTATAATGGCTTGCATTTTTTGCATTTGTTTACAATGGCTTGCATTATCCAGCTTTGCATATTTATATCTATCGCTAATCACACTTAATTCCAGCATAAAACCTGTGACCAGGTGTTGGTCTAAATTCTAACTTGACATTGTTTATTATCATCAAAAATTAGGCAGCCATTGAACTTTTTCAGAATGTTGTTTTCTACAGTTTTTTTGTATGCGGTTCAATACATTTCTGCTGCTTTTTGGTACGGCTTGGATATTTTATTATGCAATGAGTGAATTTTTAAATGATGAAAAAAAACTGCACAAAAAGAATGTGATGTAAAAAAAAAAACTTGCTTTCACTTTTACAAACACTACCCAATTTTCCCCTTAACTACTTAAATTGTATGAGCTGATCTCTCAACATCAGCACAGGTTTTTTAACAGCTGCATAAACACTAAGTTTTTTTAAGTAAAATGTTTTAAACTGTATTTGAACAAAGACATATATTGTTCAAATTATTTATAAAAGAAATCTTTTTCTAAACAATATATTATAACATCTTGCCTTAATATGGGCTACTATTTTTAACTTTAAATGCTCATGTTAGGAGAAAAAAAAAAGAATGGTAATTTATTTCAACTGCGTTTCTGTGTTATTATGGTGAAACATATAAGTTAAAAATATTTTGCTGATTAAAAATAATTTTCTAATTTTGAGGGCTGTATACTACACTATTAATTTGATCATTCCATTATAAATGTTCACACTGCACAACTGTGTCTTATTGTTGATGAGTCACTGCTGCTTATAAATACTTTGATAAAGGAATGCTTTTTAATGCAGTTCTAGTGCAAGAAGCAACTACAAAACACATTGACACCTGCTACAGAGAAGCTTAATAATATATAATATAATAATGTATAACATAATAACCATAATATAAATTATACAAAACAAAACAAATAAATACTGTAACCAAATAAAAGCCACTACCGCATATAAATACTTTGATAAAATTGGAAATACTTTCACTTCAATAAAGTCTTAGAAACAACTACAAAATAAGTTGTAGTTATTTCTAATACTTTAATGAAGTGAAAGTATTTACACTCATTGCGGAAAAGCTTAATATAATAAATAATGTATCAAAACTATAATATAAAATATGCATAAAATACAACAAATAAATAGTGTAATAAACAAGTAAATAAGTTACATAAAAGTTACAAACAATAAAACAGTAGTGACAAGAAGTTAAAACAAAAGTATATATTTACCAAATTTGGTTTTTCCTTAAGCGATTTATTGATATTTTCTTTTAGAGCCGAACAATTTTTAGCTTGTGTTGGGTCAGTAATAAGTGCATTAAATTTTTTTTTCCCTTTTAATAATTTTGAAGAAGGTTTTGTAATTTTTGTCACATCCACATCATTGATTGTGGTCTGAATTGTTTCTAAATTTATATTATTTGACATAATTAGAGTTTGATTGGAGTTTTTTTCTTTTCTACTTCGAGTAGAAGGTTGACTTATTGCTTGAATTGTACTTTCAGAATTAGATTTCCTGCTTATAACTTCTATATTGCTATTAAAAATAGCACTACCTGGCTCTTCTTCAGTATCATTTGATTGATTGATTTTTACCACAGGTGGAATGTCTTCATTTATTAAAATGCTAGATTGAACACTATTTGTGTAATTAAAAGATTTTTGAATAACAGTTTCTCCATTAACATTTTTTCTTCTAGAAGATCGAGTGGTTGGTACCGATACTTTTCCCATTTTCAATTTAGACCCTAGATATTCACTTGTTTCTTCTTCATTAAGTTTGGTTTTTTTTGAAGGTGAAGCAGCATTTTTTTTATCTAAATTATATTTTATTATATATATTTTTTCAATTTTTGTAAAATTTAAAAAAAAATTCAATTTAACAACTCTTACCATAATCATTTTGAACAACTGACATTGCTTCATCATGATGATTTTCAACAACTGACATTGCTTCATCATGGTATTCTGATAATTTTCCTGATACAACACTTTTACCATTTGTTTCATTTACTTCAGGATCAATTGAATGGTTTTCTTTTATTTTATTTTGCTCTGCCATCTTTAATTGAAGTTTTGTTTTATGTTTTTTTAGTTTCATTGATCTTGATGAGCGTACATATGTTACATTTTCAACATTCATAGCTGGCAGAACTGAGATATGCATGTTTTTAAAGTCAGTTTCTGGATCAACTTTATCACTAACATCACCTGTCTTCTTAGTAGATGTAAGCTCTTTTGTTGGAAATTTTTCAGTTTTATCCTGTTTAGTCCGTGCAGACCGCCTGATGCAATGCTGAGTTTCAGTTTGCAGTTTTTCCATTTGCTTTGCAAAATCAACATTACGATTTACCACATTGACATTCCTTCTTCGTTTGCCTGGAATATTTAACTCATCCAAAAAGTCTTTTCCAGTCATTAGTGTATCTTCTAAATCTTTTCCATTCATTTGATTATCATTAGTTACCGTATTTTGAAATTGTTTCCTTTTAAGTTGATTATCTCTTTTTATTTTATTTTTTAATTGTTTCTCTTCAAGTTGATCATTGTTTATTAATTCATTTTCTTGTGCTGCCTTCTGTTGACTGTTGCGAAGCAGTTCTGATTGATTCACAAAGCCTACAATATTTTTTACATTCTTTCTTTGTCTACCAGGAATAACTATATCAGATTGAAGTCCTCCACTTGTTACTGTATTTTCTAACTGTTTTTTCTCTAGTTGATTATCATTTACTTTAATATTTTCTAATTGTTTTTCCTTCAGTTGTACATCACTTGACTTTTTTTCTTCTAATGGTTTTTCGTTTAATTGATCATTTGTATCTTTGGTTGATAATGACCCTTTTGTTGCAAGTTTATCAGAATTTTTCGTCTGATTTGATCGTGCAGAGCGTCTAATGTTATTAGTTTCCTCAGGTTGCAATAGTTCTGATTGATCCACAAAATCTACAACATTTTTTACATTCTTTCTTCGTCTACCAGGCATAATTATATCAGATTGAAGTCCTCCACTTGTTACTGTATTTTCTAACTGTTTTTTCTCTAGTTGATTATCATTTACTTTAATATTTTTTAATTGTTTTTCCTTCAGTTGTACATCACTTGAGTTTTTTTCTTCTAATGGTTTTTTGTTTAATTGATCATTTGTATCTTTGCTTGATATTGACCCTTTTGTTGCAATTTTATCAGAATTTTTTGTCTGATTTGATCGTGCAGAGCGTCTAATGTTATTAGTTTCCTCAGGTTGCAATAGTTCTGATTGATCCACAAAATCTACAACATTTTTTAGATTCTTTCTTCGTCTACCAGGCATAATTATATCAGATTGAAGTGCTCCACTTGTTACTGTATTTTCTAACTGTTTTTTCTCTAGTTGATTATCATTTACTTTAATATTTTCTGATTGTTTTTCCTTCAGTTGTACATCACTTGATTTTTCTTCTTCTGATGGTTTTTTGTTTAATTGATCATTTGTATCTTTGGTTGATAATGACCCTTTTGTTGCAAGTTTATCAGAATTTTTTGTCTGATTTGATCGTGCAGAGCGTCTAATGTTATTAGTTTCCTCAGGTTGCAATAGTTCTGATTGACTCACAAAATCTACAACATTTTTTACATTCTTTCTTCGTCTACCAGGCATAATTATATCAGATTGAAGTCCTCCACTTGTTACTGTATTTTCTATCTGTTTTTTCTCTAGTTGATTATCATTTACTTTAATATTTACTGATTGTTTTTCCTTCAGTTGTACATCACTTGATTTTTCTTCTTCTAATAGTTTTTCGTTTAATTGATCATTTGTATCTTTGGTTGATAATAACCCTTTTGTTGCAAGTTTATCAGAATTTTTTGTCTGATTTGATCGTGCAGAGCGTCTAATGTTATTAGTTTCCTCAGGTTGCAATAGTTCTGATTGATTCACAAAATCTACAACATTTTTTACATTCTTTCTTCGTCTACCAGGCATAATTATACCAGATTGAAGTCCTCCACTTGTTACTGTATTTTCTAACTGTTTTTTCTTTAGTTGATTATCATTTACTTTAATATTTTCTGATTGTTTTTCCTTCAGTTGTACATCACTTGATTTTTCTTCTTCTAATAGTTTTTCGTTTAATTGATCATTTGTATCTTTGGTTGATAATAACCCTTTTGTTGCAAGTTTATCAGAATTTTTTGTCTGATTTGATCGTGCAGAGCGCCTAATGTTATTAGTTTCCTCAGGTTGCAATAGTTCTGATTGATCCACAAAATCTACAACATTTTTTACATTCTTTCTTCGTCTACCAGGCACAATTATATCAGATTGAAGTCCTCCACTTGTTACTGTATTTTCTATCTGTTTTTTCTCTAGTTGATTATCATTTACTTTAATATTTTCTGATTGTTTTTCCTTCAGTTGTACATCACTTGATTTTTCTTCTTCTAATGGTTTTTCGTTTAATTGATTATTTGTATCTTTGCTTGATATTGACCCTTTTGTGGCAAGTTTATCAGAATTTTTTGTCTGATTTGGTCGTGCAGAGCGTCTAATGTTATTAGTTTCCTTAGGTTGCAATTGCTCTAATTCATTCACAAAGTCTACAACATTTTTTACATTCTCTCTTCGTCTACCAGGCATAATTATATCAGATTGAAGTGCTCCACTTGTTACTGTACTTTCTAACTGTTTTTTCTCTAGTTGATTATCATTTACTTTAACATCACTTTTTTTTTCTCCTTCTAATGGCTTTTCGTTTGATTGATCATTTGTATCTTTGCTTGATATTGACTCTTTTGTTGCAAGTTTATCAGAATTTTTTGTCTGATTTGATCGTGCAGAGTGTCTAATGTTATTAGTTTCCTCAGGTTGCAATAGTTCTGATTGATTCACAAAGTCTACAACATTTTTTACATTCTTTCTTCGTCTACCAGGCATAATTATATCAGATTGAAGTGCTCCACTTGTTACTGTATTTTCTAACTGTTTTTTCTCTAGTTGATTATCATTTACTTTAATATTTTCTGATTGTTTTTCCTTCAGTTGTACATCACTTATTTTTTCTCCTTCTAATGGCTTTTCGTTTGATTGATCTTTTGTATCTTTGCTTGATATTGATTCTTTTGTTGCAAGTTTATCAGAATTTTTTTTACTTTTGCTAGATGTTCTTGATGCAACAAATTTTGTAGTATTATTAAATTCTTGACATTTACTTGCTTGCCCATTTTCGATATTTAATTCATTTATTAGATTTATGGGTTGTTCAAATAAGTGTGCTCTATTTTCATTATTTTTTATCAGTTTTTGGTTTTGTGATTGTCTGATTGGTTTATTTGAATGTGGGTTTTCAATATTTAGAATAATATCTGGATAACAAACTTTAACTTCTTTGTTTAGTGAAACTAAATCATCAATAATGCACTTTTCTTTGTTTACAATGATATCCGGATAAAGAACTTCATCTTCTTTGTTTAGCGAAACTAACTCTTCAATAAAACTATTTTCTTTGTTTATAATGACATTCTGATAATGAACTTTATCCTCTATGTTCAATGGAGTTATTTTTTCAATAACACCTTTTTCTTTGTCTATAACAATATCTGGATTTACATCAGCTTTTTTGTTTATTGAAACTAACTGCTCAATATTAATTTTTTGGGTATTTGAAATATTATTTTCTGAATGTAATATGGTATCTGGTATAACTTGATGAGGTAAATTAAACACCATAGCTTCAGAACTATGAACATTAGACAAAATCTGGTATGTCAAAACATCTTCAGATACAGAATCAGATACGCTTGTATTAATTCCATCTTCAAAAGAATTTCTACTATCTAACATATCACGGGTAAAAATACTCATACTTTGTTCTGCATAAATGCTATTTTCAATATCATTAAAAATATTAGATCCTGAATTTTCAAAAGTAGGTGATGGCAAGTCTCGAATGTCATGTAAAAATGATTTAGATGAGATACTTTCCCCAAACCTTAAATCTTTTGCTAATGAATTTTTAAACATTGTATCAACTTCTAGATACTCAACAAACTTATTACTGTTGCTAGCATCTGATAAGTAATCATTATCTTTTATTTCATATGTAGACACAATATCATTATATACAGAGTTAATAAACTTTTCTTTATTTACTTGTGAACTCTGAAGATCAGGCGTAACTCTTATTAAGTCCATGGTAGGTAAACCATTATTGATAACACAATCTTCTACTGAATTATCAGCAGAAATCACATTTCCAGTAAATTTGTCATTTTCAACAAAAGCATTACTTTCTATAAATGCAGAATTGTTATATTTAGGCGAAACATCACTAATCGATCCACTATGCATATTTGATTTTTCTGAGCTACCAATGTCATTTGTGGTGTATTTTTCATTAAGCAAGCCTGAAAAAATAACATTGACTATGATTCACAGCAAACATCAATAAAAATATAAAAAACATCAATAAAAATAAAACTGTAAATAACATCAATGAAAAAAAAAACTATAAATGCTTGTAAAATATATAAAATTTAAACAGGTTTAATTTCAAATTATTTAAAGGAATTTCTTGGTGTAATAAACATATTTTTTAAAAAAACATAAAAAAAAATTGGTTTGATGTATACTTTTTTAAAAGTGAAAGCATAGATACTAATGAAACTTGTATTGAAAATTTTTTTTTTGCCAATTGCCTAAAAAAGTTGTTTTATCCAAAAGTTATTTCTCTAATTTTTTCAAAATATGAAAGATAGTACACCATAAAAAAAAGTAGACAAAACATTTATCTACAAATGTATTAACTTACTCATTATCAAAAAGTAGTCAAAACATGTATCGGCAAATGTATTAACTTATGATTAAATTCAAAATGTCATTAAAAGATTATGGTTTATTAATTGTATATCTTAATAAGTTTTACTATAATATATATATATATATATATATATATATATATATATATATATATATATATATATATATATATATATATATATATTATTCTTTATTTTTTTCTACTTTCTCTAAAAACACTGTATAAATTCATGTAACAAAAATAGGGTAACAATTTGTTACATAAATACAATCTAATATATATATATATATATATATATATATATATATATTATTCTTTGTTTTTTTCTACTTTCTCTAAAAACACTGTATAAATTTATGTAACAAAAATAGGGTAACAATTTGTTACATAAATACAATCTAATATATATATATATATATATATATATATATATATATATATATATATATATATATATATATATATATATATATATATATATATATATATATATATATACAACCCTCAGAATTAGGATTGGCATTCAGCAATACAGACCCAACTGTCATCCTAGAAGTGTTTGAGGTCAGCAAAAAAGCGCGGACCTTGCTTCTATGTTTTATAGTCAAATCTTTCTTTTATATTTTTTCTGAAAACTTGATGCTAACCTTAAACAGATTAAGGTCGATCAAATTATTGCCGACCTTATTTTTCCTAATTCTGAATGCTGAGGACTATATATATATACTAATCCTAAAAATATTTTCTTTAATTTTTTTTCAAAATTTATCTCCTCAAGGCCAAGAAGGCCACTACAGACAAGGAGGCTACTTAATTGAGAGAGAGAGAGAGAGATTTAACAACTAGTTAAGCAGATTGTGGTTTCCATGAGTATTCAGTAGTAAAAAATAATGTTAGTTGTAAATTAGAGAACTCAGTAAACATGATGCTAATCATCAATATAGGATACTCAATATTGTAATAATTATCAGCAGTAAACAAATGAGTTTTGTATTAAAATTCAATAGCTTCTGAGCCCCAAACTGTTAAAAGAGATCACATTCGAAAACTCTTAGCAAGACTAGAATAAAATAATAACTTATTAACTAATAATAACTTTTTAAATTTTCTTTTAAATATAGAGTTGAGAGAGGGTTATAACCACAATTAAGTAGCCTCCTTGTCTGTTGTGGCCTTCTTGGATTGAAATTGAAGAAAATCTTTTTATGATTAGTTTCTTGTCTTCTCCTTTTCCTTAATTTCTGTAAAAATTATAATTTCTTAAAGTTGTATTAAGCATTGTAAAAGTTTTTTAAAAAAGAAATTAAATGGCTATAAAAAAAATGACTGCTTAGTCTTAATGTCAGAGAATCATACTGGCCAACACTGTGCATACAATTCAAACACTGTCATTTAAGTTTTGCATAAAATTTGAAAGTTTAACTTACTTTTTTTTTGTGAAACTTTCCCTTTTCTTGAATGCTTTCCAATAGATGATTTACTGGTACTCTATGTAACAAATGTAATATATATATATATATATATATATATATATATATATATATATATATATATATATATATATATATATATATATATATATATATATATATATATATATATTAGGGTGGTTCTAAAAACAACAATTTTTGAAAATGTCTGATGGCATCCCCTAAATGTGTTCTATGTAATAAATTAATGCCACATTTAAAAAATTTTGGGATAAAAAAAATTTTTAGGGGTAGCTCAAGACCCTTAAATATCAGACGGATCCCTAATATTAAAAAAAAAAAGTTCATTAAAAGCATATCATGTTGGGTCTTAAAAGAAGTTAAATTTTATAAAACATCCACAAAAAATAATTATTTTATATAAAGATTTAAATTTTATGGCTTAAAAACTATCGTTTTTTAACAAAAAATAAAAAAGGACATATTTTTATAGTTTTTTTAAATAAACTTTAATTTGTGTTTTCATAAATTTTTTTATTATTTTTGAAATTAGTTCTTTGGCATATGCTGTCACCTTTCTCAGTAAGAAAACCATGATTTTTTTTTTTTTTTTTAATGAATATAAATTGTGCAAAAACATTAAAAACAACACCATAAACTTGTTCTTTAACAGCAACTTTTAATCAAGACAGAACTGCTAACATATTCTTAAGGGTATTCAAATTATTTTCTAAAATTTTGTTAATAGCATTTAATTCAATCAGACTGATTTTTATACAGCTATTTAGTAAGTGGGGCCCTAATTATTGAACTTTTTACAAACTTAACCACAGCAACATCATTTAATGCATATATTTACTATTTATTAAATACTGGCATATAATATGCATATATATGAATATAGATATATATGTTATATATATAGGTCCTATACTCCTCATAATCTTTATCAACGACTTACCTGAACATATTAGTAGTAAAAGCATCTGTAAAATAAACACAAACAATACTAAAATTCTTAGCGTCATCAAAACTGCTGAAGATAAAGCTCGTCTCCAAGCTAATACGGAGCTGACATCCAAAAAAATACCTTGGTGTTCAAATCACCAACAACTTAAAACATGATAATCAAGTCAAAATTGCCGCTTCCAGGGCCAATAATGTCATTGGAATCTTAAAACACTCTTTTATCAGAAGAAACACCAAAATATGGAAAAAGCTTTACACCACCTATATATGCTCACATCTCGAGTTTGCAGTTACCACCTGGTGCCCGTACGTCAAAAAAGACACAAATATCAATACCAAAGCATCACATGAAATGAAGTGCTTCAACTATGAGACAAGATGCATTAAACCTCATCCAAAAATACAAAATTGAAAACAACATTAACTCAGTTAGCTGGCATGTTGCTCCACTTAACACCCCATTAAGCTATGGTCATTGCCAGCGCTTTCATTGTGAAATAAACATTAATTGCCTCGTTCGATTTAACTTTTATAATAATTGCATCGCTCACTCATGGAATGCACTACCAAATGAAATTGTTGGTGCTCATAGTGTCAACTGCTTCAAAGCAAAATTTAATCAGCTATCAACATAATTATTACAACGCATCATCTTCTGTGCAATCATGCACAAGCTAGCTAAGCTAGTTGATGGGCTTACAGAACATGCCTGTTTTGTGTAATTTAACTAACAGACAACTTTTTTATACTTTTAACCATAGTTAACCTTTATTGAATGCACTGTTATTGGAAATAAATTTGGTTTTGTCAAGCCACCATTCTGTTCCAATCAAGGCAACCGATCTCCTAAATTGAAATGCTTTGATTCCTAAATCAGAACAGCTCGCTAATTTTGAAAAAAAAACTTAGTAAAATCAATTTAAAATTATTTTTATCTTTACAGTGAAAATTTAAACAATTCATTAAAACTTATAATAGGATTAAAATTGCCCAGGCAAAATAAAATTCTAGAAATAACAGATTGCAAAAAGCTTTTTGTACAAAATTGTACTAAAACTATTATGACGTCCTTTTACTTTACTAATTAAAACTCACTAAATAAAGTACTTTTTAAAGATTTATGATATGTAACTATATATTTTTAAATTGCA
>NC_061158.1:12194034-12224034 GCF_022113875.1 Hydra vulgaris | reverse complement strand
TTTTTCGTAAATTGCAAAAGTCTTGTTTGGAAGGCATTCTTTGATGTAGAAATCAGCAGTCAAAGTCTTCTTAGTGACAAAACAAGAGGACTGAATACCACAGGTACAAATTGCTTGTCACATAAGGAACTTGATTGCAAATTTTTCTTGCCAAAGAAAAATTTGCAATCAATTGACCAGGAAAAATCAGCCTTGCAATATGTTTCATTATCTTCAATTATTTACATACTTTATCGGCCAGTATTTTAACCAACTTCATTGCGTATCAAATTCCTTTAATTTCACCATTTAAACTTCTCTTAGGTGTATATTTCTTATGAAATGTTTTAATTCCAGCATTTTTAAGTACTTTTTTGATTTAAGTCTTGAATTTTCTTGCTAGATCTCACTATGACTGGTTTTGATTTTTTGCTATTGAACTGAGAATTGATTTTGCCTTTTTGGATTTACTGAAAATTTTCTTTCTTCCACTTCCAGTTTTTCTTTCAAAGCTTTGAGTAGTCTTATTTACGATATCTATGACTGTAGATTTTGGGACAATTGTACGTTTAGCAATCAAGCAATATGAAGTCAATAGATTTTAGAAAGAAAATTCAAAACTTTTTTATGCACCTCAATATATTTCCAAAATATTTTGCAAACCAATGATTTGTAAACAAAAGTTCATCAACACAATTAAAGATAAGGAAGTAACATTTAATTGAAAAAGTAAAAGAAAGAAAAAGCATTTGTGGTTTTAGAAAAATCTCAATTTTAAGTTGACCAGATTTTTGTGTGTCCACCTCATACTTAGACTCACCATAAAAAGGTCAACTATGTTGTTACAAAATTAAATTAAAAAGTATCTCAAAAAAACAATAATTCATTTAAAAGATAAATCAAAGCCGATTTAATCTTTTTGTTACTTTTTAAAATCTTTCAGAGTCAACAATGTTATTGTTGCAAAGAAGTTTGCTTTAAAACCTGGTCATAAGCTTAGACATTATTGTACTTAAAAAACAATGAATTTATAACATGCAAGAATTAAGATTAGGAAAGTGATTCATATAAACAATTTAAGCACCAATAGCCTTAGTTGTTCACCTCTGAACTCAGTAGCTCATAAAAACAGGGTTACCTATGCTATATTACTCTTAAGAGCAGTGCCCGTTATAGTATTTGTAAAAAAGAGAAAGAGAAGCATCATTATGATGATGTGATATTGGTTGGAGGTTGGCTGCAAAAGCAGGTCCAACTATGTTTACAATGCATTTTTGCACCTTGTCTAAAAGAGAAAGGGCATCATTGGAAAATCCGCCCCAGATGTGGTAACAGCATACAAGGAAAGATTTGAGCTTCATAGAGATAAAGAAATCAAGATTAAGAAAGTGGCAAGCACGATAAAGAGATGCAACCTTAGCAGATGCTAATTTTGCAATAGATTTGATATATAGTTTCCAGGAAATATTAGAAGAATTAATTCTAGAAGATGAAGGGTAGATGACTCGTCGAGTCATCTTTGGTTTTTATCTGAATGGGTGAATTCTTACGAATGTAAATGCCCAGGCCAACCGTGTGACTATTGGAGCTTTACGAATTAAAGGAAGATAACCATCAACACTAAGATTACAAGATGAGAAAGCCGAACTCAAATTATTCATACAAAGAGCAAGTAGTTCTAGTGCACTTTGCAAGATATAAGACTCAACAGAAGAAAAGTTACTTCAAACACCACGCATATTAGTGAATTAGGTTTAGAGAACTTGGTGATAGCCATGGTTTTTTGTTTTGTAGTTTTTGGTACTTTAGTCATTTTTAAATTTGTTAAAGAACTTGACTAAAAGCATAAGTAGTACTCAGTATACTATTTAATAGCCGAAGCAGTTACCTCATTACTAATATTAAACCCTAAGTCGTAACAAAGGGCTCCAAATGTGGCCTCGACAATGCACACCAAAAGTACAAACAGGGACACCATCCTTGCACAACATGGCTCTGTTAGTACTCTAATATTTTACAGCTGTTGATGGAATCTAGCCTTTCTGAGAGCTATCACAGAGTTTGGGAAACCTGACTACCAGCAGTATTAGAACCATAAAACTGAGTTTTAGAGCTGTACCCTCATTAGGAGATAATAGAATGAGTTGCCTAGTCATAAAAACAGAGACACAAGCAAAACCCATGAGTTAAAAAAATTCAGCATTCAACATCCTAAACTGGAAACAATGTATTCAAAATACATTTGCACCAGCCTAATAGAGAAAGAAGGGGTGCCGGGCTGATCAACAGATAGAAACTGTTTACCCCTTAAGTATTTGCCTAGGAGGCCTTCTACAAGACAGTAGCTGGATGCGTTTGACATCTGGCCAAGATGAGTATTTTCATGGAGACACTATCTCTAGCCTTTACTCAAGCAAATTTTCCAAGGCAGGGAGTGTTTTAAGTCAGAGTTGGATTTTCTAAGTCTTTGCCTAAAAAAGAGTATGCTACGAGGCAGCAAGATATAAAGCAGGTTGTACTGGGTTACATGTTACCAATAGCAGGATAACCTGACCTGACGATAACTTACTTCAACTAATGCATTTATTTCAGTAATGGTGCAAGTTCATAACCAAAAATTACTAAAATATATCTGACCTATTACCATAAACAAAATCCTTGATATAATGATATTATCTAGGATTCAATAACAAACATTTTATGCTAAATTTTATATTTGAACATTCAACCAGCAACAGGTAGATGCTATGGACTATATTTATCTCAAAGCTTAAAAGTGATTTCATATAAATATTTTTAAGAATCAATGTTTATGTTGATTGTTTATTACATAATATTATTTTTTAATACATAGTAATAAATAAATACATAACAAACTTTTGAATTAAGTTGACAAATTTAAAAACCCATGAGTACCCACCATTTATTTTTTGTTTTTGTTGAAATCTAGTAAATCCATAAGAAAAGGAGATAATAATTAAAAATACTTTTGATTCTAAGTTTTACCTGCAGCCATTTTTAGAACTCCATAATTACTTACTGAATCTTATCAGTAAATTTTTGAAAAATAGCAAGCTTACCATATATAGAAAATAGATTAAAAATGTGTTAGTTCTTAAATTGCTAATTTTGTAATTGATTCATCAAAAATTAACTTTTTAGATTTTTAAATAATTTTTTTAAGTATTTTAGATTATAATTGAAAAAACAAACAAACAGTTTTTGTTTAACATTTAGCTCTTGATAAAAGGAAGTTAAAAATTCAAGTTAAACAATGTTTTTATGAAAAAACCAACGTCCATTATGTCTGATATTAAGGTCCATTATTCTTAGATTGCTTTCATTATTCATTTTAGATTCATTTATATTTCATCCATTATTCTCAAAACGCTTTATTTTAGACATATTGAAAATTGTTAAATTTTTAACAAATTTTATTGAAAAAAAAGTCTAACACTCCGTCATTAATACATGAACTGAGATTAAACCTTGACTGTCTTGTCATCAAAATCACATTCTTTTACTGCAACTATTCCTACATGTTCAAAATAAATTTATCTAGTTTTTCTCACACATCTTTATGCTTTGGAACTCTCTTTCGTTTTTATGTTTTGATTTGTACAATTCACATTTTTAAAAGTCTTTTGTCAACTGATTTCTTTGGCAATATTCTCAAAAATCCATTATCTTTGGTCATATTGTGCTCAACTTATTTGTCTGCCCAGCAGATTTGTCCAGCCTTAAGGAGATATACAGTCAGCCTTGAGGAGATACACAGCAAAAAAAAAAAAACGACCTAAACTTTTAGTAAAACATGAACAAAATAAAAATTAGTTTAAAGGAGTAATGTTATTGGTTTCATTTTTAATTTCAACTTGCATAATAAATGATATTGAAAATATTAAATATTAGAAAAATAATAATAAAATTAAAAAAATTATAAATTGTTTGTATTCCAAGAGTTCTCTAAAAATTTATCATAAATATATAAATCCATTTAATTATGAAATTTAAAGTTAAAATGAATATTAATTAATAAATAAAAATACCTTAATGGGAACTTCAGCAGCTAAATCAAAATTAGAATTAAGAAATGAAGATTCCTGATATACTTCAGTAGTCTCTTGTTGAGCTTTTAATATTTTGCAAACATTTGTTTCGTTTCCATTATTCTGGTTTATCAATAGTGTTTTTGAATTTTTTCTTATTTGGCAAAGAGGTAATCCTTCACAAATTTCTTCCTGTAATGGTGTTGGCAAAGTTCTAATTTTTTTTTTAAGTAATATACCTGCTTGGATTTGTTTCTTTAATGGTGTTTGTAATTTCTTTTTTGTGAAACGAAGTGATAATCCTACACTAATTTGTTTTTTTAAAGGTGTTTGCAATTTCTTCTTAGTTTGACGAAGTAATAGCCGTTCACCGATTTGCTTCTTTAACGGTGTTTGCAACTTCTTCATTGTTTGTTTAAGTGACAGGCCTCCTTGAATTTGTTTCCTTAATGGAGTTTGTAATTTCTTTTTTGTTTGACGAAGTAATATTCCTTCATTAATTTGATTCTTTAATGGTGTTTGCAAATTCTTCATTGTTTGACGAAGCAAATATCCTTCACTAATTTGTTTCTTTAAAGGTGTTTGCATTCTCTTCATTGTTTGTCTAAGTAACATACCTCCTTGAATTTGCTTTCTTAATGGTGTTTGTAATTTTTTTTTTGTTTGACGAAGTAATATTCCCTCACCAATTTGATTTTTTAATGGTGTTTGCAATTTCTTCATTGTTTGACGAAGCAAATATCCTTCACTTATTTGCTTCTTTAAAGGTGTTTGCAACTTCTTCATTGTTTGTCTAAGTGACAGGCCTCCTTGAATTTGTTTCCTTAATGGAGTTTGTAATTTTTTTTTTGTTTGACGAAGTAATATTCCTTCATTAATTTGATTCTTTAGTGGTGTTTGCAACTTCTTCATTGTTTGTCTAAGTGGCATACCTTCTTGGATTTGCTTCTTTAATGGTGTTTGTAACTTTTTTTTTGTTTGACGAAGTAAAATTCCTTCACTAATCTGAAGTTTTAATGGTGTTTGTAATTTCTTTTTTGTTTGACGAAGCAAAATTCCTTCACAAATCTGATTCTTTAATGGTGTTTGCAACTTCTTCATTGTTTGTCTAAGTGACAGGCCTCCTTGAATTTGTTTCCTTAATGGAGTTTGTAATTTCTTTTTTGTTTGACGAAGTATAGTTCCTTCAACAATTTGATTCTTTAGTGGTGTTTGCAACTTCTTCATAGTTTGTCTAAGTGACATACCTCCTTGAATTTGTTTTCTTAATGGAGTTTGTAACTTCTTTTTTGTTTGACGAAGTAATATTCCTTCACCAATTTGATTCTTTAGTGGTGTTTGCAACTTCTTCATTGTTTGTCTAAGTGATATACCTTCTTGGATTTGCTTCTTTAATGGTGTTTGTAACTTTTTTTTTGTTTGGCGAAGTAAAATTCCTTCACTAATTTGACATTTTAATGGTGTTTGTAATTTCTTTTTTGTTTGACGAAGCAATATTCCTCTACCAATTTGATCCTTAAGTGGTGTTTGCAACTTCTTAATTGTTTGTCTAAGTGACGGGCCTCCTTGAATTTGTTTCCTTAAAGGAGTTTTTAATTTCTTTTTTGTTTGACGAAGTAAAATTCCTTCACCGATTTGATTCTTTAGAGGTGTTTGCAACTTCTTCATTGTTTGTCTAAGTGACAGGCCTCCTTGAATTTGTTTTCTTAATGGAGTTTGTAACTTCTTTTTTGTTTGACGAAGTAATATACCTTCACCAATTTGATTCTTTAGTGGTGTTTGCAACTTCTTCATTGTTTGTCTAAGTGACATACCTCCTTGGATTTGTTTTCTTAATGGTGTTTGCAACTTCTTTTTTGTTTGACGAAGTAATATACCTTCACCAATTTGATTCTTTAGTGGTGTTTGTAACTTTTTCTTTGTTTGTCTAAGTGACATACCTCCTTGAATTTGCTTCCTTAATGGTGTTTGCAACTTTTTCTTTGTTTGACGAAGAGTTAATCCTTTACCAATCTGTACTCTTAATGGTGTTTGTAACTTTTTCATTGATTTTCTAAGTGACATACCTCCTTGGATTTGATATCTTAAAGGTGTTTGCAACTTTTTCATTGTTTGACGAAGCAATAACCCTTCATTAATTTGTGCTTTCAAGGGAGTTTGTAATTTCCTAACTGTTTTTCTTAATAATATTCTTGTTTGAATTTGGTTTCTCAAAGGTGTTTGTAGCTTTCTTCTTGTTTGACGAAGAGATAATCCTTGCTTAATTTGTTTCCTTAAAGGTGTTTGCAACTTTTTCTTAGTTTTGCGTAGTGACTTTCCTCCTTCAATTTCATTTCTCAAAGGTGTTTTTAATTTATTTTTTGTTTGATCAAGTAATAACCCTTCATTTATTTTATTTTTCAATGGTGTATGTAACTCACTATTTACTTCACACAGAGAAACATTTTTCTGTTCTAAAGTTCTCAACTTTTGATTGGATAAATCAAACTGAAAAATAGTTTGATTTATACTATTTTCATTCAAAAGTGTTAAATCTTTATTTTTTGACAAATTGTTATTTGGGTATGCTACAATCTCTGTTACATCAATATTTGAAATTTTTATTGTTCTTTTTAAGGTTTTTTTAAGAGTTACACCTAAAACATTTAGACAATTATATAAATATATTTTTTAAATATTTTTTTGCAATTATCCATTAAAAAATAAAATATATATAACCTTGGATAATCTGTTTTCTTAATGGTGTCATCAATCCCTTTCTGAGTGTTTTACGAAGAACTGGTTTTGATTGAATATCTTTTCGCAAAGGAGTTTTTAAAGCTCGCTTTTTAAAATGATTAGGTAAAGGCTGAGGTAACTGGTTAGGTGATAGATGAGACTCTTGCTCTTCATTAACAGACGGAAGTAAATTATTTTTCCAAGATTTTATTACTTCAGCTTGTATTGGAGCTGGTAACTTGCTTTTAGTTGTTGGAGAATCATCAAAAATGTCCACATTTGACTCAGAATCAAATGATAATAAAACATTGTCTAAGTTAGAGGTTTGTGTCTCTGTATTGCTAGATATATTGCTTTCAATAAAAGTAGAATCTTTATAATCAGGAAATAAAGATGTTCTTTGAATAAATGATCTAGGTGGCAATGAAACTGCTGGGCTGGCACCCCGTCTTATTGGAGTACTTGGTGGGAGTCTTTTATCAAAGTATTCTGGACTTAAAACTGCACCAAATGAAACTCTTTTCTTGGTTGAAAGAGAGGTTCTTTTTAACAAGGACTTTGGAGTATTGGTAACTAGATCTGAAGCATTATTCTCTTTGTTTAAAACACGAAGAGGTAGCATATTAATTTTTTCAGAATTTTTAGAATCAGTACAATCGAGATTATGCAGTTTTGTATTATTTCTCATAGGAGATATAGAATCTGTGGTCATCGACTTGGTACCAAATGGAATCTAAATTCAAAAAAAACTAATAGTAAAAAACTAACAAAAAATTAAAAACTATATACTTTAATGTGATCACATGCAAGCTAAAAAAAACAAACAGCATTATTGTAAGCAAACTACAAAATGACAACATTAAATGTAATAAACATAACTTTTTTTAGCAAAATATCAAAAATAAAACAAGGGTTTTCCACCAGATCATAAAATAAAATTTCCAAATATTGCAGATTTTAATAAAGTTAATAAAATAAAGCACTTATTAAATTTTCAATAACAAAAAAGAGAGCCAATCAAATGATTTAGAACAAGATGTGACTAAGCAACATATGAGATAAATTATGAATAATTTAGTCAAACTGGTCTTTATGCTGATACCAACCTACAACCACATCTGCAACCACCTTAACTTTTCCAGATGCACACTGTCAAATACTTTAACTATTCTCAATTTCTGCTAAAGAGCCTTGCCTTTTTTTTCTTATCTTTTAGAATCACACTGCATATTCAACTAATTATAATCTGTTTTTTTTAGATCATGGGCATCATAAAATTTCATTGCACAAGTTTCACTGCCATACATTCACTGCCATACATTAACTGCCAACATTTTGAATACTTGGTGTGTATAACTTTCCATTATTTCTTATTGATGCATGTCTTGCTGTTAGAAGTGAAAATAATTCTCTAAACTTGGCCCAGACACACCTGACTCCTTGCCATTGATGCTCCATCAGCTTATCTGATTCTCCAAGAGATAACTCACAAACACACTTTATCTTTCCACTGCTTTTTTATTATTTTCTTCCCCTATTTATCTCTTTTTGACATTATACTAAAAGCATCTTATATCTCTTGTAACCCATTGCTTACAAACAGTTCCTAAAACGAAGTTTGCTCTAACTAAATTCCTGCACACCTCACATAGCTATTTTCTGCTTGCTTGTTTTTATCGCATGGCCAAATTCATGCATTACTTTGCTTAAAAAGAACTCATTGCAAATTGTGGATTTCTTGATGAATCTTTTTGAAAATTTGAAAGTGAAAAGTTTTTTCAAAATCTTTGGCAGGTCATAATAATCCACATCTTTCTGTTCGATTAAATGGATGCTTATCATTTCCATATCTATACCATCATTAAAAGTGTCAATTTTAGCAATCTCACAGCTATTCAAGTTCATCAAATCTTTGCCACTTTTCTAATAATTCCACACTCTAGTACAAGACATAAAAAATTATCCAATAACATCCAAAACAACAAATGTAGTTTTTGTTCACAGCAGCTCCATCTTGCATCAGTCCAACAAAATCTTTAGTCATAATAATACAAGATAAACCTTGTCCTATCGCAACCATATCTAGAACATGAGAAAGCAGAACATGAGCCAAAATCACGCACAATAGAGGTTTTTAATTTTGTTGTCATCACTACTAAGAAAATTTACACCAAAAAATTATCTTTCTCTTAAAAATTACAAATCTCAAAAATTGCCCTCTTCTTTGGTGGTATTTCATCAACATTCATGCTGGGTCATTCTATATCAAATCACCTAATGGTCCCATGGTACCACCTCAAATTTGCTTCAAATTTTGACCACCCACAGCTTTTATGAAAAAAACACAATCCTGAAAATTTAGCTTGATTGACCAAACTGTTCAAAAGTAAAGTGAATTAATATTGACTAAAATCAGAAAAATTTGAGTATCTGGAGCTTACAGTAGATTTTTTCGATTTTTAACAGATCATAACTTTTTAAATAAAATAGATGATCACCTGAAATTTTTAAAGGTAATAGTTCTTCAACCAAATTATCTATTTTTGTAGGTGTTTATGATTGATTTTAAACAACTCTTGAGTTATTTAGCAACTTTGAGTTCTGTACCTCAAAGTTGCTAAATAACGCATTACAAAAAATTTTTTAAAAATTTTAATGTGTTACAGTTTAATACCAACAGACAAGCTGTGCAAATTTTTTTGTTACTTTTATGTACTTAGAGTAACCACTTGTGGAAAAAATTAAAATTATGTGTTAAAAGTTAGCCCTTGCAGCAGCCTGTTAAACTATCACTTTTTTTAAAAAATACGATAAATTACATTTACTTTGTAGACATAGAAAGTAGGGTAGACAGTTAAAATAAACCATGAAACTTTTTACTGGCAAGGTTCTATATATAGAAAATCATCACAAAAAATTTAAAGACCTATACTCTATCTTATGACATGATTTTAGCATTTTGAGTGCAATGCTTTTTTAGTTTGAAAGGATACCTAATAAAGGAAGTTATAATATATTTCAAAAAAACTAAAATGCTGAAAGAAGAAGTGTATATACACTTAAAACACAAGTACACTAATTTCTTTATTTCTGATTCACATAACTCATAACACTGTCATAATCATTATTAGCAAGTTTGTAGTCACGAGCACTTCTACCCTTAATAGATAGAGCACTTATTTGACATATTACTTTGTCAAATGGAGCCCAACACTGACTTGATCATGCATCATTAGTCCATTTTAAATTTAATTTGTTTCTATGCATGAATTTTACAATAACATCTCGGTTTTCATTACAAATCTCAATCACAAGCCCTATGTACCATTCATCATCGTAAAAGCATGCAATGTATTTACCAGGTTGAAAGTTTGAAGGATCTTTTTTTCCCAAGTTAATATTATTCAGCAAACAGGTATCATAGACAGTATCGCTAGAGATTCTGTAAAGATAATTTCTCTCCACCTGGTACAAAACTGTGATAGCTTCTTGTGCCTGGGACTGTCCTCATCTCTTTATATTGTTTCTTTAGGTTTTAATAAGTTTCACAATTATTGTTGAAATTATCACTTGAAATGTAAAATATGTTTACACCTTGAATGTTTTTTTCAGCCTGTGTAAACAGTTCATTTGATGTGAGAATCTGGTTTGCATTTGCTGCTCAAGAACTTGCTTTTGCTGCTTCTCTTTTTATAGTTCTTCTTATTCCATCACATGAACTTTTACCATGGGATGTAGCAAAGTAGTGATAGCTCAGCATTTATATTGTGATCTTCAAGATGGTACATTAAGTAACAGACATTAGTGGTAATTTTTTTACTGTGACACAGCACCATCGCTGAAGGTTTTTACTTTATTGATTGTGGGTAGTTTTATTTTTATCATAGGGAGTAACTTTGTAAGAAAACAATAAACTGTTGTTTGGTCATGGCAAAGATTATGTCAGAAATTGTACAATAGCATTCACATTTGAATTGATTTTTTTCATCTTTGTAATAAATAGCAAATGGATGTAAGATAGCTTGATTGGCCTGCCAGTAAAACCCATGTACAAAATCTTGCACAAGAAAACTATAGTTCTCTGCAAAATCCATAAGAATAAGACAAGTGTGATGATTTAATGTTCTTTTAGCTTCTGATAAGTAGGAAGATTGTGCTTCTTTGATAAAGTGGTGGTGACAAAGGTCATAGAAAGTTTCACTTAGAGTTTCAATAAACTCAACAATGCTTGTTTGGAATGTGACAAGTGCAGTTCAGTCAGTTGACATCCATTGTTTGTATGTAATCTGATCGTCAAAATCATTATTTTCAAAAACATTTTCCAAGTAGGTCTTCAAATTTACTTTACCAGGGCAGTTAAAACATAGATGAAACATGCAGGTTCGACTATCTATATTACAAACACATTCATCAAATCTTTGTAATATATTAAATGGACCTTAGGTAAAGCAGCGCACATAAACTTAGCATTTTGATGATATGAACATAAGCACACTGAGCGACTTTTACTACAGTCAACTGTGATGCACCACTTTGGCCCTAGTTCACAGAACTGGCTGAATCCAACTTTGTGTTTAGGGTATAACATCTTAAACTCAAGATAAAGTTCCTTTAATTTGAACTAATATTAAACTTTTTTGTTTATGAACTTTTACATTACTTATACACACAGAAACAAAGTCTTTTTTTCCTGGACATTGTCTTGTGAACTCTTCAGATTCATAAATTTCAATGACTTTTTGTTTAACAATATCTTGCAAAGGCTGTCCTATTTTAGCCTCAGGCTTAGCATTCCTTTTTCATTTTTCAACGTTCGAGCTTTATTAACAAGATGTTCTGAAACTGAAAATGTTTCGCAAGTTTTTTCAATTGACCAACTATCAGGAGCTGGTGTTAGTAGTTAAACTTTTTTTTCCTTCAAACTTATTTTCATTTTACTTTTTATTGTATCTAACAGTTTGTTAAATCATTACAGTTTATACATTTTTCCTCTTTTTCCGATACTATATCTTTTGAGTCTCTATCCAATACTGACACTACTAGGTTTGTCATACTTGTTGAAATTTTTTTAACTTTTTGCTTTTTATATCCTAATTTGTCGCGTCCACTTAAATTTTTGAGTGGAGATATTTCCAATAAAGACACACTATTATTAAAAACTGTCTTATCAAGGTCAGAAAAACTAAAATCTTCTTCAGCAGCTTCATCTTGACAAACTTCTGTATTTTTTTCAAGTTTGAATTTATTCAAAAATTTTGTACAGTTAGTACAAACTTTTTGACCAGGTTTGATCTTAAGCTGATTTGCTATTGATATGTTAACTACAGACAATCCCTTGATATTATTTTTCTTGTGGACTTTAAATGGATCACAACAGTACAACATTTGAGGAAAAGGTGAGGAAAACCATGGAGAAGAGTGAGGCTTGACCTGGAATTGTCGAGAGGGAATAAAGGATTCCATGCCAGCCTGAATCCACGAAGTTATGTAAGAATTTTGTTGTTCGCTAAGAACTTTTCATCAATATCATCTCTTGATTCCACTAGCTACATTCAACCTGATATAGTCGTCAAACAGGTTGATCCATTGCTCGACATCCATATCACTCCAGCTTCTGTATCTAAAGTGATTTCCTGCTTAGACTCTTCTACAGCTTGCAGCCCGGACAACATACCTGTTATAGTCTTGCAGAAGTGTTCTCCGGAGCTGTCGTCTATCCTTTCAAAACTATTTAACAAGTGATTATCAGAGTCTTGTTTTCCAGCCTGCTGGAAAGCAGCATCTGTTATCCCTATTTTTTAAAATTCTGGAGAGCGATCCGATTTGTCTAACTACCGTCCCATTAGTCTTCTTCCTATCATAAGCAAGGTTTTTGAATCTTTAATTAACAAACACTTAATCTCTCATCTTGAATCTCATAACCTACTTTCTGATCATCAATATGGATTTCGATCTTCTCGTTCTACGGCTGATTTGCTAACAGTAATAACCTATAGGTTTTATCGTGCATTAGATAAAGGTGGAGAGGTTAAGGCCATCGCTCTTGACATTTCTAAAGCATTTAATAAAGTTTGGCATGCTGGTCTTCTCCATAAGCTTTCTTCTTACGGTGTATCTGCAAATGTCTCTAAGATTATTGAATCCTTCCTTTCCAATTGTAGCATAAAAGTTGTCCTTGATGGACAGCACTCTTCTTCTTATTCTGTAACCTCAGGGGTTCCTCAAGGTTCAATCCTTGGCCATATACTCTTTTTAATTTACATTAACAATATTCCAGATATTTTTAAATCTAAAGTGGGATTGTTTGCTGATGATACTACCATTTATTCTTGTCACAATAAGAAGCCAACTCCCTCTGATTGCTTGCAGGGGGAAAAAAGGATCTCACTTCTGCTACAGCATGGGGCTCACAGTGGCTGGTGAACTTAAATTCAGATAAAACTCAATTTTTTTCAGCCAATCATTATCACAATAATTTAGACCTTCCTATATTTATGTACTCAATGAGTCATCTACCCTTCATCTTCTAGGATTAACTCTTACTTCTGATCTTTCTTGGAAACCTTAGGTCAAATCTGTTGCAAAATTAGCATCCGCTAAAGTTGCTTCTCTTTATCGAGCTCGACACTTTCTTACTCTGGATTCTATTCTCTATCTCTATAAATCTCATATCCGGCCTTGTATGGAATGCTATTGCCATATCTAGGGTGAATCTTCTAATGATGCCATTTCTCTTTTTGACAAGGTGCAAAAACGCATTGTAAACATAGTTGGACCTGCTCTTTGCAGACAACCTTCAACCTCAGTCACATCGTCGTAATGTTGCTTCTCTTTCTCTTTTCTACAAATACAATAATGGGCACTGCTCTAAAGAGCTAGTGTCTCTTGTGCCATCTACAAAAATTCATTCTCGTGTTACTCCTCATTCAATTAAGTCTCATCCTTTTTCTGTTACTGTTCCTAAGTGCTCTAAAAACTCTTATTCGTCTAGTTTTTTTCCTCGAACATCAGTTCTTTGGAATTCACTTCCTTCATCTTGTTTTCCTGATTCATATAATTTATAATCTTTTAAGTCGTCTGTCAATCGTTATCTTGCTCTAGAATCTTCATCTTTTCTCTTCCAGTAACTTCCAACACTAATTAGTGGTTGCTTGCAGCTTTGTTAGAAGCGAAGATGTTAAAAAAAAAATTAAAAAATATATATAACTATTTCTGCATACACAAAATTTTTTATTTTTTGGTTCTTGCAATATTAAAAACTAAAATAGGAAAATCGAGAAAATATTGTGCAGATTTAGATTTTAATACAAACTCTTGAAGCAATTAAAAGTTTGAAGTATTTTACACTCAAATTATAACCATGTGAAATTTATATCATTTTAATTATGCTATATGCATAAAATTTAACAAATACATATTATAAAATCATATCAAATAAATTAAGTTAAGACACTGATAATGTTTAATTATGATTAAATTTATTCACGGAAAAATTAAAAATATACACCAAAGTCATAGGGCTACAATAATGTCATAAGATAGAGTATAGGTTTTTAAATTTTTTTTGGTGATTGTCTATATATAGAAACTTGCCAGTAAAAAGTTTCATAATTTATTTTAACTGTCTATTCTACTCTTTATGTCTACAAAGTGTAATTTATCATATTTTTTTAAAAAAGTGATATTTTAACAGGCTGCTGCAAGTGCTAAAATAACTTTTAACACATAATTTTAATTTTTTCCACAAGTGGTTACTCTAAGTACATAAAAGTAACAAAAAATTAGCACAGCTTTCTCTTAGTATTGAACTGGAGCACATTAAAGTTTGCAACTTTGAGGTACAAGAACTCAAAAATTGTTTAAAATCAGTCAAAAACACCTACAAAAATAGATAATTTGGGTGAAAAACTATTAACTTTGAAAATTTCAGGTTTCAATTTGAGGTGGTACCCTGAGGTACTAGGTGATTTCATATAGAACAACTCTGCTGTATTTTACTCGATTGTTGAGTTTTTCAATTATTGACAATCATTTCAATTAATGGCAATCATTGTGTTTTTCTATTTTTTGTAATCATTATGAACTAAGCCTATTCTTATATTGTTAACATGGCTAAAAACAAATACTATTTGTTTACGCCAAAATATCTAATTAATCTAGAACTTTACTTACTTTTGCAATAAAGCTGCCTATTTATTCAAAATTAAGCTCAAAAAATTATTTCAAATAACTCACCACACAGTGAAAATAATTTGTCAGTAAATACTAAGCTATAAGCTAAGTATACTAAAAGTGAAAACCTGTATCAATATGTTAAATAAATATTAATAATTCTAAAAATTAGTTTTCTGTTAACTATATTATTTGTAGTTTTTGACATTTTAGGTGTAGAAATACCTTTAAAGAAAAGTGTTTAAAAAAACATTCAAAACAATTTAGAAAAAACAGCTGCATGCTGCTTTGTGATTTTGACACACAAAAAAAAAAAAAAAAAAAAAAAAAAAAAAAAAAAAAAAAAAAAAAAACAAAAAAAAAAACACTTGTTTTACTGTTAATATTCAAAAGTTTTCAAAAACCCTAGTTTTAAACCTAGTTATTTTTATTGTGAAATTTTCTTTTGACTATCAATTCATAGAGACAAACTTAATTTCTCAGCCAAGTTTACTTTTTTTTTTTTTTCTTTGACTTGGTCTTGGTGATTGATTTGACATTAAAAATAGCTGCATAAGAAGTCTGTGACAATGTGTTAAACTATAAATTGAAAGCAGCCGTGGCGCAGTGGTTAGAGTTCTGGCTCAGAACCCAGAGATTCCAGGTTCGATGCCAGCTCTAGCTGAACAAGCGACATTGGTACGGAAGGAGGCGTGAACTTCTTGTTAAATGCTCTACCGCGGTGCTCTATGATAAGATCGTAAGGACTTCTGGGAGCACCTAAATACATACCAAAAAAAAAAAAAAATTACAAAGGAACCAACCTACATAATCTGTTTGTTACCAGAGTTGTTAAGCCCAATACCTTAAAACTTGCATTAATTTGGTTCTTGCAATCAATAGAGTTAAAAATAGTATGCCAAATTTGAATGCAGCTGTTTTAAATAAACTTTCTTTATTTTTTCAACTAACACAACTTATACATTTTCTTGATTTTACAACTTTTTCCTTATCAAAATTTTTAACAAGTAATTAATAAATATTTTTATAGCTATTTTTGTACTTTATATAAAACATAATCAGAAATAACACAAAAGAAACTTAATGTTTACATGTAGGTTTCCAATTATGAAGAATTTAGAATGATTATTTAAATGTTATTTTTTCTAATATTTTATTTCATATTCTAGCTTAAATTTTGTTTTAATCTTTATCTACTGGTGTTTTTATTTTAGAAAAACTATAAATTAATTTAATTTTCTAGAAATGAATTGTATTGGTTCAACTAAAATGGGTTCAGTCACTAAACTTAAAAAATCTAAATAAGTAGTGTTTATGTATGCCATGACACAAGTTTATTTTTTTATAACAAAAGGTAAACAAATTTAAAATGAGAAAAAAGGTGATTTTTCCATCTCTGTATACAATCATTGCACTTACCAAACAGAACTTTTAGACCGTGTCATTCATCCTTCAATAGACTCATATGTTTAGTGCGCATACAACACAAAAAACTCTTGGTAGACCAAATAAGCATTCATTAAAACAAAACGCCTACCCTCAAGATAAAGTTCTGATAAAAAAATAAAAATGGATGAAAATATAAAGCACCACCCCTATATTCCAACGGATGGCCCACAGTTGAAGATGATATTGAAGATGACTAGTAAGCAAAACATAAGACAAGAACATGTGTTATAATTAATAATTAGTTAATTGCATTACACACTGTGAACATGGTAGAATGAATAAAAATAATACTTAGTTATTTAAAGCACAAATATTTGACTTTTTTTTAGTGTTTTATTCTAAAATGAGCTCAGTCAAGCACTTTTTAGTTTAACTGAAGCTAAATATAAGTGTAATAGTTACTTTATCATGAATACAGTTATTTTTGTTTTTCCAAAAACATTGCTGTCCCGACTGAACCCCATTTAGCATTAAATGAACTTTTATGGGCAATTTTTGAACAAATTTGCTGTGATTTAGAAAAAACGAACCCGTTAAAAAACAACCAATAAACTTTACAGTTATTTTGATAGCATTTAATATCTGTCTAATAATATTTGCAGAGGTATAAACCTTCCATAGAGTACCTACATGATGTTAAAGATATTAACTTTGTTTAATAACAAGCTTTTTCTACTCTAATCCTAATTTTTCCCCTATCTTTTATCTAAATCAATATATTTTTATCTAAAATCTTGCAATAAAAATAACTCACAATAAACCATACTTTGTCACACAATGTACAACAAGAAGCTTTAATCTAGATTTTAAACTAACATTCTGTATATCTGTAATCACATATTCACACATATCAGCATGTAGCTCTAAGTAAAAACACTGCAACATATTCTTGTTTCCTATTTTACAACCATCAATTTAAATCATTTAAATAGTTAAATGACAGATAAAATGTATAGCTTATTCTTTTTAACTATATAGTGGATATTTAACTATATAGTAGCTATATAAAGTTGGCATTTTTATGATTTAAATACATAACTGCCTTTTTTAAATAATTAGTTTCAAAATAAAATTAAAAAATACCATTGTATAATTTTCTTTATTAGGACTCGCTTTCTCAAAAGCTTTGGTGTATTCAATACGAAATGACCTATGAGCAATGCTAAAAACATCATTGTGAGCCAATAGTTTTTCTTTTTCAACACAAATCCTATTACATTTTGTAGGAAGATTGTCTGAGAAGTTTTCAAGTGTAATCTAAAAAAGTTAACACAAACAAAAGTTAAACATTCTAAAATACACTTTTGATATGATTGTAAATTAATTTCTTATTGGCAAATAAAGAAACACACACATATATATATATATATATATATATATATATATATATATATATATATATATATATATATATATATATATATATATATATATATAAATAAACAAATATATATATATATATATATATATATATATATATATATATATATATATATATATATATATATATATATATATATATATATATACAGTGGGGTGCAGAATTATAACCTCACCTGTATAGTCACCTTAAAACTATCTTTCAAAGTTTGTTGATCGAATTCTATTTGTAGATCATTTTTTGAAATAAACAAAATAATTTACATGAATCTATTAATACTTTAATTAACTCAAATTATAAAACCGTGGTGCACAATTATAACCTCGTTATCTAAATTGCATCAAAAGTTGTTAAAAAATAGTAGTAAATTCCGTTTTCAAATAAAATTTATTACATTTAAAAATTATAAAAAACATTTTAACGAATGCCAAGAGGAAATACACTCTCCGATAAAGAAAAAGGCAAGATCGAAGCCTACTGATCATTGCGTTTATCAAACAGGGCAATTGCTTGCAAACTGAGACGTTCACCACGTTTAATCAATAATTTCATAAATGATCCAACAAATTATTGCACGAAGCATCAAAGTGGTAGAAAACCTATACTTACAGCTCGCCAACAGCAACGAATCGTGCATGCTGCTAGAAACCGTACAATCTCCGCGAGACAAATAGGCGCTGTTTTGAGATTGAACTGCTCAAGATGAACGGTGAATCGTGCAATTAACAAGTCAGGCATTCTTAGATATGCAAAAAAACGCACATCTCCAGCACTAACTGAAGCGCACAAACGCATTCGTCTTCAATGGGCCAAGGACTACATGACTTGGTAAAAAGAATGGCGAAAAATTGTGTGGTCCGATAAACAAAAATTCAATCATGATGGTCCAGACGGCTTCAATTACTACTGGCATGACATAAGAAAAGAGAAAATATTTTCAAAAAGAAGGGCTATGGGAGGCGGAGGAGTAATGATTTGGGGTGCGTTCGGTTATTTTGGAAAGACTTCAATTAGCTTTATTACTACTAAGTTAAATGCAGAAGGATATAGAAACTTGTTGAATGGTCATTTGAATGATATTTCACAAAAATTTGGTAACACCAATTTCATTTTCCAGCAAGATAATGCTCCAATTCATAGAGCAAAGTCAAATATCTCAAGGTTTACCAGCAAGAAAATTCAATTATTAGAATGGCCAGCGCTCTCACCTGATTTAAATCCCATCGAAAATGTATGGGGCATCTTAGCAAGACGTGTTTATGCAGAAGGGAAACAATATTTGAATTTCGATGAATTAAAAAAGGCAATTGTTCATGTTTGGAAGAACATATCTCTTGCAGATCTTAGAAAACATTCGGAAAGTATGCCTAATCGAATATTTGAAGTTATTCAGAATGGAGGCAATAAAACAAAGTACTAATAAAAAATTCAAGTAGCAATACAAAACATTATGGAATTTTGTAGAGTAAAATTAAAATGAGGTTATAATTTTGCACCACACTTTTTTTGAAATTTTCAAGTCAGTTAACGAAATGAAACCAGACTCTATTACAAATGAAATATTAATCAAGTAAGATATTAAGCAATTGAATAATTTAAAAATGATTATTTAATTATTTGTAAGAACTTGATTTTTTGGTGAGGTTATAAATTTGCACCGCACTGTACATATATATATATATATAGATATATAGATATATATGTATATATATGCATATGTATAAATATATATGTATATATATACATATAAATATATATATATATAAATATATATATATATATATATATATATATACATATATATATATATATATATATATATATATATATATATATATATATATATATATATATATATATATATATATATGTATATATATATATATATATATATATGTATATATATATATATATATATATATATATATATATATATATATATATATATATATATATATATATATATATATATATAAATATATAAAGTATTTTTGCTAAATATACTCAGCTGTTGTTATGTTTTTCCAGTAGAAAGCAGCACAGGGCAGAGATTCACTTGTATCCCTTGGCCACCAACAATTTTGTTTGCTTCTTCTATCAAATTCTATACTTAACTTAATTTTGGTAAAATTGTCACTTGTACCCCTTGGCTTCTGACCCACTCATATATGTATATATATATATATATATTATATATATATATATATATATATATATATATATATATATATATATATATATATATATATATATATATATATATATATATATATATATATATTTTATTGTATAAAAATCCTCAAGAATTATTAAACAAAAAAAAACGAACTAATATCTAAATGTCGCCATGAGAACAAGTTTTTGCTGGACAACCACAAACCAAAAGATTAGATTTTTTAACTCATTTTCTTTTGTACAGATTTATTATTTTTACGAGAAAAAAAGCATTGAAGATGATATTTTTTCACAACTATTAGTTTCATGCATTTAGCATGAAGCTAATAGTTGTGAAAAATATGCAGTTTTATTTATAAATAATATATGTAAATACAGCTCTGTTTTAATTTAAATCATTTTAATTTACTTTAATTCATCGAGCACTCTCGCGAGGATATATGCAAGCACTAATATGTATACATATATATATATATATATATATATATATATATATATATATATATATATATATATATATATATATAAACAATCAGCTCTGAATACAATCCTTTTGCACTATATATAAATATATAAATATATATATATGTGTATATATATATATATATATATATATATATATATATATATATATATATATATATATATATATAACTATATTTATATAAATATATACAGGAGTTGAAATAAGTGCTGGACATCACCACCCCTCAGACCATTTTTGAGACCTGCTATATGAGGGCAACCAATCATTGTTCATTTTTACTGCAAAAATGAACAATGGTTTGTTGCCCTCATCTAGCAGGTCTCAAAAATGGTCTGATGGGCGGCAATGTCCGGCACTTATTTCGACCCCTGAATATATATATATATATTTATATATATAAACATATATATGTTTTATATATATAAATATATAAATATATATATATATATGTGTGTGTGTGTGTGTGTGTGTGTGTGTGTGTGTGTGTGTGTGTGTGTGTGTGTGTGTGTGTGTGTGTGTGTGTGTGTGTGTGTGTGTGTGTGTGTGTGTGTATATATATATATATATATATATATATATATATATATATATATATATATATATATATATATATAAACTTACACTTCAATGTGTGAAACAACATAGGTTTTAATATGTTTTAAATCTACAGTTCTAAATGTAGATTTAAAACTGCACAAAAACATAATAGTATTCTTTTTATAAAAACAATTGTCTGTTAAAAATCCATTTTTGGTAAATTTCGTATTTTACAGATTTTCTCAAAGTAGAATAATATGTTATCTTGTTTATCCTATAATATGGCCTGTCATTATATGTTCCTAATATAACTTGAATATTTAAAAATCCACACAAACAAAATTAGGCTTTTTAAATGTAGAAAATCTGGCTTATTCAATTTTTTAACCATGTAAGTATCTTTAAAAAACGTATCTTTAAAAAACCACAAAATCATATTTTGATATTTGGTTATTTTAGATGTAATTTTTAAACAATTTAGCCCTTTCTCTTTATCCATCACCCATTATTGTTGCTAGTGGTGCCTTTAATACTAATCACATTAAATAATTGGCTCTAACACCTACCCGTATGAATAATTGGCTCTAACACTGACCAGTGGCTCTGGCACTGACCCTACAGTCTCTAAAGCTCATAACTTCTGTATTTCTCAATCTCTTACTCAAACAGTTAACTTTGCAACTCATTTTCCAGACAACCCTAATCAATCTTCACTCCTTGATTTGTGTCTTGTCTCCAACCTTAGCTTGAGTTCAGTTTCTCCTTCTTCTCCTTTAAGCAGCTCCGACCATGCAAAATGGTTAAAAGCTTGTGTTCAGTTTCTCCTTTTGGTGGTTCCGACCATCCTTGTACTCTTTTAGATGGTTGCGACTTGCATCCTTGTACTCTTTTAGGTGGTTGCGAAATGGTATCTGTGGTTCCAATTTTAAAAACTATGGAAAACACAACTTGATAATCTTCATCTAAAGTGGCTCTATTTGCTGACAACTCAACTTAATACTCCTGTCTTGACATTAAGTCTTCTCTTTTTGATTGCTTAGAACAGGCAGCTGAACGTTAATTTAATTTTTCTTCTGTAACTGTTTGGGGCTTGCAGTGGCTTGTGAATTTTAACTCAAACAAAACTCAGTTATTTACTGCAAACAACTGTTGCAATTTTCTCAATATAATGACAACTGTTGCAATTTCATCCTATATTAATGAATAGCAAAACTCTTACTGAGTCCTAGTATTTACATCTTCTTGGATTCACTACTGACCATGGATACCATAAATAAAATCGATTGCAAAACTAGCATCTACTGTTGCTTCTCTTTATCGTGCTTGCTATTATCATACTCCTGATTCCAATATTTACCTCTACAAAATCTTTTATTAAACTCTGTATGGTATACTGTTATCATATTTAGACTGGTTCTTCTAATGATGCTCTTTTCTAGATAAGGTCCAAAAATGTATTATAAATGTAGGTGCTCTAGTTTTCTAACCTTGAGCCTCTGCCGTTGTCATAAGGTTACATCTCTTTCTCTTATTTACAAATACTATGCTGAAAGAAGTTATCATCTCTAGTTCCATCATATAACTCATTCTCCTTCAGCTCATTAATTCAGAAAAATTCCATCTGTTTACTGTATCTATCCCTTTACACTCTGAAAACTTTTAGTTTCTGCTACAATTGGTATATTTTAAATACTTTACTTTCTAATATTTGTATGCATTTTTCATCAATTGCATTATTTGTTTTTATTAACTTTTTTACTTAGTTTTATCGTCTTCTGCATCATATGGTATGTCTTAATAATATTACTTTTTTATATGTATATCGTTCTAATGCAAGATTTATGACAGAGAGGAGAGGAAAAAACAAAAAGCAGAAAACTTAAAAAACAAACACTTTGCAAATTTATTGTAACTTTAAAAACATATTAGAGGAATGGTACTCTTATTTGCTAATAATGTACTTACTAAAAAAAAAAAAAACTCATACCTTTCCATCATTAATATTTAATTGGCAGTGTTTTAAACCAACTCCAGGTAACTGTACACGAATATCAGTAGCTTCATCTCTATATATATAAAATATATATATATATTATATATATATATTTATATATATATATATATGTGTGTGTGTGTGTGTGTGTGTGTGTGTGTGTGTGTCAGGCTTGGTCAGGAAGGCGTGCAATTTCACCGCTTTATATGACCACGCAAATAATATTTTGTTTTGATTATTTGACCACAATTTTTACCTTTTAATAAAGCGCTGAAAACTTAACTTAGTTATAAAAAAATTAAAAAAACATACTTATTTTAAAAAAAGAAAAAAAATCTTCTTAAAAGAATTATAAAAAATAAAATAAAAATAGCTTAGTAATAAATAACTAAAACAAAAATAAAACAAAATAAAAACAAAACTTTACTAAAATAAATAATTAACAATAAGATAGTTATGTTTGAAATAAATAACTTTGAATATTTACTAATGTTTTTATATTATAAAACTAGTAGTGTTTCGTCTGCTTTGTTATTGTACCATATAAAATTATATTAATATTTAAAAAAATAATAATAATAAATAATACTAATCGACAAAAAAAAGCTAAATAAACACTTTTGTTTTTATAAAAAACTTTTTCGAGCGTTAGTGGTATTTTTTAAAAAAACAATTAAACTTAACGAGGAAACTTTTTTTAATGACGCTTTTTTTTTTTTGGAGGGGGGAGGGGGCAAAGAGACGCAATTCACAAAAATGACAACTGACTTACAAACAAAAAAAAAATGTTTTTTCTTTATTATTTAGACATAACGAAACCCTTTTTAAACAAAGTAATAACTCCCAACAATTTTTTATAAACACGCATATTTAAAAGATAACAATAAAAAAAGTTATATAATTCTTCGTAGTAATATAAACAAAAGAAAAATAATTAAATCTTTCCTTTTGTCAGAAATCCAATATCAGAAAGCAAATAAGAAAAAGCGAAGATAAAAACGAAAAATATTGAACAAAGCTATTTCTTTAATTGATAATTTGATTTAATTTGTAAATTATATATATATTTTTTTTAATTTAAAGAATAAAGAAAATAAATCATAACAGTTATAAAAATAAAATTATATTTATATATTTCTTTTTTAACTTGCATTCTTGCAAAAAAAAAATTTGTTATATTTCGAGTATATTAACTTTAATTGATAATTTTTTTATTTAAAGACAAAAGAAAATTACATTAATACTTTAACATGAAAAAATCATTAGCAGTGAATTCTTACTTTATTTAATAATAAAAAGCGTTTTAAAAATATAAAAAACATTTTAAAAATTTCAATTTAAATGGCTTCAATTCAAAAGCTTGTCTTTTTTTCTTCTCAACAAAATCTTTTCGAGTATATCAACTTTAATGATTCTTAAATAAAGTTTATTAAAGAGGCAATTGTTGTTTAAATTGTTGTATAATTTTATATTTAAATAATATAAATAAAAATTTATACAACTTTCATCTATACTTAAAATTAAAACGTTCACAGTAACTGTTACTTTATTTAAATGCATTTTGCTAATACTAAAACGTTAGTAAAGATAAAAGTTTCAAAATTATTTATTTTTGACGTAATTAAAAAAAAAAAATTTCAGCGCATTTTTCAAATTTAAAAATCGTGGTCAAATCATCAAAATAAAGTATTATTTGCATGGTCATATAATAGCATATATTAGGTAACCAATAAAGTTCGTGCAGTTTTTCCTAATTCCTATTTACTAGCAAAAGTATTATAAGATAATGGTTGTGGTAGGGAGATAATTTTGTTTATAAATTAAAACTTGTTTCAAGGAGAATCAATCAGTGTGTTTTATAATATTTTATTAGTGCGATTTAAATTTAAAATTCGTTAGTTGAGTATGGCTGTGTCAAATGCGATAATTCACGCCTGTTTACTTTATGAGTTTAAACTTGGCACCAAAGCTGCAGAAGCTTGTCATAAGATATGCTTCTGCAGCATTGCAGCGCTGCTTTTGGGGAAGGTACTATAGCTGAACGAACGGGTCAAAAGTGGTTCAAAAAAATTTCTTCTGGAAAAGAAAACCTTGAAGATGAACCAAAATTTGGAAGACCATCCACCGTCAACAACAAGGATATCAAGCTGGCAATCGAGCAGGACTCCAGCCAAACATGTCAGGACCTTGCCTTAAGATTTAATATGAGTGATGAAACTATTCGTTCACATTTGCACCAACTTGGAAAACGTTGGAAGTTGAGCAAATGGGTACCTTATGAGTTGAGTGAAACAAACAAGCTACAGCGCTTAACCATCTGTTCTTCATTGCTTTGCCTGCATAATTTAGTGCCATTTTTTGACCGGACGTTAACATGCAATGAAAAATGGATTATGTACTGCAACAAAAAACGAACATCATTGGTTAGCCAGTAGCGATCCAGTACCTATGACTCCTAAACCACATATTCACTAACAAAAGGTTTTACTGTGTGTATGGTGGACTACAGCAGGTATCGTTCACTATGAGTTGCTACCAAGTGGACAAACTATTAGTGCTGAATAATACTTAGCCCAATTGGACAGAGTTTTGGTTGCTCTTTAACAAAAACAAGCAGCTTTGGCGAACAGAAAAGGTGTTGTATTCCTCCAGGACAACACCAGACTGCACACCGCAAAAATTATGCGGGAAACTCTAGCACATTTACAATGGGAGATTCTACCTCACCCTCCGTATTCACTAGACCTTGCCCCAAGCGAGTATCACCTGTTTTTGGCTCTGGATAATCATATGAGAAATCGACAGTTTCAAAATAGAGAAGATCTCGAAAATGAGTTTAATCAAAATCTTTTATAAAAGACTTTTATAAAAATGGAATATACAAGCTTGTTTCATGATGGAAGAAAAATCATTCTTACTGAAGGAGACTATTTTTCAGAATAGCATAGAAAAATAAAGTTACAATTACAAAATCTCAGAAAAAACAACAACTAACGTCATTTAATTACAAAAAAATATTAATCACAAGCTCTTGCACGCTATCGTGGCATCGAAGAATAACAATAATTATTTTTTCATTCATAAAATATTATTATAACTATGGTTCATTCAAACATTTAAATTTGCTTTTACATTTTAATTTCAAGCAAGCAGTGACTCCAGTTTTCTTGATTTTTAGATTTCTAGTATTGTTTGCTGTAATAAAAAAAAAAAACATTCTTGATATTAAACGTATTTAATTTACGTTTTAATATACGTATTTAATTTATGTTTTAATTAAAAGCAAGCAGTAAAGTAAAGAAATCTATTTTTCTTGTTAAATAAATTTCTAGTACCAGTGTGTTATAATTATTTTAAGTGTACCAGTGTGTTATAATCAATTAGTACCAGTGTGTTATAATCATTTTACCAGTGTGTTATTTTACCAGTGTGTTATAATCTTTGTATTAAACTTATATTTGTATTAAACTTATATTTCAGAAGTGTTCTTTTAAAAAAGTTAGTCAAGAATAGATAGTAGATTAGTAAAAAATGATTTTAGTCATTTTTTTGATCGTATTGATCAAGTAATTTAATTGATGTAAAATACCAAACAAAAAAAAGATAAATGACCGTTAAATCTGTAATTGATCAAAATTTCAAAATTATCTAACGTAGACAGCTTCTCAATACTTTTGTTGACGAAGCACATGTACTACTTGAAGTAGAGTTTGCAGTAAGACTTAACAAGTTATTTACCTTTTCAGCCAAAAAGGGAAAACTATTGAAGAAATAGAATTTTTGGGTGTCAAACCAAACAAGTTTGTTATTTTTTTAGATTGTACTCTCTTTATTGTTAATTCTTTATGTAATATTTGTTGTTGTTGGAATGCATTGCAGAAAATGATTTGCAAGTTTTGAAATTGAATTTTACAAGCAAGTTGCTGAGAAAAAAAATCGCTGGGAAAATCCCAATTCTTAAGAAGTTTTTTCCAATAGACATTTTCGATTGCATAGTTGTACAAATAATGACGTTTTTGTTTCAAGTTTAGACAATTAATAAATTAGAATTTTTTATCTTATTTTTCTATTAGTTTTTGAAAATAATTAATTTTCAACAATTTTTAGAATTATTGAAAACTTTAATTTGGAAAACTTTATTTGGAGAATAGGATTTTTTCACCTTTAAATTGGGAATTTGAATTTTTTTAGTATTTGGGAATACCGCATTAGATGGGTCTCACAGGGTTTACACCCTGATATATATACCTGTCACCAACCATATACTACAATTGAAATGAGTTTTTGAAAAAAAAGTCAATAAAATTTAAATAAATATTAATGAACTTCTTTTTTTTTTTTTTTCAGCATATTTTATGAAATTAAGAAAACATTTTCCTCCTTATATGGTCTCACAATGCAAACCAAAAGCACCAGGGACACTATTCATGTGCAACATGGCACTGTTAATACTCTGATATTTTACAGCTGTTGATGAAATCATCCTCTCTGAGAATTACTACATATATTGGGAAACTTTACTATCACCCAGCTTCAGAACCATTAAACTGAGTTTTAGAGCTGTAATCTCATTAGGGGATTCTGTACTCTCATTAGGAGAACAGAAAGAGGACATAGTGTGAGCCAGCCCAATGACATTGTTTAAAATGCAGTATTCTGAATTGGTTTAAAATGCTCAAAGGTTCCAAAATTCATAGTAAAAAAGTTAATCAGGCTCAGATTTAAAGTGTATGTAGAAAACCTAGTAAGTACAATGAAGAATGAATTACTCTGAAAATAATATCTTGAAAAAAAAATCAAAAATGAAACTTGCAATAAAATGTATCATTCGTATTTTAAGCAGTTCCAACCACGCTAACGTAAAACAAACAAAAGGATTATTATATTTACATAAATTTTTACTCTTTCAATTTTTCACTAAAAAAGTTCAAAGTTTTAAATGTGAAATTTTGTTTTTTATGCACCATATTTTTATCCCACTGTGCACCCGTGTTTTAACAGTAAACAGTACTTTAGAACTTTGTTTACAACGAAAAAGGAACAAGTCCTGTATGTTTTCCTATCTGCAGTAAAAGCAAAAATAAAATTGCTGCCATGCCAATAAAAATGATAGCAGATGTTCCTTTTTAGCATTGTTGTGTTTACCCATATAGAACTGATTTGTACTAAAAAGTGAACTTGTGAATTTGGAGGACTAGTCACCTTTCCGCAGTTTATATATTTTAAGTTTATTATAATCTGTTAATTATTGTATTATATAATGTATTTAGAAAGCATAACAAAAAAATGAATTTAGTTGATCAAAAACAATCGTCTTTTTTACACAAAAATAAAAGTGCAGTCATTAATTAGCAAGGTCAAAAAGTTATTAACTAACAACTTCATTTAAAAGTTAAACAAACTTTATTTTTTAATTAACATGTGATGTTCACTAGTTTATATTTCTCATTGAGTTTATTGTTGTTTTTTTAGTTTGTTTTTATTATTAAAAAATTCTTCATTTAACTTTTAACTGCTGTTTATTATAAGTTTAAAAAGTTGCAAAAAACTTTTCATATAAATATTTAAAAAATTATATTTTAATTTAAAGTATAATTAAAATTGCATTTTGAACATACATTAAAGTTTATAACATTTTTTCTTAAGGTAATTAAAAATACTGTTGGTAAACTAAATTTGCTGGTTAAGTATGTAAGTCAGTAAATAGTGAACATACTTAAAAGTTTATAACATTTTTTATTACATAGATGAGTATTTGACTTTATGAAAATCCTGGAAATTTTTTTTCTATTACAATCCCAGAAAATCCTGGAAAACTATTTTATTAAAAATTGATCGCGTGAAAAGTTTAATTATAGAAAACATATTTGTTTAAATGCAAAAGTTGTTGTATTTAAAATTATATGTAAAAATATATTAATTTTTTTTCAAATTAGTAACAAAAAACATCCGGAAATTTTTGGAAAATATATATGTATTTTAAGGGAATATCTGGAATTCCGGGAATTCCCAGAAAAAAATCATCTATGTTATTAAAGTAATTAAAAATACTGTTGGTTAACTAAATTTGCTGGTTAAGTACACTGAAAAAAACAAAGTTTAAAAAAAAAAAAAATTAAACTTGTAATGAAACATATTATTCATGTTTTATTTGTGTAAAACTTAAAAAAAGATTATTATATTTACATAAATTTTTATAAGTGATTTTTATTTTAATTTACAAATACAAAAATTTAATTTACAAACCCAAAATTTAGAACAAAAAAAAAAATTATTTTCAATTTACAAACACAAAAGTTACTAGATATTCTAATTTGGTGCTTAAATTTACTTTCCATCCTTGAATCTCGCGCTGCTTATTGTTGTTATTTAATATAATTCTAAGATAACATATTGCAATGAAAACTCTTTTAACTAACATTATATTACATTTTAAAGCACAATACAAATGTATTGTGCCTTAAATGTTATATGCAATATTGTCATATTTATTGCAATTTAAAAAAAAAATTTAGTTAAAATTTACACATGAATATTTAAGTAATGATAAAAATTATATTATAAAATTAGATAAACAAAAGTATGTATATCTATGCAAAAAAGTGAAAAAATTTAAGTATTTTAAATGAAGTATAAAAACTTTACTTAAAATATATCCTTATAAAAAACAGATGTGAATTAAAAAGTTGTTTCCGCATTTTAAAAAGTTATTAGGGGAACAGAAAAACTCCTAAAAATTTGATGCTGTTAGACATATTTTTTATTTTACATTTGTAATGTAAAAAAGAAAATAAATATAAAAGAAAACAATATATTTACATATAAGCCATACAAGTTTATTGTAAACAATTGCTTAACCTTTTTTTTGAAAAAACTATATTTTAACACAATGTAATTTAAAATAGATCTAAGTATCAAACTTATTCATTTAAAGTTTAATTGCCAACAATTTTTCGTTCTTGTTTTCTCTAAACAATTTCAAACAAGAAGAGACATGATATAAATATAAAAAGATAGCTTAGAATGAAACAAGCTGAAAAATAGTTTTTTATATAATTTT
>NC_061158.1:12041534-12189034 GCF_022113875.1 Hydra vulgaris | reverse complement strand
AATTTTCAAAAATAACAGGAAAATTATAAATAACGTTAATAAAATAAACCCTACACCCTCGGCGTCTTGTTCATCATCTTGTATAGCCGTAAAACGTAGATATATAGATGTAATAAAAGCTTTATTTAAAATTATTTTGGAAAGCAATAAAAAAGCAGAAATAGCACAAGCAACCTGTTTAAGAAAGAAAATGGATTGTTTAGATTTTCTTTGTATTTTAGTGTCAATTATTGAAATTTTAGCACTATTAAATATCGTTTCGAAATTATTGCAATCTAAAAATATGGATTTGGATAAAGTTTGTTCATTATTAGAAAAACAATACCATAACTGGAATAAAAGAAATAAAATCGCTGCGTGATAATTTTGATAATAATCTTGCAAAAGCAAAAGCTCTTGCTATAAAATGGAATATAATTCCAACCTTTTAACAAACACGAATGAAACGAACAAAAAAACTGTTTGATGACAGTTGAGTAGATTTTCGTTTTACATCAATTTAAAATTAATGTATTTAACATAGTTATAGATATAGTTAAAAATCAGATAGTTTTAAGTCCCTGAAAACAGTAAATAGTTACTTTTCATTTTTTAATCACAAAAATATAATATTATTAGGTTCTGACAAAATATTTAAACAGCCACAAATATGCGAAATAAATATGCGATAAATATATTCGATGCCTTTCCAAATCAAATGATTTTGTTTAAAAAAACTTTCAAAATGGAGATTAAAGATGTGGACAGTATTTTGGGTTTTCTCAAATTAATAACAATAACATATTGTGATATAAGTTGCACTTTCACTGAAATAATCGCAGCACTAATGTTATATTTGACATTACCCGTTAGGTTGACAACTGCAGAAAGATCTTTTAGCACATTAAAAAAAGTAAAAACGCATTTAAGGACAACGATGGCACAAGACCGTTTGCCTGCGTTAAGTCTATGAGCTATTGAAGCTGAAGAAGCTCAATAAGATTTAAAAGATGTAATAAACCAATTTGCAGCAATGAAGACACGAAATAAACAATTTCATTAGAACTTCTACATACAATACTAGCATACTGGTTTCTGTCATAAATATATTATTAGTTCGTGTTTTAGAATATGATTTTTAGTTTCTATGTATAATTTTTTTGTCGAGAAGGAGTGTGGCAGGGCGCAGGTAAGGGAATGTTCCAATTGTATTTCAGTCTTATTTTAGTGAAATATTGCACATATATCCTACAAAATTTTCAATTAATAACTTTATTGTTCCAAAAACTAATTCAAAACTAAATTCTTACAAAATCCAATACCGCGGACCGTTGCTATGGAAACATTTTTCAAAATTGAGTACAAAAATTAATAATGTTCAAAACATCTCTTTGGAAATTTTAAGAAAAGAATCTAAGAATTTCTTATTACAAAAAGACTTTGATCTAAAATATCTCTTTTGAAATAAATATACTAAATATTATAAATTATCTAAAAAAATAGTTATTGACGCTACTTTTCTTTTGTTGAAATTTTAATCTAATTTAATTTTTTGTTAAAAAACATTTATATTTTTAAATTATTGTTAATCTTTGATATAATGCGTTATATTTCAACACTAATGTTTATGTTATATCATTAATTGTATTGTAACTACGTGTTTAAAATTCTTATTATGTACTTAGCTTGTTTTCATTTTTGTATATTAACTGACGATTTTTTAATGTAAATTTTATGATGGGGCTTGATGATAAGACAATTTATGTCTTCTGCTTGCTCCAGCTCTCGTTTATTAAAACGATTTATTTTATTGTAAATTTTAATATATGACAAAAAAAACTCTATGCAAAAAAAAAATAACCGATAAGTTATTTAGGTGCCAGGATTATATTTTTGCGCGGCAAATTTTTGTCACTACACTACTGCAAAATAGATGAATTGTAGATGGTATGTTGGTAATTTTGACAGTCCATTCTTTCTTCTTGGACATACTAAACTCATATACATTATCAAATGTTTGTCTGTTTTTGACTCATTATAGAGAAACAATTCCGTAGAACACTTAGATCCCTTTAAGTATTGTCCAATTAGTTTTCTCTCTATTATAAGCAATCAGTTTTCTCTCTATTATTAGTAAGATTTTTGAGTTCTTAATAACCAACATTTTAATCTTGAGTCAAGCAACTAATACTCTGGAAATAAATACGCTGACTTTATATGGTTTGTCTGGAAAAGAAGTTGAGATTTATAAATTATTCCTTTCTAAGCACAAAATTAAAGTTCAACACTCATCTTTATTTCCAGTAACTTATGGGGTATCACAATGTGCTATCTTTGGTCCTGTAATGTTTCTAATCTTTATTAACAATTTTTCTGACATCTTATGGGGCTCTTTTTGCATTTTTGTTTTTCTTTAGTTATTAAGGTTTTCAAAAAGTCCTTACGTTCTTTTTATAGAACGCCATGGAATAGAATTTAACCAGGATGTTCACACTTCCTTCCTTACTAATAAAGCATATATGGCCGGAGCCAGTTTCAAACCGCGGACTCCATTTCTGAAGCCAGAACTCTTTTATAATTGTAAAATTCAAATCAAGAACCACTTTTCAAATTGCAAAATTCAAATCAAGTTGCATGTTAAAAGGTATTCATATTTTTGACATAATTAATTTAACCAATTAGTAAAAGAGATTTAATAAAATATTGGGAGAGACCATTTCCAGTTAAAAATATATTATTTAAAGAATTTATTGCTTTAGTTAGTTAGTTAGTTAGTTAGTTAAACTACACGAAATGGGCGTGTTCCGTAACCCCATCAACAGCTAGCCGGGATAGCTTGTGCATTATTACACGGAAGATGATGCGCCTTGTTGTAATTATGGTAATAGCTGATCGAATTTTGCTTTGAAACAGTTAACACTAATAACGCTAACAACTTTGTTTGTTACTGCGTTTTATGGATGAGCAATGCGGTTGTTAAATAAGTTGAAACGAACAAGACAACTATTTTCTATTTCATGATGAAAGTGTTTGCGATGACCGTAGCTTGGTAGGATGTTAAGTGGAACATTATGGCAGCAAACTGAGTTAATGTTATGCTCAATTTTGTATTTTTGGATAAGGTCACCGCGTAAAAGCCTTTCAAGTAGAGAGGTGAGCCTGAGTTTGATGCATCTCGTCTAGTAGTCGAAGCAATTCATTTTGAGCGGTACTTTGGTAGCTGAATGCTGGACGCGTTTTATGGAATTGTATTTTATGTATTATTCAAGGTACGGGCATTAGGCGGTATCTGCAACTTGAAATGTGGGCGTATGTAAGTGGCGTAAAGCTTTTTCAATATTATGGTGTTTCTGCTGATCAAGTTGTGTTTTAAGATTCCAATGATATTATTGACCTTGGTAGCGGCAATTTTGGCTTGATTCTCCAGCTTTAAGTTGTTGGTAATTTAAACTCCTAGGTTTGATTTTATTTTAACAATAAATCCATTTTTTGCCATAGCACAATATTCATGAATTAGTTTTATCACATTGTTTTTACTTTTTAAAAGATGATATCGTTTTTTATCTTATGCTAGACGAATGAACTTACTTTTACATATTTCGTGAATTGATAATCCATCAACGGCTGCAAGGCTTGCCACTATTTCTGCTAAGGAATGTTTCTTAGAAAAAAATGATGCGATAGGCTTACTTGCTTTTGCAGGGATTGTCTCACAGTTACTTGAACTAGCAATTTGATCGTTCTTTAAGTTTCTTTTCTTGATATTAATCTTGTGAACATGTTGCAAATGTCATATTAATCCACTGGTATACGAGCCCTTACAACTTAATAATTCATTCGGACATTTTAAACACTTGGGTTGTTCGCCTGCTTTTTCTTTTGAAAAATATTTCCACACTGAATCAGCCATTATTAAAACAATGTTTTGGCGATTCTAAATAAAAAAAGTAAACAAAGAAATTAGTTTTGGGGCTAAAGAAACTAGTAATACAATTTTGAAACTTACTTAGTATGTCAATACGTGGAGAACTAAATGTAATTCGAAATTTCTTAAATAGTAAATTTGATTACAAATTTTAAAGAGTAACTACCGTTTTGTATTTGTAATTTTCGAGTTTGTTTCGAATCACGTTTTACAAGCCACTGGGGAGCATTTAGCGTTTTGTATTAGAAATAATGACTTTAATGTTTGCTTTAAATCATGTTTAATTAAAACAATTATGATTTGATTTTTACATTTTTTTATATTATAGGTGACTTCTAAAGTCAGATTATACACATTAAATAGCGTAGCGGGCATTAATATATTTTTATTTTGAATAAGTAAACAATCTAATATAATAAAATATATACATAAGTAATTCTTTGATTTTAATTTTTGCCCAGGAAGTTGGTATTGGTTGGTATGGCAATGGTAACTTTCCCGGGTAATGGTAATTATGAAATATAAAAAATCAAAGAGAAAAATCTGGAAAATTTTGTATAACGTTTGATAAATGAACAAGTCTACGCAATCGAAGATATTTGAAATATGTGTAGGTTCGAATCGAGCTCTAGACATATTTTCGCGTCACGATAAGGAAGGAGGCGTTAACTTCCTGGTTAAATGCACTTCCGCGGTGCTTTGTGACAAAACCGTTAGGTCTTCTTGGAGCACCTAAATGATAAAAAAAAAAAAAAAATCAATATTCATTTCAATAAGTTATTTATAAATTATTTTCGAGGCATTAAAAAGGGAGAGTATTGTTTAGTTAATTGGTGCTGCAATGACAGAGTGCAGTAGACACGTGGGGCACTAACAAGAGGAGGACCAATATTAATGTAGCTTGTTTGCATTAGCCGCTTCACTAATTATGAGATCTAGCGTGTTTCTAAATAGACTGTTGCGTTGGATGAAGGTGGAGTCAATAACGTGCTAGTGTAGATGTAGGTCAAAGAAATTTTTTAAATTAAAGCTGGATTTTTTTGGATCACATAATTTTTATTTTTTTTTTAAAGTTGATTAAGGTGCCCCAAGAAGTCCTTACGGTCTTATCACAGAGCACCGCGGAAGAGCATTTAATAGAAAGTTCACGCCTCCTTCCCAACCGATGTCGCAAAACTTGCCCAGAGGTGGGTTTCGAACCACCGATCTTACGTTTCTGAGACAAATGCGCTACCACTGCGCCACGGCTGCTCAAATATCGTAGGGGATAGTGCAAAACCGCGTAACTAGCATTTTATAATACCGCGTATCTACAGTACATTTTTTTTACTGGAGAAGTTTAAAATTTTATTTATTTTTTATTTTAACTGAGATTTTGGGTTCATTTTAGTAAAAAGAGTATTATTCATGTTTTTTGTAATCTTAACAATAAATATTTGGTGTTGAAATTACTAATATCTAAATATAGTGCTAGTTACAATGCTGTTTAGCGGATTTGCACTATCCCCGACGATATGTGTTCCATGGCTTTAAACTGTCATTTGTGTAAAAAATTATTTATTCAAAGTTGTCGCTCATCTCAATGTAGTATTTGTTTATTTTGGACTCATACAAAATGTGACAGGCTTAATGATACTAAGTACAGTTTACTACAATTAAGTCGCTCGTTGCGGAATTGTTTAAGCTGTATTAAAAGTGTCTTTCCATTCACAGATGTAAAAGATGAATTTAAATTACTATTTTCTTCTTATATAATTCTTAAAACTGATGTTTTATCTCTGTTTTTAAACCTTTTCCCTTCTTTTCATTTAAATAAAGTCTCTAATCAATATAATAATTCTGTTTCATCTCGTGTTTTAGATTCGGAGGAAGAAATTTCTTCTTCATTAGACATTGTTTGTAAATATTATGACAAAAGCGAATTATGTATACTTAATGTTATTAAAATAAGCGTTCTCTCCTTTTTTCATCTAAACATATCATCGTTACAAAAACACTTTGAGGATTTAAACATAATATTATCATTAATTAATTTTGATTTTTCCATTATTGGTATAACTGAAACAAGGTTAATAAAAAGGAACATCCTCAATTCATCCGATTCTCATTGATAATTACAACATTGAGCAGACACCAACGGAATCCTCTAGTAGCGGTACTTTATTATATTTATCACAAAAAAACTTATATACAAGCGAAGAGATGATTTAATGATTTATACACCTAATTGTTTAGAATCCACATTTGTTGAAGTTATTTTTCCTAAAAAGTCTTATATTATTGTTGGTTGCATTTATAGACACCCTTGCATGGATATTAATATTTTTAATAATATCATGTCTGTCTTACTTCAAAAAATATCTGTTGAAAATAAATCTGTTTTCTTACTTGGTCATTATTGTATTGATCTGATGCAATCAAATAATGACATTGTGACATCTGATTTTTTTAACTTATTTTCTTTTTATAATATTCGCCCTTTTATTACTTTGCCGACTAGAATTACTGATCACTCTGCCACAATTATTGATAATATTTTCTCTAGTTTAATAGCTAATGAAATTGTTTCAGGAAATTTGACAACTTCTGTTTCTGATCACTTACCTCAATTTTGTATTTATCCCAATTTCAATAAATTATTTATACCACGCAGACACAATTTATATAGCAGGAGTTTTAAAAACTTTAATAAAGAAAACTTTAAATCAGATTTATCAAAAAAATTGACTGGGACGATGTTACAAAGTCCAATGATACTAAACGGTAATAAACGTTTGGAAACACATGTTTCCAAACGTTTATTACCGAAACAACAAGGATTTTAGATCGCTACCCTCCGTTTAAAAAAATAAGTATCAAAAACTTCAAACGTCGATTCAAAACATGGATTACAAAATGAATTATAAAATCTATTCAAGTGCGCACAAAAAATGTTAAGATCTAAAGATCTTATTAATAAAAAAAAATTTGAAAGTATTTTAAAGGATATAAATGTATAATAGTTGCATTAATTAAACTTAGTAAAAAAATCTATTTGAAAAATTTTTTCTCAGAAAATGTAAAAAACCTTCGCGAACTTTGGAAAGGTATTAGCACTCTAATTAATGTAAAAAAATTGAATAAATCATCTCCCAACTGTTTGCAAGAAAATGATACATATATAACTGACCCGACTCTAATCTCTAAATCATTTAACACTTTTTTTACAAATGTTGCTCATAAACTCAAATCCAATATTCATTCATCTTACATTAGCTATCAAAAATATCTTAAACATCCAAATTTACATAGTTTATGAAAGCTCTTGATACTGTTCATTTCGTTTGTGGTATTTTTATCGGTTTACAAAAAGCTTTCGATACCGTTGACCATAGTATTTTGATTTCTAAATTAGAAAATTATGGAATTCGCGGTATTGTAAATGACTGGTTTCGATCTTATCTTTCAGATCGAAAACAATTTGTAAGTATTAATGGTTTCAATTCTAGTAATAAATCAGTTTTGTGTGGTGTTCCTCAAGGTTCTGTTCTAGGTCCTCTTTTGTTTTTAATCTACGTTAACGACCTAATCAACTCTGTTCACTTCAGTTAATCTGCTTGCTGATGATACAAATCTCTTGCACATCAACAAATTATATCATTCTTTATGTAAAAATATTAATTCGGATCTAAAAGATATAGTTGGTTAAATGCTAACCTAATATGTCTCAATACCGAAAAAACTAAACTAATTTTTTTTTAGCTCTAAGAAAAAACAATTTCTTTAAAATTGTTGAAATCAAAATCAAAATTAATAATAAACGGCTATATCCTTCAAGAGTTATTAAATATCTTGGTGTATTAATTGATTGCAATCTTTCATGAAACTTTCATATTGATGAACTAAGCAAGAAATCTCGAGCTAACGGTATGCTTTCAATAATTTTTCATTATGTTGATAAAGTTACACTTAGGAATATTTACTATGCATTATTCTCATCTATTGTTGTCAAGTTTGGGGTCAAGTTGGAAACTATCGCATTAACAAGTTGCCATCGTCTCAGCGTCAATCCATCAAATTAATAAACTTCCGACCAATTAAATCAGATACATCGAAGTTCTTCAAAAACTTTTTATTCCAACGCAGTAAAGTATGCTAATCTTCTTGTTGTTTTTGACTCCTTAAATAAAAACGTTCTATCTCCTATCACAAACTTGTTTACAGAAAGTAGACTATTACGTTCCTACACGACTAGAAATATACACAATGGTAAACTAAATATAACATCTTTTAAAACCCAGAAGTATGGTAAACATTCTATTGTTTATCAGTGCGTCTGTGAATGGAACAGGAGCCTTGCATGCATTTTGAATGAGTCCAAAAAAATTTATCCTAAAATACCTTTACTCCATCTTAAATAATATCAATTTTAAAAAATCCTGAAAAAATTTTTATTCTTACATTTAGGCATTATTGCCCTTATGATAAAAATTTTAATTTTCTTTTCGTAACTACAACAATTATCATCAGCACTTTTTGAATCTCTTTTTTTTCTTTTTTTTGCTATTAAAACCTGCAAATTGATTTCTATATGTTTGTTTTGATGTATATTTTATATGCTTTGGTCTGTGTGTTTACGGTCCATGTGTTTCAGTGTGTGTCTTTGCTTATTATTACTTATATTATATTAAAAATTGGTGTCACTCCTTTGATCAGATTTCTGTATGAGTGACACCATCCTAATAAATCATTAACTTATTATTATATTAATATTAGTTATTATTATTTTTTCATTGTAATTATTGTAAACATACTTATCAAAACTATTGTAAAAATGATTTACGGAAAATAAATAGCTTGTTGTTGTTGTTGTTGTTGTTGTTGTTGTTGTTGTTGTTGTTGTTGTTGTTGTTGTTGTTGTTGTTGTTGTTGTTGTTGTTGTTATGTATTGCTAACTTGTAAAAGGAGATATGTCACGTTTTTTTCAAAATGGAGATTTTTATATTGATGTAAAGTATTTCTATAAGCGCATGTTTAGACCAAACTTTTTTTATTAAAGGAGACGGGGGAGCATTGATCGCAGGGCTGCATGGTCTTTTAACTTTTACTCGTTTATTTTCGCTTTGTTTTGACAGAGATTACAATTTAATTAACCATTATACTACCCTTTATTGTTTAATCGTAATACTTTTGATAAGATCAACATCTGCGTTAAGAAAATAAAAAATGCAATTTTTCATAATGAAAAGTAATTTTTTGAAAGTTGTAAACAAATTCAAATAAATTTTTATTTAGATTTCCGTATGTCTTTACAACCATTTCATTGTAAACTCATTTATGTTAAGTGTAAAGTATTTTTTTTTTTAGTTGTTTTTTTTGAAATTTTGAAATTAATTTTTGAAAAAAAAAAAATATATATATCAACTGTACGTATTGAGGCACATTAATCGTTGACTATGCGGGGCTCATTGATCAGAGGATCAAAGTGCCTCATATAACTTACATTATAAGAATTATATATTTTTTGTTTAAATTTTATACATTTAAACAAATGGCGTGTATTTATGACGAATAACAAATTTTATATAACAAATATAATTTTTAACATATCATTTTAAAAATGTAATAGTATTTAAAACTAATATTAATAATATTAGTTTTTAGTTTTACATTAGTTTTACAATTAGTTTGCATAATATTATATGTAAAATACTTTTTTTAAAACAATTTTTTTGTTTTTAACTTTTTTTATTTTTTCAGATTTTTAAATGGTTAGGTAAAAAAAAAAAAAAAAAGACAGAATTGCTATACCATGTGATAAAATAAAAGCTGCTGTTAATGTTAATGTTAAATTAGAGGGCATACCAGTGAATGTTGTAGCTCACAAGTTTAGCATAAATCGAAAGCTCAATTCAAATAAATCTTTTAAGCCTAATTACAACAATAAACAAGTTTTTACTGCAGAAGATGAAAAAAGTTTATCAGTCAATACAATTATTGGCATATGAGTTTGCTGTAAAAAATAACAAGATCTGCCCATCATCATGGATCAAAAATAAAATTGCAGGGATTAATTGGTTGCAAGGTTTTATGAAAAGACAACCAGAGTTGTGCTTCAAATGCAATTGGAAACTCTATTCCACCACTATTTGTTTTTCCAAGGGTCAAATTTCATAGTTACATGATATAGGAAGGTGGAATTTGCAAATCCTTCTGGTTGGATGAACTCAGACATTTTTATACAATAGATAAAACATTTTCTGAGGTATTCGAACTCATGAATCTTTAGTTTACTTCTGAATAGTCATAAAAGCATATTTCTGTTGGAGCTTTGGATCTTGCAATTCAACATGGAATTATAATGCTAAGTTTTCCTCCTTATTGCATCTATAAATTGCAACCATTGGATAGAACTTTTTTTGGACAAGAAAAAGTTCTACAATCCTGCATGTGAAAACTGGATGGTCGCAAATCCAAGACCATTTACGATATTGTTTCAATTGTTCGAAAACCATATACAAAAGCTTTCTCACCATCTACAAAGAGAATTTCAAGTAGCTGGCATTTAACCATTTAATCCAGAAATTTTTGATAATGATGAATATTTACTATCATCAGTTAGAGGTCGTGCTGCTCCAAACAGTAAACACAATTCTTGTAGAACCTGAAATGACTTTAGCACATGTTGATGTTATGGAGCCTGAAATGCCTGTAGTACATCATGAAACAAGTTTTTTGAACAAAATGTCACCAATCATTGCTTCATTACTCTCACCTGATGTTTTGAAACCTTACCCGAAACCATCTGCTAGAAAGAGTTAAAAATAGGCAACTAAAAGCAAGGATCTTGAATGATAATCCAATCAGAAATGAAATTCGTTTGTCAGAAGAAAAGAAAACCCTAAACCAAACAAACCAACAAAAAAGAAACATTACAAAAGATAAAAAAAAAGGAAGAAGTTAAAAACTACTTATTTAGGAATAAAAAACAAAGTAAAGTAAAAGCAGTTTCACAACTTAACTTTAACAAATGATGATAATGTAAAACGGCAATCTTGTAAACTTTAGTCTAATAAAGTCTTGTATGAATCTTGTATATATTCTTTGTAAACTTAAAATACTGTATTTTTATGGACTTTATAAGCTTCAAATTTTGTTAAACTTTACGCATATATATATATTAGTATATACGGACTTATTTTCATACTTACAATTGCGGTCATTCTTTTAATAAAAATTTATTTTAAAACTTTATACGTTTGTGTGATTAGGTTGTAATGCTTTCAATAAATAGGCACAGTAAAATTTTGTTGCTTTAAGCATGTTTTAACTACCATAAAATAAAAACTAAATAAGATATTGAACAAACTTTATTTTATTTGCGATAAAAAATTTTTTTAAACAAATCTTGCATATAGGATGGTATATTGAAGCATAAAGTTGTATATAAAAACGTTATCAAACATAATAACAAAAAATATCAATAAAAAACTACAATTCATAAAATATTAAGGCAATAAAAATAAAATCTAAGCTAGTATTTAAAATGTTCCCCAGGAGATTTTTTGCAAGCAGCACATCTTTTTTGCATCGATTTTACAAGATTGTTGCAGATTTCGTTTAGAACTCTTCTCCAAATGGTATCTAATTCTTGCTTTAGGCTATTTATGGATCTTATTTGCACTTTGATTAAATCTTTATCCATCCAAGCCCAAAAAGATTCAATTGGGTTTAAAATTGATGATTGAGCTGGCCTGGGCATTAAATTTACTTTATTTTTTTTCATTCATGCTTTTACTATACGAGCTGTGTGGGCAGGCGCCGAATCTTGTTGAAATCACCACCATTAGTTTTGATCAATCAGCATGTCCACTGATAGAACTATGCAGTTCCCTAGCGTTTCTATATATGTATATTGGTTGATACGACCTGTATAAATGTTACACATTTCTACTCCGTTAAAATTAAAGCAACCCTAAATACCAAAACTGCCGCCGCCACTTTGCGACCTCAGTACAACAAAGCAATTACACTTTTCAGAAAATAAATCTTTTTACAAGAACTTTGCTTTTTCTATTTATTACATCAGTTACTTACATCACTAAAAATTAATTGCTTCCACTTCTCCAAAGAACACCTGATTCTCTCCTTAAACCACCATCATCTTGTGAACCATTTTTCTAACAGCTGCATTGACACCAATTTTTTTCTTTAGTAAAATGTTTTTAACTCTATTTGACGAAATACGTTTTTTATGCTCTTACTTGACGAAATATGACTGTTTTCGCGTTCAGTAGTTTTTTTTAGCCTTCCTAATCCTGCATGGCGTTGGATGCCACTTGTTGTTTTTATACCTTTAGAGTACATCTGACACAATTCTCTGAAACTTTTAATTATCTTACAATTTCTCTACTACTGATCATCGAACCATCCTTAATACCTATTATTTACCACTTTGTTGCTTCGCTTACTGCTGTTCGAGATATTTCTATGAATATTTACTTTTATGTCTTATCAAATTATTTGATAAGGCTTTAAATGTGACTAAACTGGTCATCGTAAATAATTTTAGCCAACATTTTATGGGAAATTGTCAATAATTATGTATAACAGTTGTTGCGTTTGACGTAGCAGCTAGGTTGACGAGAAAGTAGATCGGAAGTCAATTAAAAAGTTTGTGCACCAATTTTATTTTACAATCTTTTCTGGTATGTTTTTTGCATTCCTTTGAAAAAAGTGAATTAATAAAAAAAAGTAACTATAAAGCGTGTACACAAAATAAATGTGAAAGTAGAAAAAAAAACTAAAAAAAAGTACTCTTCATTTTTTATTTCCAACCAAGTTATAACTTTAATACAAGAATATAAGAAGATCAAATATAAAAAAAAAAAATCAAATTATTCCTGTAGGAATTTTTGCTTTGGTGGTACCAATAAGCTTGTGCACAGAATAAGAATTGAAGCCATTTGATGCTTTTTTAAATGATATTTTAATATCTTTAATATTTCTGCAAAGTTTTTTGTTTTTTTTTTATTTTTCTTTTAATAATAGCCCAGTACTTTTCAACAACTCTTAATTCTGGGCAGTTTGGAAGATGCTCTGTTTTAGGCACAAATTTCACATTATTATTTTTATACCATTCCAAAGCTAGTTTACAATAATGAATTGAAGTTAATTCTGGCCAGAACACAGGTCTCTTATCATGTGATTTAATGAGAGGTAAAAGGCGTTTTTGTAAACACTCATTAACATATATTTGAGCCGAAAGTGTGCTCTGTAAAATATAAGGTGCTGATTTTTTTGCCACAACTGCAAATAACTTGCCAAATCAAGACCTTTTTAGCAAACTTGTCAAGTTTTATGTATTTAAATTTCTTATCTGCCTCTACATTTGACAATATAATAGACGGCACCAGGAATTTGCTGATGATCGTACTTAATATAAGTTTCTTCGTCTTCTATAATACAGAAATGTTTAAAAATAAAATTGTCATACAACTTTCTGCAGCGGGTTTTTGCACTTTTTTCTTGAGTTTCAGATCGGTTAGGCACTTTTTGTGCATTGAAAGAATGAAAACCATGTTTATTTCGAACTTTTACAACAAAACTATGAGAAAGTCCATAAATGTTTGCGCGCTCCCTTAGTGAAAGGCTTGGGTTAGTCTAAAAACTGTTAACCAGTTTTCTTACTAGTTTTATATCTTTAAAATCCTTCGTTCTTCCACCACCAGATTTACGTTTGATCGATTTTGTTTGAGAAAAACGTTGGACTACACGACTAACCGTGTATGGATGTATTTGCAACGCTTTTGCTATCGAATTGTAGCTACTATTGGGATTTTCCAAATATTTGTGCATAATTTTTCTTCTTCTTTTGTCATTTTTAAAACTAATTTTAAGTTAAATCAAAAAACTAATGCATTTTTTTGAAACCACAACACGTTGTAAACAAAATACAAAACAATTAAAAAGATTTTAATATAACCACTGAAAAAAAATTATATACTTATTCTTTCACATTTTTTTCGTGTACACACTTTATTTATGGGTGAATATTTATACATGAATTATTAAAGGATTATTTTTTATTTAAAATCTGTTTAGCCGGTTCTCGATGACAAGATCTTATGACCTTCAGCGAGTATCTGCGTTCTTATTTCAACATTAACAAAATTTGTTATTCTTACTATTTGTATTTTATTCATTCTTTTATTGTAAAACTTATTTTGAATAAATAAAAAAAACAAAAAAAAAAAAAAAAACTCTAATGCCCTTTAACTAAAACATTTATAGCACTTAGGTATACATGTAAATGTTACTCATATAAAATCAAGCGCCCTTAGTCGGAGATCATAGTGCCCCACTGCATGAGGTACATTGATCTTTTGCAAGGGTCGTTGTAATGTGGAGAAGGGGGCAACTTTGAACGAGGGCAGCTTTGAAAAAATGCATTTGTAAAGAGCGCTTGTATTTAAATTAAGTATAGTTAATTATTCTATGAAGATAAACTTTATCGTCTCATCTGTCACATGAATATGTTGCCATTTGATATTAACTGGAAAAACTAGACGATTTTTTTTACGAACACAAGTATCCGTATATATTTCAATAAAACAAAATTACATATTTTTACATATAAGTACAAAACGTACAATTAAACAATTTTTGTACCATTAAAATTTTTACAAGACAAATTTTACCATTAAAATTTTTACGAGACAAAATTCAAAATTCTGTTCAGCGCATGCGCGTTGTACAGTGTACAAAATAAGGTAACTATTCGTTGTTTATAATATAAAGTGCTAGCTATTAACCCATGCATTTAAAAAATATATGCAAGTCAGTTGTACCACAGGGCTACTAGGGACCTGCTTGTGGACGTTGTTGAATATATATATATAAAATTATTCTTAAAAAATATTTTTCTTTGTTGTAAGGAAACTCGCAGAAGACTAAAATAGTCTTTTCATCGAGAACCTTTAAAACATAAAATAAACTTTAATGAACTAGTTCAACAAATACACATAAGTATTTTGGTATCTACTATATAGTAGAAGTAGTAGGGCTTTTTATTATTACTATTTTTCCCAAATTGTTTAATACATTTCGATGAAGTTGGTTAAGTTAATTATGATATGTTTTAGTTTTTTTTTCAGAGCAATAAGGTTATCCATTTTATTAAGTTCCATATTTTGAAGTATTATTTTGTTATATAAGTATGGGCCAAGGTATATTAAAGAAAATCGCGAGAATTTTGTTTTTTTTAAAGGCAAGGTGAAGTTGCCTGTTCCTCGTGTGATATATTTGTTTGCGTTGATATGAAAAAAGCTATCAGTAAAGTATTTCGGAACAAATCCGAGTTTGTATTTTAGCATGAATATGATATTTTGGTAAATATTTATTTGATAGATATTTAATGCATTCAAATTTTTAAGTAAAAGGTCGGCACAAGTGAATTTATCTTTATTATAAATTAATCTTGATGCATGTTTCTGATGTATGTAGAGTGAATTTAATTTAGTTTTATGGGTACTTTCCCATGAAATATTAGCGTATGTTAGGTAACTTTGAATATAAGAAAAGAAGATGATTTTTAAGTTGTCTTGGGAAAGCATAGGTTTAGCTTTGTAGAGTACGCCGATACTTTTTGATATTTTTGTGTTTATTGCATTAATATGGGCTTTCCAATTAATATTCTGGTCAATAATTATTCCAAGAAACTTTTATTTAGTTTATTTCACTTAGTTATTTCAGTTCTTTTGATGTTTATGTTATCAATTTTTAGTAAAGGTAGAGTGCCTGGTATAAAGTTTTTAAGACGGTTGGAGTGAAACAAGATATATTTTGTTTTTTCTGTATTCAAAGATAATTTATTTACTTTAAACCAGATGTTGAGGTTTTCGAGGTCAGTGTTCATAGATTCGTAAAGGTCGCTTATAGACGGCGATGAGTAAAATAAATTTGTATCATCAGAGAACATTATTACATCAAGTTTTTTTTAGGGCTTTTGGAAGATTGTTGATACATATTAGAAATAAAAGGGGACCCAGAATGGAACCTTGGGGAACTCCGCATTTTATTTCTAGTAGGTCTGAAAATTTATTATGATCTGTAACAACGCATTGTTTTCTGCTACTTCAGGTAACAGGTAACCAGTCAAGGGATATATTTTTAACACCATATTTTTCGATTTTTTTAAGTAAGATATTGTGATTAACTGTGTCGAGCGCTTTAGATAAATCTATAAAAGTCCCTAATACAAATTGCTTTTTAAATTATTATTATTATAGTTGTAGCCGTAAATTTACATAGAATGTACACATACAGCGAGCAGGGGAAACACCCCACTATAAACAACCAGTTTTATAAATATTTGTTCCAAACTTTTTCCACAACCAGGAGTCTAGTCTATTTTTGAAAGAAAGTACAGTGGAGTACAAAGTTATTTGCTCTGGTAGATTGTTCCAGTATTTTGCTGATCTATTATACAAATGATTATATCTTGGAAGACAGTTTAGAACATACTCACGCCTTATTTTAGAATGGTGACCACGAGACACGGAGTTAATATAATTTGGTAGATATTTATCATTAACTATATCAAAACGATGTATTAATTTAAAAATTTGGATTAAATTGCATCGAAGGCGTCGAAACTCAAGAGATGGTAGGTTTAATCTTTTTAGCCTTTCGCAGTATTGAAGATGCCTCAAGCTGTAAGCCCATTTTGTAGCTTTGCGTTGAACAGATTCAACCAAAGCCATATCAGCTTTTAAAAAAGGAGCCCAAATGGACACTCCATATTCAAGATGTGGTCTTATAAATACTTTATATAATTTGAGAGCCATTTTTTCATCAATGAAAGTGAATGTCTTTTTCAGCATACCGAGAATTTGTAAGGACTTAGAGACAACTGTTTGAATATGAGCGCTCCACTTGAGGTTAGATGTAAAAATGACTCCTAAATCACGTTCTTTAGTAGAGCTTCTTAGAGATTGGTTGATTCCTTGGTTATTTTGAAGAAAGTAATTGTAATGGGGGTTGTTTCGACCGTAATGAATGACGCAGCATTTTGAAGTGTTTAGCTTAAGTAACCAAGTGTTTGACCACTCGTATACCAAGCGTAGACGATCCTGCAGATCAACAAAATTAGATTGCGATAACGTTTTAGAAAAAAGTTTAGTATCATCGGCAAATATCTCAGAAGTTTCAGTGAGTTTTGCGAGATCATTTGTGTAGAGAATGAAGAGGAGCGGGCCGAGAACAGTACCTTGAGGAACACCACTGAGAGCATCAACCCATGCAGAGCTGGTATTGTTAATTGTAACGCGTTGTTTTCTGCCCACTAAAAAAGATTTAATCCATTGTAGGAGTTTGCCGTTTATTCCGAAAGATCTTAATTTTAACAAAAGTCTGTTGTGAGGTACAGAGTCAAACGCTTTGGCAAAGTCAAGATAGATTACATCAATAAATTGGTGAGATGCTATGGAGGACGAAATGATATCAAAAGTTTCTATTAGGTTAGTTACGCATGATTTATGATAAAGGAAGCCATGTTGATTTGCAGAGAGCATTTTATTATCGTTAATGTGCTTTAAAATTTTTTTCTTTACAAGTTTTTCAAAGATTTTACAGGCAACAGATGTTAGTGAAATAGGTCTATAGTTTTCAGCAAGTAATTTATCTCCCTTTTTTTTATAGATCGGACTAATATTTGCTAATTTCCATTGAGTGGGTACTACTCCAGAATTAAAGGATTTATGAAAGATTTTTGTTAATGGAATTGCAAAGCTTTTGGCACATATCTTGAGTATTAAGGGATGCAAGCCGTCAGATCCGAAGGATTTATAAGGCTTTAGATCGGCAAGTATCGAAAGAATTACTCATGCTATTTACAAGATCTAAAATGGCATGTTCGGTTGAGTGTTTTGTTTGAAACCCGAATTTTTTTTTGTTTAAGAGGTTATTTTGAAGGAGATATTCGTATAATCTATTGTAAACTATTCTTTCAAGTATTTTAGAGAAAGTAGGCAGTATAGAGATTGGTCTGTAATTATTTAATAAAGATGTTTCGCCTGTTTTAAAAATTGGTATAATTTTAGCTGTTTTCAATTTATCTGGTACAGTACCTGTTTTAATTGATGAATTAAATATTTCGAAGATCGGTTTGCGTATCTCCAAAAAGACATCGATAACGATATTGCTACAAATATCATATATACCTGGAGATTTATTTATTTTAAGAGATTTTATCGCAACTTCAAGTTCTTCAATTTTTAGTTCGTTAAATGCTAATTCGTTGTTGTTATTAGTTAAGTATGTCTCAAATGAATTGTTTGGACAATTAATTTTTGTAGCCAGGTTAGGGCCTATGTTAACAAAAAAATTGTTAAACTTTTCTGAGATTACGTCACTACTGACATACTCTTCATTATTTATAACAACTTTAGTAGGTAAATTATTTGGTTTGCAATTTTTCTTTCCAATTATTTCTTTAATTACGTCCCACGTTTTTTTAATATCACCTTTGGAGTTTTTTATTTTATTTGAGTAATAATTCTTTTTTGAAATCTTTTTAATTTTTTTAAACAAATTTTTATATTGTTTGTAAGCATTTAGGTTTGCTTCATTTCTATTTTTTAAGTATTTGATATAAAGTTTTTGTTTTTTTTTTGGAAGATTTTTTAATTTCTTTGGTGATCCACGGATATTTTAGATGTTTTTATTTTACTAGCATTACTTTTATTGGGAAATATTTATTATAGTTTTTTAAGAAAATGTTTTCAAAATTAATATAAGCAGAGTTATATTATATATATGCGTCCAAGGTTACATTCTTGGTATACTTTATCCGAGTTTATTGCCGATAGTGATTCTTTAAATTGTTGAATAGCATGTTTGTTAATTTTCCTTTTATGAAATTCGATTTTACAGTCGTTAGTAGTTTTTGTATCGTGTGACAGAGAAAAGAAAATCGGAAAATGATCCGATATATCTGTTTTTATAATACCTGCTTTTAAAGTAACATCAAGAACTGTATTTGTTTATATATTGTCTATTGACGTTACTGATGATTGAGTTACCCGAGTCGGCTTATTAATAATTGGGAAGATGTAATGTTGGAGGATTTTGTCAAAAAAAAATTTAGTTTTGGCATGTTTATCGTATTGTAAGCAATCAATGTTAATGTCTCCAATACAAAATAGTTTTTTTTGTTCATTGTTATTTTTATAAAAAATTTGTTTTAAATGATTAGAAAATTTTGTTATATCACCATCAGGTGGTCTATAAAATGTAGAGACTAATATGTTTTTTGATTTGTTATTTGTTGTTATCTCAATTGTAAAGACCTCACTATCGGCATCTGAGGTAGAAAGGTCATCTCTATATTTAGTGGCTTGATCAGTTCGAATATAGTTAATAATTCCCCCTCCCCTTTTGTTGGTTTTTCTTTCAGAAGATATTAATTTGTAATTAGGAATTTCAAAGTTTGAATTTATTCTGGACGATTCGTCAGAACACCATGTCTCGGTTAAACAAATTTTTTTTGTTTTTGAGTACAAATTTGAAACATTTTGATAAAAAGTTGTAAGACTTTCCACATTTTTAACAAGTGATAAACTTTATGTTATTTTTTATGTAGAACATTTTATTTACACTGAAGCAAAAAATTTTATTAAAAAATATTATTTTGTCTCCATAAATAGCCATTTATTTTCTAAAACGTCGCTGGGGCTGTTTTGAAAAAAATTTACCTTTGAATTTTTGTTTAAAGAGCGTACGAGGGCATAAGCTAAGAAGTTTGTTATTTCAAAACAAGATATTTCGAAAACTTAAGCAAAATTCTAAAAACAAAAATAAAACTGATAAGAAAAATAATTTAATCGAAACTAATTTTGCTGGTTAACCAAATATGTCTTTAACTAATAATTTAAGAACAGTTCAAAATCTTTGTTGAACCTCTTGGTGATATCTTCGTTTTGAACTACCAATTTGACAAAAGAGAATGACTGAAGTGGTGGTGCACTTATTGGGCGTTTGCGTGACAAAAAAATATTTCTGAGATTTAAAATATTATGAAGTTAACTTAATAAAAAATTAGAATGTAAAAAAAAAAAAAAAAAACAGTCCAAACCGATTTGGACCCCGAACATCTAGAATAAAAGACAGATCGCTATCTTGACTCAGCGTTATGAAAAAAAAAAAAAAAAAAACAATTTATAACTTAGCGCTTAAACACGGAAATACGAAACAAACAAATGAGAAATATCTAGTCTCTTTTCAATAAGCTAATAAGTATATATTTAAAATATGTATATAGGTGAAGTATAGCGGTATATAAGTATATATTTAAAATATGTATATAGGTGAAGTATAACGGAACAAATATAGTCTAAAATACACCTAGTAATTAAAAAAAATTTTTTAATCGAAGTTATTTTGGTTTAACAATGACGATTCAAAGCTGCCCCAGGTTGGAGCAGTTTTGAACATTTTCACTTACCTTGCTAGAACGAGAATACAGGCTTAATTTTTGACTACAATTTATACTCATATGTATTTACTCATAGATTATCCAGGTCATATTTTAAAAATCCGGTAAATCGTTAGGGTAAAATATGCGGAAAAAATCCGGAATATATTTTCCCTTATATTTCTCTTAATTTTGCTTTCGGCTGATTTTGTTTTTAATTTTTTTTTAACTTTTTTAAATTTTTGTAAGAGTGATGAGTGAAAAAGCCTATAAAATAAATATATTACAAAAATATCTTCCTAAACTTGTATGCATGGAAAACATTTTTATTATACGGAAAAACTAAAAGTTGAGAAAAATATCCGGAATTCCGGAATAAGATAATCCCTGAAATAAAGTAATTTCTTTCCTTAATGATTTTAACTGTTCAAAACAAAAAAAGTAGTTAAATATATTTTTCTTTGATTTATAATAAAAAGTGTTCAAAGGCGCCTCCCTCTCCCTATCATGTTTATCAATTTTTTAAATTAAAACATTTATTTTTACTTAAAGACAAATTGTTTTAGTTTAGTAATTAATAAGTTTTTATATTTATATCAGTTTGTACGCAGTTTACAAAATAGTGTTACGGCGATCAATGGGCCAACATCTCCCCTACTCAATACATAACACACTGTACCATAAATAAAAACAATCATCGTATAATTGAAACTTTATCGTATAATTCGTATAATTGAAACATCTTGTTTGCCTAATACAGTTTTTTTAGTTTCTAAAAAAAAATACTTATAGTGACATGCACCCTTTTTAAAGTTAGCGATTCATATATTGTTAATTAAATTTAATGCAATAGAGATTTTCATGTTAAAATTTATTTTGGTTTGCAATTTTTTTTTTGTTAGTTTCTTATTCAAGTTCTAAACTTTTGAAGAAAAAAATAATTTTTTTTAGATAGATTATTTGTGAGCAATCTCTGTTTGATATGAAAAAACAAACCAAAAAAAATTAATAAATAGCAAAATAGCAATTAAGATATTAAACCAGTGTTTAATAAAAAATCGAATCAACAAAACCTAATGGAAACCATAACAATTTTAGATTTTATATAAGCACTCCAATTTTCCAATTTATTACTAATAAAATAATAAATTTAAAAATGAATTGTTATGAATTCATCGTATTATATACCGACCCTAACCCTAAAACGAATTCATGTTACGAATTCAAGATAGCACAGAAAACTTTTTTGTAAGATTTTAAGTCAAAAAATTGTTTTAAATTAGCGTTTTTAAATTCTCCCGCAAGATATGAACAATAAAAAAGTACATCACCCGCCCATAAACGTAAAAAACATGAAAGTTAGAGACTGGTCTCAAACCACCTGAGAAAAGCACTTGCTTTGTTGGCGAGAAGTTCCAAGTTCGACCCCACCACGTCCCTGGTAGTACCGCGCTAAACTTGGCCTTGTTTGTCAATATTTGTGTTTCGGAATTTAAGAGTTAAGAGTGGGTTATAAAAACAATAAAGAATTGAAAAAAGAATCTCTTCCTTCTCGTCGATAGTGAACCCTCGGCCTTGGGGTGTAAGATATATACACACATACATTATTAAAATTCATAAATTTCATTAATGTATGTATGTACTAATCAACGTATTTATGTATGTAATAAATATGTATATAATAATATATTTCTTATATCATTTTATGGTTTTTCGATTGCTTTCTAACTTTTAAGGAAGCTTATCAGCTTTTTTAAAAGATAGAATCAAATCAAAAAATAAAAAGTTATAAAAAAACCATAAAAATCACATATTATTTCACTTAAAAGTTGTTGTTTTCTATTCTTATCTTTCAGCAGAAACATTAATTGAATACTCCACACACTATCTATTTAGTAGCAAAATGTGAACACTAAGTTAAAACTTTATGTAAAACAGAACTTATGATAACTCTGATTTTTAAGTCAATTGTTAAAGAACAGTTGATTGGGCACACGAGATAGAGTTAGCGAAAGACACCTTTACGAGACAATTGTAAACTCTCGAAAAAGTAAAATTCACTTTTTACGAATTTTTATTTCGGCGAATGTAATATTCTGGGTTAATATTAACAGGTGGTTTGTGAAGAAAAGGGTTCCATGTTCCTTGTATTGAAGGAGTAGAAGTTAACCATGGTTGATGAAGACGCTCACTTCTCCACTGACGACCACTTTCGTTCTTTAATCGCTCAAGCCAATCCCATATAGCTATACTATCATGGTTGGGGACAGATATAATGCGATCTTGTCCGTTCACTAAAAATCAAAAAAATATTTATGTAAACGTAATTTAAATAGTATTTTTAGTACTTGAGAAAAGCAAAACGGCCGCAATAAACTGTAATCAGGAAAACATACTATAGTTAGCAACTAGGCGAGGATCTTTTCCATTTCTTTGTTGAAAATAAACCGATGTTTGTGGGTTATCTTTTACAAACTTCTCTGCTTCAAAATCAATAAAATATCTAAAAAAGGATGATATATGCCCAAAAACATTTAAAATTTTCAAAGACTTAAAAAGATATATCAATAAGAATATAACTTAACCTTAGTCCTCTGCTGCTACCGCTATATGTACAATAATTGAACGTGAGTCTTTTTAACTGGCAAACGTAGCGTCCAAATTTCCAATGCAACTCGTATGTATTGTTGGGTGGATTTTTATGAGGGACTTTAAGAGCTTTAGCTCTTTCAAAAACACTCCTGTTTACTTCTGGTTTCATTTTGAATATAGTTTTAAACGGACCTTTAGAACCCATTTCAAATCTTTAACGCTAAAACATTTAATTAAATATTGAATTAAATACATATGCAAATTTATAAATTGTGATAAATAACTTAAACTTATAATTTTAAATTTTCTAATAAAATAATTCTAATTATTATTCTTAATTAACAATTAAATTATAAGTAATATTGCTTCATTATAAACTTAATATTTTACAAAAAATACTAACAACATAATTCTTATAGAAGTAATATCCCGGAATTAAAATCAAGTACTTTATAATAAATTACGCCTATCTTAAAATATAAATTTTATTACTTAAGATTATATAAGTATATAAATCAGTTTAAAATTATTACTTATTAAAAAAATTTATGACAACTCTAATCATCAAGTTTTCATATTTATTTATATGAAAAAAATAATATAAAAATATTGTCTTTTGTAAACACGTATAAACACGCACCAAAATTATATATACATCACCCTATTTTATCTGTTCATCAGTTTCATTTTTATTATTATATAACCATTACACTCATTACCATTAAAGATTTACTATGTTAATTAAATCATCGCAACACGACATTATACTTAGTTCATTCATTGTCATAATATGTTTAGCTCCAAAGTATATACCCAACGTAACATCGAAACTAATAGTTTTGTGAACCTTTTTTTATAATAACTTCTTTAATGTGAATAACTTTATCAAGAAACTTCACATTTCATTAAAAATTATTACACTTTATCCATTCATCACAGCTCATTCTAACAATACATTCAATTCAGGAAAGAATACGATAAAAACCAGTTCAAATTAAATGTAAACAAAACTTCATCAAAAGAACTGAAAAAATTCACGATAATGCTTTTCTTTCATTGTTCGAATTAAATTGTTGATTAGAATTCATTACTTAATCTACTGCCGATTGACAGGAACTCAATGTATTCGGTCGTTCAATTTTGTAGGTAATTAAATACTCTGGGTAAGCCTGAAAAATAGACAGAAGTACGTTAACATAAAGTGAAAAATACAAATGAAATATGAGATCATAACAGATTTACAAAATATTCATACCTGCTCCCCTCGATAAACAACATACTCAGGGTATGATAATCCACCCGAGTTTGGTCGTCCAATCACAGAATGATGACCTGGAGGGGCGTGTGCCATTTTCATTGCACTATTTTGAAAAAATGGCTTTCCAAGAGTGACACGGCATAAAATGATTTGTCTAAAATGTGCCAATTTTGATTAAAATTACAAAACTCTTTCAACATAAATCCGTAGAAGACCTAATAAACTTTACCTTTTACAGTCATAACAAGACCTGTCTTTGTGCACTGGGCATCCACTTCCTCCACCGATTCCATAAACATACTGATTGCTTTTACTTGAATGCTCAGCAAAATATATACCAGCACCAAACATACCACCTAAAGTTTAATTAAATAAAATTTATATTATATCATTATAAAAAGCAAGTTTAAACCAAATACTAAGATGATGACATCATCAAAATGATAGCATTAATCGAATTTGACACTCAAACTTCATTAAAAAAAAAAAGTTTTAAAAATAAATTTAGGTACTTATGATATTTTTTAGAAATTTAGAAAAAAATTATTAGTCAAGTTCATTTTTCAGATATGAGTATTCTTTACTTTTCCTTTAAACAATTTGAATTTTTTAAATAAAACAAATCATCAGATAAGAATATTCTTTAAACTTTTTATTTATACATTAAGTTTGTACACTGTTTATTGAACTTCGATTTTTTTTTTAAACGAGAATTATCATTGATCTTTATCTTCTACAAAGGTTTTAAAAAAAATAAAAGTTAACCATGCTCAATTAACAGTATTTTTGAGTGTTAATATATATCTTAATTAAACATGGCTTCATTAAGCATTAGACATAATTAAAAGTTTTTTTAGCTGTTATAAATATAAAAGAGTAAAGTTAGGCGGATCTTAGCCAATTTAAGCATTTTAGATGCATTTTATAAAAAAAAAATTGTATTTAAAATAGTAAAGAGCGTTTACAAAATGAGAAAAAAAATGTAAGGGTCACAAATTAAGCAAAGGGTAAAATTAAGGGGGCAAAAGCCTATTTAAGCATTTTAGATATCCTTTACAAAATAAAAATTAAAATTATATTACAAACAATTTCAATAAAATTTAAAACAACAAAAACATTTAGAAATATTTACAATATTAATGTATTCATGGAACATAGTCCAACAAAAATTGAATAATTTTTCATTCTGTTTTGTAGCAGTATGTAAAATTAAATGTTAAATTAAACTCTTTTTTCATTAAAACTAACTAGAGTGATGAAATAATTTTTATGGAATAAATCTAAATATGTATAAGAGTATACAGGATATCAAAAGATTTAAATCCATCTTGCTTAGATGTGTAAATTTTGGTGCTTTGGCGTTTGACGATTAAAACAGCATTAGAGCTGATTTCCCATTTAACTTAGAGTTGGAAAAATGTCAAGAGCATGTACTCACTTCAGAAAACTAGATATTAAAACTAGAATTTTAAAAGTTTTTAAATATTCATCTTTTATAGACGCTTACAAACTTTCATACTTTCTTATAGATACTTAATTTGTTAACTTTTTTTATAGACGTATAAATTTTATAGTTACAAAATTTACAAACATTTTTATAGAAATTTAAGAAATTTATGAGCATTCTGTTACACTGTTACGAATATTCTGTTTATGCAATTATTTTATTTAGAGAATATAAAAACATTTTTTTTTGATTGTAAAAATTTTTTTTATTTGTGAAATTGACATGATGTGATAACAACATCAAGGCACTAAACCTATATAAACTAAAACTACAAGGGAGATTCTTATCTAAAATTTAAGGGTCCACCTATCTTTACTAATACTTAAGTAAATAAATAATATTTAAAAACTTAAATATAAATAAAATTGTTAACTATATCAATCTTATATATATTATTAATCTATATCAAATTCTAAAAATAATTTAAAAAACAAATAGAACAATTATATACAAATAGAACAACACGTACCCTAGGTAGTTAGTAGACATGTTTTTACTATTTAAAAAATTCTGAAAATGTATATATTGTTTTTACTTGGTTCAAAAAACTGAGTTAATGAAACGAGTCAAAAAAGTAAAAAAGTTGCAAAAAGATATTATCAAAGAACATCAAGAGAAGATATTATCAAAAAATATCAAGAAGATATTATCAAAGATCATCAAGAGAAGATATTATCAAAGACTATCAAGAGAAGATATTATCAAAGAACATTAAGAAGATATTACCAAAGAACATCAAGAAGATATTATGGAAGAACATCAAGAGAAGATATTATCAAAGAACATCAAAAAGGTATTATCGAAGAACATCAAGAAGGTATTATCGAAGAACATCAAGAAGATATTATCAAAGAACATCAAGAAGATATTATCAAAGAACATCAAGAAGATATTATCAAAGAACATCAAGAAGGTATTATCAAAGAACATCAAGAAGGTATTATCAAAGAACATCAAAAAAGTATTATCAAAGAACATCAAGAAGATATCATTAAAGACCATGAAGAAGATATCATTAAAGAACATCAAGAGAAGTTTAAAATTTTAGAGATTAAGTTAAGTTTAGTTGAAGTTGAAAACAATGCATTTAAAGTAAAAGATTTAGAATTTTTTTTTTTACAATATGAAAAGAAAATCTAATAAAAAGTTTCAGTAGCCTTTTTAAAATGGCAAACAAACCTAATGTTTTTGCAGTTGATGTTATTAGTACAATTACAGTTAAACAAAATGATATAAACAAGAAAAAAATGTTGTTATATTTGGTACAACGGAATCAAACAAACTTAACATTAATGAAAAAGAATGGATGATAAAGGGGCTGTTTTAAAGGTATTTGCAGACATTAAAGATGCAAGGATTCAAAACGCAAATAATAAAAATCCAAGCCCAATATTAGCCATACTTCAAAGCCAAGATGATTGAATTTCAGTAATTTTTTCAAAAGTAATTATTTCAAAAATGTTTATATAAACTATGATTTAAAGCCAACTCAATGATATTTTTTCAAACAAATACAAGATGAACGTAATCGACTTAATAACGATATTTTCAAACAAATACAAGATGGACGTAATCAACTTAATAACAACATTTTCAAACAAATACAAGATGAACGTAATCGACTTAATAACGACTTGGATAATAAAAAATAAAAGATTATAAGTATGGGATTCGGAATAACAACATCATCAAATTTCCAACAAGCAAAAATGTATAATTTTCCTGGCTCAAACAATATAAAAGAACCTATTATATTTATTTACGATTATCTGTTACACAAGTGTTAAAAGTTTAAAAATATCCCTCATTTAAAAACAAAGTGCCGCATAAACCAAAAAATAAATTTAAACCAGACTTAAAATCTGACTTAAATTGTTTTTACACTAACGCCACTTCCTTAAATAATAAAATAGATGAATGGCGTTACACCATCAAGACATATTTTCCAGATTTAATCTGCATTGCTGAAACTTGTTTTAATAAACTTATGGTATTGTTTTGATTGTACAAATGGAAAAATTGGAGGAGGGGTTTCAATTAATGTGAATAATCAAATAAACTAATATGAAGTCAACTGCCAACTATAAACTGCTTTCAACAAGTTTGGGCTTGTCTAAATTTTGGAATTAAAAAGATTTTATTAGGTTGTTTTTGCAAGCTGTCGAATTTAAATAAACTTACTAGTCCTAAAATTATAAATATTATAAAAAATACCGAAAAACTAATTGAAAAAAAGATCCTCACAGATCTCATAATTCCAGGTGATTTTAATTACAATGCTATTACATGGTTTTCAAACAAAGCATTATCAGTTGGTGCTCAAGCTGAAAAATTTGTAAATTGTCTTAGTGAATGTTTTTAGAAAACCAATACATTGTAAATCTAACATTTCAAAGAGCCACTTATCATGAAACAAACATACTAGACTTGATTATAGTAAATAATGCCAATAGAGTCAAATGGATTTAACATAGTGCTCTTTTAGGCAGGGTTGGCAAAAAAAAAACCAACCCAAAAAAACCCAAAAAAACCCACCTTAAAAAAACCCAATAAAACCCAAAAAAACCCAAAATATATTTGGGTTTTTTTAAAAATGACCTATTTTACAACTGATAACTCTGATTTTAACACTTATAAATGCTTTATTATCAGCAAGTGCAAACTTTATACTGTAATTACTCTTGTAAACAATGTATTTATATACATAATGGTCTTTAGAATATACCCTAAATCGATCAATCTGTTTTTGTAGCAAGTTGGTTATTTATTATTTTTTTAAAACATTTAGCAAGTCATTATAAGTGTTATTGAAATATGTATTAAAACATTAAATTAGTTAAATACTTATAAAGGAAATAAAAATCATTCTATTAACTAAATTTCAAGATATTACTAGTTATTTAGTATCTTTATTCTCCTCTCGAATGACTATATTCCTTTATATTGAAATTTGATCTTTTATTTTTTAAAGCTTATGTTGTAAACTGCAAAAAAAAAAAAAAAACTATAAATAAAAGTTATTAAACTTTATTTACAGTTTAGAAATGGAAAGTTGTCAGGCAAAAAAAAAATGCTACAGTTTACTAGATTTGTCCTTAAGTGCATACAACTTTAAAACTTAAAAAAAATTAAGTTATGTGCAAGCAAGTTTGCAACATGTTTGCTCATTCAATGAGAGAACATGTTGAAAACTTGTATGCATTTCACAAGGACAAGATTTGTTGGTAAAAATGACACTCGTGCTCATCTGTCTTTTGACAGGTTTTGAATATTTTGCATCAGCTACAAGTTTACAACATGTACCACCAACAGGGGTGACTATGAACAGCCGGTTGAAAATTAACACCAGTATCAAGTTGCTAAAAGGTGAAGAAACACACACACAATAGAGCTATATAATGTGTACTTTGATTCAGTTTGCAATTTGCATTGCAAAACTGAGCCGGTAAAACATCTTCAAGGAAAAAAAAAAACTTGATGGCGAAGACACTGTAATGGTTCTTAACAAATTTATTTTAGATATTTTAAGAAACAAAGTTTAGGCAAAAATCCATTTTTTGCCAGTCCAGTTGATCAGGCCGATAACTTTTCCAGGAAGCAGGACAGTATAATGTTCTGATAAAAAAAAATGTAGTGATTAGGCTAGCAGTTTTCTTCTATGATACAAAAAAGTTTAAAAAGTGTTCATAGTCATCCTGATTGATAATAACTTATAAGGTTGCAACATCATGTTGCAAACTTGTTGATTACATGTTTTAAACTTGTGCAAAATAGTTTTTGAAATGATATGTTGAACATGTTAGTAAAAAAAACTAGTTTGCAACATTTATATTGTCTTACCAACTTTGAATAACTCAATTGTCATAATTTTTACACTGATTTTTTTTTAATCAAAAATATTCTGAACATGTTTTTAATTTAGAGCAATTAATTAACATCATTTATAGTTGATGGAGTCCCTTTTTGCACTATAGGTAAAATGTGCTAGTAGACTAGTAGTAAAACATTTGGCTCGCAACCAGAAGGTTGGGGTTCAAATTACCTCTGCTGAAATTACTGTCTCAATCTATTTCTCCATACAGCGTCTTTGTTTAAAAATTTTAGTTGTTAATGTTGTTTGTTAGTAAAAATGGTAATGTAAGGGATTGAGACAAAATATTTTTAAAAAATGAGTTGCTCCCTTGACTGAAATGGTCATTGGAGCAACAGGGAGGTGAATTTATGAAATTAAAAAAAAAAATTATTGTACTCATACAATTATAAAAATTTGGTATTTTGATCGATTTTTAAAAAAACCCATAAAACCCATAAAACCCAAAAAACCCCATAAAACCCATAAAACCCAAAAAACCCTGGGTTTTTTCCAACCCTGCTTTTAGGTAACAGAAACCAAGGACATCACATAATATTATATCTATATATTATAAGTGAAACATATGAAAGTAAGACTATCACCTTAAAAAAAAAAATTTAAATTGGGAAATTATCTTGAGATATAAAACTATAGACTTGATAAACTGGAATATCATTTTCTTGAACAAAAATATAAACAAATTTTGTGAGCTTTTCAATTATCATTACCAAACAGTTTGTAAAAAATTAATTCCATTAGTAAAAATTAATCGTTATCACAGCTAAAAAATATATAGCTAAAAAAACAAAACCGGACCTAAAACTGCTGCATAATTATTTTAATAGAAAACGAGAAACTAAAAAATATTTAACATCTATAAAAGATTATGAAGCGTATATCATTATGGACCAAAAGCAGATTGCTGATACTTTGAATGAATATTTTTAATCAGTATTTATAGAAGGTAACAACAATATTTTACTAAGCTTTGAAAAAAAGTGTTCAAATTCACTACAGTTTATAAGTATTACCTCAACTGAAGTTATTAATATGATAAATGCTTTAAACCAAAGAAAATCGGTTGGACCAGATGAAGTTCATTCTTTTGTTTTAAAAGAATATGTAAATACTTTTTTTAATCCATTAACTTTATTATTTAACAAATAAATTTACGAAGGCATAGGCATTAATTTCATGGAAGACAGCAAACATGATGTGGTTATTTAAAAATGGCAGTAGAAATAAAGTTTCAAATTACACTATGTAACACAATTTTTGTTGCTGGCTTTTAAGTATTATATTTCTATTATGTCTTAAAAGCACAAACTTTGCATACTCCACAACAGCATGAAGAAAACTTTCATCTTTCATTTTCATCATTATGATCTGGTAAAAACACAAATTGTACGAGGAATAAACAAACATAGTCGGAAACTACTCAACAAGGTTCAGAAATGTTTAAATTTTCTAGAATCACAACTGCACTGTGAATCACTCTCTCAAAGTAGCCCTCAAATGTAGTCCCCCATCATATTTTCCTTATACTATCCTTGGTAATGACGTTCAAAGTCTAATATATCTTAATAAAAGCGCCCGTGTTTTCCTGGAATTTGTCGAGATGCTAATCAAGGATATAGACTTTTACAGACATTTCTACATCCTAATTTGGCATAATTCTTTATGAGAGTCTGCACAAAACTTCACTGCAACAAAACTGCTCCAAGCCACTCTCTACATCTTGTTCAACAGCTTTGCAAAACCCTCACATGTATGATCTTCTTGATCTGTGGTCCAACAAATATACCAGCCTTGACCATAGCCTTGGACAGCTTTAGAAAAAGATCTTGGAGATATTAAAATGCTGCTGACTCCTTGTCAAGAACAGTGATAAATTGCTTAATAAGGCTTAACTTGATGTGCAACAGTGGCATAAACACTTTATGAGGTTCTATCAGCGGCTTCCACATCATATTGCTCTTTTAACAAAAAAAGACTCAGTCTGTTGTGGCCAGTCATTTATACGATAACGCGCCTTAGTGACACAGCTGTCCCAATGACAGAGGAAACGAGGAAATTTTGTGAAACCTCCTTCAAGACCCATGAGGCATGATACCATTTTGAAGTCACAGATGACCTCCAATCCATAGTCGTCATACTTAAATGCACTCAGCAACATTTGAGAAGGGTAGTTATTTCCATTGTGAAGCAACACATCTTTGAGGCTCTGAGATGAATTGTCTATGAATAGGCGCCATTCAATAGGATTACATACAAACCTATAGCCTAGAATAGACATTGTTGCAGAAGCACAGCCCATCATGCTGACTGAAGAAGTTGGAGAATCATTGATGCTGTTCCTTCTGATTCGTGACTTGTACGGTATCATCAACCATGTTCCACTGTTTAAGCCTGGATATCAGAAGCTAAGCATTCAATTTCTTAAGCCTGAGGTCCCTTGTTAAATCGCTCACATTTTTTTGGTTAGGGAAGAACAGCTTTCTTCCCCAATTTCATCAGCAAAATTGTAGTCCATATCTCTAGTCCATAATTCTTATAATTCTTATATATTATTATATGCTATGTTACCAACCTGTAACATAGCATATAATAATATATAAGAATTATAAGAATTTGAGGACAGGAAATTTTAAAATAAAAGATTTCAAGATGGAATGTATTTGCAATAAATGACTTATGATAAAACTTTGTAAATTACAACTCCTTGAAATGAACTAGATCAAAAGCATTGAAATTTTATGAAATAAATTAAAATACATATAAGCGAGAAGCAATTGTTAAGTTTACCTTCAATGGTTTTCTTGCAAAATTCGCATGTCAAATGTGGTGCCCAAGATTTGTCTTGGTCCCTGACCGGTATGCAAAAAAATGCCTTGTAGGCCTCACATATTATAAGACTTGCTTTCATGGAATAGTTTTTATGAATTGTTTGCTCTTGTTTTTATGAACTGTTTGTGCACATAGCAGAATGAATTAGCTGGATGCAAACAACTTCTTGATGCCATATCAAATAAATAACTTCTCTTCAACTATGAATTGTTATCCTTTAAGTAACATAAATTGGAATCTTGGTTTGAAACATCTTTTATACTTGTACAGCTACTTTTAGAAAGTTCAAGAACGTTCTAGAAAGTTCTGAGAGTTTCTCAAAAGTTCAAGAACGTTCTAGAAAGTTCTGAGAGTTTCTCAAAAGTTCTGGAAGTTTCTTGAATATTCTAGAGTGTTAAGGAGAATTGTAGAAACATCTGGACAACTCTAGAAGTTCAGGAATATTATAGGAGGAAGCTCAGTATTGAAAGCAAATCGAGAATATTCTCAAAAACACACAACTTTCCATATTTCATTATCCTGGTCATAGAAGCAAAATTTTACTGGAATAACAGCTATTTCCTTTCTGTTCTAGACCTAAGGGGTTATGAAAACACACTTTCAATCCAGGAACAGACCAAAAGTGAAAATTTGTAACATAATGTAATAGGCCAGTTTCCCTGACTTCAATTCTTTGAAAAACTTTAGAACATTTAATCAGGCTTGGTAGGGAAGCGATCACTCTTGATTACTGACCATGGAAATAATATTTAGTTGCAAAAAACTGGCCAGATTATTTAGTCGTTTTGAGAATATTTTAGTTTATGTATGTCTGTAAAACAAAAAATTGTTGTTTTACGGACATACATAAACTCAAATGTTCTTAAAACATCTTGGTGCAGAAGAATAAAAAGAATATTTACAAACACTACAAACTTGCAAAAAAAAAATAAAAGCATTTTATCTTAAATTACAACAAAACTCTTTTGTTCATTTGTTCAACTTTTATAAAAAAGGCTTTTTTTTTACCAGTTTTTTTTTTTTTTTTAAATTACTTTAACTGGTATTTATTTAAAGCATTATTTTTGCTATTTTTATTTTAATTTAAATAGCAGGAAAAAAAAAATTGTTTAAATCACATTGGCTAACTTTTTTGTGTGCTCGCATTAAATTTCAAACGGAGAAGACTGTTCTTGGAGCCACATCTGCAAAACCGTAAACCTTTTAAACTATTATTATTTGTTTACAAAAATAAATCTCTTAAATATATATTTTTTAAATTGTCAAAATTTTGAAAGTTTATTACATATTATAGATTTTATTAGCATATTCTCATTTTTTAATTTAAAAAGTATGTATTTTTTATGTAAATGTAATTTTGTGTATCTGTTTTTTATTCTAACGTAATCTTTTATAGCAATTTTTATGATTTATTTTGTAAGCAAAAACTTTCAACAATAATTGTGTTTTCACTGAAATTATTAATCACCAAAGTTAATAAAACTAATCACGAAACAAATATACAAGAAGTTTCTGGTTACTAAACACAAACATGCATACAAAGTAACTTGCGGATGAACAAGCACCGCACCTGAGGTCATCATAGAACACAAATATATATATATACCTACATATATATATATATATATATATATTATATATATATATTATATATATATTATATATATATATATATATATATATATATATATACATATATACATATATATATATATATATATATATATATATATATATATATATATATATATATATATATATATATATATATATATATATATATATATATATATATATATATATATATATATATATATATATATATATATATATATATATATATATATATATATATATATATATATATGATCAGCGGTGTTGTGAAGCAGTTTAGCTTCCTCTTTATAAAGTATTTTTAACCTTTTTAGTTGATTTCTATCTAGTTAATTTAATTTCTACAGTAACTCAATGATTTAATTATTTCATTTGTTCATTTTACTAAGAAGAATTGTTTTAAGTATGATAAATTTTTCAAACTATGCAAAGCATAAAATAGTTTTAATAATTTAGTTAATAATTTAGCTTAAATAAAACTAAAACTAGCGTTAGTTTGATTAGAATCTTGTTGGATTTTTCGGGGCTGGGGACTATTTTTATTTTGAGGCCTTTTTCATGTGCCACAGCGTAAAAACTACAAAAAAAAAAGGTCTTCTTGACTATTTCGGGGCTTGGAGCTATAGTCCCCTCTAACCACAACCCTCCTTAATCCAGCACTGGAAATAAGACAGGTATATAAATAAAAATTATATTATACTCTTTGATAAGTAAAAGAACATTTGTTTCCTTATTAAGCAATTGTAAGATGTTAATAAACTTGTTACTTTATATAAAAAATGTCGCTTAATTTTATAAAAATATTATAAAAGAGCAATGTTTTGGAAACATTTGTTCTAAATGTAATTTATTTTGCTTTAACTTTTTTCGCGTTAAAAGTTATTTTTCTTTTCCTAGTTTATTTTTTTTTTTGTGATTGTCTTTGATTGGTCCAATTAATTTTTTATTTTTTTGGAAATGTTCTCAAAATGACTAAAAAATCTGACCAGTTTTTCGCAACTAAATATTATTTCCGTACTCAGTAAAATGGCTCCCGCTTCCCGACCAAGCCTGTTTAATATCTAACTAACTCTTACATTATTTAAAGATTAACAGCTTATTATCTTATAATCAGCATGGTTTCACAAAAGGTAATAGTTGCATAACTAATCTTCTAGAGTATGTGGATACAGTCAGCAACGTATCCAGGCCGATTTTGATACCGGTATACCGGTATGGGCCTTCAAGTTTCCCAAACTCAATTTAAAACAATTTTATATTAGCACCTAAAAAAATAAAATAAAATAATTTTTTATTACTTTATTGTCTTGCTGTTTTGTGATAAAATTTGTTATGATAATTATGATAATAAATTTATTATCATAATTATCATAACAAATTTTATCACAAAAATGTTATTAATGTCGCTTAGAAAAACCAACATTTGAAAAACCACTTTTAAAACACATTATAAATGTATTTTAAGTCAATCAGAATGCTTTATTAGAATTCACGTTGATGAAATATGGAATATGTTACAATTTGATTAAAATGTAAAACTCACATTTTGATTGGATTAAAATATGAAACGCTTAGCATTTTAAAATAAAAACATTAACATTTTTAAAATACTCTAATTTAAGTTTCTCCTTTGTTTATGTTTACATAATATAACTTTCAAAGCAATTTTAGCTGTATGAGATTTAAACTTTTTCATTTCAAATAACAGTAAAATTGCATTAAAAATATTTTTAATAATAAAAAAAATCGAATCAATATTGGCGTTAAAGCTGTCATTTTGTAAAAAATGTAACATTTTAGTTAACTGTTTACATTTTCATTAGGAAAAACGTAAAATACTAGGGCAAGTTATATTATGTATAAATAATTATATTTAAATTTGTGTTTAAAAAAAGAAAAGAAAAGATAGACAGGATTTTTAGACCGGTATTAAGGTATTTTTAGACCAGTATTAAGGTATTTTCAGACCGGTATTAAGGTAGACAGAATTATTAGATCGGTATGCCAAAATATTTCTGGATATGTCACTGACAGTAACAACAGGTGTCACAAAAACAGTAAACCATTTGATATCTTTTATACTGATTTCAAAAAAAGTTTTTGAAAAAGTTTCATATAGAAGATTAGCACTAAAACTAAGAAGCATATGGCATTATATCTATGTCATTGAAGTGGATAAATTCTTATTTAACTGATAGAAAGCAAAGAAATGTATTTGGAGAGAGTGTATCATCATGGGTGGACATAGTAAGTGGTGTATCACAAGGATCTGTGCTTGGTCGAATTTTATTTTTAATTTACATCAATGATCTTCCAAGTCAACTTACAAACCAATTTTTGTTTAATGCAGATGATTGTAAAGTAATAGCTGAAGTTAACAATGAAACAGATGCTTTATAAAATGACATTGCTATATTAGAAAAGTGGATAACAAACTGGAAAATGCAATTCAATTTTGAAAAATTTAAGATCATGCATATTGGTAACAAAAATAAAAATTATAAATATTTCATGACTAACAATAATATAAAACAAGAATTAATTGCTACTAAGTTGGAAAAGGATCTAGGTGTATTAATTTCAATTGACTTAAAATGGAAACCACAAATCAAAATTGCATCATCTATTGCAAACTATAAATTTGGTATAATATGCAAATCATTTAAGTATAAAGATACTGAACTAATAAAATTGATGTATTATAGTCATATATGCCCGCATTTTGAATTTGCAATACAGGTATTGTATATTATTATCTTTTATAGAGTTATTATTAATTTGCGCAAATTTATTTTGAATTTGATAATTATGTATTTTATTTATTTTAATTATGAATTTTAAATATGTAACTTTCTTGTTTAGTCTGTAAAAGATTTAACATGGCATTAAATCTCAACAGTATTGTATATTATTATTATTATTTTGCATATTTAAAAAAAAGTGGTTTTAAATACATCGCTCTTTTTTTTTTTTTTTTTTTTTTTACCTTTAATTGGAATGAAAGGTATTCAAACACGTTTGATAAAATTTTTTTTAATGAAAATTATTTTTTAATGAAACATTTTACTGCACAAAAATATTTGGGATAGACCATTTCATCTGCCATTATTCTTAGAGATCTTTTAAAAGTTTAAATATTTTTACAGTTTTAATATTGAATTCAATAAACCTTACCAATATATGCATGCCGTTCATCAAACCCTTTCTGTACAATCGCATTAACAAAAGGTGATCCATGGAAAAGCATTCTCTCATTAGGATGGTTGTGATTGGCATCAGCCACTTGTTTTCTTTGATAGTAATATTTATCCCAAAGCTTTTTATTGATAACACGCTCAATTTTTAAGCTTGAATACCTAAAAAATTGAATAAGTATTAGTAGAAAAGTATGATAAGATAAAATAAAGACCAACAACAACTAATAACTATTTAAAAACTGAAATTTGTGACTATTTAAAAAAAAACAAAAAACAAGCAGATAAAATACAAATAAAACATGGCTTATGATATTTATTTACTACATATACTGTAATAAATAAATATCGTAAAACAAAATATCAAAAATGACATCTAAAATCCACCTAAAGGTAAAATATTACAAATATTTTTATTTGCAATATTTGGTTTTTTTATCCTTTTACAAAACTTTTTCACTTATACTTAAGTAATGTAGGTTTATCGTTTTTCAAGCAATATAAGTTATTTCTGGTATGTTGACCAATGTAGGTTATTGAAATGAATATATATAAATTAAGCCTGGATATCAGAAGCTAAGCATTCAATTTCATAAGGCTGGTATATAAATTGTCAAGCAATGCAGGCTATTTCTGGTATGCAAATAAATATGTTAATGCAAATAAAAATGTGCATTAACATATTTATTTGTTAATAACCTTAAGTACCTTTAATTTTCAGTCTACATATCGATAACTTTGCTTTTTTTTTTTTCACTGAATGATTGTTATATGGATTAGAATACCAGAGTAATAATGTAATATTATATGTCATCTTTATTGATCTAGCCTATTTCGAGTTTATAATAACAATTTTATTTATATTTCTTTAAGTACATAAATAATATAGCCCTGAAAAGTTTTGAACTTCAAAATGAATCAGAAAAATGATCTAAGATTCTATTCTGCTTTTTCAAATTTTAAACTGCTCTTTAGTGTGAAATAAAAATAGTGAAATCAATTCAAACAGTGAAACAGGATATGAAATCTAACAGTATATGACTTTATTTTTAACTTAAATGGCTTCTCAAACAAGTTTTAATAAAATCAACTAACATTCAAAAAGTTTTCAAATTTAAAACAAAAATTCTAAAAGAAAAAAAATTAACTGTAATAATATAATAATTCTTTAAATAAAATAAATTATTTTAATGCAGAGATTGAAGTCAAATAAGCATACTTATTATTTATTATTATTTTCTTAATCACGTACTGTAAATATTTTTACAAAGAAAAGTACAAAATAATTTTTAGTAAAAGCTTTAACAGCCAACATATTTTATCATCATCACCAACTAATCACATAACTACAACATATCTACATCCAATAGTTTAATATTATTTAACTCTAAATGGTCCTAGGTATCAAACCTGTTACACAAATGGTCCTAGGTATCAAATCTGTTACACAAATTATAAACCACTGTTTTTATATAAAATATTAAGAAACATAGATTTTCAGTTTTTTATATTTGGTTATATATATGGGCAATTCCATTTTTAACTTATGTTACACGCGCTTAAGCAAATATTTTCCAATTTAAACTGTAAATTAAACTTTTAGCTATTTTGTATGAAAGCTGTTAGTCTAAAGAATAAAATAAGCTAAAAAGTTTTGAGTTTGGCCAAAATAGGGCGAACATTTTTACTGAAAATGCCACTTAACTTACTTTAAACAGAAAACAAGGTAAAAAAATTGCTTCAACTTTTAGCTCAGATTTCTGCAAATCAGTATAGCAATTTGTATTAGAAACTTTCACAAGATGTTGAGAATTCTGTACCAATTTAAAAAAAATAAAAAAATTTATCAGAGGTGGCTGGCTAAGGAAAATAAATAAGTTTTTTTGATACTATGCATTTAACTTACATTATCAAGCAACTATCATTGTGGATTTTTTATATCTATTGTTAAGAAGGGGAAGGGGTTAAGAATTGACAAATATAAGGTGACATGCTTTATGGATGACCCTTTTAATTGGATTTACAAACAATTTGTTTAACTAAAACAAAAATAAGAAAGGTTCTAACTGATTATATTAGGAGAATAGCTAACAAATTTTTTTTTTTTTTATAAATGTCTATTTATATAATGTTTTGTTTGAATGAGACATGAAGACTTGTAGGCCCAATGATCAAACATGTAAGCAATTGAAATGTTTTATCTCACAAGTTGCTGAGTCTGATAAAAATAACTTCATGTTGCAGAACACTATTTTTAGATAGTATTGAAGATTAGAGAAATTAAATTCAAATGATTTAAATTTAAAAGAAAAAAACTTTTTGATCACTTTCAAACTTTACTTACAATTTAAATCTAACACGCAAGCAAATACTGTTGTAATGAAAAGGTCAATTTATCATAATACAAAAATTAATGCAAAAACAAATCAATAAATTTACAACTGCAAAAATAAACATAACTTATACTTTAATTTATTGTTTGTTTAAACACCAATAAATTCAAGTATTATAAATTAAATCATAAATTATAAAAAAAAAGTTAAATCACTAAGGCCCGAAGTAATTTTAAAATTTACCAATAAGAAAATATTATAAAACTATTTGTGCCTTGTATGAAACAATAAAATTTGATATTTGTTATGGAGAAACTCTGAAGTATTATTTATTTAAAAACTTGAATGTTTTAAATCAGAAATAAATTATTTGATAATAAAAGTATAGATAAAAAGATATATTTAAAATATGATAATAAGTTTTTTTTTTAAATAAATTACTATAAGTAGTTTAAATTAGTTTAAACATTTTTAAACTCCTCTTTTGTAAATTTTAGATAAATATCTGCGTGAAAGAATTATGTGCATTTAATTAACGGTTTTATTATAAAACTTTTTTAGAAAAAATTGAGTAAGATTTAAATAAGATGTAAAAATAGTTGCAATTTCTTTTAAAATATTTGATTACCAATGAACTCTTTTAGAATGTTGTGATTTGCGATTGTTTCATTTTTAATATTACATTGCACTGTATGCTTTAATTCTCTAGTTTTATCTAGTGATTTTTTATTTATAAATTTAATTATTGAAGTTTAAATCGTAATTTTTAATAATAATAATATTAGTAATAATAGGATTTTATATTTATATTTTATATCATAATTTCAAGATCAAAAAAAACAAAACAAATTATTGGGAAAAAAAACTAACTAATTATGTCATATTATTTTGTTAAAAAATATTTTATATAATTTTCTATTTACCGAGAAAAAATGCCTCCTGCTACTCCGCCATCTTTATGTTCAACAACTGTTGACTGCATTTCTTCAGCAACTGATTGATAATCTTTTTCATCCATTGAAAGTTCCTGTAGGATAGTATTAGGTCCAGATGCATTGATATTAGACAGAAATGGTTCACCTACTAGGACAGAGTTACTTTTAAACTTGAGAAGAAAAAAAACATTGATATGATAACACAACTTTAAATAATACTTTTATAATGCAAAATTATATTTGTATATCATATACAAATAAACAACAGCAACTATTGAAAAAACTCTTTTATTTAAAACACTTAAACTAATGAAAGTATAAAACAAACAAAGGATATATAGTTATTCTTAATGAGCTTTTTTAAATTACTCTTTAACAAATGGTTTTAATAAGTTATTAAATTAGAAAAATGTGTGATTTAGAACGAAACCTTACTTTAATAGCAGTTTAAAATTAAAAAGCATAATTAGTTTCATTTCTTTTAAAAAAAAATCTCTAGAACAACTACTAACAAAGCACTACACTGTCTTCCAAAACTACTAACAAAGCACTACACTGTCTTCCAAAACTACTAACAAAGCACTACACTGTCTTCCAAAACTACTAACAAAGCACTACACTGTCTTCCAAAACTACTAACAAAGCACTACACTGTCTTCCAAAACTACTAACAAAGCACTACACTGTCTTCCAAAACTACTAACAAAGCACTACATTGTCTTCCAAAACTACTAACAAAGCACTACACTGTCTTCCAAAACTACTAACAAAGCACTACACTGTCTTCCAAAACTACTAACAAAGCACTACACTGTCTTCCAAAACTACTAACAAAGCACTACACTGTCTTCCAAAACTAGTAACAAAGCACTACACTGTCTTCCAAAACTACTAACAAAGCACTACACTGTCTTCCAAAACTACTAACAAAGCACTACACTGTCTTCCAAAACTACTAACAAAGCACTACACTGTCTTCCAAAACTACTAACAAAGCACTACACTGTCTTCCAAAACTACTAACAAAACACTACACTGTCTTCCAAAACTACTAACAAAACACTACACTGTCTTCCAAAACTACTAACAAAACACTACACTGTCTTCCAAAATTACTAACAAAACACTACACTGTCTTCCAAAACTACTAACAAAACACTACACTGTCTTCCAAAACTACTAACAAAGCACTACACTGTCTTCCAAAACTACTAACAAAGCACTACACTGTCTTCCAAAACTACTAACAAAACACTACACTGTCTTCCAAAACTACTAACAAAACACTACACTGTCTTCCAAAACTACTAACAAAGCACTACACTGTCTTCCAAAACTACTAACAAAGCACTACACTGTCTTCCAAAACTACTAACAAAGCACTACACTGTATACCATAAAAACTGCAGAAAGTGAAAACAAGCTATTATTTTAACACCAAAACTAAAGAAACCTTTAAGAGTATACCATCAAAAGCATATCAGATCAGTAGGTCCTTGTTTAACAACATATTGATTTTCCTATTGTACCTTTAATGCTATAAAGTGGTCCTAATCTGGAAAAGTACCTACAAACCATAAAAACTGCAGAAAGTGAAAATATACTGTATACCATAAAAACTGCAGAAAGTGAAAACAAGCTATTATTTTAACACCAAAACTAAAGAAACCTTTAAGAGTATACCATCAAAAGCATATCAGATCAGTAGGTCCTTGTTTAACAACATATTGATTTTCCTATTGTACCTTTAATGCTATAAAGTGGTCCTAATCTGGAAAAGTACCTACAAACCATCAGACCTTAGCCTCCCTCCCCACCCCATTTTTTATGGTTCCTATAGTGTACATAGTCTCTATTGCTTACTAACTGGTCTTCTTATATATTGTCTACCATCTAAACCTCTCAAAATAAACTTCAATTTCAAGCTTAAAACTTACTAAAAGTAGAAATGTGTTTTGAAACAATTTTTATACTAATTTGTATTCCTATAAAAAACAGTTAAAACAGGGATTTTCTTTTTCAACTCCAAAAACAAAAATTTTTTTTTTGGAGTTGAAAAAGAAAATCCCTTCAAGAGGAAACTGTCCTTCCAAACTAAGACTTTGGGAGGACAGTGTGACAGGAGTGACAGTTCTTTGAAACCAGTAATACCAAATCAGCATGAAATAAAACATTAATAAAAGTTTAAAAAAGTAAAAAAAAAACTTGCATACCAATTGTACATCCAGCACCTGCCAATCTTTCTTTTACACCTTTCAGAATTTTATGTCTATGACCATATGCTACAATGCCAATTTCTTTGAGTTGATCTGGGCCCATTTCAATTAGAACATCCATAGTTATCTGTTTAAATTAAAATTTATAAAGATAAATTTATAAAGATAAAAGTTCTTTTTTTTAGATATGCAGACGAAATAAAATTAAAGATTAATGAGCATTATTTTCATCATTTAATTTTTAGTTAACCTGTTCTCTGGAAAATATTTCATGTAAAAATTCTAACTGTAAGCTGCTTAAAAATGTTCCAATATCAATATCTAGAGGGTTTGTGCCTAAAGAAAAATATAAAGGTAAATAAAAAGAATAAAAAAACCTTTAAAAACAAAATTTGTTTAAAATACAAGACCTTCAGCTTGATCTCTAAGACGTTTAGTCTGTAAACCATCTGAATTGCATGGTTCTGATAAAAGTAAATTTTGATTTGCTGTTGATGGTTTAGTCAGCCCTTGTGGCTCAAGCTGAGGAGACAAATCATTAGAAATAGGCAACACTTGTGGTGAGTTGATAGGCGATTTAATGGAACAAGTGTTTGAAGTAATTTGCATGACTTCTGATTTTGAAACCATAGAATCTTGCAATAAGACCTGCACATCATCAGCCTATAAATACATAAAGAAACAGAAATTACAAAGTTTATAAAAAAATTTTAATAAAGAAAAAAGATAAAATTAAAATAAATTTAAAAACTTACTGTGGCAAGATCAATTGGAGTTTGACCTTCTTGATTTTTCATATTGGCATTTGCACCATGAGTCAACTAAATATTATTTAAAAAATTAAATACTTATATTTTATATATAGCAAATTTATGTTATAACTTTAATACTTGAAAATATTTATTATATATAAATAATATGAAAGGTTTTAGTTATAAAATAAGAAACTCAGTAGAAAAATAAGTTCAAAGAAATTTATATGAATTCTTTCATGACTAATATTTCAAAAAATATTAGTCATGAAAGAAAATTTAGAAATATTAATATGAAATACATAATATGAAAACAAAAACTATAACATCATGAACCAAGAACTGTTGATGTAACTAATAGAAAGATAAAAAATTTATCAAAAAAATAAATAAATTAGGGGAAATTCATATACCAGGGCGTCTGTGTAACTAGGATCACCCCACATTATTTGAAAACTATAAAGTTTTAAGCTATGCTTCTCAGTCAATTGATAAGTTATAAAAATTCTATTAAGTTATAAAAAAAGAGAGAGCATTACTTCAGCAAGTTATAAATGAAAAACACTTTTTAATGACCTAAAGTAATTTTTTGCCACTGGTATCTTAGAATGTTTTACAATCCTAGAGAGAATGCTTTTGTATATAAGTTCTTGTATATTATATTGTTTGCTATTTAAGTACTAAATGCAATGTTCAATAAGTTTCTTCTCAATTCAGGTTTGTTAATAGATGACACTTTTCATGAGGCTATCAAGTCTTGTACCAAGGGCCATATAGTTTACTTGTACCTAAGGCCATAGGTACGTAAAGAATTTGTTTGATAACGAGGTAGATTTTTGAACTTTGATTGGTGTAGAATTTTCCTTGTTGCGGCTGTTCTGGGATAACTATTTTACGCATAGACTTATTTGTCAACTTTTTTCAAGAATTATTAGTCAATTTTGTTACTTATTTAAGTGTTGCAATCAAGTAACACTAGATAAATTTGTTGAAAACAATCTAAGATCTAATAAACTAAGATTAAATAAATTTTTAGTCAAATTTATGTGTCTATCTTTGTAGTCAATTTATTATGTAATTTTTATGACCATAATTTTCAAAGAGCAGCCTTAGGTACACAAGCTAGTGGCCCTAGGTACAATTAAAAAAAAGCTTATTTCAGTTTCACCATTTTTAGACAAGTTTGCGGCTCTAATTTTGGGCATTGAAAAATCCAACCCTAGGTACACGAACTTCCCTTACTTTAGTTAAACAGCTTATTGTCATGGCTTGTAGTGTTTACAATATAAATTTAAACAAAAACAGATAAACTCAATGTGATTAAAAAGAAACAAATATTTTGTAGCATTAATTAGCCTATTATCTGTTATATCTTTCCAAGATATTACATTAGACTACATATTCAACCCTCGAAATTAGGAAAAATGAGGTCAGGAATAATTTACCGACCTCAATCTTTTAAAGGCCGGCATCAGGTCGGCAAGAAAAAATTGTTAAATAGGTCTTACTACAAAACATAGAAACAAAGTCGGCAATTTTTTGTCGACCTCAAACACTTTAAGGTTGGCAGTTAGGTCTGCATTGCCGAATGCTGACCCTAATTCCAAGGATTGCATATTATATATCACATCAGGACAACACAAAATAAAAGTGTTTTTTTATTATAGTTTATATTACTTAAGTAAAAAACCTCTATATAAATATATAGAATTTCTTTCTTTCTTTACCATTATAACATTTTTATATTGAACTAATTTTGTTCAGAATTAAACAATAAGAATCCAGAATTAATGTTTTTAAAATTCTTCAATATCCAACCAAGTTTTTGAAAACTTATCCATTTAAAGCTACTTTTAAATGGTTTGACAAATCAAATAAGCAGGTATCTGTTAAAATATTTAAAAACTTCTCTAAAGTTTTAACAGATACCTGCTTATTTTATTTGTTTCCAATCTCTTAAATATGTGCAAACTAATTTGGTGCTAAAACAAATAGAGAGCATGGATAGAAATAAGGCAGAAAATGATAGGAAATAGTGCAGATATACTGCATCTCTGATATATTGATATATAGTATATTGATATATAGTATACTGATATATAGTATATTGTGCTTAACTTTATAATGCAGCAACCTTATTCATCAAGGTTTGTATAAGGTGTCATAGAGTTAAGCGAAGGATGTGACAAGGACTAAAAGGGTTAAAAGAGGGATGTAAAAAAGATTAAAAGAATTAGGTGGGGATGTTACAAGGATTAAAAGAGTTAAGAAAAAGATGTAACAAGGATTAAAAAGTTACGAGGGAGATGTAAGAAGAATCAAAAGGGTTAAAAGGGTTGTCACAGTTTCTTTACATCTGATTTAATTAGTAATATGCTTTTTTTGAATACAATCTATTTTTTTATTAGAATACCTCATTTGTATTTGTTCTTTTTTCAGTCTTAGTATGTATATATTGTGTTAAAATTTTTTTATAACTATCAGAAAACCTGAACACATTTTATTAATTACAGCTATAAAATTTTAATTAAAATATTCCAAATATAAAATAAAATTTTATATTCCAAATATATCTAAAGAGTATTTTATAAAATTAAAAAAAATAAAAATAAAAAATAAATTAGCCCTTAAGCTAAAATTACACAAGACTGTCAAAAAATGTTTGTCTCACAATAAAATGTCATGCATGTTTCTTATAGATCTGTTGCTCATTTTAATGAAAAATATGTTTGTAGTATTAATATATTGACACTACTATATTATTTTATTACAAAATAGAATGCATAATTGAAACTTTATAAAACGGTTTTTTAATGCTTTTATGAGTTTCACTCTTGAAAATAAACTTTTTGAAATGATTTTTTTAAACTTCAACCTAATCCATTCTATAAAGCTAATGAGTGAAGATAAATAAAAATTACAATTCAAAGTTAAATTTAATATAGTTTATAGTAAACTTACTAGTAATGCACAGAGTTGAGTTCTGCCTTTTTGGGCAGCTTCGTGTAATGGTGTAAACAACCAACGATCGGTAGCATTTACATCAGCCTTGTACTTAATCAAAAGAGCTGCAATATCAACATGCTGCAAAAAAAAAAAATTAGTTATTACAAATATTAAATTCAAAAATTAAAACAAAAGCATAAAAGATATAATACAAAACTAAAAAAAAACTATTTACTCCATATGAAGATGCATTATGTAGAGGAATAAGACCTCCTTTATCTTGAGCATTTACATCAGCCCCAAATTCAAGCAAGTATTCAGCAACTTCCACATGATTATATCCAGCTAATATTATTAATAATAAAAAAATTAAATTAAATATCTAATATTTAATTATAATTAATTCTTAAAAATATCTTAACTTTAAATTAAAACCTGCTAAATGCAACGGTGTTGAATTTCTCCCCAGTGTATCTCGGCAATTAATATTTTGATGAGTCACAAGTTTCATAACCTAAAAAATCTTTTCTACTTTAATAACTATAAAAATAATATATACAATATATAACAGTAATACACATACATATATACATATATATACACACACACATATATACAATGTGGCCTGACAATGTGTATATATACAAGTTGTCAGGCTGCGAGGCAAGAAAAACAATCACATTATCTTGTATAGACAGCAAGTTATCCTGTTGGGCATGAAAATGTCAAACTTTCTAATTCAAAACCAATAAGACACAAGGTTGTTCAAAATTCCCAAATTGTTTTTGGAATTGACAGTCTCACTTTGTTAGAAAAGGTGTAAACCAGCACAACCAGTAATTATATTCCGAACATAATTGGTAGAGATTTTTTGAGGATCAAAGCATGAATTTGGTGGCAAATATTGACATTGTGTGTTGCAAACTGCTAAATATGTGCTTTGTCTAAGAACATGACACATTTTATTAGCCCAACCTTTGTATTCTTTGCAAAAAATGTGGCAACCACAAATATTTTTTTAAGGAGAGTGTGACTTTAATGCAGAACAATAGGATTGAAAATTAAAGATCTTGAAATCTGTAAGCCATTTACAGCTAAACAGTGTACCGTGTTGTTAGTTTTTAAAGTGGTAAATTTTTTTCTTCCACAAAATATTCCTGGATTGATGCCAACCTTTAATATGATACGCTAAATGGTATGATGAACAGTTTTCTTTTCAGTTGCATATTCAAACATGTAGCAATCATTTGTTCAGACTTGCCATCTTCCATTAAAAGATGTACTTAAGCACATTTAGCAACTCAGTGGACACGTGTTGCCCAAGGGATATCTGTATGACGTCTAACAAACAACCCCTGGACAACGCTTGCCCACTGGAAAGTAATGTTGTAGCCTTGCTCTAAAATGACTAAATTACACATGATTTTAATGTTTACAGATCATATAAGATATTTCCCTATTGGTTGATAACTACACCATCATCCATGCCATGTGTGATTATTTAGTGTATTGCCAGCACACATATTTTGCATTTTAATTTATATATATACATATATATATATATATATATATATATATATATATATATATATATATATATATATATATATATATATATATATATATATATATATGTATATATGTATATATGTATATATGTATATATGTATATATGTATATATGTATATATGTATATATGTATATATGTATATATGTATATATGTATATATGTATATATGTATATATATATATATATATATATATATATATATATATATATATATATATATATATATATATATATATATATATATATATATATATCATCCCTCAGAATTAGGGTTGGCAATTGGGAATGCTGACCTTAAAGTTTGAGGTTGGCAAAAATTGCTAACCTTATTTGTTATGGTAAGACCATATCAAATTTAAGTCGGCAAAAAAATTTGTATCAAATTTTTTTGCCGACTTAATTTTTCCTAATTCCGAGGGTTGATATATATATATATTTATATATATATATACACATATATATTTATATATATATATATATTATATTTAAACACACACACACACACACACAGATATATATATATATATATATATATATATATATATATATATATATATATATATATAGGTATATATATATATATATATATATATATATATATATATATATATATAGGTATATATATATATATATACCTATGTATGTATGTATTTATGTATGTATGTATGTGTGCATGCACACATAAAAAAATTACTGAAATCATGTAACAATTTAAAGGGAATACTAAATAAAAGGACTCAACCAGTACAATAGAAAAAATTTTTAAAATTTCTACCTTAGCTAAATTTCCTTTTTTAGCAGCTTCCAAAAGAGCAGCATCACCACGCAAAAGGTCAGCAACATCTGGAAAACCTTCTTTTACTAAGTCTAGTGGTGTATAACCCTCATGATTTTTCTTTTTTGGATCAGCCCCATGCTTAAGATAAATTAAAAATTATATAAAAATAATAAAAATTAACTGGGCATAAAAAATATATATATATGATAAAAGTATACATGATATAAAAAGATAACAATAAGTGCTATTGTGTATGCATTAAAATAATTTTTAAGCATTTTTAAGGTTTGAAAAAAGTTAATTTTTTATCAGGGTGGCCACTCAAATTTGAAAATGAAATTTTTTTTGTTTTTCATGACTCTTATGATAAATCACTAGAGTATTCAGTACTTACCTAGCTGTTACCATGCACCTAGCTGTTGCTATTTGCAAAAACATGCAAACCAAAAATTAATTGCTAAAAAGTTCTGAAATCGTGTCTGAAAAAAAACTCTGATGTTAGCATTATAACTGACCAAAGTATGACAATTGTAACTTTAAAAATAAAGGCACGTGATCTTTTAAGGGAACAAGTTGCGACAATAAGAGCGCACAGGGAGTGTTTTACCCTAACTCTTACTACAAACTCTAATAACACTTTTTAATCTTTTAAATTGTATAGTTGAAGAGCTTAGTGCTAAAACTACTTGTCACAAAAAAAATGTTTCAAGAGAATCTACTTTGATGAAAGATATAACACTTTAAAATAGGGATTTAAAATATTCGGCTGATCCAAGTAGAATTTTCAAAACATTTGATCTGCAATTTAAGTACTTTTAGGACCTCTTTAATTGCTAACATAACTTTACTCTAAACATTTTAGGTTTCTGAATAACAAATAACTATCAAGTATGTGCAGGAATTATTGATATGAATCTTTTATATGAATGGTTAAAGTAACAAAGTTAAAAATTTTGAACAAAAATAAATATTTGAAAAAATCAAAAGTACTTCACTAAATTAAAACTTTCAAGATATGAAATGACTTTTAAAAATACTTTTAACTTAAAATTTTAAACAGAACAAACTATAAAAACAAATCCTTTTTACTGCACTTTTAGTAATAATATATTCCTTTTTATTTTCATCTAAATATTGCACGTATTGAGAATAAGCTAATTTGCAACTTTTTGTTAATTCATTAGTTAATGTGAAATTGTGAACATCCTGTTTCGATGCGGTACGAAGGTCATAAACAGTATGCTGATTAATCAAAGAGGTTTGTTGCGTGTTATCAATTAAAAGTTCTTTGTTAAAACCTCGCTCAACAGCACACTGACTATGAGATAAAGTGAAAACTAGGATGCAAACTTTATTAAATAATTCAAAATGTTTGTTCCCATTTAAGTAAGACATTAAAAACTTGTTAAGTCACATTTTTAGGCAATCGAATTTTGGCAATCAAATTGCCTGAACTCTTCCTTAATAACTGCTACTACAGATTTTGTAAATTTTTCAAACTGATCTTTTGCAAAACCAGCTGTATGGGCGGATATCAACTTTGATCTATACAGCTTATCAACTAACTGACCGAAACATGAAAATTGCACTTCTTTGTTAATAACCATATTTTTTGGGGATAGACATGCTGCATTTCGCACTAACATATATTTCAAAGGACTTCTTTCTTGGAGTTTTTCAACAATTTTAACCAGCAACTATTACACAAAAAAACTAATAAACAAATAACGAGTTTCAACAAAACTTGAGGACTCATTCCAATATCAAATTAGAATATCCATCTGTTCCTCTTGAAGTATGATTCATTGACTCATCATAGGAGACAACAAAAAATGGTGATAGCTCAACTTCCTTAATTAATGCATTTTTGAAATAAGGATACATTCCAAAGTTTATTAAATAGTTTTTATTAATTTGTTCTACTCAATGAAAAACCTTATACTCTTTCGCTATCTGTAAACATAAGTTTAAACAACTCCATTAAACCAGTACATAACCTAAGTGAATAGTGCGACACAACAATCTTTAAAGTCCACAGTATTTCTGCATTAAGAGCAGGAACAATGTAGGATTCAAAAGATTTTGAAATCTTCGAAGGTGCTTTAAATGAACATGAATTATCTATTGGAAGTGGTAGTTTGTCAAAAAAGATACCAATAGTTTCTTCTGCCTTTCTCAGATGTTTCTTACCCAACCCATGACTTATTACTGCTCTAATTCCCATGTCACTTACACTGAAACTACACATGCCAAGTCTACATCTTGCACTCAATACAGCATTTTTTGCAGATATCCAATTTGAAAATCTAGAATCTTTTAACCACTCACTATTGCAACTGCAATTTTTCCTAGACATTTTTATATTATTAATTAATATTTACATTTTTATATTATATTTATTATGGTTTTTAATGTGTTTTTACTACAATTTATTTTACTTTATTCTAAACATTCAACATTTAAACGAACATTTAAAACATCCTTTAGAGATAGCAAAAAGCATTTTTAACAAAACTGCAAAAAATAATAATAATGATACAGAAAAAAAAAATGCCAAAAATATTTTTATTGAAAACTTTCCTGTAGTGTTGCAGTGTAAAAATTAAACATAGGTGGCCATACAAAAAATAAAGTTTATTAACAATAAATGGTGTTTACTCTGAATGTAAATAGCTGTATCTCAAGGAATAAGCCTGTAACATTGTCCATATGTTCTAGATCTTATTTTCTTTACTAACATAATTTTTTATTAAAGTTCTTAAATTAAATATAAAACTATTATCAATATTTTAATTATAATACTTGTCAATAGGTGAATAAAAAAAATTCCTTTTCCTAAGCGCTTTTAGAGTAACTGTTCAGCTTTAAGCAAATAAAAACTGGAGAAAAAATGCTCAAACTTTTATTCACATAAAGTTAAGTAATTACAATGGCTTTTTATTCAACAGTAATATTCCAGATCGTACTTATTATCATTTTAAATTGAACCTGTCGACAATAAAAAATATTTAATTTTAAAATTAAGTATTTTATATTGTCGTCAATATAAAATATTTAATTTTAAGAAACAAAAATCAAATGCCTACCATGCTGTTAATTTATTTAGAAAATTAGGGCTGAGTATTTTTATTGCAATTTCGGAGGATTAAATTCCATAGTATACAAGCTCCTCCTAACCTTAACCACAACTAAATTGGAGGATGAAGATCAGTTTTCATAAGTAAGTTGCCTTTACTGTGGCTTAGGAGATGCTATGAAACAGGTTGTACTGAATTACATGTTACCAGTTACAGCGTGACCTGACCATAATTGATTGATTAATACAAACTCAAACAAAATTTAAAAGTGTGTTTTCTAACTAATACTTTGATAAATACTAAAATTCCAACTATTTTTTGGAAATCTGACTGATTGCAATAAAATGATAATCTATAACTTACACTGCAAAAATATCTTTTTCAAAAAGGACTTAGACATACTAGTAATTGTTGTTAATTAATAAATAACATAAAATAGTAATACTTCATTTGATAAATATTAATAGTTATTAGGATTAGTTGTAATTTTAAATAAACATCACACAGTTCAGTTGTGGTCACACAAGTTTGCTTTTAAATATTAAAATTTAGTTTCAATAGTAATAATAATAAAATGATAATTGGTAAATGTTTTTGATTCCATTTTAAATTATAGCCCTGGACAGGTAGTTTAATTGAAAGGTTTAAAGATTGGCACATTTTAGTTCACTTCGTTTTATTATTTGCTTAAAATTCAAATAATTAAAGCAACTATTAATGGGAAAAAATTTATTTTAATTTCATTAGTATGAAAGGATTAATTACATCTTGGTTAGAATACTGCCAAACTTTTTCATTATGTAAACAAACCTTTAAAAAAATATTAGAACAATTTATAGCATATGGATAATTAATAGCCAAATGAATATTATTATTATTATTATTAGTGTGCATAGTTATGCATTGTTACACCTATTGTTCACTTTGTTAATTATGGTTCTGCATTATGTAAAATACACTATTTCTTTGTTTTTAAGTTGTTTCTAAACTTTTCTAAGCGCAGTTATATATTCCACGCGGTCTTTCGAGTAAAATCAGCAAGTAAATTGGAGCTGATAAACTTATTTTCAAGAAGAATTGATGTTGTTTATTTTTTAAAATAAAAATTTAAATAATTGTTAGTTTGTTATGTATATATATATGTATATCTATTTTCTCTTAGCAAAAATAGTTGAGAATAGAAAAAAAAAAAAAATTTCTTCTGGAATTTGTCAAAAGGGTGTTGTGTTATGCTTCATTTTAAGGTATCTAAATATGTATTTATTTTTCATTTTTTAGAATAAGTTAGAACTAAATTGACTGGTAAAATAGTTTTTTTAGTACAATGTTTCTTTTTTAAGAAAACTTTTTCAGTTTGGTCGTTAGTCTTTTTAAAACATTTTAAGCAGTATTAGTTTTATTTTTTAGAGCAGTTAAGAGGAGCTGATCACTTTTTTTAGTAAGTTCAAGTTATTTTCTCATACATAAATTAAGATTTTCGATTTATTTCAGTCTATTTTATATTTCTCTATATCTATATATATATATATATATATATATATATATATATATATATATATTTTTTTTTTCTCTAAGGATAAATAATAAGGAATAGAAAGTTGAGAAAATTTCTTCTGCAATTTGTCAAAAGAGTGTTGTTCTATGCTTCATTTTAAGGTATCTAAATATGTATTTATTAGAAATTTTTAACTTTGTTCTTAAATGGTTTCTTCTTTTTCATTGCTTTAGATTAATATATACTGACTGATATAACTTCATTTTTAGTAACAATGTTGTGCATTGTATCTGCATTCTTTGTTACTTTAAAAATATTTGATGCTAATAAATGTTGTTTTATAGTTGTTAAAAGATTGCATATAAGTTTGCATGTATATTATGCTCAAAGTTTAAAATTTTTTGATAAATACATGTATGTGGTGATATATGTTATATAGTTGTTTTATAAATGTGTTTATATAAATGTGTTTTTATAATAGTATGAAATGTATTATATCTAATTTGTGCAAGATTGTTAAATGGGGTGTTTTTATATGCTAAGTAACATTAAAAAAATATATTGTGTTTTATAATTAGCATATATGTTTATATAATGTTGTTTCCATGATTTCAAAGTGGAGTTACTTGGCAAACGTGTAGGGCAAGACTTATCAACCTTACCAGTCAAGCGATGTTACTTCTTTAGGTCTAAGTGTTGCCTAGCCTTTAATATAACTATTCTAAAAACACATTGCATTATCTTTAATAATTTTTTGCGTAATGTTGTTACCTTTGGCTTATCTTTACAATGGTGTCAGCTGTTAAAAATGATTAATAGGTAGTTTCATTACTAGAACTCACTGTTTTTATTTATTTACTAAAATTCATTTGAGATCATTTCACTATAAATACATTTTGTTTATCATGAAAAAACAATATTTAGCAACTACTACTCTCAGGTATCACAACAGCTGATCTCTATCAGGTACATTGATTTTCAATTCATATATGATGTTTTTCTTTGTATTTACTTATTTGTTACATTTTTAATTTCAGATTTATAGTGGTTTTATTTGCTATAGAAGAACAAATCATTTTAAATTTTTTAAAAATATATATCTACTCCAGTCAACATTCAAAGTTCAATGTTACATATACCATTTTTAAGTAGCTTCTAGGCTTATTTGATGCTTTTCTTATTCAAGTGGTTTTATAAGCAGGGTCTGCAAGCAAATTTGAGCTGAAAAGTTTTTCAGCTTTCAAAGAAAATTAATGTTGTTCTCTGTTTAATTTAATTTGTTTAAATAGAGTAGTTTTAATAAAAAAATATTTGTTTGTTCTTGGTTTTTTACTTATTTGTTTTCAGATTCTTAAGAACTAGGCAACTTAGCAAAGCTTATGTTTGTTTGTGTTCTGTTTATACTCTAATGCAGCGTGAGCTCAGTAACTAACTACTTACTCCAACTACAAAATGTACACTCACCTTAGACTCCTGTATTTTGTTAGATGCAGTGTTTTTCCTAATGCACTTCCAAAATGTCATGCCTGGTTTTCTCAAAGTACTGTTGCGGGAAGTAACTCCTTTTAACTACTCCAAGTCAGGTCAGGATAATCGAGATCAATCTTGCTACTGGTATTACGTAACCCAGTACCACCTGCCACAAGCCCTGCTGCCTTGCAGAGTGTGCTCTTCTTATGCAAAGGCTAGGAGAGATAAACTCCGACAAAAAATTCCCCTGCCTTGGGGCTCTTGGTTGAGTAAAGGCTAGAGATGGTGTCTCGATAAAAACACTCATCTTGGGCAGATGTTAACTGCATCCAGCTAAACATCCCCTGCCTTGGGGCTCTTGGTTGAGTAAAGGCTAGAGATGGTGTCTCGATAAAAATACTCATCTTGGGCAGATGTTAACTGCATCCTGCTACTGACTTGTAGAAGGCCTCCTAGGCAAAGACTTTAGGGGTAAGCAGAAAAATTCTGCTAACCAGCCTCAAACCCCTTCTTCATCTATTAGGCTGGCGTAGATGTAACCTGTGTTACATTGTTTCCTGCCTAGGATGATGAATGCTGGATCTCCTTGACTCTACTCATAGAATTTTGCTTATGCCTCCTTGATAATGGCTATGCAACTCTTCCTGTTATCTCCATATGAGGGTACAGCTCTAAAACTCAGTTTAATGGTTCTGAGGCCGGCTGGTAGTAAGGTTTCCCGAACTCTGTGGTAGCTCTCAGAGAGGCTGATTCCATCAACAGCTGCAAAATATCAGAGTATTAACAGTGCCATGTTGCGCATGGATGGTGTCCCTGTTAATGCTTTTGGTGTGCATTGTCAAGGCCACATAAGGAGCCCTATGTCACGGCTTAGGGTTAATTAACAGGACTGAGACAACTGCATAGCTCATTGATTAGGAGGCTGTGCTCTATCTATGAATGAGTCTAGTTCTCTTTAAACCCAAATCATGACCAAAGTAACCAAAAATTTAAAACCTAAAAAATCATCCCCACCACCTAAATGTTTTAATATATCTTTTACAAATATTCGCAGTCTGCGAAGCAACTTTCCATCAGTTGAGTCTTACCTCCTGCAAAATTCACCAGACTTGCTTGCACTTAGTGAAACAAATTTAAATTCTGCAATTCCTTCTTCAGATGTCAGTGTTGATGGGTACTATCCTTTGATTCGTAAAGACTCCAATAGTCACATGCTAGGTTTAGGGGTATACATACGCATTAATTCCCCTATTTGCCGTGAAATCAGGTTCAAATCCTTTGACCATTCTTTTATGTGTTTTCGCCTAGCACCTCTTCACTCTATCACCTTTATCTTTGTTCTATATCGTTCTCCTTCTTCCAATGATTGCACTCTTTTAGATGTTATCTCTGATCAAATTGACCATGCCCTCTCTCTTTACCCCTCTGCCAATATTGTTGTTGTTGGTGATTTTAATGCCCATCACACTGAATGGCTTGGCTCTAACACCACTGATCCTGCTGCCACTAAAGCCTTTAACTTTTGCGTTTCTTTATCTCTTACTCAGATAGTTAACTTTGTGACTCGTTTTCCTGACAACCCTAATCATTTACCTTCACTCCTTGACTTATGTCTTGTCTCTGACCCTAGCTTATGTTCAGTTTCTCCCTTTTCTCCCTTAGGTGGTTCTGACCATGCAATGATCTCTATAAATCTTTCTTCTCGTACTTCTTTTTTGGGCTCACCTTATCATTGTACTTCTTTTTTGGGCTCACCTTATCACCTTATCACCTACCCTAAATCTGACTGGGATTCCTTTTGTGATTTTCTTCATGATGGTCCTTGGGCTGATGTTTTTTCACTCTCAGCTGACAAATGCGCCTCCTACATAACCTCCCGGATTCAGGCTGGAATGGAAGCTTTTATTCCTTCGCGTCGGTTTCAAGTCAAGCCTCATTCTACTCCATGGTTTTCTCCTTCTTGTGCGGCTGCTATATCCAATCGTAATCATTTTTTTCATCTTTTTCAAAAGAACAACTCTCTTGAGAACGAACGGCTGTTTATTATCGCAAGAAATCGATGTAAAAAGGTGCTTTCTGATGCTAAACTCTATTATTCTCAGTTCACTAAATCTCGCATCTTATCACAGAAGGTAGGCTCTAAAGACTTTTGGAAAATCTTCAACAGCATTATTAACAAGGGTAGATCTAACATTCCATCTCTCATTCATGGGACTGATCTTATTACCTCTCCCAAGGATAAGGCAGAACTATTTGCAAAGAACTTTTCTTCTAATTCCACTCTTGAATCTTATGGACATTCTCTTCCTTCCATTCCAGTCAAACAGGTTGACCCATTGTTAGACATTCAAATCACTCCGGCTTCTGTTGCTAAAGTCATATCTCAATTAAACTCGTTTACAGCTTGTGGTCCAGACAACATTCCTGTCACAGTCTTGCAGAATTGTTCTCCAGAACTTTCTTCAATTCTCTCTAAACTATTTAACAAGTGTTTGACTGAGTCTTGTTTTCCTGCTTGTTGGAAAATGGCATCTGTGGTTCCAATATTCAAAAACTCTGGAGAAAATTCTGACCCCTCTAATTATCGACCGATCAGTTTTCTTTCTGTTATTAGCAAGGTCTTTGAGTCTTTGACCAACAAATTCCTCACATCTCATCTTGAGTCAAATAAACTGCTGTCAGACAATCAATACGGTTTTCGATTCTCTCGCTCTACGGCCGACTTGCTAACTGCTGTAACTGAAAGATTTTATCGTGCATTAGATGGAGGCGGTGAGGCTAGGGCTATTGCTCTCGACATATCTAAAGCTTTCAATAAAGTTTGGCATGCTGGTCTTCTCCATAAGCTTGCTTCATATGGTGTTTCTGGGAATGTTTTTGAGATTATCAAATCATTTCTTTCTAACCGGTTTATTAAAGTCATCCTTGAAGGCCAACACTCTTCTTTATTTCCAATAACTTCTGGGGTTCCCCAAGGTTCCATCTTGGGCCCTGTTTTGTTTCTTATCTACATAAACGATCTTCCTGACAACCTTCCATCTAAAGTAGCTCTTTTTGCTGATGACTCAACTTTATACTCCTGTCTTGACAAAAAGTCTTCTCTTTTCGATCGCCTAGAACAAGCAGCTGATCTTGAATCTGATCTCACTTCAGTAATAGATTGGGGTTCACAGTGGCTTGTAAATTTCAACTCTAAAAAAACCCAATTGCTTACTGCAAACAACTACCGCAATATGGTCAACATTCCTATATTAATGAATGGCAATCCTCTTACTGAGTCCTCCTCTTTACGTCTTCTTGGATTATCGCTTACTACTGACCTTTCATGGAAACCATATATACAATCGATTGCTAAATTAGCTTCTGCTAAGGTTGCTTCTCTTTATCGTGCTCGCCATTTCCTTACTTCTGATTCCATTCTCTACCTCTACAAATCTCTTATTCGTCCCTGTATGGAATACTGTTGTCATATTTGGGCTGGTTCTTCTAACGATTCATTTTCTCTTCTTGACAAGGTCCAAAAATGCATTGTAAATGTTGTTGGACCTGGACTATCTGCTAAGCTTGAACCTCTTTCCCATCGTCGTAAAGTTGCATCTCTTTCTCTTTTCTACAGATACTATCATGGTCACTGCTCAAAGGAGTTATCATCTCTAGTTCCATCAACTAAAATTCATTCTCGTTTTACTCGTCATTCAGCTAAGTCTCATTCGTTTACTGTATCTGTCCCTGCATGCTCTAAAAACTTTTATTCATCTAGTTTTTTTCCCCGCACTTCAATCCTTTGGAACTCTCTCCCATCTTCATGTTTTCCTGACTCATACAACCTTCAACTTTTCAAGTCTTCTGTCAACCGTTTCCTTGCTCTATAACTCTGTTCTTTTTTTTCTCCTAGTAACTCCCAACTTAATAGTGGTTGCTTGCAGCCTTGTTGGGAGTAAATGCAAATAAAAAAAAAAAAAAAAAAGCAAGATTTATTTTATTTTTTAGTGCAATTGGAAAGAGCTAAAGTGCTTTTTAGTCACTTTAAATTTTTAGACAGTCGAACTGTTACTGATTTGAGTAAGTTTAATGTTTTGTTTAATTTTATATTAGATATTTTATGTATTTAACATGGAAAACTGACTGTAATTTTTGACAGGTAAGTTTATATACATAAATGTGCCTATATATCAGAATATTTTATATTTCTCTGAATCTATATAAATATTATCTCATAGAAAAAATTAAAAAGAATAGAAAAATTTGAATATATATACATATATATATATATATATATATATATATATATATATATATATATATATATATATATATATATATATATATATATATATATATATATATATATATATATATATATATATATATATATATATATATATTACTTTAGACTAACATTGCTTCATTTTCTGTACAAGACTCTGCATTTATTATTTTTGTGCATTAAGGTTGTGCCTGAAGGTAAAAATAACTTTGCATTGTAGTCTAAATTCTTTGCTAAATTAAAATAATGTCAAAAATTTTGTTTTACACTTTTCAGTTGTAAAAATATAAAACGTTCATTTATTCAGTTGTATCAGTAGTATAATCACTGGTAATATATTTAATAATAACAGATGTATAATATTAGGCTCGAAGAAGTTATTAGTGTAAATGGTTATAGGTGACTTGAAATTGTTGTCATATGAAAGAAATAGATCTAGGCGTGATAAAATTAATTGTCGTTGAAATATAAGAAATTTTGCTTGATGAACAGAAAACTTTTTTGCCAGAATTTAGTGTCAAGCAGTGTTGATGTCTATTATTTGATTTTACATTAGACACTTTAAAATATGAATTTTATTATTTTTAATATTTTAATTTTAAAGTATGAATTTTACTATTTATAGTAACAAGTAATAACAGTTTCAATTTTTTAATGATTTTTTTTTTTTTTTTTTTTTTATTTGTAATCTTAAACATAACTGTGTTCATTTTTTTTTAATTGTCTTTGTCATCAATTGATTATTTTGCTTACTGTTGAAACATGGTTTTAATTTTGTAAATTTAATATGATGTGAAATTTACAATACTAATCATTTGTCAACAGTTAAAGAGAAGCTGGAACTTAACTAAGAAATGCTGGAAATTAACTTTTAGTTAAGGTAAATATAATTTTGTCTATTGGTAGCATAATAAAACCAGTTACTGTTATTTATTGCATGACTTTTTTACTTTTTCTAACGTGTTGTTTTTAAAACACTTCCTCTCTCTCTTAGATGAGACTTAAATAAGAATTAGTATAGAGAGAATAGATTAAACTCATGTAATTACTGAGCTCTTGCGTATTTTTTAATACTGTGATTGATAATTTGCTATTTAAAGATATAATTCTTTAAATTGTCCCTTGGTTGTTATTGGTTATTGTAATAAATAAAATCTTTTTAGTTTCAAGTATTTTATTTTAGGGATCGTCTATATATTACATAACGCGAAATTAAAAATATAGACAAAAGAAATATCTCAAAAACCGTATTTCTCTCATGGTCAACTATATGTTGCATTTTCAAGAACTAGAGCATTTAATAGTTTGTTTTTCAAAATTGATAAACATCTTATTTAAGATATAGTAGGTAAAAAAATGTAACATAAATATTGTTATTTTTTTTAATGTTCTTAATTTATAGTCTTGAGATTTTCATTTCGAAAATTTACTGTTAAAGGTTGTGAGCACATTTTGTATATATAACTTTATTTATCATTATTTATTTTTTTTCATAGTTTTTGATATATATCTATCATTCAATAGTTGTAAAATGTGTTTATATGTGTTATAAAGTCATATTTGTTTATAGTTGTATATATGTTTAAACTATAAAAGCCAAGACAACAATTTATATCTTAGTTTGATTTTTTTTTTAGTATTGTTAATGCTTTTGTACTTCAAAACAGATTTTATAGTTACATTTTCGATAAATCTTTAACTGCAATTTCAAAATAGGTTACTATAAATAGGTAAATCGATTTTCGGTAATTGTGTAGTGGTTTTTGTTTTTTTTCTTCTTTGTAATTATGATATCATAATTTCATTACTTTTTTTTTTAGAATTACGTTATGACGCATTTATAAGATTTATAAAATAAAAAAACCTGATTTCTTTTTATTGTAAATTTTTGTTAGTTAAAAAGATATAAATATATGCTATTAGTTAATTTTATATTTTATCTATTTTATGCCTAATAATTGTACGTATTTTAAGGGGATCTTTGTAAATAGGGGGGGGGGGTCGTAACCAAAAACCTTTAAAAACATGGAGAATATTGTAGTTTTGCCCATTAATATCGAGTTACTCAAGTTTTATTTATGTGTTTAACTAATTAGTTAGCTTAGTCTGTATTAGCAACACTTTTGAGGAAAGAAAGAAAACATTCTTATATATGTATAAGAATGTTTTCTTTCTTATATCATTGTTTTACATTTTATTATTTTATTTTATTCACCTGGTCACCATTAAAGCAAAAAGAGGAACCTCTTTATTAGAGTCAAAATATTTAAGAAAATTAAATTTCGAGTTAAAAATGGAATTTTTAGTAAATGGTGGCAAAATACTGTTTACTAAAAATTAATGAAATAAAGAGGCCAAACAAGTAATATAGAAATGGTCTGTGTTGAACAGACTTAACAAGACCCGGGTCAGGTCAGCTTGGTTTACAAATTTTTATGTCTACTTATCTGTTATAATTTTTATTTTAGGTTTGTCATATGATGCATTGATGCATTAAGTTTACATATTTTTTCAAATTTATTATATCCATGTTTGATTGTAAATTAAATTTTTTTTGTTTGAAAATTTTTTTGTATTTGTACTTAGTTGCTTAGTTATTTATAATAAACTTTGTTTTTTTTAATAAATTTATTTAAATGTGTGCATTAAACATTTTTAAGTTATAAATTTTCTTTTCTAAAGAAAAATTAATCAAGGGGATACCAAAAAATTGATAACTGCTGTATAATATAATTTATTCTTTTTAACTTTATTTTTATCTTAATTGTTCGTGTTATAAAAATTATTACAAGGATTTCGTTGATACTTTCTTCAATTTAAAGCATGACGAAGTGTTATTATTTTGTGTCAGTAACTAAAAACGTATTGTGTTAAACTTAGGAAGGTCGATGAAAATGGTTCTGCCTTACACTGTTATGACCTATGCCATTTGTAAATTACTCAAATAATGTTAAGTAGTAATTTTAAATGTAGTAGTAGTTTGTAGTAGTAGTAAAAGTAGTAGTTTGTAAATTATTTTACCTCCTCATACTTTTTATGTTAATTTTACAGATGGATTAATTTTTTCAAACTGAAGGCGATTTTCTAAAAGGGTATTAGTTAAGGTTTTGCAACATTAAATTGTGGAAAACAACCACTATAAATTAATTATGTAACAGACCGACCCAAACCCGTATTACGGGTTGCTTTTTGCTAGTATGGATAATTAGTACTACAAATAAATTGCTAATCACCATAAAGATTTACACATTAACATTACCATTTTGCAAATATAAACTGTATGTTAAGTTTGTGTAAAAGTTTCATGGCTAATTTATAGAAATACCTTTAAAAGAAGTTTGCATATATCAAACTTTCCTTTGGCAGCAGCCTCATGCAATGGTGTGAACTTCCAATAGTCAGCTGCATTGACATTAGCACCATGCTTTAAAATTTTAAAAAGAAATATAGCAATTCAAAAATGCTTTAAAACTTGTTGGTAAAACAAAAAAAAAACTCAACATTGACTGACTACAATTTAATATATATATATATATATATATATATATATATATATATATATATATATATATATATATATATATATATATATATATATATATATATATATATATATATATATATATATATATATATATATATACTTTATAAAAATATAATAATTAAAAAAAAAACTTTGGTTAAATGTCAGAAATGTTGAAAGAAATGAATCATTTTATCTTAATAATTAACTTACAAAAATAAGAAAAAATTACCCTAACAAGAATTTCAGCAATTTCAAAATGACCATAGGAACATGCATTATGCAATGGAACTAAACCCCTAAATTTTATTAAAATATAATGAAAAAAATAATACGATTTTTTTTATATTCTTTACAAAATTTATTAGACTTTTAGATTACCCTTTATCTTTTGCATGTACATCTGCTCCACACCTCAGCAAATGCTCAACAATGTCCATACGATTATAACCGCTAGCAAAATGAAGAGGAGTACTCATTCTACCTGCAACATCTCTACAATTTACATTTTGAGGTGTGCAAAGTGACTATAAAAATAACAACTTTCTTTATGTAATTTGATCAAAAGAATAGTATAAGAAAAAACAAAAAATAACCAAGATAGCATTTTTAAGTTAACTATTTTAAAATAGGAGAAAAATCTTCAGCTAATTTAAATTGTCTTAGCATGGACTAAACTGGTCCAAAACGGTCATATAATCCCAAATATAAAGTAAAAATCTAACAAAACAAAAAATAAAAAACTTATGAGAAACTTATAAGCATATAAAGAGAAGAGCTCATATATTAACCAACTCAGGATTGATTGATTTGCATAAGTTAGGCAGTTTCTAATTATGCTACTTCTTACAACTTGATTTTCTTTCTCTTAGGCTACCACATCAGATTTATCTGATTATTATCTTGCTCATTTTTTTCAGACAGTATTTCATCTACAGTTAAAATCTACCATTCTATCATCTACTTTGGTAGTCTATGTTTCATTGTCATATATCATAATACACTGGGAGTAGAGTGGTTTTAAGGGAGACTCACTTTATAATTACAAGTAGCATCTCCCTAATGATCGCAACCTCATATGGTTGATGCCATTTTAAGATTAAAGAATGTAAATTTTCATATTTTGAGATCAAAATTTAGAATAGTAATTTGTATAACTTTTATGAGGATTAAATTAAATGATTTAAACAAGAATAAATTTTTTTTAAAAAAACATAAAAAACATGAAGTTTTATGAAAAATTTGTCAAATTTTTGTGAATTTTTTAAAGGAAAAGAAAAATAGACTTTTAGAAAATAGAAGCTTTCTAGATTGGAATCATTAAATTCTTCTTATTTGACAAAATTTTTTAAAGAATTTCTATGAAAAAAATTTATGTATACACTTTAAATATTACTAAAAGCTTACAAAAATTTTTTTAGATTTTAGCTGTTTTGTACTCGATGACTCATGACAATATAAACTTTTCTTGTTTTGCAAGCTGTATACCCTAAATATACTCATTAAAAACTCATTAAAAATACCTGAATCAATTCAAAATCTCCAGTTTTAGAAGCTTCCAAAAGGTTAATATCAACATCTTTTAACATCGGTTCAAGTCTTGCTAAATATATATATATATATATATATATATATATATATATATATATATATATATATATATATATATATATATATATATATATGTATATATATATATATATATTTATATATATATATATATATATATATATATATATATATATATATATATATATATATATATATATATATATGTAATGTAAATTAGGTTGCACATAAAACATCATACAGAGATACTCAATAATGCCATACTGAAATAATCATATGCTTAAGTAAAGATTTTTCACTATTCATTTTTTTTCTTATCAAAAGTTAATTGCATTAATGATTATATATATATATATATATATATATATATATATATATATATATATATATATATATATATATATATATTTATATATATATATATATATATATATATATATATATATATATATATATATATATTAATATATATATTAATATATATATATATATATATATATTAATATATATATTAATATATATATATATATACATATATATATATATATATATATATATATATATATATATATATATATATATATATATATATATATATATATATATGTATATATATATATATATATACATATATATATAACACACACACACACATAAATATATATAAATATATTTCTATTATAATAAAAATTTTCTGCTTTATACCTTGGAAAATTTTTTGCACCGATTCAGTGCCAACTTGAGCAGGTGTATATCCACTAGAATTGCGAATAGTTGGATCAGCTCCATTCATTAGCAAAATGTAGCAAATATGAGCATGACCTGATTGCGCTGCAATATGGAGTGGACTTTGCAAAGATTCATTAACAATATTGCACTATATTTGTACAAAATATATAAAATTACAATTATTAAAAATTTATTATTGAAAAACATTGCCATGACAAAATTTTGTTTAAAATATACATATTTAAAAATTAGATGAAATAATAGAAATTAAAAGAATGGTTACATGATTATCAAACCTTAAATGGTAACATGATTATCAAACCTTAAATGGTAACATGATTATCAAACCTTAAATGGTAATTTTTTTCAATATAAGCACAAAAAAACTTACATCAGCCCCTGCTTTTATAAGAATTTCAGTAACGACAACATTGTCATTACCAGCACACAAATGTAATGGTGTCAATTTTCTAAAAATATAACAATGTTTTAAAAGCATTTTAAAAAATTATTTAGAGTTTATTGGTTTAGTGGTCATTATTATTTAGCACACAAATGTAATGGTGTCAATTTTCTAAAAATATAACAATGTTTTAAAAGCATTTTAAAAAATTATTTAGAGTTTATTGGTTTAGTGGTCATTATTATTTAGAGATTGATCTTTATTAAAGATCTTTTTTTTTCTTAATTCTTGTTAAGAGTCTTTTATAGATATTATTTTTTAATACTGTTACTTTATTATAAATATATAATAGTTTGATAACAATTTGATAAAGCTTTTAGGAACTATGAGAGAACCTTGTTTAGTCAGCCATTTTGAACATTTTTATTTCTCTTGAGTAGTTTGATACTCACACAAACACAACAAGATATTTAATATAACAAAAATAGTGAAACATTATTATGAAATATACACACATATACTTACTGTTTATTACAAAAATTCATATTGCAACCTTTCTTTATTAAAAAGTCTGCAACGCGATCACGCTTTGCTGAGGTTGAAAGTGCACATACATGCTAAATAAAACATAAACATGTTTAGTAGTTAACTTTGAACATATATGTATATAGGCAGACTGCATCAGAGGGTGGATAGTGAAAATTAATATAGGTTAATAATAACTTCATATTTTCTAGAGATTTAAGTTAATACATGTTGTGAAGAAAATATACAAATTTATATAGCACTGCTACAATAAACTATAAGTATTAATAAGCACACATGGACCAAACTGTGTGCAAATAAAATATATAAAAGAGTTGATTTTTTAGTCTTAAATATCTTTAAATTTTTTTTTAAAAAAGTAACACATTGAAAGCTGTTGCACTGTTAAAGCTCACAAATTTTTCAGCTTGATTTATTATCACAAATTTTTTTAGCTTGATTTTTTGATTTTAAATTTATATTCTTAGCATATATTCCAATATCCTAAATTTTATGAAGCTTTGAACTTTTTTAAATACTTTCTTTATTTTTCTTTATCAGTTATTTGAAATGTATAAAAAGAAATAAAAAGAATAAAAATAATTACTCTCGCTCAACCTTAAACCAAGTTTAAATTAGTTGAATGTTTAAAACATTAAGTTTTTAATGTAACTTAATTTACAAAGACTTTTTTTTTAGATAAAAATTTCCACTTGCATTATTAATTGTTTTTATTATGGTTAATTTTGTTTGACAAAGTTTAAATAAAAATTTATTTTACTAACAAAAAACTAAAGCTTTAATGTTATTAATTATTTACATACCCATTCACACAATTCAAAATGTGACTATTACATTTGTAAAATGATAAGTCAGCATTTTGAATTGGAAGAAACTGCAATTTTGAAACTCATTTTGAATTGAGAAAAAAACGTGAACGCGATTTTAACGTTTACATTTTTTTGATATATTCACATATTGAATTGAAAAGAAAACGCTCTCCAAAATGCAACAACAACTTCTTTTTTTTTTTTTTTAAAAAAAAGCTTGTCTAAGTTAATTCAAGTCTTTTAATTACATTTAAAGTAAAATTATATAATGCACCGTAATTGTATTTTAAACGCAGTGAACTCTAAATATTTTTTTAAAGGTTTCTTTATATAATCATAGTTCAAAATATAGCTTTATTAATAAACACTCTTTTGTAAGTAACAAACTGCCTGGTCACCCAATTGGGAGTTTGGGGAGGTTACCCATGTGGTCGGATGACCGCAAGGTTCTATTCCTGAAACCATGCTTAATATATTAAATATTTCTAATTAAATTCACATCTTGCAAGGATTGTGAATGGTGCAAAAAAATTTGCACATATCAAAATATTGGAGTTTGCAGAATAAATATTGCTAGCATTTCAGACCCGTAAAATATGGGTCTTGGTCTATTCTACACTGACTATTTCTATAATTATGCCTTACTTCAATATTTTTTAGTAAGAAGTAAAACTATACATATTGTCTACCTTTTAAATAGTGATGTACTGATTAATCGGCATCGGTATATACTTTTTATTAAAATTGAAATACTACTTTTTTTTTTAAATTGAAATAAAAAACCTTTCTTTAAAATTGCATTTATTTTTTGAAAGTTTTCTTTTCATAGTTAAAAAAACTAAAAACGTATATTATTTTAACTGAGCTTTACTAATATCTTTTCTAATTTGGGTCCAAGTATTTGTTTACAAGTTCTGATTCCATGAAAAAGTTTACACAATTTAAAATTGTATGGTTTCATATTTTCAATAATTTTAATAATTAAATAATCCAATGGTATTGGCATCAGTCTTTTCCTATCCAATGGCATTGGTAACGGCATCAGCCACAAATGTGCAAACGGTACATCACTACTTTTAAATTACAAATAAAAAAATAATTTATCACATAACTTTAAAAAATTTTAAACGCTTCAGTAGTCATTGCGCAAACCAATAATTAGTGGTAGAAAATAAAAACCTGTCAAATCTTTGTTTTGAATTAACAATTAATGTTTAATACTTTATAACTTCTTATTGTAAAATTGTAAACTTCTTTAAAAAAAACAGGTACAGACATATATATATTTTTTCTTTATTAAGTTTCTATAAAGTTTTTATTAATTTTTTTTTCATCCGCAGCTAATTAAGAATCTCGCCCCATTATTTAATTTTGAAGAAAATAAAAGTTTAAATGTTAAATCTTTTTTTCTATAAAAAAAGAGAAAAAGTTGTCTCTTTAATGTGTGTTATACGTGTAGACTTACCAAGCACATTAATAACTCAAGTATTTTGACGTATGTGCAAAAGATTTCTACATCTGTTTTGATGTTTATTGCAACTTTAAGCTTTATAAAAACTCGCTTCATTTTGTTTGTTATTATTTAAGAGTTTTTGGAGCACTTAAGAACAGTAACAGAAAAAGGATGAGACTTAATTGAATGACGAGTAACACGAGAATGAATTTTAGTAGATGGCACAAGAGACGCTAGCTCTTTAGAGCAGTGCCCATTATAGTATTTGTAGAAAAGAGAAAGAGAAGCAACATTACGACGATGTGACAGAGGTTGAAGGTTGGCTGCAAGAGCAGGTCCAACTATGTTTACAATGCGTTTTTGCACCTTGTCTAAACTAAACTGTCAATTTTTAAAGCTATTTAAAAACAAAAGACGGAATAAAACTTAATAAAACGGCAAATAAATGCTTAAATCAAAATAAGGAGATTTTGCTGCAACTTTTAAATAAAAGCAAAACTTTACAAAAATATCGAACTTCAAAAGTGTTTTATTTAAAAAAATTTAAAAAAAAAATGTGGAAGAGCAAGGATTTAAACCTTGGCATTTTACTTCACAATGCTGCAACCTAACCACTTTAGCCACTAAGGCGTATTGTTCAATGAAAGTTTCAAAACTATTAACTTATTAAACAAATGACATTTTTTAAAATGGCAAATGAATGCTATAAATCAAAATTAAGGAAAAGTTGATGCAATTCAATTTTTAGATAAAACTGTAAAACTTAATATATATTTCAAAATTACATAAATTGAAGTTTATATAAGTTAGATATTTGCATACACAAGTTAGATATTTGCATAAACATTTTCATATAAAAAAAGTGCTGAGATTTTTTTTCGCCAATAACTTGGGTGTTATGATTGCCATGAATTCAGTGTCAAACACTCACAAATGGGTAACGGCAGCATTAAATTTAGTATTAAAATATTATAGGATTAGACAAAAAGATGCTGATTGTTAAAAAAACTTTATATAAATTTATGTCTTACAACAATCAAATCAAATAGTCAACATTTAAACATGTATTAAAACAAAATATTTATGTTGGTTAGGGAATGCAGGATTGGATGAAACCAAAAGAAAGTAGAAAGGTAGCTTGGCTAGAGAGGATTATAAATTAAAGGCAGAAAACAAGGGACACTAAAAATTATAAAATCTCACTAATAATTATAAAAACAAATTATTAATAGAAAAATACAATAGTATAACAAATTAGTTTGGTTTTTTAGTGCGTTTTTTAAAATGCACCATTTTTAATATATGTAAAAAAATCTTGGCCAAGATTCAACAACAAAAAATTATATGCGTGGTCATTCAAGGTGCGCAAATGCATGTATCTCCTGAGATGGCCTGTTAATGATTTATCTTTTTCTTCACAAATGATTTATCTTATTCTTCACAAATGATTTATCTTCCTAATTAATGTTGTCCACTAACATGCTTTATGCTTTATTAAATTACTTACAAAACATCTTAAACATGTTTTATGCATTAATAAATCACATGTAAAAAACTTTTCCACAACAAAACTAATAAAAAGTTCTTTAATAAAATTAGAAAACCTAAAAACGAATTAAATAAAAACTATAGAAATTATTTTATAAACTACTATTGCTTAAAATTTTATAAATAACCATAATAAATCATAAAGCCATTAACTAATAACTTTTTAAATTAATATTAATTAATTTAAAAAGTAACAAATAAACCAGCAGCCAAATGTGAAATTAAAATAAAATTTCCTATTTAACTACTAATTTGATTTGAAACAAAATAAAATATCTAAGTCATCTACTACTTACCAATGCAGAATTAAGGGTTAATGGATGAACAAAATTAACTAAATCTGGTGCTATGATTCTTTTTATTTTACTCAAATCTGAAGATTTTACAGCTTCAAGATATGTATGACCTCTATACTCATCTAAAATAAAAAAGGTATGTGTGACCACTATACTCATCTTAAATAAACAAGATGTGTGACCTCTATACTCATCTAAAACAAAAAAAATGTGATCTCTATACTTGTCTAAAATAAAAAAAATTTGTGTGACCACTATACTCATCTAAATTAAAAAAGATATGTATGACCTCTCTACTCATCTGAAAAAAAAGAATATGTGACCTCTATACTCGTCTAAAAAAAAAAGGATGTGTGTGAATTCATAATTATCTAAAAAAAGATATTTGTGACTTCTAAACTTATCTGAAAATTAAAGTGTAAATAATGGTAAAGTTAAAAAAAAAACATTGAAACAATAAAATAGAATGAGAAAACATTTACAAAGCAGTTTATCCTTCAATTCTTGTACAGGAGCTACATCGATGGCAGTTTTTGAATGACAGTTTAACACAGTTGGATCAGCTCCATAACTTAAAAGCAAAGTGCAGACCTCTATTCTAAAAAAAAAAAATTATATATGTGTGTATGTATGTATGTATATATATATATATATATATATATATATATATATATATATATATATATATATATATATATATATATATATATATATATATATATATATATATATATATATATATATATATATATATATATACACACATACACACACACACACACACACACACATATTTCAAAATCTATTTTCTCTTAAATTGATGATTCCAATAAAACAGTGAAAGTATCCACAGTGCCATGTAGCCCAAGCTCTATTTTTTGACAACTTCCTTTAGACTGTCAATATTAATATTATGTCTAATACGAATAGTTTTTGGAGATAATAATGAAAATCATTGATCAAAATCATTTAAACTTGCTACATAAACTGTATATAGAATCCATTGCAAACTTTGGCTAAGATTTCTTTTCTATTCTTCTGCATTTTTTTTTTCCTGGATCTTCTGATGCTATATTCCATTGTGGTTGTTGTTTTTTTAATCTACTTCTATTACTCAGCGTAGTTAAGGAGAGATCTGAAAAATTTGCATTTCTTAAAAACTAAAATTTGCGTTTTTAAACTTCAACTTTTTGTGTGTTTCGCATATTTTCAACTATTACTATTATATATTTTTAAAAAGTTTAATTTAAGCTTTTCTTATACAATTTATTATTTTTTCATAAATCTTTTTTAATCAAAGTATAAAACAAAATAAAACTACCACTAAAATACATAAAATGCAACAGGGCAGCATCATGAAAACAGATAAAACAAATGTGTTAAGTGTTTACATTCCAAAACATCTCTTTTATTTGAAAGTAAAAAGCTGCCATGTTTACAGCATCAAAATATTCAATAAATGGCTGAAAACCTCATATTTTATCTTTCCGTAAACAGTAAAAACGTTAAAATAAAAGTTTTCACATTAGTTTTCTCTCATAGCAATTTACTTTCATAATCTCTTTTTAGTCATTTGAATAAATTACCAAAAAAAAAAGGTTTCAGCTTTTATATAACTGCTGCCCTAAAGTAATTAGTTAAAATCTTAAACTCATAGATTTTAAATTACCGAAAAAAAAAAATAAACCAACCAAAACGCACACAAAATAAAAGGGCATTTTTTGAAAATAAAAAGGCCTAAGCGCTATACTTTTCTTTGGATCTCTCCTTAACTACGCTGAGTATGTAACAAAACCCTATGTATACTGTAAAAATACAAAACAAAATTGATATTGATATATTGATAAATTTTTGATAATCGAAGAACTAAGTGGATAAAGGTTTTTTCTGGAAATATCAATAAAAAAAATTGATTTTTTTGCAAATACATAGTTTTAAACTAATAATAAATTGATTCACAAACTTAAAACAAATCAAAATTCTAATTCATTATATAGTTACAAATGCTAACAAATGTGTTAAGTTTAAATTTTTAATATGTTTTTAACTACTAATTTAGAGCTAGTTGACAACTTTAGTTAATGGCTTTATCCACTTAATTTTTTAAATAAATATAATGAATAATTAAACCTCATTTTGGAAGCAGCTTCATGCAAGGGTGTAAACTGCCATAAATCCATTGCATTAACACTTGCACCATGCTTTAAATAAAACAAAAAATTATAATGAACAACAATACTTTTGTAAATATATTACAAACTAAGCCTAACTGAATAAAAAGAAGAACTAAGCCCAATTGATTGAAAAAGATGCTAACTTAAAAGTAAAAGTCTAACTGAATTGTAACAAATAAATCATTAAAATAAAATCTCTAAATGCATAACTCCTAATTAAATTACACATTGCAAAAATGTGTGTGTGTGTGTGTGTGTGTGTGTGTGTGTGTGTGTGTGTGTGTGTGTGTGTGTGTGTGTGTGTGTGTGTGTGTGTGCTATGGCATTATTTAATTTAATAAAAATACTGTAACTTGATCTTGAAATTATAAAACTATTTCTATCAATTTAAATTTTAACAAAGTTAGATTAATACAAATAATCATCAGATAATAACTAGATTATAATTAATAATTACTAGACAAGCAAATAAACTAAATAGTATGTTTGTTCTATTATACTTTACGATATAAACACACAAAAAGATAAACATAACATGTATCACAAGAAACTTTCAATAAATCTTGAAAATAAAAGTTTTAAAATTTTTTTTAAAAACTTTTGTACTCTAAACTTTTATATACGCATAATTTTCACAAATATTTAAAATCAATTACTTTAAAAAGAACATCTGGAAAAAATAATTAGAATAACTTTAAGTTAAAAACCTAAAAACTCTGAAATAGTTTTCACAATTGTAACTATTTTCATAATAAAGGTTATAGATTGTTGAAACTTTAAAAACAGTAGTACATTTTTAATAATAATTAAAGCCAGATGACGAGTTTAAATTCAATTTTAAAACCTTAAGATCAGTTGGTTTATTATACAATTAAATACAACATAATAAAAAATTGCTATAAGATATTTTATCATTAGTGGAAAAATTGATTTTTTGTTTTTTAGTTTAAAAGCAAGTTTTAATTGCATAAAAATATTTACAACTTAACATTGTAGTAAAAAATTATACAAAAAAGAAGAATGTTTCACATTAGCCCCTGTTAATGTTTATGCATTTTTTTTTTTAATTTCATATTCACTGTCAAAAGAAAAAGGCTTTTTATATAAGAGAGTTTCAGTTGATTTATGAAGTTTGATTTAGTATAATTTTTTAGATATAGTACAAGATTATAAGAATGATACATGTACTGCTATCTTATGGAGCTTGAAAACTTTTTTTGCAATGGAAAGAAAAAAGTAACAGATATTATAAAAATATTTGCAAAATTCACTAGACCGACTTGCTTTTTGTGAGACTAATTTGAGTTCGGCTGTCTCACCTTGTGATTTTAGTGTTGATGGTTATCTTCCTTTAATTCCAAAAGACTCAAATAGTCACATGCTTGGTCAGGGCATTTACATTTGTAAGAATTGAACCATTTGTCAGGAAACTAGGTTTGAATCCAAAGACTATTATTTTATGTGCTTTTGTTTAGCACCACTTCACTTTATCACCTTTCTCCTTCATCTCACGACTGCACACTTTTCAATGTTATTTCTGATTAAGTTGACCAAGCCCTTTCTTTTTATTTTTCAGCCAATATCATTGTTGTTGGTGACTTTTATGCTCATCACACTGAATGGTTTGACTGTAGTGACAGTGACTCTGCAGGCATTCAGGCCAACAACACAACTCGCTTTCCAGAAAATCCAAATCATTTACTTTCTCTACTCAACTTATGTCTTGTTTCTGATTCTAGTCAGTGCTCAGTTTCTACATATTCACCCTTAGGTGCTTCTGATCACGATTTGATTTCTCTAAAACTATTATCTGATTCTTCTTTATCCATTATCATTGTACCTCTTACAACTAACTTTAAGGTGACTGGGATTTTTTTTTATGATGGCCCTTGAGTAGAAATCTTTTGTCTTCCTGCTGACAAATGTGCTCCTTAAGTAACTTCTTGGATTCAGGAATGACATGGAATCTTTTAATCCCTCTGGACGATTCCAAGTCAAGCCTCACTCTTCTCCATGGTTTTCCTCACATTGTGCTGCTCCAATTTCCGATCTAAACGGTTACTTCCGTATCTATCAGCAAAAAAATTCTCCAGAAAACAGACATTTGTTTACTATTGCTAGAAACCATTGTAAAAAAGTTTTGTCTAACACTTAATATTGCTGTTCTCTGGTCATGAAATCTCATATTTCATCTAAAAAATTAGGCTCTCGTGACTTCTGGAGAATCTTTAACAGTATCAATATTAAAGGCAAATCTGTTGTTCTAACTCACTTGTATGTTCAAATGTATGTTACCTCACTTGTATGTTCAAATGTATGTTACCTCACTTGTATGTTCAAATTTTGTCACCTCACCTAAAGACAAGGTTGAACTGTTTGCTCAGAATTTTTCATCAATCTCATCTCTTGATTCCACTAGTTGTGTTCTACCTGATATAGCCAACACACAGATTGATTTATTGCTTAACATTTGTATCACTCTAGCTTCTGTATCTAAAGTGATTTCCTGCTTAGACTCTTCTACAGCTTGTGGTTCGGAAACATTCCTGTTATAATCTTGCAAAAGTGTTCCGGAAATGTTTTCTATACTTTTAAAACTATTTAACAAGAGCCTATCAGAGTCTTGTTTTTAAGCCTGCTGGAAAGTGGCATTTGCTATTTTCAAAAACTCTGGAGAGCAATCTGACTCGTCTAACTACCGTCCCACTAGTCTTATTTAATTAACAAACACTTAACCACTCATCTTGAATCTAATAACTTGATTCCTGATCATCAATATGGTTTTCGATCTTCTTATTCTGCAGCTGATTTGCTAACATTATTAAGTGATAGGTTTTATCGTGTATTAGACAGATGTGGAGAAGTTAAGGCTATCACTCTTGACATTTCTAAAGCTTTTGATAAGGTTTGGCATGCTGGCCTTCTCCATAAGCTTTCTTCTTATGTTGTGTCTTTAACATTATTGAATCCTTCCTTACCAATCATAGTATTATTATAATATTAATAATATTATAATTTAATGCATTAAAAAAAATGCAAAAAAACTAATGCACTAACACTACTCAACAAATGTTGTATATAATATTATTTCAAAATTCTTTATATGTTCGCAAAAAAATTTAAAAGATCATTTTATTGAAACACTCGTTGAATATTTTATTGTTTATGAAACTATTGTTAAACAAAATTGAAAAAATTACCTTAACAAGCAGCTCTGTTACTTCATAATGTCCATATGAACATGCATTATGCAATGGAACAAGACCTCTAAATATATCAATTATTTTGTTTAATATTTATAAATACATTTCAAAGATACTAATATATTATTTACATAAATTTAAATATAAACCTGATCTTAACACAATTAAAAATTTTAATCAAAAAACATCTATAAATTTTCTTTTTCAATGACAACTTTTTAAAAGAGTAGATAAATTAAAGCACGTCCATAATATTGCAGGTATTACATTAACAATTAATTATACTCGAAATAAATTAAATTAATTATGCTAGTAATAAATAACATTAATTGTTCTAGAAATAAATTAAGATATTTGATAAAATGAAAAAAGTTTAACAAGTTATTGTTAACTAAAGCATTTTAAGAACAAAATAATTTTTTACCCTTTGTCTTTAGCATGAACATCAGCCCCATGTTTGAGAAGTATTTCAACAATTCTTGTACGATTATAACCAGCAGCTAAATGAAGTGGAGTGGACTAATAAAAAAAAAAAGCTATCAAAATCAAGTTTTAAAAAAGAACACAAAATTGTGTTTAAGAACGTGAACACTTTTTTCATTCCTCTTAATGCAAATGCTAAATATTTTATGGATAATTATTAAATATTTATTAAATATTTTATGGAAATAAACTATTTTAGTAGTTTGTGTTTCAATAAAATATTATTGTAGTTCAAAAAATATTTAATTTTTTTTTTTTAGTTTACTTAACAATTTAGTTAAGGAGTTTTAAAGAGATCCTGAACTCCTAACACATGTTGTGTGAAAATTTGTTTGTGAAAATGTTAAAAAAAAAGGTTTGAACCAAGTTTTTTTGATTAAAAATAAATAATGAATGCATACTGAGAAAAACTAATGTTGTTCTTTTAGCCAAAGCTCGCCTTCTCCATTTTTTTCAATAACTTGGAGTCTTCAAATTATACGTCACAATCTACAGACTTTGGCAATTCCTTTGAAGCGCGTTTAATTCATAAAAGTTTTAATATTTCACATCACGGTAGAGTTTTAACAAATGAAACTCTGGAAGTATTTTTATTTATTTTTTCTTCGAATTTTTTTGATTATTTGTTTAGTTTTTTTTTCTATTTTTAACATTTAAAAAGATATTAAAAACCTCAAACACTTTAAGCTGGTTCGTTGCAATAAATTGTTATTGTGCCATATATTTAATGTTTATAAATTATGAATATTTATTATCTCAATCAAGACTGATAAAAAATTGTTTTACTTTAATTACCCGTATAAAATTAGTAATAGCATTTTTATTTGGTTAGACGATATTTCATTTCAATTTGCTTTGCATGAAGTTCGGGAAGTCAAACGAAAAAAATTAGTTTGAATAATCACATCGAAATACATTTAAAACAAATTATTTTAATGACGGGGGTTCTAAAGTTTTTTATAACAAATGTAGGTAAAAAATAAATAACTAAATAAACATTAAACATCATTTTTTTATTATATTGCAACTGTAAATATTAAAATATTTACTTGAAAAATTTACTTATTATTTAGAATGACTAAGCAATAAAAATAAAATGCCCCTAAAATTATGCGATATTGTGTTGTTTATTTGATAATTGTTGTTGGTAATATTGTTTATGTTGATTATTTTCATTAATATCAAAATAGTCCCAGATTAATCTGTTAGTTGCTTTGCTATTTGTTGATTTATTTCTAATTTAATTTTATCTCAAAGTATAATTTTATGTTAAAAAAATAAGTTTTTATTTCATTGCGCGCTCTTTTTATAAAAGAGTAGAACAAAAGAGAAAGAAAAGTTTTGCATAATTAAACTTTGAATGAATAAGAGTTGTATAGAATATATATATTTTTTTGCGTCACTCATTCTTTTTTTAGATGAGAGAAATAAAAGCTTAATAGTAACTTTTCTTTGAATAAATGAGAATTGGAAGAGAAAACTGCTTGAAAATTTGTATTTGTTAATTGTGTTTTTAAAATTTTTTAATTTTTCATGTTAGACAAATGCCAAATACAACACAAATTGGAAAATACCAAATTTAATATGCCTTTTAATGCACGTTATGACATTTTGACAATTTAAATTACCATCTATCTTGAATTATTGCCATTAATTAATGTGTTAATTATTGTGTTATTTAATAATAATTTGTCCATATTTTTGTTAAATATTAGTTGTATAAAACAAGCGAAAATATACGAACTTCATGTTTTTATTTTGATGATTATAAAATATTGAACAGAAAACTTATAATCAAAATTTATAATGCCGACTTGAGTTGCTATTAATTGTTCTTTTAATGCAAAACCAGGGTCTCACATATTCTTTCACGAATTTTCATATCTGATACTACTGTCAACTGTATTGTTTAGTGTATTCTTGTACTTTTTTTTCATAAAAAAAAGTACAAGAATACACTGTTGCTGACATTTTAAAAATTTCAATATCAAAAATTAAATGTAAAATAAAATGATATTTCCTTTTTTATTCGTATACAATTCAGCAAATTTTACAAAATTTTTTTTTGCGATGTTTGGAAAAATAATACAAATAAATACTACATCGTACTTTTTGAATTAAAGTAGAAAAACGAAGCTCTGTGTAATTACACTTTTGATTTGTTAAAAGTCTACTGTGACGTCAAATACTAAAACTTTTATGAATTAAACGCGCTTCAAAGGAATCAATAAAGTCTGTAGATTGCGGCAAATAATTTAAAGACTTCGAGTTATTGAAAAAAATGGAGAAGGCGGGCTTCAGCTAAAACAACAACATTAGTTTTTCTCGGTATGCATTCATTATTTACTTTTAATCAAAAAAACTTGCTTCAAACCTTTTTTTTTAATATCTTTAATATGAACATGTGTTGGACGTTTGGGATCTCTTTAGGAATTAGGAGTTAGTAAGCGAGGGGTAGAAACTAAATGCACACTTTTTTACTCCAATTTTTAACATATTTTTGCAAAACCCATTTTATCATAGTTCCGAAAAAATAAATATGATGCATAAGTGATACCAAAATTTTTTTTACCAATTTATCATAAATTATGTGAACAACCTCCATTGGCTACATCACAAATATTGTATAGAACTTCATTATTATCTTGTTATTTAATATTCTTTTAAATAAACTTTTATTTCTAACTAAATATATTATCAAAACTTATATTAATCAATTTACCATTTTATTATTAAATAATTATATTATTAAATAATTTTAAAATTAGTTATGAATAATGCTTAGTTGTGGTTAAAATCTTTTACACATCTTTTATTTGAGCAATTTGAACCTTTTATGTTGAAACCCTTCGATATTTAACATATTTTTAAAACATTATTTTACACCCTCCTATTAAAAAAAAATCAACATTGTAAAATCAAATAAATTAATTAACTACTTTACGACCGTCTCCAGCATGACAATTAACATTAAGTGAAGTTATAAGAGACAACATTTTTTCTTCACACCCAGACCTAAAATAAGAATATATAAAATTTAATAATATAAAGAAAAAAATCACAATCTTTTGATGGGAATCTAAAGGTATTTAAAGACACAAAAATCTGAAGTTTTTTAGAAATGAAAAATATTTTGAACATGAAGATATTTGTTTGGTGAACAAAAAAAATGAAAACTGATTTTGAACGAGTAAATGAAACCTACAATGACTACGACAGACTTTAAGCATTTAAAAAAATATGTGCAATAAAACAGTGAAATATATTTAGACTAAAGCTGAATATATGGCCCGATATATGGTTTTAAAATAAACTTTCATTTATCATTATAAATTAATTTGTGACTTTTTTTTTTTGGAGGAAAGAGGTGGGCCTTGCTTTTTGTTAACTATAAAAAAAAAAATCTTAAAAAACTAAAAACCTAGCACTGTCTAGCAATTCTTCCTTCTTGTATTCACCTAAAAGAGAAAAAATAATAATTAAAAAACCAACTTTTTAATTTGTAAAAAAAGTTGAAAAACCAGAAGAAGTTAAAAAACCAACTAAAGACTTTTCTTTTTAAAATGACTACTTATCCTAATCTCTTCAATTTTAATTTAAAACAGACAAAAAAATATTTTGTTTTAACCATAAAGAAGCAAGTCTGTGAACTCAAAGAAGAATATATCCTAGTTTTTATTATCATTAAAATTAACAGCAAAACATCATCAAAAATGGTGATGTCTTGTTATTAATAAATTGTAATAAAGTTACAAATATAAATTGATGATGATGATGAAATATATAGCACCACATGATGATGTTGGTGCAATTTATTTCACCATTACACAAACTGATGCAAAGGGGTGTAAGATTTACTTTTTATATTACTAAATCTATTTTTTCCACCCCTCCTTTTTTCTTCCTCTATTTATGATTGACTATAATCTCTATATACTCTGAAAATGGAACAAACTTTAACAAATTTAAACTTGTGACAATTGATTGTGTAGAAAGCCAATTGTCAATACTTGAAGTTTAAATTTTTGATTATTAAAAATAAAAAAGTTTTTTCTTTGTCTTTAATTCAAACAAAGTATAAATAAATTAAGAATCAAAAAGGCATATTGAATATGATCCAAAAAAAAAAAACAAGAACATTTTCATATAAAATAGATGTGAATTTTTTTCTACAGATTGTTTGATAATAATGTGTTTATTAGAAAACGATGTGTTCATATGACCTCAACATATTGTTAAGTTAATGCAATAAAAAATAAACCTGTTGGCCAACTGACCTGTCAACTTACAGATCTATTGGAAAACCACAAAAAAAATTATCAGATTTTCTTGCAACTGAACACTTGCCTTTAATGTTCAGCTACCAACATTAAAACAAGTCATTAATTGTAAAAAACATAAATTCCCATGTAAGGGTTCATACCAATTACCTCATAAACTAAAGATATTTCACAAAGCTTTTTTATCTAAAAATTGATGTTAAATTGTTTTTTTATCTAAAAACTATTGTATTTTTGTGCATTTAAAAATCATGAAAAATATTTTGTGTTTCTAAAAGATCATTTTTATACATCTATTACTCCCTTTTAGATAAGAATCTTTGGAAAAGTGAAATGATATGTTTTTATATTACTATATTAAGCATGAGTAAATTTAATTTGATCTTGAAATATTTTTATGAATTAATGATGTAGAAAATATTTCACAGCTATTTTCAAAAAAAAGTAGAACAATTATTTAAGTATTTGAACCACCCAGAGTTAAATTCAGACATTATGTCTATGAGTTCCAAACTAAGATAGGGGCTACTTACAAACTAAGATAGGGGGCTACTTGGCAAAAAAAAAATTCTTAACTTTACAGAGCTAAGATAACATTTTAAAAATTAACTTTTTTTTATCAAGCAGACGGTTAGATGGTTGATTAATATTGACAATATGACTTGAATAAAAGCACAATTTGAGGATAAAACCATATAAACCTAATTTATAAAGACATTTTTTTGTTCTAAATAAGGCTTTTGGTCTCTTAAATTGAGAAACAGTTATTACTTAATTTAAAACAAATCCTTATTTAATTCAAGATTAAAATAATAAAGACAAATATTTATTCTAAAAAACATTAAATTAGTGAAATAAATGCATACATTTTTGAATTCAGAGGAAAATATCGAACAAATAAATTGTAGGTTAAACTTTTCTATTCTTTTTTTTAAAGCAATTAACATAAAACAGTGTTAGTACAAGTTGATACAAACATTAAAACATATCAAACTAATTTTGTTGTTATCAAAAAGCAAGTCATCACCACCACCAAGCCATTAAAGACATTTGAATTTTGAATGAACTTTCAAACATGACATAAAACCATAGTTTTTTAATAATTAAGCATCTATATTCAATTACTATGTTAATAAATACTAAATTTATATTATTCTATATTACCTGTTAATACAGCTTTTGCAGTTGCCTCAGCTAAGTCTCTAGCAGTCTTTCCGTCTGTATTTCGAATTAAAGGATCTGCACCATGTTGCAGCAACGCTATATAAATATAAAATGTTAATTTAACTCTAGGAAGGAACTGTTGTTATATTTAGAACATTACATGTATATATATATATATATATATATATATATATATATATATATATATATATATATATATATATATTATTTAAATGAAAAAAAACAACATTTTAATAGTACTTAAAGTTTCGTGCCTTTCGACAATCATCAGGTATTAATTACAAATCAAAAACATAAATTAACATTTAAAAAAACGAATCAAAATTTTACGGTAGAACGAGTTCTGACTTAATTTAAAAAGACAATTAATTTAATTCAACAATTTAACATAATTCAATTCAAAAAAGTCAATAAGAAAATATACTTGTAGATATATATGAAAGCTGAAAACAAAAATACATAAAATTAAAGAATGAAAACTTTTAATTCTTTAATTTTATGTTGTTGTTTATTAGAAGACCAAGGCCAAAATAATCAAGGCCAAGGCCAAAATTTTAAGGCTAAGACCAAAACCAAGGCAAACAGTTTCAAGGCCAAGGCCTTAATTTTTGGCCTTAAAGCAAGGTCAAGACCAAGGCCAAGGACTAACAACTCTGATTTATATCAAAGAAAACATGCCAAGAACATATAAACGTGATGCTAGGAGTCATGGTTATATTTATATTAGGAGTTATGGTTATATTCATACACCCAGGAAACATTAACCCAATGTTTAAAAGAAGTAAGAAGTGGTAATTTAACACAAACAGATGCTTGCTTAACCTTTAAAATTCCTCTATCAACAATAAAGAATAAACTCTAAGGTATACATAATAAAAAACCAGGTGGTTGCAAAATATTTAGTGATATTGAAGAAGAAATTTTTGAAAAAGTAATGTTTATTAAACAATTTGCAGGAAATATGCCTGGTGTTAAATGGGTAAAATCAATACTTAAGAGGAATAAACAATTAAGTGTTAGATTTGCAAGTAACATTAAAAGAATGAGGGCAGAAGTAGGTACTGTTATTATAAATAGCTTTTTGATAATATCACTCCTGAATTGGCAGGGGTTCCTATCTATCAAAAATTTGGAATTACAATGAAACAATTTAACCAATAATCCTGGTAAAAAAACTGGTAATAACAAAGCGAAGATCAAAATATCCTGAGAGAATAATTAATTCAACAAAGTCTGCTACATCTTTGATGTATTGTGGTAATGCAGAAGGGCATATCCTTTCTATATATAATGTATATAAAGCAGATTTGATGAAGACAACTTGGACAAAAAATGGACCAAAAAGTATCCGTTATAACCAATCAAAGAGTGGATAGTTTGACTCCAGTTATTTAACAGATTGGTTAAAATCTTTATTGTTACCTGAACTAAAAAAAACTTCTGGAAAACACGCTCAAATCGGAGACAATTTGTCACATATAAACACATATGTACTGTCTTTGTGTGAAGAAAACAGCATCAAGTTTATTGCACTTCCTCCTAACTCCACACATTTAATGCAGTCATTGGTTGTTGCATATTTTCAATATATATATATATAAATATATAAATATATAAATATATATATATATATATATATATATATATATATATATATATATATTTAAATATATATATTTAAATATATATATTTAAATATATATATTTAAATATATATATATATATATATATATATATATATATATATATTTAAATATATATATATATATATATATATATATATATATATATATATATATATATATATATATATATATATATATATATATATATATATTGATACTTTGAGAAAAAAATATTTCAAAATATCTAAATATTTAGATTATATCGATATTTCGAAAAAATCTAAATATTTTGATATTTCGATAAAAAAGTTAGTTTTATAAAAACTAAAACCTGATTTTTTTTATTTTATCTGAATTTATTATATTTGTAAATAATGAGCATATTTTATGTATACAAATACATAAACTTAATTTCTATATTAAAGTTTAAACTTTAATAAAGAAGAAAAACTTGTTTTAATAGAATGTAAATGAGTGAAATGTAAATAATCTTAAAACCTAATTGCAAAAAATGTAAAAAATTTAAGCAAAATATTCAAGCAATGTGAATATTTATTTAGACTGTTAGTTTTATGAGTTACAATAGTTCAAATATTGGAAATACAGCAACAACCCACAATAAAACAATACTTTAAAAAACATTACTTTTAAATAACTTGAATCTTAAAATTTGAGTTGTTTGATTTCTATGTAACAATTTATTTTATCACTTGGCGGATGCAGCGCTGTGAGCTTAAATTAAGCTAGCCTATGTACAAAATATAGTTCTCATATTTAACCATGTAATTAAACCATGCTTATGTTTAACTTGATTAGTTTTAAAAATTTAGCGACGACTATTATTAAATATTGTTCAATAAGCAAATTTTACTTTTTCACCAGAATCACCTACCATTTATACCTATAAGGCTTTTATTTCACTTTTTCTACTTTACTAAAAATGAATTTCTTTGTAAACATTAAAAATATGTACGTTAAAGTTGTTTAAATAACACAAGTGGTAATAACATATTTCAATAATACAAGCCTATTTAATCATTTTGTAAAAAAAAAAAATAATTTTACTTAAAGTTGCTGGTAAAAAAATTAACTGTAGCTTGTTTTTTTTTCTTACAATATTTAAAGTTTTTAGATTATTACTTGCTGAATTAAGTAATACCATACTATTAAGTAAGCCACACTAGAATTAAATACTTAAAAGTATTTAATTCTAGTGTGGCTTGCAGTCAAATGCGCATTTTTTGAAAAGCTGTTTTATCATAATTTCAATAGGATTTAATATGCTGATATAAGTTTTATACTTTGGTGAGAAATAAACCAAAAGCTCATTTTCAACAAATTGAGATTTACTAGGTCGGCGATTTTTAAAGCCTGTTTTCACTGATTTTTTTTTGAATTGTTTTGAGATATTAAGTTTTTGCTGACAAGCCAAAATTAACAAACGGGGGTAGGAAGGGGGTCTTAATAAGCTTGGGCTGGATGGGAAATTTTTCAAAAAATGAATAAATGTCCTATCCCTCTTTTTATTAAGGACTCAAGAATACTTTAGATAACTTGAAATTCTTTAAAGGTTTTATTAGAAAAGCAAAAAAAATCAAATGATTTTTCTCTTTTGGTTGGAGAAAAATGTTTCAAAACTATTTTTATATACAAAATAATTTATCGAATCTATTTTTTGAAATGAATTTAAAGAAAAAAAAAAAAAAAAAAAAAGCACAAACAGAAATTAGGTAAACACACTGTAACAATCTGTTACTTAAGTATATCATTTTTTAAGTTACTACAAAAAAAGTGAAAATTGAAATGGTGAGAAGAAGAACAGTACTAGTTTAATTTTTGTTATTTGCACTTTTTTTCATGATTTTATTTAAATTTTTTTATTTTTAAGATCTTCTCTTCCAACAAGGCTGCAAGCAACCAATAATTAGTGTTGGAAGTTACTGGAAGAGAAAAGATGAAGATTCTAGAGCAAGATAACGATTGACAGACAACTTAAAAGATTGCAAATAATATGAATCAGGAAAGCAGGATGAAGGAAGCGAATTCCAAAGAACTGATGTTCAAGGAAAAAAACTAATTAAATGGAGCAGTTAGGATTAGTCACAGAAAAAAGATGAGACTTAATTAAATGACGAGTAACACGAGAATAAATTTTAGCAGATGGCACAAGATATGCTAGCTCTTTAGAGCAGTGCCCAATATAGTATTTGTAGAAAAGAGAAAGAGAAGCAACATTACGAAGATGTGATAATGGTTGAAGGTTGGCTGCAAGAACAGGTCCAACTATGTTTACAATGCGCTTTTGCACCTTGTCTAAAAGAGAAAGGACATCATTAGAAGATCCGCCCCAGATATGGCAACAGTATTCCATACAAGGCCAGATTTAAGATTTATAGAGATATAGAATAGAATCCAAAGTAAGAAAGTGTCGAGCTCGATAAAGAGATGCAACCTTAGCGAATGCTAATTTTGCAAGCGATTTGATATACGGTTTCCAAGAAAAATCTTAGAAAAAGAAGTAAGAGTTGACCCTAGAAGATTAAGATTGACAACTCATGGAATACATTACCGTTCATAAATATAGGAAAATCTAAATTATTGCGATAATGATTGGCTGAAAAAAATTGAGTTTTCCCTGAATTAAAATTCACCAGCCACTGTGAGCCCCACGCTGTAGCAGAATTGAGATCCTTTTCAAGCTCAAATGCCCCCTCAGTGAACAATGCCACCTTAGATGTGAAAATATCTGTAAGATCATTAATATAAATTAAAAATAGTATAGGGCCAAGGATTGAACTTTGAGGAGCCCCTGAAGTTACAGAAAATGAAGAGTGCTGTCTGTCGAGGACAACTTTTATACTACAATTGAAAAGGAAGGATTCAATAATCTTAAAGACGTTACCAGATACCAGATACACTTATGCCAATCTATCTATGTGCTACAAAAATAATACTAGTCCATCTTTCTTTCATTATTTTTTGCCATAATAATCCAAAGTAAATAGTTTATAAACTATAACTGTTTAAAACTTAAACATAAATTATCTCAAAATGAAAATATTAGACTAGTACTTTTCTTAACTTCACCGATTCAATTAAATTGAAAGAACTTTATTTTATGAGCACTGTGTTTTTTAAACATTGCTAAACATTAAAACTTTTGATAAGTTTTTCCTTTTTATTTAAAAAAAAGTTTTTCTATATAACTAATTTCGTAGATATCCCATGTCATAGATGAATTATATTGTAGCATGTCACATTTTTAATAATGTCCTGTTTATTTAGATTTAAATTGTCAAATCAAATTTTTTGCAACTAAAACACAAATATTTATTTTATAAATTATACAATGAATTAATAACATGTCTTTTTCTTTCATATTATTTCCTAAAGTTCTAAAACAAATACAAATATGTCTTCCTTTTAAAACTCAATATATTTATGTCAAGAAAAGTCACTTTAATGTTAAATCAGTAGACTTGTAAATATTAAATAGCATTTAAGAGAAATAGTTATTACTAATATTATGAAGTAAAGAAATATTCAAGCCTTTTGAATGTTGTTGAAGCTACTGCTTGAGAAAATTGACACGCAATTTTCTCAAGCAGTACCTGACCCTGGTTTTTAGTTAGTTAACCTTATCTGTATCTCAATACAATTCTTGTTTTATAACTGTCTAAAAATCTTCAATAAAACATAGTTTTGGTACATTCTAGCATTGTGGTATTATTTAAACTTGTAGCCAATCTGATTTAGAATAGCATGAAAAGGCTAAAGCAAACTAAAACATAAACTTACCATTGTTATTTCCCTGTTACTGTTATAAATGGGACCACTACCTACACCTTTTTAACAGAAAATACACATATTTGGTTACTATTATTCTAATATTTGGTTTAACATGATTTCTATCTGTTTTCATGTTGTGCTATGTTGCAATGCTTGGCATTATTAGGTGCTCAAGTCTAATCATTTGAACAACTGTTATTGTCGTCTAAGAGCAAGCTTCTTAGTATGAAGAGGCTCATGTCATTACTTATAAAACTAGATCTTTTTATTATTTTTTTCATTATTTTTGTGACAACTCCTTACATTTTCAACAAACTACAAATTAATGCTGGACAAATTTTGAGTTTTTTATAGCAAAAATTTAGCTTCTTCATTCATTCATTCCCTAAACAGTTTTGCAGCTACTTTCATTTATATTAACCTTTTTTGCAGGTTTCCTTAGCAAGCAACTCACTTTGTGATGAACATTTTAGAAACTTAAGCCCATATCTTTGAGTGTTAATTAAAGGCATTCAACCACTTCCCTTTTTCTTTTCTTCAAGTTGTTTTCCTTATTCTTGAAATATGATATAAACTATAAAAATTAAGCTAGATATAAATTATAACAATTAAGCCTATAATGATATAAACTATAACAATTAAGCCTGTAAACAATTAAGAAGTGATTTGCTACAAACAATCAAACTTTATCAATGCTCTTGTTATAAAACTTATACTTTGTTTTTTATAAAATTAAAAAAAATAATACTCAAAGATATAGTGAAGCTTCAAATTATTAAAAAAAATTAAATAAATTTTTAACAACAATGTTATAACATTGAACTTAATACCAATACAAACTTCAACTTTTCCTTTGATAGCTGCCTCATGTAACGGAGTAAAGTTCCAATTATCCCTTGCATTTACGTCAGCATGATGTCTTAATAAAGATAATGTTACTTCAACATGACCAAAAGAGCATGCATTATGTAAAGGAATTAAACCACCATCATCTCTAGCATGGACATCGGCACCAGCATCTAATAAATACTCCACAATGTCTTTACGCCCAAAACCTAATATTAACAAATTAAATAAAATAGTAATGTATTTGTAATTTAAAATATTTCCAAATATTCAGACATATTTATTTTAGAAAACATCATCAGATAAAGCTTTTTATGTATAAAATTATATAATCCTTAAATACAGCGCATGTAATTAATTAAATATGAAATTAATTCAAAATTAAAAATCAACTTTCAATGGTTTTATATTGTGGTAAAAAATCACCACAATATGAAACAATTTGTTTTTATGTTCAGGACACGTCTTATCGTATAACCAAAAAATCTCTTTGTATAAACTTGTTTCTTAGCACAGATGTCTTGATCAGCACACATTTCTTGATCATCAAGGTTTTAAAATTAAAGGGTTGTGAGAAGATTGAAAAAAAATTAAATAAGAAGCATCCTTGACTTTCCCGCTTCTACTTCTTGTTTGTCTTATTCACTTTTTTTTTTTTTGAAACCTAATCATATGCATCCTTATATTTTTCATACGTAACTTTAAAATGCATAACTTTTGTATTGGTATTGGTATTGGATACTTTGGAGGCAACACATTGATTCTAAATTAAACGTGCTCAAAAATATATAAATACGGTAAAAACCTGTTTGAAATAGCAGCAAGATAACTCTTTATACTTGACCACTGATAGCATATACTTTGAACTGATTATGTGCTGTGACCACCATATTTGGTTCGCAACTTCTTCTCTGTGAACTCACAATGTAGCAACGTCTTCTGGTAAAACAATAATTGCCTTTCCAATAATTTTTGAATACCATGCATTCTTATCTAGTCCTCAATCTGAAAGTGAACTCCAAAATGATTTAACATTTCCAGAAAGTGTTTTGGCCAATTTTTTAAAGCAGTTATCAACAACTATGTGGCACATGTCTGTACCATGACTGCAGGCATTTGATAAATTGTGCTTTCCAGAATGCATTGTTATTGTCAGACAAAAATAGCATTGTGTTCTATGGAAAATTAGGTGTGTATAGTTTCATAACAAGCCTAATGGCAGCCAAATCAAACTGGCCATCTTAATTTTTTTAGGTTATCTAAAGTTTTACCAGAATCATTTGTATAAATCTTTTGCCTTCCTTTGTATTCTAACAACATGGTATCAGATGCCTGTATACAGCAGTTCTTTTATTATCATAATCTTTTTTCATTGAGCATTAGTGTCAGGTCTTCTAATGTTTTTAGACATTGTCATATTTTTTAGATCAATGCTGAGGAACAGCTCTAGCTTCATTAAAACAAATGAGTGCCCAAATTATGTTGAAAAGATTTGGATAGCAGATTTTTTCAATGTAATTGAAAAAATCTGCTATCCAAATAGCAGATTTTTAGCAGATAACAGCAAATAAAAATTATTTGCTGCAGGTGATCTGCTATCCTGATCTACAGCTAAACTATCTGCAGATAATTTTTTCTATATTTTTATTAAGACAAGATTTCTGTGCCAAAGATTTGTTAAGTTAAAGAGCTTGAACAATTTTTTGAATTTTTTTTTTCACTATTCTTTAATCCTTCTCAACAGTTTCTTCAAATTTGAAATTTGAAATTTCTAACAAACTAAATTTTCGAATAATTATCAGCTTTTTTTAGTAATGACTAACTATTTTCTAATAAAACGGAATAACATAGATATTCAAAACCACATACATTTAACCATTAACTTTTTTATTATTCATAAATATAAAGTAAGCTTAGTAATATAATTAAAATCTAAAATATGTACTTAATAATTAAAACATTAACCAAAATTACATACACACACACACACACACACACACACACACACACACACACACACACACACACACACACACACAATTTTAAACACAGTAAACACACATATAAATATGCATGTGTTTGTAATTTTGTGTGCATATGTGTGTTTCAATTTGCGTGTATGTGCGCGGATAAGCTCATACCAGCAGCAAAATGCAATGGTGTTGACTTTCTTCCAGCAGTATCTCTCATATTTACATCCCAATTGTTTTGTATAAGGTAACGAACACGTATAACATCTCCTGTACGACATGCTTCAAATAATTCTCTGCCACTATCGTTTTCATGTACACCACCATCCATAAAATTACTGGCAACACTATTGCGTCGACTAGGCATAGCACGATTTGGCCTCCCTAACGCCATTTTTTATTTTGTGACCAAGCGTTATCAAAACAAATACGAAGTACTTTTTTGGACGGTTTTGGCTTATTTTTTACTCGGTCTTCTAACGGTTTTATTTACTTGTTTTTTTTATTTCTCCTTTATCTTGTGGTACTTAAATTTTAATTAGGGTTTCAAATGATAAAATACAACTACGCAGAATTCTCTTTCACTTACACCGTATCGGAATTTTTTTTTCTTAACAATCAGCGTATTTTTGCCGGTTAAAGTTTAAAAACAGAAAAACATAATAAAAAAACTTTTATATTATTAGTAATAGATAAATATTATTTAAATTATGACAGAAACACTTGTAAATGTCAACAACACATTAAAAAGCACGTTTACAAAGTACAATGTAAAGATGGAAACTGCGCGAAGAATCAAATTTTTCTTTAGCTTTTTTCCTTAAATTATAGTTAGCTTAGGCCACTGTAATTAATATGTAACGTTAATTAAACTTTAGGATCAACAAAATGGGTTATAGAGGGTTATAGATAACGTCATGTCGGCATCAGTGGCGTAGGCAGGATTGACGCACAATTGATGAAGTTCATTGATGGCAAGATTTAGATTTGATATTTTCAGGCATTGTGCAAACTCTTAACTTAAGTATATGGGTACATATGTCAAATGAGAATGTTTTGCAAAAATTCGCCGTGAGCGGAGCCTGGGAACAGAAATAATTTAAAAAGTTGTGTTCAAAAAATAAGGTCACAAGTTTTTTTATATAATTTTTTTTTCCATTTGATTTAACGAAGTTATCAAATTTACAAATATAGATTTTATAAAACAAACTAGTCAATAGGTATCATTTCATAAAAAAATTAAATACAAAGTTTTATTAAAGGCCTTATTTTATTTCCATTTTATTTCCAACATTTTGCACTATATAAACATATATTTGAAAAATGATAGAAGCAAGTAGAAGAGCAACTAAAGTCTAATTATCCATCGTTGACGATGGTTTTTAATGGTGGAAAAGTGTAAGGAGAGCACGGTTTAACTTTTTTCATTTATTTTGCAATTGAGTTCTGATTCCATATAAAATAAGCTTTATGTTTTTTTGAAATTCAAACGTTCAGGCATTATGCAAACTCCAAACTAAGATTTAGTGGTGCTTATGTCAGAAGAAAATGTTTGATAATAGTGGTGATTCAAGCTGGGAACAAATGTACTATAAAAATTTGTTTACAAAAACTTCACTTTGTTCTAAAGACGTACTACAATAGGTTAACAAAAGCTAATAATAATGTTTTTAATGTTGAATATCAGAAACGATAAGTTCTCTCTGAAAGATAACTAGGTTCAGCGGGTTAAAATTTGGTAAAGCGTTTACTTTTTATATACGCATTTTATATGGGTGATAAACGCACCCATTTTTTTGGACTAGACTCAGCAGTTCAAGCAATCACTTAAAATTATACCAACAATAAAATTATACCTTCAAGAGTAGTGCCGTGGCTAGTGGATAAAGGGCCCCAAAATCTAATAAATTTTTTTACTAGGTTTTACTAAAAAAAAAAGAAAGAAAAAAAAAGGTCCTTAAATTTGCAAAAGGACCCCTAAATTTGTAAATGGGGCCCCTAAATTTGCTGGGACTTCTCCCCCTAAACTAGTCACGGTTCTATTCAAGAGATTTAAACTATTATTACATATGTTGCTAAAAACCTGAAAAACTATATAAATTTAATACAAATATTTATAAATGAAATAAGTTTTCTGTTTTAGAAAATTTAAAAAAAAAAAAAAAATGAACAGCCAGAGATCTCTGATAATAGTCTAGCGCTTGAAGCAAGCATAATTACAAGGCATACTTACTGACTTTATATGGTATAAAAACTAACGCCACTAACGTTTTAAGAATTCTAGCCCCCCACCCCTTAAAAAAAAAATTAATAAATAAAGTATTAACCTGTAGGACAGGAGCATATTGTTAATTCGGCACCAAAAAGCATAATTATTCAAGTTTTTTGAATTTGTTATTTATTTGGACATATTTGTAATAATAAAAAAATGTATAATAAGTATTTATAATAAAGTAACAGCAGGGATGAAGGTGAAAAATTTGTTTTGGTGGTGAAAAAAATAGTAGAAGAGTTATGAGGGTATTTGCATTAAATATTGTTAAAATAAAAATCGTCGTTAAAAGTATATTGACCTTAACAAAAAATATATATCTATATTTTTCTAAATATATTTTTCCTTTATTATTTTAGATTTCGATTTAATTATTTTACTACAAACGTTACTTTTCCTACGAGGTTTAATGGACAATATAAAAATGAAAATAATTTCTACATTTTTTGCATTATTTTTTTCCACTTTCAACTCAGCGTAAGTAAATATTATAGATTCCAAACAAAAAAAATAAACATACTTATAAACAGTTAAAATTAAAGAAAGTCTAAAGTGATGTTCTCTCACTAAATCCTTTATTCTTTCGCGTTAGTAGAAAATTGTGAACACTTTAATTAAAAGTTTACATGTCGAGTTTTCATTTTAGCAAATTTGTTAACTAAATCGTGATAATTTAATGAATCACAAATCTTACTTTCAGTTGAAATCAAAGCGAGATCTACTTTTCTTTCTTGACTCATTGACAATCTTATGTAGTTTTTTTATTACATTTAATTTGTTGAAACTTCGATTCACTAACACCCAAAATTTTTTGGTCAAATAGTTGAGTATTTTAGGTAGTTCTATTTTAGAGTGCAACAAAGATAAATTTACATAAACTTAATCACAGATAAAGGGTTGTCCATTAGGGTGGAGTGAAAGTAACATTTTTCAGAAATACAACTTTTCTCTTTCATTTTTATATTAGCAATAAGAAAATTAGATAAACGAGACCGAAATGAGCGAAATCGGACAAGAATTACCTCCTGCAGCAATATTTGACTAATACTACTTATTACTGGTAGCGCAGTTTTTACATTTTAAAATTTTTTTTAAGTAGAAGTTACAAAATGAAAAGAAAATTAGGTATGTTTGAATTATCCTTTGGTATTATGACCAAAATAAACACTTTAGTAATTAAAAAGTTATAAAAAATTTTTTAAATATGTTTTAAAAAAAGATATTTTAATTGAACAAATTGAATATTAGGCATAATTATAATTACCGCTTTCTGAGGTGCAATTGTGAACAGGACCAGATGTAATGTGGCATATGATGTATTTGTGAGAAAATGTAACCACATACAACATACCATTTTCCAAATAATAGTAAAGTTAAATATATAATATAATTTTACAGAAATTTCCTGGAAAAGCCAACAAAAAGAATGAAGCAGAGTTGTATTTTGATGACAAAAAAGACCAGACCCTTAAGAAAGGAACCTGGAGGGGACTCTTTGGGACATTGCACTCCTCTTAGCCAAACAGCTGAAGCTATAAAATCTCAAATTATTACGTACTCTAAAGAACACAACATCATTTTGGATGATTTACTAGTGCTTGGCTGTGATGGAACAAATATTAACACTGGAAACAAGGGTGGTGTGATATGATTGATTGAGTTAGAACTTCAACGACCTCTACAATAGGTAATTTGTTTGTTACATGCAAATGAGCTTCCACTACGTCATTTGTTTGCAGAATTAGATGGTTCTAGATACTAGTTAGTTTGTATTGGAATTATTATTAAATTGATTTTTTAATACATTGTCTTTAGAATCAAATTGTTGCTTTTTAAATATTATATATATCCGATTCATAAAACTTTATGATAACATAGTAAATTGAAGTTATTATCTACATATATATGTAAATGTATTTTAGTTTTGTAATTTAATAATACATGGTAACATATAACTAATTATTTTGCAAAGTTATTTATTTATTTACGAAAGCAGTAACAAATGGGGTCTTTAGGAGCTACGTAGCCGAGTAACTAAACGTGTTATTAAAAAACATGTAAAAACATGTTGCCAATATTTTTTTTAATTACTTATGGGATGATAACAAAAATTCTTTTATTAAAATTAACTGCCCCTGTGTGCCCCATAATAAGCTGCATGGTAATTTGCGACCTTCACGTGCTATTTCAAATGTGCTTTTTAACATAGTAGTTTTAATTGCATTTGTATAATAATTCATATAGTATGTGCAGATGCTAAATTTATTTATCACGTATTTTTTTATTACACTCTGAATGAAATGTACATAAATAAAAACTATAATTAAAGTTTATTTTGACTAGCTTTATCACTCACAAACGCGTATGATACATGCATGAACGTAAAATGCCAGAGTATGTTCTACACGATTTGTGAATGGTATAATAAGCAGCTGTATCAGAAATTAAGAAAGTTATGTAACGTCTTATCGATAGCAAATTTATAAAGTAAAGCAGATTGTAAAAGTTGTGCGTATACTGTAATTAGTTTTATGACAAAGAGATTTTGAAAATTACATAGTTGCTTGCGCTCCATCTTATTGTTAATGTGTGCAATACTCAATGATGTAATCGTTGTTGTAAGCTCTTGAAAGATGAATGATTAAATAATTTTTATTATTTATTACGTAAATTGGTATGCTCTCCGAAGAGGCACAAGAAGCCCGACATAAAGACTTTAAAAAATTTCGACAAAGTTTTACACGTAAGTGCTCCCGTTTGAAGACGAATGAAGACTTGATGCGAAGACTTCTCTGCACATCTGATCCAATTATTAGTTCATTACGCACAAGTTCAACATCGTAAAAACGGAAAATTTGCCGGATGGAGTAGTACAGCTCTTAAAATCGTGTGATTCTGAAGTTTTGGATATTTAATAATGAAATACGCAAGTGTGTGTAACTTATTTTTATTAACATTTATGTAGAATGTTCTACAGGGTGTGCCAGTGAAAGTTAGAACATTTACCAAAATTTTTGTAAACATTTTAATAAAAATTATTTGAGACTTGATAAAATTATAAAGCTATGAAGCTGAGATTATAAAGCTATGAAGCTGAGATTATAAAGCTATGAAGCTGAGATTATAAAGCTATGAAGCTGAGATAATAAAGCTATGAAGCTGAGATTATAAAGTTATGAAGCTGAGATAATAAAGCTATGAAGCTGAGATAATAAAGCTATGAAGCTGAGATTATAAAGCTATGAAGCTGAGATAATAAAGCTATGAAGCTGAGATTATAAAGCTATGAAGCTGAGATTATAAAGCTATGAAGCAGAGATTATAAAGCTATGAAGCTGAGATTATAAAGCTATGAAGCTGAGATAATAAAGCTATGAAGCTGAGATTATAAAGCTATGAAGCTGAGATTATAAAGCTATGAAGCTGAGATTATAAAGCTATGAAGCTGAGATTATAAAGCTATGAAGCTGAGATTATAAAGCTATGAAGCTGAGATAATAAAGCTATGAAGCTGAGATTATAAAGCTATGAAGCTGAGATAATAAAGCTATGAAGCTGAGATAATAAAGCTATGAAGCTGAGATTATAAAGCTATGAAGCTGAGATAATAAAGCTATGAAGCTGAGATTATAAAGCTATGAAGCTGAGATAATAAAGCTATGAAGCTGAGATTATAAAGCTATGAAGCTGAGATAATAAAGCTATGAAGCTGAGATAATAAAGCTATGAAGCTGAGATTATAAAGCTATGAAGCTGAGATTATAAAGCTATGAAGCTGAGATAATAAAGCTATGAAGCTGAGATTATAAAGCTATGAAGCTGAGATTATAAAGCTATGAAGCAGAGATTATAAAGCTATGAAGCTGAGATTATAAAGCTATGAAGCTGAGATAATAAAGCTATGAAGCTGAGATTATGAAGCTATGAAGCTGAGATTATAAAGCTATGAAGCTGAGATTATAAAGCTATGAAGCTGAGATTATAAAGCTATGAAGCAGAGATTATAAAGCTATGAAGCTGAGATTATAAAGCTATGAAGCTGAGATAATAAAGCTATGAAGCTGAGATTATAAAGCTATGAAGCTGAGATTATAAAGCTATGAAGCTGAGATTATAAAGCTATGAAGCTGAGATAATAAAGCTATGAAGCTGAGATTATAAAGCTATGAAGCTGAGATAATAAAGCTATGAAGCTGAGATAATAAAACTATGAAGCTGAGATTATAAAGCTATGAAGCTGAGATAATAAAGCTATGAAGCTGAGATTATAAAGCTATGAAGCTGAGATTATAAAGCTATGAAGCTGAGATTATAAAGCTATGAAGCTGAGATAATAAAGCTATGAAGCTGAGATTATAAAGCTATGAAGCTGAGATAATAAAGCTATGAAGCTGAGATAATAAAACTATGAAGCTGAGATTATAAAGCTATGAAGCTGAGATAATAAAGCTATGAAGCTGAGATTATAAAGCTATGAAGCTGAGATAATAAAGCTATGAAGCAGAGAATATTTGATAATGATGATAAAAATGATTATAAGTTACAGTTTTACAAGTTTTTATTTTCTCGTTTTAAAAATGTTCTAAGTTTTACTGGCACACGTGTATATATGCTATTTTGATAGGAATTCATTACTAATAACTAATATGGTGTTAAAAATTTGTTAGATCCCATTACACTTTATTGATTAGACAAGTATGTATTTTTGGATATATCTTCTTATTACCTATTTTGGGCTAACCAACTTTAGTCGGGGTATGCTCTAATGCAATAGCAAGATACTTCAATCTGCTATAAAAAAAACTACTAAATAATAGTAGCTATAACCACGCTTTTAAAATATTGTTATTAGTTTTCTTTTTATAAAATAAACCACGTACTTTTGTAGGTACATTATATGAATGTAATTTTCAAACTTTTGTTAATTTTTGATAAAATATTCAAAATTTGCATAACCGATTTGGTACAAATGCAACATTTGATAATAGTAGCTTTAATTCAACTTTACTTTCTGAATTTTATTATTAACCTTTCATTTTTACAGAAGAGCCTCATACTTCAACACACCCTGTGCACGTGATTTTTAGATTTTTGATATTTTTTGATAAGATATTCGAAATTTGCATTGTCAATTTAGTGGATAGAATTTTTTAAAAAGTTTTTATCTTTTTTTTCTATGTAGTTATTAATTTTGATCACTTTTTCATGTTTCTGGCCCACTGTGAGGTGGACAGAAAAGAGCTCAATACATATTAGCTTTACCTTTTTGACAACTTGCAAGCTGTCAAAAAAGTAAAGACAGAACAAGTGCCACTTAGCACTTGTTCTGTCAATCTGCAAAAGTGCAGCCCTGAAAAACCGGCTCATTATAAATGGTTCACCACTGCCAACAGGATCCTCAGATAATATTTCTAACACCAATCCTTTATCAAGCGTTTTTTCCCCTATGTGGTTCATCATTAAGAAGGAGTCTTCTATTTTTCATGGCAGCAGGCATCTATGCAGCACAATAGTCAAACCACGGTATCTGCTAGATGCATTATGTAAGGTAGTAAACAGAGTTATTCAAACAAATGCATTCTTTGGTCATCAAAAAAATATTCTTCTAGCAATGATATCAGATGAGTAGCCACAAATCTGAAAATTAGGTGTTAGGCGTATACAGAGAGCTAGATAAGAAAGAAGTATGAAGGCCAACCAAACTAGTGTGTGGCAATTCAAAGTTACGATTGTCAATTTAACTAATGTAAAAAAATACATGGGTATTGATTGAATGGAGTAATACACAGTGGACAGAGACTCCACTAATAATGCAGCTCACTGATGAGGAACTGAAAAAGCAAAAGAGAATCAAATTTGACTAAGTAATCTTTTGGAAAAGTTACCGTGCCAAACGCAAGCCGTAGAACGTTGTGTAAAGATGGTGACAGCTGTTTCTGTTTGGTGGCGAAATAAAAAGAGATTGAATGATACATGTCCGCCTGCAATTAAGAAAAATAATGCAAATATTTAACACCAAGGCACATTATAACACTATTTAGTAATATTTTTGCTTTTTGTATGTTAATATTATTTAATAAATTCACCTGTTCAACTCCTTTAAACAAGAAATAATGATTTTGAAAAGAAGAATACTACAAATCAATTTTTTGAATAAAAATTTTAAAATATGAAAAGTTCTGAAAATTTACCTAGTTTGGCCAAAAATTGCTTCAGGGGTAGTTCTTGTCCAATTTTATTCATCTTAGTCTCAATTTTTAAGTTTTCTTATAACTAATATAAAAATTAGGGAGAAAAATGGAATTTGGAAAAAAATTGTCCATAAAGTACATATGCTTATATGGAGGAGGGGTCTTTAAATAGCGTACAAAAGTGTTTGGGGAGGAGGGAGGATTCAATATAAAAATACGTACCCACTAATAAAAAAAAAAGTTCTTTGGTAATATTTTTTTCTTCCTAATTTATTACAATTAACAAGTACTTTTGAATAAATAAATATTTTTGAAAAACAACTTTAACAAAGTTATATTGACAGTAAAATTCAGTTTAGTAATACTCCATTGATTAACTCTATTTAGTAATACTCATTTTTTATCGTACGTACTTTATAGTTAACCCCTAAATTTACAATTTTTTCAAAGTTAAAAACCTATATCTTTATTATCATGGTCAGCTAATAACTGTTGGAACTTTGTGCAATTTCTGATCTTTTTTTGGATTTTAGTTGTTAAATATTGTACAGTATTTGAAACTTTTCAACAGGTAATTTTATTTGTCTTTTAATTTTATTATATTTTAGTAATTATTTACTATGCCAAGAATCTAAAAAAATCTTAACCCTAAAAAGTTAACATTATAACTATGTTGTGGGTCTACATCAGGCCAAGGCCGCCGAGAGGATGAGGAAAAAGAGGCATACGTGCCCCAAGCTTAAAAATAATAGAGGCGCCTTAAGACAAAGGACGAAAAAAAATTAGAGCAACAAACATTGATATTTCAGGGGGTTTTTTTTGTTTTTTTTTTTCTTTAAATTTTATTTAGGTGCCCCAAGAAGCTCTTACCGTCTTATCACAAAGCACCGCGTATGAGCATTTAATTGGAAGTTCACGCCTCCTTCCTAACCGATGTCGCCAGACTTGCCCAGAGGTGGGGTTTGAACCACGGATCCTTTGTTTCTGAGGTAAGTGCGCTACCACTGCGCCACGGCTGCTACCTGTTTTTTTCTTTTTCTATTGTCTATACAATGTCTTCTAGTGTCTATATAGAATTTATATTAAAGGATAAAATTGGTTTTTTAACCTCATATAACATGATGAGATTTTAATTACAAAAAAGTAAAAAAGTTTTTTTTGTTGATTAGGTATAAATTTAACTGGTGATGTGCATAGCAATCAACTTGATTTAATTATATTACCAAATTTAAATAATTTATCTCTTTTCTTTGGTTGGAGGAGATTAACCAAAGAAAAAAAAAATTTGAATTTTTTTATATTGACGACATTAATGTACACTAGATCTCATCCAAAAAAAAAAACATTTTATTTTTTAAGATAAATTTGTCGGGTTATTTTAATAAAAAAGTGTTTCACAAATACTTTTTTTATAACCTTTATTTCATAAAATTATTTTTCATAAACTATATAACTACATTTTATAAATTTATAAATATTTCATAAACACTAAAAATATAGTTATTTCTTTTTCATAAATATTTCATAAACACTAAAAATAAAAAAAAATTTATGAATTCTGAACGAAAATTTAATCACAGTTTTAGTGGCGAAAAAAAAACGAACAAATTAACTTTATTCGCTAAAGTTTAACGACTCGTTGAACTCACGAAAAATTACTATCTTTCATTGAGATTTTAAGAACTACAGCCCTCCCCTCTCTATGTACATTGATATAATATATAACAATTTTTCCCAACCTACAATTTTTCAAAACTTAAAAATAAAATAACTTTTACATAATTCAATATTTCTCTATTACATAGCATAATATTGATATTTAAACGAGTGAAATTAAATGCTTTTGTTAAAACAAAAAAGAAATCAAGTTTTCGGAAAGATAGAGAGCGAGACATAGTCAAATCGCGTGTACTTGCTGTTTTTAACATGCCCTCCCCCTTGTATGCATTCGTGAGTTTTTGGGTAATCCTTCCTACCTCCTACCTGCGTACGTACTTTATGAAAGGTCCTCGTCATAAAATGCAAAAATGATTTGAGAGATTTTGAAAATATTTTCAATTTTTGATTCAAAGGTCGCAGGTCCTGGTAGGAAAGATAATTGGTTTTCCAACTGTCTTTACTTTTTGCTCTTTGACATCTACAAGAAAAGCTAGGAGATAAATAAGGCTTTCCTTGGAATTTGAATTGAGACACGAGCACCGATTTTGCCGATCTGTTCAGTTGACCACAAAATTCTTTTTGGCGCCTATATCTTAATTTTAAATACTATTAGTTAAATCATAAGATCAGATAAATATTTTTTTCTGCTGAAACTGAAAAGACTGCGGCAACATCCAAAACTGCACAACAATTTTTGAATTAACTTTTGCATTTATCTTTAGATGTTTCTTTGAAGTTGGAAAAGTCCCTGATATTTGGCGCAAACCAAATGTCACGCCTTAAAAAGGAAACAATTTTAAGTTTTTATACGGTATAGAAGTGAGAGACACCAGCTTATAGTTACAAGATGGTGTCTCACTTCTATACCGTACAAAATGACGAAGAAAATTATCAAAGATAATATTATAAAACACTGTACACAATCTAATTTTAAAGTCTCAACACGAATTTGTACTTTACAAAGGTTGTTTTACAAAAGTGATTGAATCCCACAACATTTTAACGGAAGCAGTTTACATTTTAACGGAAACATGTTTCATCAAACATTAAAAATGGTTTGTTTAAAACCCCTACGAATCAAAGGTTAAAAAGAACGTCAACATTTTTTTACAAAACCTGTTGTTAACCATTGCAATCAATTAGCGCAAGATGCTGTTGATGCACCTACAGTAAACCTCTATAAAAATTGTTTCTATGGTGCTTATTTGGCTGCAGTAATATTGATTGTCAGTATAAGAAAACCTAGTGTTGCTTTCCTTCATCGTTTCCTTCATCGGAAAACTGGGCTTCATTGGGCGTACTTTGTAACGTCTTCAGGGTAGGCGGATGTTTTTTTCTCACGGATCAGTAAAAAAAAAACATAAATACAAAAAAAGAAAAGATATTTAATTTAATCTAAACTAAATAAAGTAAAATAAATAACTTGATGGACAAATAGAAAAAAAGAAAAGAAAAGAAAAGGAAAAAAGAAAAGGAAAAAAGAAAAGGAAAAAGTACTTTTAAATTACTACTCAATTCAAATACAACTTTCGAAAAACAAAACAAAAATATGGAAAAAACGTTTAAGAGTTAACAAAAGAATTTCGAATGCGAAAAAGAATTAAACAATTCAAAATAATCAATAAAAATCATAAAGAAAAAGAAGAAAAAAAAAAAAAAGAAAGAAAAAGAGAAGTAAATATTATCTATTAAAAAAGAAAATAAATTTGATTAAATATAACTTTTATTTAAATTGATTTTGTTTATTGTTTTTGTTTATTTATTTTAATTTATTGCTATTAAACATTATATATATATAGGCCATACTCTTGCGCGGAATTGTCCCGTTTTTATGCCGTATATCCCAGTGTCCCAAAATTTTTCATTTTGTCCCGTTTTCGGAAAAAATTCAATAAAATTTTACTTTTTGTCTCAAAAAAAACTCAGGATTTTGTATTTTTAATAAAATTCAGACTAAGAAAATTATAAAATTTTTTTATTAACACAAATACGAGCAAAAACATTCTAGGTCTGCTTTACATCAAAAATTCAAAACCTTATTTTGAATCATTATAAAGAACGCAACCTGTTGGCCTTGTATGAGTATAAGAAGAAATCGTTGGTTCTACAAATAATTTACTTGCCATACAAGTAGCTTGTTGGTAAATTGCGTAAGTTTCTTTTTCAACATTTTTCCATAGATGGTTCAAATCGTCGATTATTTCTTAAATGTTACTTTGGATCTTCAAAACGACAACAAATGCCATTAGCTTGTTCGATAGCTTCTTTATGGTATCTATTGCCTATATGTAGTTTTTGTTTCTTTAAGACATTGTCCCATTCTTTATGTCTACGGTTAACAAAAGCTCCCAATGATTTTTTTTATTCTGCTTTAGAAATAAAGTGCAGTATAAGCAGTAGACTGCGTTTTCACTTTTGCTGTAGACAAATCCATTTTGTAAATACTCTTCTTTACAAGCACGTTTGCAACCATGTTTTAATATTTTGAGAAATTGAAAATGTATCTTCTGTTTTAAGTTATTCGTAAACATTTTGTATATTTCATGTGGTGATAATTCTTAATTTCCGCGCAAGAGTTCGCGCCCGACGACCCTCCCCCACTCCACGGTACGGCCCTAATTAAGCGCCTGATTTATAATATAAATTTATATATAATTTTAATGCAATTTTTTATTTGATTTTTATTTTCTTATTTAATTTATAATTAGTTATATATTCTTATTTTTGGTTAGTGATATAATATTACTTATAGTTCTATTGTTTTATTATTATAACTACTTTTTTTTATTTGTTTATTCCTAAATACTGCCTAATTTACGCCAAATAATAATATTTTTATTACTATTATAATTGTTGCTATTATAATTATTATTTATAAAATTGCATCGTTATTATTTTTCATTGTTACTATCATTAATATTTTATTTTTTTTCCTTTAAAACTTAACAACTTCAAGCATTCTTCTAAATTTTTTTTTTTTATCTTTCTCATTAGTTTTACGATGACCTCTTTCGGGGAGTATGCACTGCTTGTACAAAAGAAGTTAGTATAAGTAGCCGTGCAATTCAATGTCATGTAGTTTTGTTTTGGACTCATACTAAATGTAGCAGGCTTTATGATCATGGGTACTACTTAACACAATCAAAGCGCTCAACATGGCTGTGTGTAAATTTTACTAAAGATGTCTTTCCATTGACTGATGTATTTGATAATGAACTTAAACTACTCTTCTTTAAATAAATTTATTATTATATTAATTAGTTTTGAAATTAGCATTATTGTAATTACAGAAACAAGATTAAAAAAAGAATCTCCTTCCACACATCCAACTATTATTCAAAATTATAACTTTAAGCACCCAAGTACCAAATCTTCTTGTGGTGGAACCTTGTTATATTTATCAAAAAGACTGATTTATAAAAAAAAAGATGATTTGATTAAATAAACACCAAACTATATAGAATCTTCTCTCCAAAAATCAAATTTTATTGTTGGTGTTTATATATAAACACTCTAGCACAAATATAAATGACTTTAATAATAAAATGTCTGTCTTTCTCCAAAAAATATCTATTAAAAATAAATCTGTTTTTCTACTTAGCGACTTTAACATGGATTGGATACAGTTAAACTCTGACTTTGCAACTTCTTTTTTTTTAACTTTCTTCATATTATACTTCTTATAATTTTTGCCCATTTACTACGCTACTAACGAGAGCTACTGACCATTCTGCTACAATCGTTGACAATATCTTTTCATATGTAACCACTAACCAAATTATTTCAGGAAACCAAACAAGTTCTATTTTAGACCATCTACCTTAATTTCTTATTTGTCCTAATTTCAACAAATTATTTGTACCACGCAGTCATAATTTATATCGCAAGAACTTTAAAAATTATAAAAAATCATTTAAATCTGAGTTATTAAAAGTTGACTGGAATGACATTACTAATAAAAATGATGTTAACTAATTTCTCAAACAACGTCTTTAAACGCAATAAATATACCATAATTAATCTAAAAAAACTGAGTAAAAAAATACATTTTCTAAAAAGAACAATCTAAAAACTCTGTCCACTTTTCATCAGTCGATTTGCTTACTGATGATACTTATATCTTGCATATCAATAAGTCTCGTCATTCCTTGTGAAAGAATATAAACTTAAATCTAAAAGGTTTAGTTTATTGGCTAAATACAAACTTAATTCCTCTGAACTCGGAAAAAAATGAACTAGTATTTTTTTTCATCTCCAAAACAAAAACTTTTATACAACAATCACAGTAAAGGCTAAGACCGAGACTAAGACCGAGACATTTGGGCTCAAGATCAAGACCAAGACTGAATGCTTAAAGACCAAGATATCAAAAATCAACCCAAGACCAAGTTTGAAAGTTTTTACAAGACCGGGATCATGACTCTCATTAGAGCGGTAATCTACTGTTTGTTATTAATAACTAATCCATTCATTGAGTTGATATTTTTTGTAAGATTCAAGAAAATAAAAGACACTAGGGGTTCGAGACCAAGACCAAGACCAATTCTCTAGACTTTCGATACCAAGACTAAGACCAAGACTTTTGGCTTCAAAACTAATGCCAAGACCAAGACAGTTAAATATGAATCTCAAGGTGTCTCGTTACCTACATCTCTGTTTATATCTAACACACGTTGTTAAGTATATTGGTATATTTATAGATTTGAACCTCTCCTGGAATTTTTATATAGATGCACACCGTAAAAAACTTAATTGAGCTAATGGCATGATTTCAATAATTCACCATTATGTTGGTAAAACTTCCCTAAAGAATCTGAAGTTTTGCAATTTTTCAGTCTTATTTTAACTACTGTTGTCAGGTTTGGTAGAGGGTAACCTAACAAAATTTCAAAAATACCATGATAGTTATTTTTGTAGCTTGATCTATCTACTAGATTAGAATTTAGATTATGTCTTGTTTTTTGCTAAAAATTATGAAGAAATGGGAAGAGTTTATCTTAACCATTTGCAATCATGTGTACATTAAAGAGGTAGGGGGAGGGGCTTTTTAATTTTTTTTCCATGTACTTTAAATATAAAACGTTTTTGCAATTGCACATTTTTTATTTAAAGAAAGACTATTTTATGGTTTTTATTCAAGATTTTTTATCAGTTGTTTTAAATTTTAAACAATGTTAAGCTACAAGCATTAAGTTTGCTTCTCCATCTTTTTTTGTTTCTAAACGTTTCAATGAGTTGTTGATATTGGGAGGAGGGGGGGGGGGGGAAGAGGGGAGGAGTCAAAAAAGAGTTTTTTGAAATTTTTTAAATATTTTTGTAAATTAAAAAAATGTCAGCAAGCAATTGTTAAAAGAAAATATCTCATTCTGAAGTTTTTCATGTTGCAAAAAGAATTGAAATTATATATAACACATTACACATTATTATATATAACATATAAATTATATATAACACATTACACATAATACATAACCAATGACACTTGCTTATTAAGAAAATTGTATTACAGAGGTTATCCTTTGTGTTAATTTTCCAAACATTTCTACAATTAATATAGCTTCATGTCTATTTTTTTACGGATTAATGTATTGAAATAGGAGGTTGACTCTTAATGTATTGAAATAGGAGGTTGAAAATTTACCATGCGCCCTTTATTAGGTGAAGAAAATACTGATAGATAATACTGATAGAGATAAGAATGTGGTTTCAAAAGAGGAAGATTTATTTAATGAAAAATAAGAAAACTCATTTTCTTGAAAGATAAAACACAAGTTTTAAAAAGTAGACAAGAAGATGTAAATTTTATCAATGATCAGAAAGGATTGCATGTTCAAAAAATGTCACACGAAAAAAAAATTTGTAAAATAGAAAGTGAAGTAAGAAAATATTTTTAAGGTTATAAGAGTTCATTAGGAAACAAACAAAGGAAGGTTAGTGAAAAACTTAAGGAGACATTAAAATGTTTAGATACTTGAGATAATGGAGATAATAAGATAGATAGTACCTCCAGCCTTTTAGAAAATTTAAAAAGTACATTGTTCCTATTTTTATTCATTATCTGTAAAGTAATTACATAAATTAGCTCTTGAATTAGCTCAAACAGAAAAGTCTGCAGGTTATATAACAACTAAAGATTTTATATATATATATATATATATATATATATATATATATATATATATATATATATATATATATATATATATATATATATATATATTAAGGTGGGTCAAAAAAATTTTTTTCTTGTTACAGGCTCTAAACATTGCTAATAGTTATTAATATTGATACTATCAAATATGAGAATGATTGTGATAGATTTAAAGGACGCAACTGGGAAAATTACCGGTGCCCTAATATTTTGGAGAAAAAAAGTTTTTCAAAATTAGGTCAACCTGGTAATAAAAAATTCGAAAATAATAATCGTTTTATAAAAATCATAATGCTAAAAAAAATTGTCATTATAAAACATGTAAAAATGCATGTAAAACATGTAAAAATTTTTACTTTTAGTTAAAAAACTATAGTTATTATGCAATAAAATCTAAAATAATAATTTTTACATGAAAAAAATATTATTTTTGAAATTTTTATAAAATTTCGCTTTATTTGAGTACCTACAGCACATAATTTTGAAAAGCTTTTTTTTTTTGAATAAATTTAGGGCCTGCTAATTTTTGTAATTATAGTTGCGGGTGGAAGACATTGTTCAATCCATAAAAGTAAATACTTTCCTAAATTAGTACATAAAAAAACAACTTTCTAGCAATGTTTAGAGCCTCTAACAAGAAAAAAAATTTTTATGACCCACCCTAATATATATATATATATATATATATATATATATATATATATATATATATATATATATATATATATATATATATATATATATATATATATATATACATATATATATATATATATATATATATATATATATATATATATATATATATATATATATATATATATATATATCATTATATTATAAATTTATCTATCTAACTATATTATTACTATTATTATTATTATTATTATTATTATTGCTATTATTGCTATTATTATTATTATTATTAATAATATTTTAATATTAGGAAGTTCATTTTGTTATAATTTGTAATATAATTTTTAATTGGTTTGTAACAAGTTTATTTGTCCGTTAATTTCTTCTCTGTATTGTCTTCAGTTTTTAAATTTATTCACCAGTTTTAATTGTAAATTAAATCTTTTGAAAATGTAGTAAGACTACGAAACATGTCAAGAATAAAAAATACTGTGATTTATATTAAAATTTATATATATATATATATACACACACACACATCTATAGACTAGAACAAAATTAGAAATTAGGTTATGGCAAAAAGCGACAATTAAAACATCATTTTTGTTTTGTTTGTGGTTTAATATTTCAGTATTAGCGGAAGATTTTATTTAAGTTTTATAACATTGCACTCGGTGTTAATCTTTTTATTGATATTATTGCAAAACACATGACTTAGAATCAACCTTGGATTTGTATTTAAAAAAAAGCCGACGTTGGCAATGACGTTTTACATACGTTAGCCGAATGCATGTGTACTAGCTGAGATATGAGCCTGAGTTTGATAACGATAGTAATACGGTAATACTAGATTAATAATTTTTGATAGTAATACTGGATTATTAAATTTTTTTTATAAAATCACTTGAAAATTAAACTTGAAAACTGAAATTGAACTGCGGTATAAAAATTATAAGCAGAAACATAAATATGAAAAATTTAATTAATAGTATCTTTATTTTAATTACAATAATATAATAATAAATGTTTTTAAGAAACATAATAAAATACGTATAAAAAGTTTACGTATATACATACGTATAATTTCAAGTTTTAATATACTATGGCAATTTACTTAAGAATACACTAACTATATTCAAAATCAAAAATATTAGTTATTCGGGAGTTTTTAATTTACAAAATTCTCGAAATTTAGTTACTAAATGCGCTAGTTAAAAATTTCCTTCTTTCTTTGCATTAATCTGATTAGGAGTTGTTCATAAATCATGTCACGCTCTGGAAGGAGTGGTGTTTTTCAGTGGGTTTGTGACAACGCATACGGGACTTGTTACAAGTGGCGTCACTAGAGGGCGCGGGCCGTACCGTGTAACACCACGACGTAACACAGAGGAGTGACACCAAAATGAATAAAAAGCAAATATGCCAGAACTTTTTTTAAAGGAACTTTTTATTTTTAAGTGTTACGATGCTGTGACGAGGAAAGAAGAAGTGGGGTCAAAAACGGTCACATATTGTGTGAAATAAATTATGGACGACCCCTTAGTTATCTTATAACTTTTACTTATAAATGAAAAAAGTTTGTTGCGTAAGGTTTGTATAATAAGATACGTTTAAGACGCGCATTAATTTAAATACAAACTTGGTGTAATGTGTAATATGATATAATAAGGCTTATCATAATTTTGAAGTTGTAAGCCGGGACAGTCAGGGGTTGCGGCGGCAGAGGGTAGGGGTATTTAGAAAGAGTGATGTTTTGCAAAATGCTGAATTAAATAAATGGAGAGATAGAAGGGGAAGAAAAATAGTGTTTTTTGTGCTTCAAAAAACATGGTATCCTGTAACTAGGTTTCATGAAAATCTTCATATAAAAAAGGAAGAGCTCGATTACTCAGCTGCTGAAGGAATCTAAAGCAAAGTAACAACACCAAAATATTTTTATTTTATTTGTTAAATCTTACAAAAGAAATATGAGAAAAAAACTATTCACTGTTTTTATACGAGTTATACTTTTCAGTAGCAAGTTATAAATTTAAAAATTTTCTCATAAAAAAGTGAGCATCTAATTCATCTAAACTCATCCCAACATATTAAACGCGTTGTATAGCAACAGCTACTAGACCTCAACATTAATGAAACAATCTCTTATTTTTAAAATTTTTTCTAAATTTTCAAATTCTTCCTTTTTCAATTTAAATCTTCACTTTTTCTTGAAATTCTATTATATTACTTGCTTGGTTATTTAATGATGTTTATTGTAATTAAAAAAAAAAAAAAAAAAAATCATATATATTATAAATATTTTATTATATTTGTATTTGGTTTATTAGTTGTTATATTTTGTCAACGACGAAAAGATGATAAGACTATTGTCTTCTATTTGCTCCAGTCATACATTTCACGGTAAAATGTTGTACAAATTTATTAATAATGACGAATATATATAAATAAATATATAATGCCAAAGTTCAACTTGCAGTACACCAATGCACGTACCGTGGGCTCCTTCAAAAGACCTCGGCCATCTGAACAAATGTTTTTCATGTTTAAAATAATACGTTCTACTGGTGCAGATGTTTCTGGCAAATTTTAAAGGTATTTAACAACTTTTACTAGATTAGGTACACTAATGTCTTTTTATTGAAAATGCTTGAATAATTGAATTTTTACAACAAGAGCTTCAAGTTCAATTGGAAGACCATCTACAGCAGGTTGAAGTTTATTGTGCACAATATGTGTGCCACAACCAATACCAACAATATTAACACCAAATTCTTGTTTGAGCCTGTTGTAAACATTATTTTTACCTTTTCTATGTACTTCATCAAAATTTGTGTTGCAATTATCGGAACAAAAAGCAGCTGTTTTTTATTAACTTCATAACGCTGCAATTTTGAAATTAACTTACAGGTCAATATTTTAGACGTTTCACCATCAGTAGATTTAAAATACAGAAGTTTTACTTTACACCTTTCAGTGGTAAAAAAGTTCTAACAACAACTGGTGATAGTTTTACTTCTCTTCTATTTGATGTGTCATTAGAAACACTTACAAAATGTGTCTTCTGTGAGTCATCATGTCACTCTTTTAACAGATTAAGGTACCAGAACATTTAAAATAATTCTTGACAGAACCAAAATTTGGTTCTTGCAGTACCAAATTTTGGTTCAAAAAACTTTGAGATCAATTTAGAACTACAGTCAGATATTTTGAAGCTCGAATCATACATTGCTGTGGGAATGGCAAATGTAGCCTCTAAGACTAAGATTTTGAATTCCTGATAAAACGCAGACCTAGAAAGTAATCGTTAGTATTTTTATTAGTATCAAAATAATATGATTTTCATTGTCCGCTTTTTTTTTCAAAATTCAAAATCATGAATTTTATTGGGACAACAAAAATCGGGACAATCCCGGTCAAAACGTATGGCAAGCCTATATATAATATAATATAACGAGTTTAACTCCGTAAACGTGATGAGAATGATAAAATATTAAACGAGTTTTAACAAAATTTTGTTATTCCGGTAAACCGTCTGTCATTTAGTAGGATAAATAATCCCCCATTACTCTAAAATTTGTTTTATAGTATTTTGATTTGGTTATATAAACTTTAAATGGTTTAAGCTTATGTTATATAAGCTTTATATACACACATAATACACATTTATAAATAAAAATTAATAAAGGTAATTTAAATGAACAATAAAATAAAAATCTATTGATAGCCTAAAAAAATTAAAAGGCTTTTTTTGGGTAGAATCCTATTATTCTACCCAAAAAACTTTTTTTATAATATGAAAAAATTTGAAAAATTGTTTCAAAAGAAAAATTACATACTAATCAACAATAAAAAGATATGATTCATATATATAATATTTATTATTGTATAATATTTTTTTTTTTTTTTTTTTTTTTTTTTTGAAACAATATTTTCAGTTTTTGTATATCATTTTAGTTTATTTAAGAATATAATATGCTCATGAAAAATTTTTCCAAGCTGTTTTACTAAAATAGCTTGTAATGATCGTTCTAAAATATTTAGAAATTACATTAGTAGTAATTTAAAATATATTAAAGTGAGAAGAAAAAAAAAAAATCTGAAGCTATCTTTTGGAAATCAAAATTAAAAGTGTTCTTCAGAGCTAATCAACTTCAATGACCCAAAAAATTAAATAAATACCGAAGGCTTTTACTTATTTTAGAAAATCATTTTCTTATATTATTTAGTTTAATCATCACATTTTCGAAATGTGATGTATTTAATCATCACATTTTCAAAATGTGATGGTATATACCCATAACATATGTCTTAGTCTTAGAAATTCATCTTAACCAAATTCTAAATTTTAAATAGAAGTTTATTTAAAAGTGAATAAATGTCAGGTTTGGACAGTAGTTTCTAATTTTTTTTATTAAACTTCTAAAAATAATATATTTTGTTAGAGGTAATTTAGAATATTCTATGTATGAAAAAGGTTGTCTAAAAACTATTTTACAAATTACATTTAATAAAATTTGATACTATGCTAAAAATATCTAGAAGTTCTTTATGTTATGTCTAATGAAGTTCATAATTTTAAATGCACTCTACAAAATAGAGTGCTCAATGTTCTTAAAAAACTAAGCACTCATAAAGTAGTATAAAAATCAGTCGTCCAATTTTTTTATTTTATGCAGTGTTTTATATATATATATATATATATATATATATATATATATATATATATATATATATATATATATATATATATATATATATATATATATGTATATATATATATATATATATATATATATATATATATATATATATATATTATTTTGTATATATATATATATATGTTGTGTTAATTTTTACAAGTGTGCAGATGGTTCAAATTGGAAAAGATGTTTTCAATATTTTTCTTGTTAACAATTATATATGGTGTAGTAACAGATATCGATAAGTGCCCTAATGTGCCTTTGGGATGTAGATGTAATCATAAAAATAAAGGTTTTGCAATTTTATGTAAAAATTTGAATTTTGTATCATTGGCAGCCTTACCTACAAATATTAGTATGGATATGTATGTATTTTTTTTCTTTCTTGTAATTAATATTTTTTAAAATTGTAAAACAGGCTAGTTTATAAGTGTGTAGTACAGGTTTATGTTACAAATGCTTTAGGTTTGCAGTTGGGTGTTTAAGTAATAGTTACTTTTATTTCTTACTTTATTTTTGTTTTGTTTTTTGAGTAAATAAAAAACATAGAAACTAATTGTTTAGAATTATTTTGAAGGCCAAAGCTTTGGAGTTAAATAGTTAAATCAGAACTTATCTAAAAAATCTTGAATAATGAAAAAAATCTTAATTTGTAAAAAAAATCTTAATTTAAAATCTTAATTTGTAGAGGAAATAAATTTTTGTGATCTGATCATTAACATTGGTTAAAAGTATTATTTAGAATATTTAATAGTCTAATATGAATCTATATAATAAATATATATAATTTTTATTTAAAATCCAAGAAAAGTAAATATACTATATTATAATAATGTTTTAATAAATTAATTATATGACTTATTTTTATTTTGTTTTATAATACATTCTTCTTACTACAATTTTAAAAGCTTTTTTATGCAGTTAGTTTTGATACCTGCAATTTCCAGTTTAAAATTCTGTTGTAAATTATTCTATTTTTAAAATAGATGTTTTGTCTATTTTTATTACATATTTTCTTTCTTGTTTTGAGATAATAAATGAAATAAACTTTGGACAAGACACATTATTTTGAAATTTTATAAAAAATATTTTTGTTAGTATGTAGACTTTGATTACAGTTGAGTTAATATATTTTACATTCAACTTTTTTTATGTTCTTTTAGAATATTTTATTCTACTTATTTTAGCTTATTTTAGCACTCTCTTTTAGTTGGCATAACTTCTGAGGTTAATCAAGGTTTTTCTTTTATCCAGTTTTTTTTCCTTATCTATATTAATGATCTTCCTGATAATATTACCTCTATATTGGCTCTATTTTCTGATGACACCAGAGTGCTATTGTTGAAATATGATTGGCTCTTGAATAAGTATCTCTTCTGGGGCTAGTCTTGACAAAAAATCAATTTTTTTGATTGCTTTGAACAGGCAGCTGATCTTGAATAAGTCTTCTGGGGCAGTGGCTGGGTGAACTGCTAATAGTTGCTCAATATTGTTGAAATTCCTATATTGCTAGACAGTAACAATCTTACTAAGTACTCTACTTAATCTCTTTTTGAATTATAATTCACCGCTTAACTCTCATGGAAACTATATGTACAATCAATTGCAAAGTTAATACTTGCTAAAGTTGCCTCTTTTCATTTTATTCATAATTTTCTTACACCTGATTCTATTCTCTACTTTTTTAAATCTTTTGTTTGTTCTTGTATAGAATGCTATTGTCAAATTTAGGCTTATACTTTGACATACTTTGTTTTAAAGCATAAACTGGCACAACATTTACGTACACACTAAGCTGTTTAACGTAAGCCATTTCACATAATTCTTTTTTTAAAGTTTTTTAATGTTTAAACAAGTGTAAAGAAATAGTTTAAGTAGTAAGATGAAAGAAGTAATTAACGTTATACTAACCGCTTATGAAGTTTGAATGACGATTAGATAAAAAAAAAAAAAAAGTTTGCATGACAATTACATTTTATATTTGTGCTATTTACAAATGTAATAACTTAAGAAAAAATAAAGAAAATTTTATTTTTATTATTCTAACTTTTCCATCCAAAATGTTCAGCAAAAAAAAAAAAAAAAAAGAAAATATTATACGACGCTTCAAAAAAGAAATCCTAAAAAAATATATTAAAAAAACTTTTATTTATCATCTTGCGAGCACAAGGATATTTATTTAGAAAATTTTTCATAACAAACAATAACAAAAATAATTACTGAATTTAAAAAAAAAAAATTATCAGCTAAAAATTAGTATACCTTAAACTTATTTTAAGGTATACTATTTTTTATATATATTAGCGCCACTTTTGATAGTTTTTGTTTGTTTGTTTTGTTATAATGATTGATTTTATATAAGAAATGAAAAAACATTAATTATTACAAACTTTAAACGACATCTTACAAAGAGTTTATTTTTTTATAATTAAAAAAAAACTTCTTTTATGACTATAACTCTGTTATTAATTTTATTGCTTGAATTTATGCTTGAAGCAATATAGTTCTTGCAATGTCTTCGTTTATATTTATAAGTTTTATTTTGCAAAAAATAATAGTTTAGAAAAATAATTTTTTATAATAGTTACATCAGCTTTATATAATTAACAGATTGTGCGTTATCAAAAAAGTGAAAACAGAAACTTATAATTTAGAAAGAATTTTGATTTAAAAAGTTATTTAAATTAAAAAAAAAAGCTCTATTCTTTCTTTAGTTTTTATTCCTTCTTTTCTATTTTTTACAAAAAATTGAATTCCTTGTAAACCTGTTATAACTTATTACACTGCATCAAAAATATTCATAAAGCGCATGTTTAACTTTTTTGTCTTAAGACAAGTGAAAGCGCAATGGTATATATTTTTTAATAAATGGTACTTTGAAACTTGAATCTTTGTCACAAAAAAAGCACTGGTAAAGTAATTAACTTGAGTTTTTTTCTTTTCAACAAGTAATATTTTTTGTTTGTTAATAACTTTTTAAAAGTAAAAAATCATTATAAGCAAAGACATAATTTTAGGAAATAATGATTAAAAAAAAAAAATTAATATATTTTAATTCATTTATATTTCTATTTATATATTTTAAGAAAAGAAAAATTAATTTATGTTAAATGATAATAAAAAAATTTATATTAAATTTAATTATTTAAAATTAAAAGAAAGAAACAAAATAGACATTCCACAATATATACATTTACAAAATAACACTTCTAGATTTGTTTTTTTATAATTAGTAAATTAAACTTGTTTTGCGGTAATTTATTTTATTGCAGCAATTTAAAAAAAGTTAATGTCTTTAAACAAATAAAAAAAATAAAGATAATTTATGATGTCAAAATCACGAAGAGCTAATGCGCTAAGTTGTTTTTTATTTAAAACAAGGCCTGATTTTAATGAAGCTCTCTCTCTAGTAGACAAAATCTAAAAATAGATTGTTAATAATACATGGAGCAGGAATAATTTGTGGGGTAATGCATAAATGGCGAGATATTTATCTGATGGGATAATGTAAGTATTGGTGCTGAGCCTCTTTGAAACGCTGATAAAAATAAACCCAAAGTCCCAAAAAAGACTCCAGATTTGAAAGTCACAAAAAGATTACTTCTTTCCAGTTTTTGGTATCCAGGAGCTTTAAAAATATAAAAAGCTTATGTACTACTAATGGGGAAAAAATTAAGACTTATAGGTCAGAAGAACAATCAATTTTTGAACCCGGAGTCCTTAGGTATAATGACGGCAAGGACTCTTGGACTCCGGGCTTAAAAACAATAAGTTCCAAGTCATAAATTATCATATATTTTTTTCTTATAGCAGATCATTATTCAATCAACTTTTAGAGCTTAGGTTTTGAGTTTCTGGACACCAGAGACCATAAAAAAATAAAGTTATAAAGCTGGAGTCATTTTGGGACTCTGTATCCCTGATATATATACAGGCTTAGCCAGGAAGGCATGCGATTACACACATATCTTCCTATAGTCATATAATATGACCACGCAAATACTATTTGATTTAGAAAACTTGACCATGGCTGTTAAAATCTTTCGAAAGTTTATATACATTTTAAACAATTGCTGAAAAAATTTTCTTAACTTAACAGTAAACAAAATTGAAATAGAAATCTATCCTAATAGAAGCAAATAAGTCTTTGTAATAAAAAAGTAACCAAAAATAAATAAAAAAACAACTAAACAAAAACTAAAATTTGATTTTAGTTTTAGTTAAGATATTTTTCTAAAAAATAAAATTTAAACTTCACTAAAACAAATAATAAACTATAACTAAAGATATAAATTATGTTTAGAATAAATAACTTTTAATCGTTTATCTTTACCAGGGCTTGTGATGAATCAAATGCGATCGCGCTCCGCTCGTGAAACACGCCCGTAAATGGTATTTTATCGTTAAAGTATACCTAAAACACGCCGTAAATGGCTGTTTGTTTTAGGTATACTTTAACGATAAAATTACTGTTAAGTTTAGTGTAAAAGCTTTTTCTCCGTAAAAAAAAATCTTTTTTTTTTTCTTTGTTTTTATTAGTTATCCTCCTTTATATGAAGATTTATTTCAATTTTTTTCAAATAAAAAGTCACAGAGAAATGTTTCATTTCTCTGTGACTTTTTATTGCTCAGTCTAGTTCAAGCACCACAGATTACCTGCATCAAATATAACAAAATTTAGGCTTGTACTTCTAATGAAGCTCTCTCTTTCTAGTAGTTAAGATCTAAAAGTACATTGTAAATGTTGTTGGACTCTCTAGTTGCTAAGCTTGAGTCTCTGTCTCATTGTTGTAAGGTTAACTCTTTCTATTTTCTAAAAATCATGATTGCTACTTAGCTGTTATCCCTTGTTTTATCAAACCAAAAAATCAATCTTGTGTGACATCATTCTGCTAGACTTTGTACTTAAGCTATTTTTTCATGCTGAAAAAATTTTTACTTTTAGTTAATCAAGTTTTTTCCTCAAACATCATAGATTCTGGGTTCTCTCTCATCTTCATTTTTTTCCTGACACATACAATTTTCAATTTCCTTTTTAAACTGCTTTCAAACACTTCTCTCCTTTTAACTATTTGCTTGCTTTTTTCTTTGTTTTCTATTAACTCCCAACTTAATCAGTGGTTTCATGCAGTCTTATTTAGAGTGAAATTATATAAATGAAGAAAAAGAAAAAAGAAAATCTAGTTTAGCAGTTATAACTTCAAAACATTTCATTTATTGTTTTTGCAAAAGAGAAACTTATGTTCTAATTTATACTTTTTTCTAATTGAAGACATTCTATGATCTTCAATACAAGCTTTGCTGTTTAATTAAACAAGTTTTATCTTAAATAAAAATGTTTTATTAAAAATATAATCTATTAAATAAACTACTTATCAATTTTTTTTTACCTGAATTATGATCAAACTTAACTATTATTGTTTATTGTGCTGCAAAGTCTGTTTTACTTGTAGGTTGTTTTGCATACTAGGACTGAGTTTTTTTATTGTGATACGTTTAGGATGGTTACCATCATAGGTTTACTAGATTCCTTTACTCTTATCAAAGCAAAAAAAAGTTTTTTTCTTTTTTTATTGTTATTAATTTTTCATTTAGTTTAATTTTTCATTATTTTAATTTTTCTTTCAATGTTTTTAGAGATTTAGAAGGAAGTTATTTACAATTTCTTAATGAATCCTCATTCCCTCATCCAAATAAAATTAAAAAGCTGTAAGTTTTTCATTTTACTATCTGTTTTATTTCATTGTCATTGTTTGGTTTGCATATCTCTGTTTACATTTTTAATGGTATCATATATTATTAAAATAGATATTACTAAAAATTAACTTTTTTTGAAAATTTAACATTTAACGTTGAACATAAGATATAAAATTGAATGGTTTATTTATTACTTTGTTTAAAGAATCAGAATTCAACTTATTATTGAGTATAAATAAAATTAAGCAAATTTTTAAAAGTTATTATAAAATAATGTGTAAAATTTACTGATTTTATACCAATATATTTTCAAAAAATTCCATTAATTAGTATTTCATTAATTTAAAATAAAAAATACTATGATTGTTTTTAAAGTATAGTATGTGCTTTTTTTTAGTAATTTAAGAAATTGCGGGATTGAAGTTTTGGGTGCTCGAACCTTTCATGGCTTTTTAGCTCTCAAAATATTGTATGTTTAAATTAGATTTCAATAAAAAAAATGTTTTATTTCAATTTTGAATATTTTTTGAATGTTTATTATAATTTTAAAATGAAAATTTTAACTTTTATAGAGATTTATCCAAGAATCGTATCACTCAGATATCAGAAAGCGTTTTTCAAGGTTTGGAAAACAGTAAACTTTTACATATGTAAGCTTTTTAGTCTGAACAACTAAAATTTCTTTCTTTTTTTTTCTTTATATTTATTCTATTTTGTTATTTGCTTAAATTGCAAGATGTACATTAGCTTTTTTTTTGTTCAACTAATGCAAATAAGTCCTGATATAAAAAATCAAGTATAACATGTAAAAAAAAAACATGGCTGTAAAGTTTTGCCAATAAAAGAAAATTTTTTGAAAAGATCAGACAAAATGCTCATCAGGTGGATGCGTGCTTTTGTTTTAGTGGATGTTAAAACAATTAATAATAAAAGTGGAGTCGGAATTGTTTTAAATCATAGTCTATATGAAGTTTATATAGTTTGATATCTAGATGACTGAAGTATTAAGATAAATGCAGTATGTGGTAGTGGTGTAGTGGTAGAGTGGTCGTTTCATAAACTAGAAGTTCTGAATTTGATCCCCACTGGCAGTACCGCACTCAACTTGTTTCTCTGTGCAGCTGCCTTGTTTGTCAAGGTTCATGTTTTGGAGTTATAGATCTGAGAGAGGGTTGTAACCACAATTAAAGTAGCCTCCTTAATTGTAGTGGCCTCTCAGTCTTGGTGAGATAAATTAACAAACAAAAAGAAAATTTTTCTTGTTTTAAAATTTCGACTTAAGTATTAATAAAAATTAAAATTATTTATAATTAAATTAAAAGTATTAATAAAAAATATGCATCCATTTTTGAAAAATTTTTTAAAAAATTTTGAAAACTTTTTGAATTTGAGTATATATAATTAAATTTTTTATATTTCCTTGATTAATTAAATCTCATGGTTATTTTATCTCATTATTCTATTATTTTCTATTTTAATATTCTAGAGCTAAGTACCTGATATTCTTATTGACACATGACCACCCTTATTGCTGGTATTAGCTTTATTGTCATCCTTACTATAATGTTTAAATTTAGGATAATTGGATACCTTATGAAGTTATAACTTTTAAGTTTAATTATAATATTATTGTTTATTGAGTTAGATAACTTGGTAATTTGGTAACAATAGTAATCACTATTGTGATTACTATTGTGGTTACTATTTATCTAATTTTAAATATTTTAAAAAGTTACAGAATGAGTGTTTATTAGTAAAATACTAATTCGAACTTCATATATATATTTAAGAATATTTTATATGTATGTATATATGTATGTATGTATGTATATATGTATGTATGTATGTATGTATGTATGTATGTATGTATGTATGTATGTATGTATGTATGTATGTATGTATGTATGTATGTATGTATGTATGTATGTATGTATGTAGGTATGTATGTATGTATGTATGTATGTATGTATGTATGTATGTATGTATGTATGTATGTATGTATGTATGTATGTATGTATGTAAAATAAAAAGTCTCTTTTTACTACAATTTTTTTACCTTGTCTTTTAAGCTACATTTTATTGTCGTCGAAATGTCAAAGTAATTAAATTAATGCGGAAGTACATTAAATTTATTATTGCAGTTTTTTAAAAAAACTGCAATAATAATGACTAGAAAGTTTTTTTTAATTAGGGGTGTTTTTGTTTTTGTTTTATTAAAAGACATTTTTAAAACATGCCTAAGTGTGGCTACATCGACTATCTTATAGCCTGCTGCTACAAGGGAGTATTGCTGCATCAACTATCTTATAGCCTGACTTGCAACGGAGTGCTGCTACATCAACTGACAAATAGCCTGACTCGCAAGGGAGTGCTGCTACATCGACTGATGGTTTGGTTTGGGCAGGCAGTCTATCAATTAAATTAAAAATTTTTTTTTTGAATTTTTTTAACATTTTCTGGTCAGGCTTATTAACGCGCTCTTTAAAACAACAGTTTATGGGAAAAACTTTGTGACTAGTATATATGCAAGTATATATACGATGTAGCAGCACTCTCTTGCAAGTTGGACTTAAGATAGTCAATGTAGCAACACTCCATTGCGAGTCAGGCTAAAAGATGGTCAATGTAGCAACACTCCCTTGTAGCAGCAAGTTATAAGATAGTCAATGTAGCAACACTCCCTTGTAGCAGCAGGTTATAAGATAGTCAATGTAGCAACACTCCCTTGTAGCAGCAGGTTATAAGATAGTCAATGTAGCAACACTCAGCTCATGTTTTAAACAACAACAAAAACACCATTAATTAAAAAAATTTCTAGTCATTATTATTGCGGTTTTTTTAAAAAACAATAAGATTTAATGTGCTTCCACATTAATTTAATTGCTTTGGCATTTTGACAACAATAACATGTAGCTTAATTGTCGAGGTAGAAAAATTGTTGTCGAAAGAGACTTTTTTACATTATATATATATATATATATATATATATATATATATATATATATATATATATATATATATATATATATATATATATACATATATATATATATATATAAATACATACATACATACATACATACATACATACATACATACATATATATATATATATATATATATATATATATATATATATATATATATATATATATATATATATATATATATATATATATATATATATATATATATATATATATAAATATATATATATATATATATATATATACACATTTATATACATTTATATACATTTATATACATATATATTTATATATATCAGTCTTCTCCGTTTGAAATTTACTGCCAGCGCATGAAAAAGTGCTGGCCGAACAGTAATTATTTTCCGGCGTGCGTGATTTAAAAAAATATTTGTTTATTATTTTTTGGCGAGTGCTTAAAAAAGCGTTCGTCAAACAAAGAAGACTGATATATATATATATATCCATTCATATATTTATATATCCATTCATATATTTATATATCCATTCATATATATATATATATATATATATATATATATATATATATATATATATATACACATTTATATACATTTATATACATATATATTTATATATATCAGTCTTCTCCGTTTGAAATTTACTGCCAGTGCATGAAAAAGTGCTGGCCGAACAGTAATTATTTTCCGGCGTGCGTGATTTAAAAAAATATTTGTTTATTATTTTTTGGCGAGTGCTTAAAAAAGCGTTCGTCAAACAAAGAAGACTGTTATATATATATCCATTCAAATATTTATATATCCATTCATATATTTATATATCCATTCATATATTTATATATCCATTCATATATTTATATATCCATTCATATATATATATATATATATATATATATATATATATATATATATATATATATATATATATATATATATATATATATATATATATATCCATTCAAAATTAAACAAGACAAATTTACTAATTTTTAAAATCATTTTTTAATAGTAATTAATAATAATTTAGTTTAATAATAATTTATAGATATGAAACTTTTTGTCCCTATTCTTTTACCTATTCTTTTGTTATTTCTTATTTCTTTTGTATGACATAATAAACTTTTTATCTGATTTTATTGTATTTTTGTAATTAAATTATTATTAGTTTTTACAAGAATAATTATTTTTTGTATTGTTTTTTTTTAAACACCTTTATTTTACCAAATTATTTATTTTAGGTATTTTACCAAATTTTAAATTAAGATGACTAGTGTTAGTGGAAACATGTTGTTTATTGAAAAAACGGTTTAAAAATTAGAATATTTGTCTTGTTTATGAATATATATATATATATATATATATATATATATATATATATATATATATATATATATATATATATATATATATATATATATATATATATATATATATATATATATATATATATATATCAGGCTTTCACAGGAAGGCGTGTGATTTCACATCTTTATATGACCACGCAAATTACATTTTGCTATGACGGTTTGACCGCAGCTAATTCAAAAAACGTTTTAAAAATGCGCTAAATGAAAAATAGTCTTAAAAAGTGAAATGAATTACATCAAAACTTCTAAACAAATGTTTTTATATTAGCCAAACAATTTTAAATAAAGTAACAATTTACTGAAAATGTTTTTTTTTTTAAATATAATTGACAATTGTATATATTTTTTTTAATTTATAACATAAATTGTTTAAGTGTTCATTTTTAAAATAAACGTTATTAAAAAATAGAAAATTGTTTTGTTTTTATAAAAGATGACATTTTATGACTGCGAAAGTCTTTTTAACGAATTTAAATATATGAGTAATTAAAGTTAATGCATTTCAAAAGATAAATAAAAGTTTAAAAAAAAAGTTTTAAAAAGCCGTTACAATTTAATAAGTTTGATCTTAAATGCTTTTATATTATCGAAACACTTTTTAATGAAGTAAAAAAACACTTCTTATTAATTTTAAAATAAAGTATTGATAAAATGTTTTTTTTTAAATATATGTAATTATGTATTATTTTTTTATGAAAAATGTTTAACTTTTGAAATATATTATATAAATAAAAAGTATATACAAATGTTGAAAACAAAGATTGAAATTGTTTTTTAATGCGTAAATTAAATAGACTAAGCATTTTAGTTTGATGAGTTTTGTTTTAGTTGCATTATATATATATTTATTTTTTCTTTTTACAATTTTTTTTTTAGATAAGTTTAGGTAAGTATTTGTAGCGCATTTTTAAATTTTGAAAATATTTTAAATACCATGGTCAAATCGTTAAAACATATTATTTTTTGCGTAGTCATATAAATATAAATATATATATATATATATATATATATATATATATATATATATATATATATATTTATATTTATATGACCACGCAAAAAATAATATGTTTTAACGATTTGATCATGGTATTTAAAATATTTTTAAAATTTAAAAATGCGCTACAAATACTTACCTAAACTTATTTTTTTTTTTTTTTTAAATCTCATTTACTGCCAACAACGTTGTGAATGAGATTAAAAAATAGAAACTCTCTTCTTTGTTTTCTGTTAACTGTCTACTACTTTTAAGTTGGGTGTTACCAGAAAACAAAGAATAGAGTTAGAGAGCAAGGAAATGGTTGACAGACGACTCAAGAAAATATAAAGATAGGAGAGAGTTCCAAAGGATTGAAGTGCAAGGAAACAAACTAGGAAAATAAAAGGATTTAGAGCAAGAAGGGACAGATAAATTAAAAGGATGCAACTTTGCTGAATGTCAAGCGAGAGTAAAAATAAAAGTATATATGATAGCTATTTTGAACCATGATAGTATTTGTAGAAAAGAGAAAGAGATACAATCTTACAACAATGAGATATAGAGCTCAAACTTGGCAGATAAAGCAGATCCAACTACATTTACAATGTATTTTCGGACCTTGTCTAGAAGAAAAAGAGCATCATTAAGTTAAGTTATGTCTAAATATGGCAAAAGTATTCCATTCAGAGACAAAAAAAGATTTGTAGAGAATGGAATCAGGAGTAAGATAATGGCAAGCACAGTAAAGAATTTTAACCTTAGCAGATGCTAATTTAGAAATTAATTGTATATATGGTTTCCACGAGAGGTCAGTAGTGAATGATAGTCCAAGAAGATATAAAGAAGAGGACTCAGTGAGAGGTTTGCCATTCATTACTATATCCGCTGTCTGTTCTTAGTGATCAAAAAAAGAAGACATTTTGTCAAGACAGTCATCAGCAAATAGAGCCACTTTAGAAGTTAGATAGTCAGTACAATTAATGTAGATAATTAATGTAGATAAGAATTTTTTTTTAATCTCAAAATTGCCACAGATACACCATATGAAACAAGATTATGGAGAAAACCAGCATGCTAAACTTTGTCAAAAGCTTTAGATATGTTAAGAGCAATAGCCCTTGTTTTACCGCCTTTATCTAGTGCATGGTAGAATCTTTCAGTCACAGCATTTAGCAAGTCAGCCATTGAATGAGAAGATTGAAAGCCATATTGATTGTCAGACAGTAAGTTATTTGGCTTAGGATGGGATGTTAGGAATTTGTTGATCAAAGACTCAAAGACCTTGATAATAACAGAAAGAAGACTGATCAGAAAATAGTTAGAAGGGTCAGAATGTTCTTCATAGTTTTTAAAAATTGGAACTACAGATGACATTTTCCAGCAGGAAGGAAAACAAGATTTAGTCAAGCACTTATTAAATAGTTTAGAGAGAATTGAAGAGAGTTCTTAAGAACACTTTTAAGGCTATGGCAGGAATGTTGTCTGGACCACAGGCCTTAGAAGAGTTAATTGAGAAATGACTTTAGCAACAGAAGCCGAATCAATTTGAATATCTAACAATTGGTTAACTTGTTTAACTGGAATGGCAGAAAAAGTGGATTCAAGATGGCCATTGGATTCAAGAGTTAAATTAGAGGAAAAGCTTTTTGCAAAGTGTTCTAAGAGATCCTTGGGAGAGGTAATAAGATTAGATCAATTAAAGATGGAATGTTCAACTTTTTTAATGACATTTTTGAAAGTCTTTTTATATGTTTTGGAGCCGAACTTCTGAGATAAGATACAAAATTTTTAAGCTAGGAATAATGGAGCTTAGCATCAGACAGCACCTTTTTGCATTGATTTTTTGCATTAATAAAAAAGCATTTGTTATCAAGAGAGTTATATTAAAAAATATTTAAAAAAATAATAATTATTAAATATAACAGCTGCACAAGAAGGTAAAAATTGCGGAGTAGAATGAGGCTTGACTTGAACTGACGAGATGGAATAAAAGCTTCCATTTCTATCTAAATCCAGGAAGTTACATAGGAGGTGCATTTATCAACTGAAAGAGAAAAGATATCAGCCCAAGGACTGTCATGAAGAAAATTCTGAAAACAATCCCAGTCAGTTTTAGAGTAGTAGTAAGATGACAGGGTGAGTCTGAAGAAGAAGCATGTGATGAAAGATTTAGAGAGATCATTGCATGGTTGAAAACACTTAAAGGAGAACAAAGAGAACTTGAACATAAGCTAGAAGTAGGAACACCCAAATTTAAATTAGTCTCACAAAGAGCAAGCAAGTCTGATGAATTTTGCAAGAGGTAAGAATCAACTGATGGAAAGTTACTTCAAAAACCACAAATATTTGTGAAAGATATATTCAAACAGTTAGGTGGTGGTAATGCTTTTTTATGTTTAATATTTTAAGTTACTTTTAACATGGTCTAAGTTAAAGAGAACTTGACTCATCCATAGATAGTGCATGGCATCCCAAGCAATGAGCCATGCAGTTGTTTCAGTCCTGCTAATTATTCTAAAGTTGTAACTTAAGACTCCTTATGTGGCTTTGACAATGCACACTAAAAGCATTAACAAAACATCATCTATTCACAACATGGCACTGTTAATACTCATATATTTAACATCTGTTGATGGAATCAGCCTCTCTGAGAGCTACCATGGAGTTCGGGAAACAGAACCATTAAACTAAGTTTTAGAGCCGTACCCTCATCAAGAGATTCAGTATTCATCATCCTAGCAGTAAACAATGCAACACAGGTTTACATCTATGCCAGGCTAATAAATAAAGAAAAGTTGTTAGGCTGGCCACCAGAATTATTTTGCTTACCCCTGTCTTTTCTTGGGAGTCCTTCTACAAGACATTAGGTGGGTGTAGTTAACATCTGCCTAAGTATTTTATATCTGATAAGTATTTTAATGGAGACATCATCTCTAGTCTTTACTCAACCTAGGCAAGGATAAATTAAATTGGAATTTCTTCTACCCTTTGCCTAAATAAGCAAACCCTATAAGGCAGCAGAGCATGGGGGCAGGTAGTATGTATATGTGTGTGCGACTTGTCATTTAGTTGCAACATATCAAATAGCCTAAAATGACAGAAGCTGATTAAATGTATTATTTTTTTTTAAACTTTATAATTAAATTTTAAACTTTAGCTAGATTTTTCTCAAAATCACAATTGTAAAATGCTATATATATTTTTGCTCATAACTTTAGATAAATTGTGATTTTAGTGAACTCATTTTGGTGTAATTTTTTCACTTTAAGTGCCACATTTGAAATAATGTAAAGTACTATGTCATTTCACTATTTTACATATTATGTCATTTTCAACATAATGAGGCATGATGGATCAAATGAATCACAGATATACACACATGCATATATAAAATACTTATTTATCATCAAATAATGTTAAATTTAAAATATTAAAATGAATAATTGATTTATAAAACAAATTTAATGGTTATATACTTAAATGAATATTTGTATTTTTACTTTTGAATTTTTAGAGATTTACGAAATAATTACATTTTGTCAATATCTCAGCGTGCTTTTGAAAAAGTTTCTTCTAATGATTTGTAAGTATTATCGCACTGTATTTTTTTTTTTTTTAATCATTGTAAATGATATTAAAATTTTTATCGTTTTTGTCTTATTTTAAATTAAAAACTTTCTTTAGAGATTTATGTGGGCAAAGAAACTACAGAAGAAAAATTTGTATTGTTTTTATTTTATTTTAAATTGAAAACTTTCTTTAGAGATTTAAGTGGACAAAGAAACTATGGAGGAAAAAGAGCTGAGCTGATTGCATACAATGATTTTTTAACACTGTCTAAAATTAAAAAATTGTAAGATTTTTTCCAAATCAACATTTCTGATTTATACACTGTATAAAATAAAATAAAAAAAAGCAATTTTGTTTTAATTTGTTTAGATCATTAGATGATAACCAGCTTTTGTGTGATTGCAACATAAAGTGGATAGGTAACTGGCTGTCAAAAGATGGACAGCTATCAGAAAAAACAAGTTGTTATTACCCTGAGCAACTTCGTGGAAAATCACTTAAGGATCTTCTAAATTCATCATGGAACTGTGGTAATTTCTTTTACTACAAAATATTTCATTTTTAAACAAAGTTCAAACTTCACTACTTTCATATGTATTACTGCACTTAAATCATTCTTTGGCACAGTGCCCTAGTTTGTCAAGGTTTCTGTATTAAATTAGTTAAGTAAGGTAAGAGGTTAGTAGCAATATTTAAAAAAGGTAACCTTTGAACGGCATACATAAATTATTGATACTTACCTTTTCAATTTCAATTAAATAAATATAATAAAAATATATTAATGTCATACTCTTGCATACTGTGTCATCAGTGTTGCACAAATAAATAAATATAAAACTATTTTATGTATCAATTTATATACAATTTTAAAATAAAGTTAAAAAATAATTTAAAATAAATTTAACAAAATATATTTTGTCAGTTTTGTTGATTTTAAATATTACTTTTGCTAAAAATTCAAATATATGTATACAAAATATTAATTAAAATGATCTTATCTCTAAATATTGTATTGATGTTATCAAGTGCTTATGGTGTAATTTTAACTTTTTTAATTACTATGTTACATCATAAATACTGGTGTTGCTTCTTACTTTGGTTTTTCTTTACTAATTTTTTTTTTTTTTTAATTATTTACAAATCTTAATTTCTTTTAAATTTTATTACGAATTTTTTTATAGCATTTTTAAAGATTAGTATTATAATAATTAGTATTAATACTTTTAAAATAATAATTATTTTATATATTTTTTAAATTTTTTATATTTTTTTTTGATAGGAGAGCATCAACAGTCATTCTTTGTTCCAAACTTTCAGTTGATTCCTTCCAAAAATCAAATTGGCTTTGAAAATGATGAAATGCAGTTTACATGTTTTTCAACATGGATCATGAAGAGCTATATGATGTGGATTAAAAATGGGAAAGAGTTGTTTACTGATAAACTAAAAAGAATAGAAATACGGCATCATTCCAACTTAACATTAGCTGTACACAGTAGTGTTCTTTTAATACATAGGTATTTTTTTATATATAAACATTATTTGTTTTATTATATTATGTTATTTTATGTTAAAGAAATCTGCAAGATTAAACACATTTTTTCTTTATGGATGGCGTTTCATTTAAAAAAAAATTTTTTATTTATTTTTTTTCTTTTACTTTTTAAATTGTTTGCATTATTTATCTTTTGATCGCTTGTCGTACCTACTGAATTTTAGACAATAGATCAAACATTGAATAAAATGGCTGTAAAAAAAAATAGTGTGCTAACAAAGTCATTATTTTTATGTAAATAAAGTAAATTAAACAATCAATTTGTAAGTAAAACTGAAAATAGCTTTACAAAACAAATAACTTTTGTCTTAAAAATTATCTAAAATATATATTTTTTCAGGAAAATATATATATTAGCTTGCTTAGTATACTTTAACTTTTCCCATTCATAATATCCTAAAGTAATCATATTTTATGTTCATAGGCGTTCAGGGTAATCATACTTTATGCCCAAAAAGTAAAAAAAAAAAAGGCCAGAAAAAGTTCAAAAAATTTTCTTCAAGTTAATAGACTGCCCAAACCAAAACTTTCAGCTGTTATATGTAAGCTTTATTGTGTCTGTAACTAAATCAGTCTATGTATATAACACTCCATAAGTAATTCAGTTGATAATATAAAAAATATTATATTAATAAATATTGCATAATAACTTACTATTCTATTTTTACAATGTCACTTCTGACAGTTCCACTTAAATAACCCAACACCACAACACTAACTCCACCATGTATTACAGTCAACAATACACAAGATTTTATTATCTGTTTACTGACTTTCTTTAATGATCGTTAAAGATTTGAAATTTAGATTTAAGATTCTGCCTCATTAGCCCAAATTTCCAGTCATCGATCATCCATTTTTTGTGTAGTTTTGCCCAGTCTAGTCTTTTTTTTTTAGTTATAGCCAGAATAATGGTTTCCTCGCAGCTATTCTGCCAGTAACCCCTGCTTCCATCAATTGCTCCTTCACTGTTGTTACTTTTGATACTGGAGCTTCTTGCGAAAAATTCGAAATAAGAGTTAATTGCAGACTAGTTAATTATTTCTTTTACTAGTGATTGTCATTTTGTCTTCTATTGTAGATGTAATTTAATCTCATTCTGATTGTTTTAAATTGACCAGACTTCTGTTTTCATTCTACATTTTTCTTCTTACTTTTTTATAATATTCCGAACTCAAAATATTTTTTTTCTAGTCAACACCTATTTTTCTTGTGTAAATATTGCAGCGTGAATATTGCAGCGTAAATATTGCAATGTAAATATTGAAGATTTAATTTAAATGTTTCAAATTCGATTTGAATATTCTAGATTCAATGTGAATATTGCAGGTTTTTTTCTCTACAAAAACTTTTTACTTTCATCATATAAAAAATATTAAACTATTAAATAAAAAATTAATAAAATATTAGTGTAAGACCAAAATTCCAACAAAATAATAACTAAATCGCTTGAAATATAATAAACAGGAATAATGAAATGTTTATGTTGTTTATATTATATAACCTTCACATAAACATCAGACTTACTATTTGCATAATTTATGAACAATTAACATAAACAATGTGTATGTTAATTAATACTTGGTAATTGCGTGATTAATGTGTGATTAACAAAACAGTATGCTTATGTAAATAAACATGAAATTCTACCTCAACTAATTTGAGCATATATTTTGTTAACTTTTAAAATTATATCAAAGTAATTTTGTCAAAATACTTTTGTATTATCTAAATTATCTATTTAGGCATTTTTTAAAAATATTTATGTTATTCCAATATTTCAATAAAAATTTCAAACTCTGCAGCCGTATTCTCATCTCGTTGTTAAGCTTAACGGAGCTTTTGTCTGAAATTTCATTACAATATATCTAAGTAAAGAAATGACGAAAATCTTATTTAAATTTTTTAAAATAAAACTAATACTAAAATAAAAAATTTATTTTTAAAAATTTATATTTTTAAAGAACTTTTTTATTAATGTAGTTAAAAAAAAATTTTTTGCTATCGCTCCGTTAAGCTTAACGGAGAGATGAGAATACGGCCCCTGAACGTTTGAAAATAAAATACCTTAATGACAAATATAATTAAAAAACATTTTTACTGATGACTTCAATTTGGTTAAGCTTTGTTTAAATGCTATTTATTAGTGACTATTATATTAAAAAATAAAATTCAAAATATAGAGCATTTGAAAATTACCTTTGAGTCAAATGTAATTCAACAAGCTAAACATTTTCACTTATATTTTTGATTTGGTTAAGCTTCGATTAAATTTTATTTATTAAAAATGTTAACAGTTGCTAAAAGAAAGCTAGCAAGTAGAACTAAAACAGAAAAATACATAATACTTAAAGCACTTGAAAAATGATAATCATCTGTATCTATATCAAAGAAATATACCATTTCAGAGCAAAATTGTCTGGATGGTCAATAGAAAAGAAAAAAAATTATATATATATATATATATATATATATATATATATATATATATATATATATATATATATATATATATATATATATATATATATATATATATATATATATAAATATATATATATATATATATATATATTTATATATATATATATAAATATATATATATATATATATATATATATATATATATATATATATATATATATATTGTTGTTTTGATTATTTGATAATAATCAACTCTTTTTCGATTTGAGAGTGATCAATATAGAGTGAAATAATCACAAAATAGATCAATAAATAAATAAATAAAAGGTTAGATGAGAAAAAACAACTTTTTTACGGTACTTAAAGTTTCATGCCGTTTTCGGCACTCATCAGCCATATGGCTGATGAGTGCCGAAAACGGCATGAAACTTTAAGTACCGTAAAAAAGTTGTTTTTTCTCATCTAACCTTTTATTCATTTATATATATATATATATATATATATATATATATATATATATATATATATATATATATATATATATATATATATATATATATATATATATATATATATATATATATGTATGTATGTATATAATTATATTTTTGGCATAAGCAGCAATCTTTAAGCTACCTTCGTTGTTTTCTTTTTTTGAAAACTGTATGCTATTAATGCCTTTGAAAACTGTATTTTTTTAATCTAGAAAAAATTAGTAACAATTTGTTATCTAAATACGCTATAGTAGATATACATATATATATATATATATATATATATATATATATATATGTATTTACTATAGCTAGATATATATATATATATATCTACTATAACATATATATATATATATATATATATATATATATATATATATATATATATATATATATATATATATATATATATATATGTATTTACTATAGCTAGATATATATATATCTACTATAACATATATATATATATATATATATATATATATATATATATATATATATATATATATATATATATATATATATATATATATATATATATATATATATATATATATGTATTTACTATAGCTAGATATATATATATATCTACTATAACATATATATATATATATATATATATATATATATATATATATATATATATATATATATATATATATATATATATATATATATATATATATATATATATATATATATATATATATATATATATATATATATATATATATATTAGGGTGCATCCAATGCCCTCATGTCAAAGAATTGTCTTGTCCCCAGTCCCAAAACGTTACATTGGACCTTAATGAACTTCTGCCAATTTTTTTACAAATCTGAATTGATTTAGGGGGTCCACCACAAATCTGAAGTTTTGTCATTGTACGAAAAATTCGACATACGCGAAAGAACCAGAACGAATGCAAAATTCTTTAGTATTTTAAATAAATATGGTTTTTTTCGATAATAATAATTACAAATATATAATATATATAGGACTATAGGTAAATTTTAATCTAATCATTTTGTTTTAATAAATATAATTAAAATGAATAAAATAAATATAAATAATTATGTTTTTCAATATATTTAATTTATAATTATCACTTCTTGGCCACCGTACATAATATTTCAACAGATCTTGTACTAGTTCTTTGTTGCCATCTTTGTTTCACATTTCATGTGCTAGTCTAAATAGTAAATATTTCTGAAATAAATTATATATTTTATATTGTGTAAAACTGAAAAATTAAAAGAGATTTTGTATTATGCAGTTACTAGTTAATACTTAGTAGTTATGTACATATATTACATAAATGTTGTTTATGTTTGATTTCATCAGTGATTATTTATTTATAGGTATTATAATTGTCAGATAATCAAATTAAATTATAGTTTTCTGTTTTAGATTAACATTTAACAATTTAAATTACTAAGAGTAAGAAGTTTAACGGATAATTGGATATTATGAATACCACCAGCAGCACTTTAGTCTGTACCAGTATGAGTGAAGCAGCGGAAATTGACCCAACAGCAGTACTTCAAACACCTCCTACCCCTAGTTCATCTGGCAATCAAGACATCAAGAATATAGCTATGCGAAAATCAGCCATCATATTTGGGCTTGAGAGCAAGATAAATGAAGATGACGCAAAATTAACTGGGTGTCGGCTTCCAACTTCTCGTCAAGTGTTGCGCTGTCTAATGTACCACCTTGATGACGGAGCTAGTTCAAATCAAACTAGATGGGAGTCAGCAAAACTTGTCTTGGCAAAGCTGAAGCTGTTTTATGATAAGGCTAATATTCCAATAATTAGCGAACGTAAAGCATGCAAAAAGATCATTAAACTTCTTGATGACAATGCCAAGATCCGAGCAATGCCTTTGAAATGTAGATCCATGCCCGGTCCTATAAAGAAGGTACAGGAGACAGAATGTATGCTAGGAAAGACATTTCCTCTGTGGCCAACAAATGTGGAACTGCTTGTAAAAAATTCATAAGACATGAAGTTCCTGCAGTCGATGAAGACTGATTATTTTGCCACCTTCGGTCGATGTGATAAAGTGTTGGTGGATAAACTTCAGCGTTGGCATAAACAGAAACAAAGTGTGGCAAAAAGACGTGAAAAAATGACTAGTCATCTTACAGCAGAAGCATACAGTGTCAGTGACATTGAGAGCAGCGAAGAAACTGATGAAGATAATAGTATTGAAGATCATGGTAAATTGGGCGAGGACAGTGATTTCTCTTCTGTTGGTGTTCAACTTAAAACACCTACAAGTAGAAGCCATCGTCGTAATACCCGCACTGGAACTCCTGCCTTCATACCACGTGGCATTGTGCAACGACCAAGGCTTGTTGCACTAGCAACCCGCTTAAAATTGACACCAGCCCAGCAGGCAATTTACACTGAGGTTCTCATTGAGGAAGCAGGAGGCAGTTCAACTAAGGTCTCTGCATCATATTCTTATGCTGATAAATCCAGGCGGAAAGTGGGAAAGAACCTTGCAGAATCTTTCAGGTATGAGTGGATTCCTCCTAAACTCGCAACTCTGCACTGGGATTCCAAACAAATGTCATCATTGTCCAACAGAAACATTTCTGAGGAGCGTCTCTCTATTCTAGTAGAAACTGCTAATGAAATGAAGCTACTTGGTGTTCCAGCATATGAACCTGGAACAGATAGAAAATCTGGTGATATCATTGCAGATTTAACAGTCGACCTGTTAAAGTCATGGAACTGCACCGACTCTATCATTTGCATGGCATTTGACACAACTGCATCAAACACAGGGCATGTCACAGCAGCTTGTGTGACCATTCAGCAATGCTTGGGTCAATGTCTTCTTTGGAATACGTGTCGATATCATGTTGGAGAGACAATCTTAACTCATGTGTTTTCTGACCTCCAAATCAAAGTTTCAAAATCGCCAGACGTCACTCTGTTTACAAGATTGCGTAAACACTTTGAGTTACTTCAATCGCGTCCAGTTGATTGACTTTCAAGGTTTGAATCCACCTCTTTTTCTGAAAAAGCTAAAACGTTCACTGACCATTGTAGAGAAAATGTTATGAAACTTGCTCATTTGGAACTAGATTATCATAGAGATGACTATCTGGAATTTGTCGAGTTGTGCACTATTTTTCTTGATTGTGAAAAAGAAGGACACACACTGACCTTTAAGCGCTCTGGAGCACTACACAAAGCTCGATGGATGGCGAAGCTCATATATTCAATTAAAATCTGTCTATTTGAAGAACAGATTCATGATCTTTCAACCGGCACAATAACTGCAAAAGCACAAACTGCCAGAGTGAGAGATTTTGTCAACTTCTCTACCCTGATATATAGTGTCTGGTGGATGACATGCAGTTCAGCTACAGATGCGCCATGGAATGATCTCATGCTATTTCGATCATTGTTGATGTATGCAGATGTACACCCTAAGATATCAGAGAGTGCATTGAGAGCGTTTAAACGACATCTATGGTATTTAACCGAAAAAATGGTGCCTCTTGCACTTTGAAGCAATAAAATTCCACCTACCAGGCAGAGAGCTCTTGCTGACTGTCTTCTGGCAATCAAACCAGATATTGTTATGTTTCAACCAAAGCACCATTTTGGTACAGGATTTGGGAAACCAGATTTTCCTGAATCAATTACATTATCAAGTGGGAATTGATTTGTGGTTCTTGTTTCACATCCTGCGGCTTGATTCTGAGTTTCTGACTGAGGACATTGTGAACTGGCCTAGTTGCGCTTCATATCAGGTTTCGATGATTAACATTCAAGCATTGAATATGATGAATGACAGTGCGGAGAGAGAAGGGCGAAGCTCAGCTCAGACTTCATATCAACTGCCAAGTGTAAAGAACATCATAAATATCTTGCAGGTTGTTGAGAAAGACCGGAAAATGCGTCCAGACATTAGAAAACGCTAGAAATGAATTGAATGACTGACTGATACTGTTTTTATTGGCGTTTGACCGCCTTTTGTTCAAACTCAAGTTTATACAAATATTCTTAATTTGTTAGCCTCACTGTTTGCTGTGTAACTGCTTATCATTATAAGTGTTTTAGCTCAATAAATGAGCTTTGTTTAATTAAATTTGTTTAATTAAAAAGCTTAATTAACTTAGTTTTAGAACATGTTAATTTTAAATATAGCTAATTTTCTCATTATATCCAAAACTTTGTTTGCTTGGTGGACCACCTAGATAACGTTCAAGTTTTCTGAAACTGCATCAAAAATGTTGTTTTGGTAAGAAGAACAGAATTAAATTGGGGACAAACACTTTTGACAAAATTTTCAAAACATTGGGGCACTGGATGCACCCTAATATATATATATATATATATATATATATATATATATATATATATATATATATATATATCAAGCCTTCCCAAGAAAGGCGTGCGGTTTTTTTTCTCGTAAGACCACGAAAATGTTTTTCAAGTTAGAGAACGTGATCACGGCTGTTTGTGCAAGTTATATTGTATGCGTTACTGAAAAATTGTTTTAAATTTAATAACTGCTTAAGACATTAAAGTAAACTTAAATAGAAAACAATTATAATAGTTTAAATAATTTGTGTGTTGTTTTTATTTTTGTTTTTTCTTAGTGGTCATTATTATCGGCAACAAAATTCATTAAGTCAAAGCAAAAAAAAAAAAAAAATACGGTTTTAGGTGTTTAAAAAGATGACTTTCCCATATTTTATGTGTTTTTTCGTTTAAAGAGGAAAAAGAAAATATGTATGGTCATCTGTTTTTAAAAAATATATTAATTTTTAAAATATTGTATAATTATAATGTAACAAGTTTATATGAAGAGTTAAATTATACGATCACGTTTGCAAACTCTGGTAAAATAATAGGTCTTTAAAAACTTAGTTCATGCAAAGCTGTGTACTTTGTTTATAAGGAGCAAATTATTTAAAGTTTGCTAGCAAGAAAGTTACAAAAACAAAACAAAAACAATAAACTTACGACTACAAAAGTAATAACACTTTAGTCAATAACTGCATTATAAAAATAATAAAACTATAATAGTGTTATTACATTTATAAAGCACTTATTACTTTTAAAGTTCACTCTTTGTTCAAACAATATTATTAATTCCAAACATTTATTAAAGTAGAGAAGCATCTAGAAAAAATAAAGTAGATATTCAAATATTATTAAAAATTTCAGGAACTTTCACATATCACTTAAACAACATTATAAAAAAGTACTTTATAAAAAGTATGGCATTATGAAAAACGTTACGTAAAAACGCGCGTTAATTTTAAAATCAACCAATAAAACATTTTTATTGGTTAATTTTAAAATTAACGCGCATTGTTACGGTCCATTTATAACGTTTTTCATAATGCTAAACTTTTAATACGATACGTTTTCATAAAGTTGTCTGTCACGATTTTATAAGTTACTTTAGTTTTAATATTATTTGAACATCCACTTTATTCTTCTAGATATTTTTCTACTTCAATTAAAATTTGAGAATACTAATGTTGCTTGAACAAAGAATGAATTTTAAAAGTTATAAGTGCGTTATAAAAGTAATAACACTATTATAGTGTTATTACTTTTGTAATGCAGTTAGTGACTAGAGTGTTATTACTTTTGTAATCGTAAGTTTATTGTTTTATTTTTTCACTAACAAATTTAAGTTGATTTTTCCCATAAAAACAAGGAACACAGTTTTGTATAAACTAAAATTTTGAATACTAGATATTTTTCCAGGTTTTGCGTTTTGCATTCGCTTAATTCAACCCTTGTTGTTACATTATACAAATAAATTTTACAAACACATTCCAATTTGTATTTTTGCTATCCTCTTAAAATAAAATTAAGAAAAGGAAAATCATTCTTTTTATTGTAGACTTCAAACTGTTTTTTTTTGCTTTGCCTTATCTAATTTTGTTGCTGAATGTAACTCTAAAGAAACAAAAATAAAAACAGTACACATTATTTAAATTACTAACTTGTTTTTATTTTTTTCTATTTCAATCTCTTTTTATTTTGTTAGTTTTGTTTTTGAAACTTTTTCAGCATTATAAAATTTGCAAACGGCTGTGTTCACTTTTTCTAAAATATTACCATCGCGTGTGGTCATACGAGACAAAAACCCGCACGCCTTTTCTGGGAAGGCTTGATATATATATAGTAGATATATAAATTATGTTAGTGTATTCTACAAATAGAGTGCTAAATATTGTTAAAGAACAGAGCAATAATAAATAGTAAAAACACTTATCTAATTTTTATTTTCTTCTACAGCTTATTTCTCCATCAGTAGGATCATCAGGAAGCTTCCTGATATATATATATATATATATATATATATATATATATATATATATATATATATATATATATATATATATATATATATATATATATATATGTATATATATATATATATGTATGTATATATATTCTACTATATATATTCTACTATATCTATATCTATATATATATATATAGATATAGATATAGATATAGATAGTAGGTGTATATATATATATATAGTAGATATATATATATACATCTACTATATCTATATAGTAAATGCTCCTCTAAACAGCTTTTTAAAAGATTACAAGAGCTTTTGGTTTTTGAAGAAAGTAATTTGATTATGTTTTGGTTGTGAGAATTTGCATAGTGTAAGTTTTATTTTTTTAAATGTTTAGGTAGTTTTGCATCAGATCTTAGTTAATTGATGCTCTATTGAGTTACTTTACTATATAAAGTGAAACAGTATATAAAATATTGATACAACTAACTTTATTTTGTTTTTGGACTTACACTATGTTGATTCTCATCCACACATTTAGTTTTTAAATAATATATTCTTTACAGTTTGATAAATTAATTAAATATACTCTAACTTTGTGTTTTTGTCACTCTAAAAACTTATAACTAATAAATTTATTTTTATATAAGGTAAAGTCATTAAATATAAAGAAGTGCCAAAATGCAATGAAAAATGGATCCCTGACTAAAATCTTAAAATTTTATGAAGATGTTAGCAGTAATGATAAACTAAGTTTAGACAACTTTTCTGATTCTGACTTTGAGCCAGGCAAATGGATAAAAAGAAATAATAAACCAAGCAGTACAAAAATTCACACCAACATTCCTAAAGATATTTATTCCGGAAATGTTGCTTTAATGGCAACTGTTAATAACATCTCTCCTATGGTTCTGCAGAGAATTACAATGGCTGTTCAAGATGTAGGAGTAGACATGAACGCCGTCAAATCAAGTCTGAAATGAAAAGAGAAAATAAAAAAATTTCGAATATTGCTAAAGAAGATATCAAAACCAAAGTATGTTTATCTACATTTCCATGTATAATTCATTTTGATAGAAAAACTATATTTGAGACGATTAAAGGAAAGAAACTAAAATGCAAGCGACTAGCTGTACTAGTAAATATTAATTGCAAATCACACTTGTGAGGTGTGCCTTCTTTACCATCCTCTTCAGGAGACGATCAATATAAAGGAATAATGTAGTTGCAAGAAGAATATGGTATTAAATCAAATGTTAGTGGGTTGTGCTTTGACACAACAGCAACAAATACTGGCATTACAAAAGGGACTGTTAATAGAATTACCTATGATTTAGGTAAATACATTCTCCAGCTTGCTTGCAGGCATCATGTTACAGAGCTTAGAATAAGTCATTTTCAGAAACATGTTACTCATGAAAAAAAGTAGGACCAGAAAATCTTTTTTTTAAAAGATTAAGAAATAAGTTTGACAATTCAGAATTTTATTACAACCCTGAAAACATATTAAGGTTTGATTGTTCATTAAAGGCTGGTACTGTAGTTGAAAAAGTAGCAACAGATGCACTTGAATTCAAAAAATACATTAAAAAGAAAAATATTGCTAGGGAAGACAGAAAAGAACTAGCAAAGCTTGTAATTATTTATTTATCAAAATCAGGAATTTTTAAAATAAAAAAGCTAGGTGCAGTTCATCATGCAAGATTTCTTAGCTCAGCTCTTTATTATACAAAGTTATATCTGCTATCGAAACAACTAGATTTTTTGATAAAAGAGGAAGATGTAAAAGTTCAAGTAGAACAAATAGTGGAGTTTACTTGCAAAGCCACAATCCTATTAAAGCCCCATACCTTGATATTACAGCTCTACATCAAATGACTCTGTATAAAGATGTTTACCAAGTAAAAGATAAAGATAAAGCTATAGATAAAGTCATTGACTCAATTTTAAAACACTTTTGGTACTTAGACTCAACTTTGATACCTCTTTCGCTTCTAGATTATAAAGTTCCTGATAAAGATAAAACTCTAATTGCCAAATCAATTTTATCTTACAAAATGCTATCTTTAAAGGCATCTGATTATAAAATTGAAAATTTGTTTGAAAATAATTGCTAAAAACAGATATCAAAGAGATAATCAACCTAGATAGCACAACGGCTAGTAATCCACCAAATTTGGCGGTGTTAGTCAATGAGTTTTCCTACTTTATTTTTGCAGTAAATGGGTTTACAGAAAGAGAATAAGTGTTTGGTTGTCACTTCCACCATCTTTCTGGCACACTCAATCATATTGCAACCAGTCTTTAGCCTATGCAAAAACTTTGATTATAGTAAACGATCATGCAGACAGAAATGTAGGTATGATGCAGCAGTTTATTCATATCATATCCATACATTAGTGAAGAAGAAAAAGAAATGAGACTAGTAACCATAGACAAAGTTTGTTATGCCATGAAAAAACCTGAAAAAAACTCCAGCAAGATGACAAAAAGGAATATGGAAATAGGCTTAAATAACATTACCAATTTCAAGAAATTCAAAAGTGATTAGAAAACTTTTTTTTTCTTTTGTAGGCTTTTTTGTTACGTAAATAGAAAAACTAGTTTTATCATAATTAGCGTAAGTACTTTAAAAATTGGTTTTGGCGTGAAAACTTTCAGTTTTTAATTAGTAAAAAATCAATTTTTAATTAGTAAAAAAATGAGGAGGGACCCGGTGGTAAGTAAAGGTGAGGGGAGAAGTTAGGCAAATACATTACTAATTGAAGTAACAAGCAATATTAAAATATTATAAACCAAAAATACTTTTATTTCATTTGGCTGTCAACACCGGATAGGGAGGGGGAGGGGAAGTTCCCCTCCCCCTTTTTTTTTCTTTTTCCGAGAACCTTGTTTTTTATATTAAATTGAAAAATGGTTCCCCCCCCCCAAAAAAAAAAAAAAAAACTCAACAATTTAGTGCATTTATGGATATTTTGAACAAAAATGCTCAGTAATGAAGCCAAAACAAAAATACATATGGTTTAAAATACAAAATATATGTAGTCTAGGCCCTTCTTCTGATGATATGAATACGCTAATTTAATATTATTATTAGTCGAGTTATGTCATTTTCTAGGCTTTTCTATCTTAAAGTAGTTTCTAGGCTTTTCTATACGCGTTTTTTTTTTTTAATTTTATTTACTAACAATGCGTATTACGGGTTGCTTACTGCTAGTTTTTTTTAATTCAGCCAACTTGGTTTATATTAGACCCTCCCTCAACGTCACAAATCAGCAACTTTTAACAAAAAAGTTGACATTTTTTTCTCAAAAATAAGCCTTGAGGGAGGGTCTGGAGTGGTCAGAAAATGCCCAGTATGCTTTAAAACCTACTTTCTATATATTTGTACCAAATTTAATGAGATACATATTTTTGTTATGAAAATCTTTTCATTCTGAATCACCCTAATCAACTTTTTATATTTAATAAAAAGTTTAATAAACAGAGAACTTGAAAAGTTTTTACAGTTTATAAAAAATATTTTATATGTGTAAGTTTAGTGGAAGTTTATGAATTATTACAACAATTTCAGATTCTACAACAAAAGTGTTTATATAATTACATTTATTTTTAGCAAAACTTTTAATTGTGCATTATATTATTTAATTTTGCTCAAATTGAGACAAATTTATAATTCACTTGTATCATAGTAATAAGTTAAATATTTGATATAGTTTGATTTGATCTTCTTTTTCCAGTTAACATGTTGATTTTTACATTTATGACAGTTTATTAGATTAGTGATAAATAAAAAGTTGTACAAATGAAATATTTGATAAAGAAATCAAATTAAATAACAATTCATTATGATTTAGAAACAAAGTTCTAATTTTTGAAACAAAAAAATGTTGTTTGATACAATTTTTAAAGGGCTAAGGCAAAAATTCTGCTGGTATAAGTTTAATTGTTTTTCTAATATCTTCTATCTTAGAAGATGGTAGGCATACAGTCAGCAAAATTCAGGTCGGCTTTTGGCAATGCCGACGCAAAAGCCAACGCAAAAGCCGACCTACCTTTGCTTTAGGACGGCATACAACTGCCGACCTGAATATCCTTAAGTGTCAGCATGCAAATTGAAATACATATAAAAAATATATAATAATATTTTATAATTTTTTTATTGTAACTACTTGCTTTTTAAGTTTGACATGTTTTATTAAAACAAAAATTCATTCATTTTTTTTTCAATTCATTTTTTCTCAAATTTATTCAAGCATAGCAAAGTTAAAAAATGTTACTTTTTAAATGCCTGTTGTTTTCACGCTTTTTTAAGCGCAATTATTATTTTATTAAGTTATAAAATCTAATTTTAATTTACTTTATTAGTTAAAACCATTTAACTAATAAAATAATTTACATGTTTACGGTTTATTTTAATATTATTCAAGATCAGAAAGTATATTAGGAAAGTTTAGCCTTGTTATAGTTATGTTAGACACATGCAGAGAAAAAACATTAGTTACAAAACTTTATCTTAATTTGATAAAAGGTAAGGCTTCCATTAAATTGCGACAGATGAAACAGTAATACAGTAAGCAAACTCATTTTTCTTATATATAAACTTTTTTTATAATGTTTATATATAAGAAAAAAAAAACTATTTTAGTATTTTTAACTTTTGTTTTCCCTCCATCAATTTACATATAGTTACAAGTTCATACTATACTACAACTAAATAATAAAAACAACACCCTGACTACTGGAGAATTAAATGCTTATTTCTTGTAGAGTTTAAATAACCGGATGTAAACTGTCTACTTATTTTGTTAAACAATTTGCCGTTTTAAGCAAAATCTTTGCCTACAGCACATAAACTTAATTTGTATTTCTAGATGACGTTCTTTCTATGAGCAATCTAAAAAACCAATTAAAATGTAATAAATAAACTATGACCATTTTTTCTTGTAAAAAAAAAACAATTTCAAAACTAAATAATCACTAATTTATAAATTTGCTAATTTACTACACAAAATTTAAATGCTATGTTCTTTAAAATATTATTTTCTAAAGCTATGCTATCATAAAGCAATCCTTTTATAATCAATTAATCATTACACCTATTTTAACAAAAAGCAAAAAATCCTAATTTTTTTTGCTGACCTAATGTCGGCTAAGTTTGGCACAAGCGTGTCGACCTGAAATTCTTAGCATTTCATTTTTCAGCGCATTTCTAAAATGTTTAAATTATCAAAACATCTAAACAGTTGTGGTCAAGTTGTCAACAAAAAAATCATTTACGTGGTCAGCAATAACGTTTGATCGCACGCCATTCTTGTCCAAGCGTATATATATATATATATATATATATATATATATATATATATATATATATATATATATATATATATATTAGTGATGTACCGATTAATCGGCATCGGCTTAATCGGCCACTTTTTGTACAATCGGTATCAGCATCGGCCTCTTTTACCGATTTTCCAACCAATGCCATTTTAACATTTTTGTTGTGCATTATTATAATTATTAAATAATAAACTAAAATTTATGCATTACTTAGAATTTTTTGGATAAATTTTTATTGTGACTTTGTTTACAGGCAAAAACTTTAAAAGTAACCTATTTAAGCATTCTTATCTATATTTTTTAAATTCTTTTTTACTCCCAACAAGGTTGCAAGCAACCACTATCAAGTTGGGAGTTGCTAGAAAAAAAAAGTAGAGTTATAGATCAAGGAAACAGTTGACAGAAGAGTTAAAAAGTTGAAGGTTGTATTAGTCAGGAAAAAATGAAGATGGGACAGAGTTTCTAAGGGTTGAAGTGCTTGGAAATAAGCTAGACAAATAAAAGTTTTTGGAGCATGAAGAGACAGATACTGTAAAAGAATGAGACTTTGATGAATGATGAGTCAAATGAGAATGAGTTTTGGTTAATAGAACTACAGATAAAAGCTCCTTTGAGCAGCAACCATAATAGTATTTGTAGAAAAGAGAAAGAAATACAACTTTACGACAATGGGAAAGAGGCTCAAGTGCAGCAGATAGACCGGGTCCAACTCTGATTAATAATTAGTTAATTCATCGGTATCGGCATCGGTATTGGCCTTTTCCCATCCATCGACATCGGTATCGGCCAAAAAATGGTATTGGTACATCACTAATATATATATATATATATATATATATATATATATATATATATATATATATATATATATATATATATATATATATGTATATATATATATATATATATATATATATATATATATATATATATATATATATATATATATATATATATATATATATATATATATATATGTATATATATATATATATATGTATATATATATATATATATATATATATGTATATATATATATATATATATATGTATATATATATATATATATATATATATATATATATATATATATATATATATATATATATATATATATATATTTGAAGAGTAAATAAATAACAAATAAATTTGAACATGACTTAGAGTTTCAAACTTTATGCGATCATCAGATATTGCGTTATGGCTAATTTAGCAAAATTATAGAATAAAATGTTTACAATTTTCACAATTCACCTATTAAAAGATTAACTAGAAATAAAAAATTAGGTAGTGAGTTTATTATTTAAAAAAATCAAGTTAATTAGTAATAAGTAATTTGTTTTTTGTGATATTCCATTCATTTTTTGTAATTTGAGTAAATATTGAAAATAAAAATTTCAATTTTTTTTTTAAGTAGAGATCTTTTTGGTAAAGTTAATTAAAACATTTTTATGAAACTAAATTAAAAACATTTATTATCATAAAGCATTTTTTATAGACACTTAAAGAATTTCTTATTTTATATAAACATAATTATCTAAAATTTCTATTGATTTTTTAACAATAAAGCTATATTATATTTTATATTACTTAAAATATAAATTTATTTTAAACATTTTTCAACTAAAAAAAAGCATAAAATATTTAAATTTTTAATGGGAATCTAATTAAATTAACATTGTAATCTTATTAAACTAATAGACATTAATGTAAGAAAAGAATTAAGAGAGATTTTGAAAACAAGATTACCTTTTTACAAGCGTGGTTGCCACCAACTTGCAGCATTATAAGTTGCTCATTAAGATATTTCCTAAGTGAACATAGCCATGCTTGTAGAGATTTGGACTTTGCGTAAACAAAAAAAAATACTTATGTTGAATTCATTTATAAAATGCCCCGTATAAAAATAGTTTTGAGAGATGAACTAAAAATAGGTCTATACTTTTTAAAACGAAATTGTCCCTTTATTATTTATAATTGTCTTATCATAATTTTATAATATTTTGAGAGTTTTGGTCTCTGTTACATATTTATAATACTTTGAAAGTTTTGGTCTCTGTTACATATTTTTAATATTTTGAAAGTTTTGGTCTCTGTTACATATTTATAATATTTTGAGAGTTTTGGTCTCTGTTACATATTTAGTATATACTATAATCATTACCAAAATGATTCCATCTAAAGAAGAATTTAAATTCTGCATTTATTGATCAATTCAACACAATTATAATATTTGTGATATAAATCTATAAATATATTTATGTATTTTAAGTATATAAATATATTTTTTTGTTTTTGTTTAGCTCAAAATTAGTTTAAGCTAAAAAGACGTAAAATACTTATAAAAAGAGAAACACACTTGTATAGGTGTCATCTAAAGTTGTCATAGTGACTTTGTTATCAAGAAACTCAATTTTTTAAATCATATACCATAACTATGAACAAAAAATTATTTCCATATTTATATGTATAACTAAAGTATTGAATCATTTAATCTAATCTATATAATGTATATGTAATCTATATAATCTATATAATGATCACATGCTCATGACTATTCCCCTCCATTGAATGACTTTGCAAACATATGAGTCGTATAGTTTTCTAAATAGATATTTTCAAATACTAAATAGAAATTTTTAAAGAATATTAATGTAATAATAAGTTTAATACTATAATGTTGTTTCTATTTTTTTATGTTTTCTTTATTGTTTCAATCAATTTATGTAGTGTCATTGATGATGTGTGTGGTGTAAGTTTTTTTTAAATTTTTTAAGAATAAGTTATATAAGAAGAATAAATGAAAGTGCCCTCTCTTTAAAATTATGCCCCCTCTTTAAAATTTTGAGGGGATTTATAAAATTTTATCTGAGATTGGAAAATCATAATTTTGAGATTCATGATCTGAGATTCCTGATCTAAAATTCATAATTTGAGATTAATGATCTGAGATTCATAATTTGAGATTCATGATCTGAGATTCATAGTTTGAGATTCATGATCTGAGATTCATAATTTGAGATTCATGATCTGAGATTCATAATTTGAGATTCATGATCTGAGATTCATAATTTGAGATTCATGATCTGAGATTCATAATTTGAGATTCATGATCTGAGATTCATGATCTGAGATTCATAATTTGAGATTCATGATCTGAGATTCATAATTTGAGATTCATGATCTGAGATTCATAATTTGAGATTCATGATCTGAGATTCATAATTTGAGATTCATGATCTGAGATTCATGATCTGAAATTCATAATTTGAGATTCATGATTAAGATTAAATGATTATAATATAGGGATGGATACAATATTATCAAATTTATATTTAAAAAAAATCAGTCATTCATTTTTTTAAAAAAGCTTTTATTCTTCAATAAATGTAAATTTATAAAGTTTTTCTAAATGTTTGGCGATTTCTTTTCGATCTACATAGTTATTATAGTACATTTTACAGTTAAAACATAGTTACAAATACCACAATCTTTTTTTTTTTTCAAGGGAGTGTATTTTTCTTTTGTTATTTCATTAAGAAATTTTTTTGCGAAACCACAATCAAAATTCAAGTCATATTAAATGATTGCAATATAGCTCTAGTCCCTAAGTTACAAATTCTCGGATCGGCTTTAAGATCTAGAAGTTTTTTGATTTCATTCCAATTTCTTTCTTTTACTGCGTGGATGTGTAGAGTCGAAGCAACATTTATAAATGAATTATAACCCATAAAAATAGCTTGTGTATAAATATAATTTTTCCTTTCATTTTCATTTTCTATTGAAATAAAATGCTGATAATGATATTTATTAATAAACATATTAAAAAAATAACTGTTTTATTTAACTTAAATACATTCTTTGCAAAAAAAAAAAATAACAATTACAATAATATCTTTCAATAAGTTCTTTGTATAAAAAATTTTTTTGTATAAATCTTTGTATAAAATTTTTTTTTTTGTATAAAAAGTTATTTGTATATATAATAAAAAAATAAATATACAACAAATATATCATAATATTAACATTGATTTTGCAAAATTATACAATATATATAATATTTTTTATAAATTTTTTATATTTACAAATTATTTTGATTTATTGGCTTGATCATTTTCATACCATTTACTAAAAGAAATGTTATAATGAAAAGAATATATTAAATTAAATTGTTTTTATAACATTTTTTGATACTTTTTTACATTAAATATAAAATTTATGATATATATTATGTTCATCAAAAGAAAGATGTAAGTTTTGAGATTTCTATCAAATCGTAATTCGATTGAAATAGATAATGTGATAATTTATGATAAAGTATAAAATTACAAATGCCAGTATGAAGAGGTTGATGTACGAAGAAGTTGAATTAATTTTTACCTTGTTCGGCTTCAAGAAAAAAATTTTATACCTCGTTCATCTTCAAGAAAAGCTTGAGGTGTTCCAATTTTACTTGTTAATTAAATAAGAAACATATTATTTGCAAAAAAAAATTATAATGAAAAAGTCCTTCATTTAATGAATAAGATTTGAAAAAAAGGTTGACCATTTAAAGAACAAAGTTAGTGTTAATTTCAAGAAATTTTTTAAATGTTGATTGTATTCAAAAAAAGCATGAGAAGAACGTGTTTTGTTAAAAAAGTTATTTGCAATTAATAAAGAAGAAATAACGTTACATTTAAAGCATAATTATATTAATGCGATTTTCGAATTATTAATGGTGTTCGATATATATATTTAACGGAGAAATTAAAGTACTAAAGAAGAAAATAACGTTACAAATTAAAGCATAATTATAGTAATGCGATTTTGAATTATTTATGGTGTTTTCAATATATATATTTAACAGAGAAGTTATGTAAATTAAATAAGTAAATTTTTTTATACTTAAACAAAAAGTACATTGCAAAGAAATATGTAAAAAAATAAGTGGGAAACCTTTAATGTCGGCAATGGGAATATTTTTGGCATTATAAAATATTTCAGTTGGCATGGGCATGACTAACACATTATTTTCAATTTCAAGTGTGACAGTTTCTTCCTTAGGATCAAAATTTGTTACTTTTGCCAGAGTCTTGTTGACTACTCCGAGTTCTTTAATGTTTCTCATTACCATGACTTGAGCATCTCGTTTTACAGTAAAAGAGGGTGGCATTCTAAATATCCATTCTTTATTGCATGAATTTTCATTTAGAAATTTTTTATTGGCATCTATTGTTTGTTATTCAAAGTTTGTTTTTTGCCTTCTTTATAAAATTTGAGGGTGTGGTTAAACACAAAGGGTTCTCCTGGCAGCTTATTCATGTTCATATTGTTAAATTTAATTTGTTCTTTATTCATAAAAAATGCGCAAATGTAAGAGCTGTCAAGGTCGTCATAAACTTTTATTTTATTGCAAAAATATGTTTTAGTTGCTTTATGTAATTTGCTAAGCCTTAAGTTGTTGAGATGGCTTTGAAAATCAAAATCGTTTATTTGTCGAAAGTTTTTAGTGAGCATTACATTAACAAGTTTGGCTTCATCTCAGATAGTATGTTGAAAAGAATAAATTATGTTATTGCACTCTTTGGGTATAGGAACTAACTGGCAAAAATCTCAGGCAACCAATAGTTGACAGCCGCCAAAAACAATATAATTATTTCTTACCGTTTGCATTATTTCCGATAGCAAAGTAAGAGTTTCTCCAGAAATCATTGATA
>NC_061158.1:12026534-12036534 GCF_022113875.1 Hydra vulgaris | reverse complement strand
ATCAATTGGTTTAATTATTATGAAACACAAGGAGTTACATTCTCTTGAAGAAAAAGTTAATAATTATAGTGCTATTTTTAGGTATTTTTAGTTGCTTTTTTACAACCTAAAACCTTGAAAAAGTCTTAATTAAAATTCAGAGTTTTTATTAAATTTTACTTAATAAAGTTAATGTAAGCAGATGTAGATCTAAATTTGAATTTTTTTTGTAGCTCAATATTTAAATTGATTTTTTTTGCTAGCTTTTTCGCTAGAAGTCCACTAGTTGAAAGTCGAAATTAGTTGACTTTGAAAAATCAAATAGTCGATTCAATCAACTATGGACTTCCTACTCAACTAAAAGCTGATTTAGTTGAGTAAAAATCCTTTTATCTTTTCCTTCGATTTAACCTTTCGATCTTTAATTTTTGCTTGTATATTGAATAATGATTGCATTAAACATGTTAGCATTAAATAAATTAAATTCGGATTAAATAGCATTAAACCTAATTAAACATTCTGTTTGAGAAACTTTAAAGTCTTCAAACCTGTGGCAATGTGAAACAAATGTCTTTTCAAACCATCCAGCAAAGGCCCGTCCATTCATCCAGCCAGATTGCCTGACACCATAGGTAGCATTGTTTAGCTCTTTGTGAGTTGGAAGCCATTTGAACAACAATCTAAAAATTCAAATAATTGAATAGTAGTTTGTAAAAAGTTTTACAAATTCTGTGCACACCTGTTTTAAATCATTCTTTAAATAAATACCTGAATTCATCATAAGTATTATTACCTTGCACCTTGAAATAAAACATGAACAGTATAGAATGTCCCAAAAGCATAGTTTTGGTTGCTACTGCAAATTTTCTTAGGCCTTTTTAAACGTTTTAGACACACTACCATAAACTTGCCTTAATCACATCTTGATCACAGCCTTGAAGACCAGATTCATTGCAAATAAAAATGTGGAATGTCTTAGTTGCAAATTCATGCGTATATCATAAACTTTTACAAAACATAATTTTTTTTCTAACATCTTCGCTTCCAACAAGGCTGCAAGCAACCACTAATTAGTGTTGGAAGTTACTGGGAGAGAAAAGATGAAGATTCTAGAGCAAGATAACGATTGACAGACGACTTAAAAGATTGCAAATTATATGAATCAGGAAAGCAAGATGAAGGAAGAAAGTGAATTCCAAAGAACTGATGTTCGAGGAAAAAAACTAGGCAAATAAGTTTTTGGAGCACTTAGGAATGGTAACAGAAAAAAGATAAGACTTAATTGAATGACCAGTAACACGAGAATGAGTTTTAGTAGATGGCACAAGAGACGGTAGCTCTTAAGAGCAGTGCCCATTATAGTATTTGTAGAAAAGAGAAAGAGAAGCAACATGTGACAGAGGTTGAAGGTTGGCTGCAAAAGCAGGTCCAACTTTGTTTACAATGCGTTTTTGCACCTTGTCAAAACGAGAAACGGCATCATTAGAAGATCCACCCCAGATATGGCAACAGTATTCCATACAAGGCCGGTTTTGAGATGCTCAGATGCCCCCTGCAAGCAAACAGCCGGAGTTGGCTTCTTATCATGGCAAGAATAAATTGTATTATCATCAGCAAACAATGCCACCTTAGATGTGAGAATATCTGAAAGATCGTTAATGTATATTAAAAAGAGTATAGGGCCAAGGATTGAACCTTGAGGAACCCCTGAGGTTACAGAATAAGACGAATAAATAGACGAATCGGATCGCTCTCCAGAATTTTTATAAATAGGGATAACAGATGCTGCTTTCCAGCAGGCTGGAAAACAAGACTCTGATAAGCACTTGTTAAATAGTTTTGAAAGGATAGACGACAGCTCTGGAGAACACTTCTGCAAGACTATAACGGGTATGTTATCCGGGCCGCAAGCTGTAGAAGAGTCTAAGCAGGAAATTACTTTAGATACAGAAGCTGGAGTGATACGAATGTCGAGCAATGGATCAACCTGTTTGACGGCTATATCAGGTAGAACGCAACTAGTGGAATCAAGAGATGATATTGATGAAAAGTTCTTGGCAAACAATTCAGCTTTGTCTTTAGGTGAGGTGACAAAGTCTGAACCATACAAAAAAGGTGGAATTACAGACTTGCCCTTATTATTGATACTATTAAAGATTCTGCAGAAGTCACGAGAGCCTAATTTTTGTAATGAAATACGAGATTTCATGGTCTGAGAATAGCGAGCTTTGGCGTTAGACAAAACCCATTTACAATGGTTCCTAGCAGTAATAAACAGACCTCTGTTTCTGGAGAATTGTTTTGCTGATAAATATGGAAGTAATGGTTTCGATTGGCAATTGCAGCAGCACAATGTGAGGAAAACCATGGAGATGAGTGAGGTTTGACCTGGAATCGTCGAAAGGGAATAAAGGATTCCATGCCAGCCTGAATCCACGAAGTTATGTAAGAAGCACATTTGTCAACAGGAAGACGAAAGATTTCTACCAAGGGGCCATCACGAAGAAAATCACAGAAAGAGTCCCAGTCAGCTTTAAGGTAGTTGTAAGATATACGATGATAGGGGGATTCTGATGGTAAAGAAGAATGAGATAATAGTTTTCGAGAGACCAAACCATGATCAGAAGCACCTAAGGGTGAGTGTGGAGAAACTGAGCACTGACTAGGATCAGAAACAAGACATAAATCGAGTAGAGAAGGCCTCATTTGGAGATAATAGAATAGCCTCATTTGGAGATAATAGAATGAGTGGCCTAGTCATAAAAACAGAGACACAAGCAAAACCCATGCATTGAGTCAAGAAGATCCAGCGTTCACCATCCTAAACTGGAAACAATGTATTAAAAATATATCTGCGCCAGCCTAATAGATGAAGAAAGTGTGCGAGGCTGGTCAACAGATAGAATCTGTTTATCCCAGATAGAATCTGTTTACCTTAAATTAAATAATCAAAAAAATTATAAAATAGGACATAGGATAATCTAAGCAGTTGCTAAAAAACGGACAATTTGTAAACATTTTAAAAAATTGGTTTTTAACTTTTAAATTTTTTTATTTTAATTAATAATAATAACTACAGTCATTAGCCCCAAATCTACAATTAACAGGTATATATCAAATCTACAGTTACCAGGTGCATCTCAAAAACTTTAAAGTTTTTAGTTAAAATTAAACGTTTATCTAATAAATTTTTAAAGTGTAAAATTTTATCTCTGTGATTTCTACATTATTTCAGTAAAACATGTTGTTTCTATTTGCTTGTCACCTGTAGTAATATTTAATTACAATTGTAATCATTTATATATATATATATATATATATATATATATATATATATATATATATATATATATATATATATATATATATATATATATATATATATATATATATATATATATATCACCCACAGTAGGCCTAAATATAACAAAAATCAGCAAAAATAGAAAACCTCTAAATATAATTGTATTAGAGATCTGATCATATGTTTTTGGGGTCAGGGAATCCATTTCTGACATCAAAGTTAGGTTTTGACCACGTTGAATGACAGGCTGTTTAGTGGGGCAATTTTTATTTTTTGGTTTTGCAGATTTGACACTTTGAGACTTAGTACAAACTCCAAACACAAGTATGTTTATGGTTATGTCAAATGATAATGTTTTGCTAAAGATTTCAGTCATTAGAGCCTGTGAACGAAAATACTAAAAAAATATCCTCCTTACCCCAAAAGTGAGGGCAATTAACTTTAAGAGTTAACAACTTAATTTTTGTTATAATTTTATAGTTAATGTAACTAAATTAGCAGGTTTTAAATCTCACGAAATAATCTTTCAGAGATAAAAAGTTATGACCATGTAAAATTTACAACCCCTTCACTTTGGGGAGGGTTTAAAATTTATTTGGTTATATCTTTCAAAGTCTAAAATATTATTTCATGAAATTTAAAGCCTGTCAACTTAGTTAAATCTAGTATAATATAGTTAATAATTTCATTCACTAACTCATTGTCTTCACTAATCATATATCATTTAGCTTAAATTATAAAAATCGTAAGAAAAGGTTAGATTTTTTTTTTTAAAATAGCCTGAAAACCAAACCAATCTTCTCCTTTAATCCTCGCTGAACCAATATTTTCTTCTGCTTCATCATCAATTTTTTTTCATATCCCCTACTTTGCCATTTCTCAAAACCTGTTCTGTATGAGATGTGGAGAAGAGACTCCATACATCTGCTCTATGCATGAAGAGTAAATATTCCATAGGAAAAGCTAGATTTATTAAGTGTGTTGCTTTTCTCATAAATAGTATCTTGATTATTCTTTTCACTTGGAAATACCCAACCAATAGAACATCACAGAATTGAATCAGTTACCTCCCACAGGGGTGTTGCAACTTAAACTTTAAATTATAACTTAAGCTGTAAATTTTAACTGTAACTTACGCTATTTTAAACTCTGCCAAATAAGAAAGTTATAAAATGATAGGAGAGATGTTATGTTTAAAAGTAACAGTTACGAACTAATGTAGAAAAGATACCAGTGTGCCTCCTTATCGCGAAGCGGTGCCAGGAATAAAAGAATGGGGGGGGGTTGGATTTAAAGAATATTTAAAAGCATTTACTATTAGGTTTAAAGTCAATAAATAAAATATAGACAGTTAGTTATGACTTTAACATTTTCTTTCAAGGATTGTAAATTATTGAAGCTTTAAGTTAAAAATTTTTTTTTAGATTTCAGCAACTTCTTGAGACATTCCTGTATGAAGAATCTTCCAAAAAATCGTGGTCTTTTTCTATCGAAAATCATCCCATATTAGCTGCTCTGTCATATAAAGTGAATACAGAAAAATTCGTACAGTGTTATGTTATAAGCTCAAACATTCCTAAGATCAAAGGAAAATCAAATAAAATAGTTTGTGCAATAGAAAAAAACAGCTCTATAGAAAAGGTTTTTTTTTAAATTTGTTTTGCTTTTTTAATTTTTATAATATTCTCCTGCTTTTTGATTTTTTAATCCGATTCAACTAATTAAATGCTATTTTTTCATTTGGTTCAACTGATTGGTTTTTATAGAATGCAGTTGTTTCAATTAGCTTTGCTATGAAAACTGTGCAGCTTTCTATAATAACGTTTACAGATAATACTTTTTTTCCTTGTCACGGTAACCATAAGATAACGTCTTCTGTGGTTGGAATTCAAATATTTAGTAAGACCTTTTAAATATTATTTTTATATACTTAGTTCATGTTTTTTTATAGAAATATATTTTATTTATATATTAAAATATATTAAAGTTGGAGAATAATTATTGTTAAAATTATAAAAATTTAACTACTTATGAGTTGTTTTTTTTAATTAACAAGATATTATTAAAATTTATTAATTTTATAGATGCAAAAGACCAAAGTAGTTTGATAGATACAAACGAGCATTACCAAACTATTTCTTTCCACAAAGTTATTGTAAGACTATTATATCTTTTATAAGACTGTTATATCTTTTGTTAGACTTTTATATCTTTTTAGAAAATTTTGTGCAAATGCAAAAGTTAACAATTTTTAAAACTTACATATATTATAAATATTTTATTTTTTTAATTTTATTTATTTCAAAATTAGTATAAAGTCCATATAAATATAAGTATACATTAAATAACCCATGTCCTAAAATGTTTATATTGAAGAATACAAAATGTACATATTGTAGTGTAAATGTATTCTAAAAACCAATGAAAAAGAGCTACATCAATGAAGAAGAGCTACATCAGGCTCCTCTATGTTGACACAGATTAGCCACACAAAGCAGCTATGATATAATTTTTTTAAAGAAATGTTCAGAAGGTGAGTCAACTGCTTCCAATGAAAGAGTGTTCCAATGTTTTGTTACTCTCTTTGTAAAAAAAAATTTCTTGCAACCTTAATTGAGGCAAAAGTTGCTGATTGTGTCCAAGGAGATTATAGTTTGTTGTTGAATTTATTTTATTTTGAGGAAAATGAAAGTTGACTCCATCAATCTGGTGAGTAAATTTGAACTGTTGGATTAGGTCACTCTTTTCCTGCAATCCTCAAGTGATGTTAGTTTCAGCATTTGTAATCTTTTTTCATTTGGTAGATGTTTTTTCTCAGATATTGTTTTCGTTACACGTCTTTGGACTTTCTCTATTATCGCAATATCTTTTTTTAGGTGAAAAGACCAAACCTGTATTGCAAAATCTAGATGTGAAAGAATGTATCCAAGGTACAGTGTTTTCCATTTAACTAGTGTGTGGCTACGAAAAGTTTTTTTGAGACAATTAAGTGTTTTATTTGCAATTGAGGCTGATGTTTTGACTTGAGGGTTGACCTTTAAGTCATTGACCTTTAAACAATAATCCCAAGATCTCATTTAACTATCGTTTCTTTCAATGTACAATGGGTTTCATCTGTTTAATTGTGTATGAGTATATTGACTTGTTAATGCGTCCCACATGCATAACTCTGCATTTATCGGTGTTAAAAGGCATTAGCCGCTTGTGACAATCAACTATTTCATCTATGTCAGCTTGAAGAAGGATGCATCTTGCAAGGAAATGATGACTCCAATAATTTTACCATCATCAGCATGAAGTTTTATATGGTGTACCAAGAACCAAGTCCTGTGGCATACTGCTAATTATCACTCAGATTTTAATCTGTCTAATAATACTCTCTGTAGCCGACCAGTTTACCATTTCTTAATCCATTTTATCAGGGTGTCACTAATGCCAAAATCTTGCAGTTTGTGTAACAAGCGCCTTTGTGAGACTTTGTCAAATGCATTGGCAAAGTCTGTATAAATAACATCTACAAGAAATCCTAGGGGCATGCCTTGTGTTAGTATGTCACATCCTTCCAGAAGATTTGTGACACACCCTCACTTAGGAACAAACCATGTTGAGCTTTAGATATAAGATTTTGTGTTGTGCAAAATTTCATTATACGATCATGTATGAGACTTTCCATGACTTTGCAGACTATAGATGTTAGTGATACTGGTCTGTAAGGATATAGATATAGATGGAAAGGGGCGAATTAAGTGATCGCAAATTGAAAATTCTGTAAAAAATTCTGGTCTTTAAATTTTTAATTTTTCTTGTCTAAAAAAAACTGGGAAAAAGTTGTTTTCAAGAAAAACAATATTTGAAGACCAGAATCTTTTACAGAATTTTCAATTCGCCGTCATTTAATTCGCCCCTTGGATGTATATAGATATCTTGTAGATTAGTGTAATTGGGATTGCAAAAGATGTTGCACACTTTTTAAGTATACATGGATGTATTTTGTCGTAACCCATGGTTTTATTTTCAGATAACCTTTTCTTTTTTTACTTCACGCTCATGAATGTTATTTTCATCAAGCTGGCATAGGCTTGTGTGAAAAGATCAAAAAGTGGCAAAGAGCCTTCTTGTTCAACTGCAAACATTGTCTGGAAACAATAATTTAATATTGCGCAAATTTCGCCTTTTTTTGTAGTTGTTAAATTGTTTGTTGTTTCTAGACTGTGAATTTGTTCATGTACTCGTTGTTTGCATTTTGGGGTTAGACTTAGATCCATAAACTAATTCTTCTTTATATGAAATTATAGCTTCTTTTACTACTTTTTAACATTTTTTCATGCATCTTTATGTACATTTTGTAAATTTGCATAAGTATGGCGACCTTTAGCGATGTATTTGAGCCATAATTTATTTTTATTTATTTTATTATTGTTTTTCTTTTGCTAATGCTTTTGCCTTTGGTGTAACCCATGGTGCATCTTTTTTTTTAAAGTTTATGGCATGTGTTCTACAATGGATTTTTGTAGATATTAACAAGTACATTGAAATTATCTTTAACTGTATGACCTTCAAACATGGCATGTCAGTTATTTGAAACTATTTTGGTAGAGATTGCATCATAATTGGCTCGACTCCAGATTAGACTTGGATGTGAGAGTTTTGGTACTGTTTCTTTGAAATGCGAATATAGTAGTAATAACACAGTGTGATAATCCTAGCGTAACACCTGTTTTTGTAAACCCAAGTGGGTCATCTTCTGACTTTTTTTTTTAATTGTTTAATGAACATGGATTGTTTGCCCAGAAACATAGTTGTCCTGATATTGATGAACTCAATGTTGATGATTGTGAAGATAACTGTGAGAAGTTAGGTTTTGACTTTGATTTCAATCTTGATTGTCAGATTCCTTTATTATTACTTTTCAAGGTTGATAGGTGTGGTAGATTAAATTGCACTGGCAGCTGATGTTCTGTTTCTTTTATTATTGCTATTCTTGGTGTTTCTTTAGTGGCAATTCAGTGCGGTTGTTGCTGATTTAAAAAAATACTGTTTACTTCTGGTTGATCCAGTAATGTCAATGTAGACAATTTTACCAGTGTGGCAATGAATGACATTCCAAAATAGCTGATCTATCAGCCCTGCATCTTTAAGTTTTTCATTTCGTTTGACTATTTGTGATCACTTGGCATTAAAATCAGCTTGCTCAGCTGGAGTTCTATCTTCCTGAATGAAACTTTCTCATATTGCTTAATGGTAATATGTGATAACTAAAAATCTAGACAAAATTAGAAATTGTATAACTTTTTAACGGAATGATCAATTTTAACAATTTAATAAGTATAATAACAACATATCTAAATTATAAAATTTAAAAAAATTATAAGTTTTTCATTCTATGACGACGAACGGTGTCTACTCTTGTAAATGTTGCGGCAGCTAGCCAATGTATACATTCTATCTTGATTTTCTTAATTGAAAACTCGATCCGCTTTTTAAGTTTACCTAGATTTTCAGCTGGCCAGTTTTTATTATACACTAATCTCTTAAGTTCAGAAAAAATCTTTAATTGGACATAATTCTGATACATTAGCAGGGTTATGCTTTTTCGGTACAAATTCAATATTTTTAGCTTTTAGATAACCTTGCACTTTACGCAAATAATGTGACTAAGCTAGATCAGGCCAAAAAACAATATTGTAATTTTTATGATGTATTTCATGAATTTCTTTAATCTAACAAAACATTTTGAAATATGCACATCTTTATTGATTGCTTGGCCCGACGGAACAATGTACTGCTGAGAGATTCCTTTCGTTGAGAATGCAATCCAAACAAGTAATTTTGGCTCAAATTTGTCTTTTCTTTTTAACTTTACATCATTTGATGCTGTATTTATGTCAGAAGAATAGAATCCAGCATTTCCTTAAATATTAGTGTTGCTCAAATAAAAATATGATTCATCCTCAATAGTTATTACTTTTTTCCTGAAAATCGAAACCAAATAGGGCACTTTGAACGAAAAGCTGCTTTTTGAGTCAGTGTTCTTTTAGGTGTTTTAATTCTTTTAAGATAATGAATACTAGTTTTTTTGTGAATAATTTTGGATATGTTCGGTTGTGATACATGGTATTGTTTTGCAAGACCACCTGTGAAATACCATCTTTTTGATAAATCGATTTTTTAAGACTCTTTATCTCTTTCGCAGACATCTTTTACTTTTACTTTGCGACCACTTCCAACTTTTCTTTCTGGTCCTATATTATTCTCCTATCTTTGAAGTATATTATAAATAGTAGATTTTGGTATGTTCTCCATTCGAAAATGATTTACAATAAAGCTTTTATTCTTATCTGGATGCAAATCCAAAAATGCTTACACTCATTTTTTGAGGGAGTTTACAATTTACAGTTTACATTACAAGTCTTTTTTTCAGTTTTAATTATAACTAAATAAATTTTTTGTTTAATAAAACATTTAAAGAATTAAATTTGTAACAAAATAGAAGTGATTGCAAGTATATCAAATTATTCTTTTATATATTTATGTTTATTTCTATTTATATTTATGTCATTAGTTATATTAAATTATTCCTTCATATTTTAATATTTACTCAAACTTTGTCCAAATTTTTTAGTTATCACATGTTATGATGTCTGCAGGTGTTTAGAACTAACTCTTTCTCTATTTTATTTGAGATACTTGGATTAGAGTTTGAGTTATTTGATGTTG
>NC_061158.1:11956534-12021534 GCF_022113875.1 Hydra vulgaris | reverse complement strand
GTTATTATTTTTTCAATGCAATAGGCGTTCATAATTTTTCATAGTTTGCAATTTCATGATTTTTCATAATTTGCAATAGGCGTTCATAATTTTTCCCAAAACATATTTAATTTAAAACATATTTAATTTAAAACATATTTAATTTAAAACATATTTAATTTAAAACATATTTAATTTAAAACATATTTAATTTAAAACATATTTAATTTAAAACATATTTAATTTAAAACATATTTAATTTAAAACATATTTAATTTAAAACATGTTTAATTTAAAACATATTTAATTTAAAACATATTTAATTTAAAACATATTTAGTTTAAAACATAGTTAGTTTAAAATATAGTTAATTTAAGTAATTATTGGTAGATATACTGAAATAGTTTTATTAAAAACATTGAATAAATGTTTAGATTTGGGCAAGCAATATCTAAGGATCAAGGATCCTTATATATTGCTTGACATTTGCAAAAAAATTATTTATTATCCCTTATTATTTATTTTTCTAAAAAAAAATAATATTTTTTATTACTCTTTTAAAAAAAAAAAAAGTAAACTGTAATAGTTTGGCCTGGTTTTAGAAAGTTGTAGTGCATAACACCAGCCACTAACCACCACATAACTATAGTATTTTTTAATTGTTTTTTGCCTTTAAGAAGTACCTAGGAGTCTTGTTGGTGTCCAACAACTCTCCTAAATGTTTCCAGTTATCATACCCACTTTACCTCACATATTACAATTTAATCCATTTTGGTTGCGCACAAGTAAGGAAGCAAAAACCCTACTCTTTTGGGCCTTACACAAGGTTAATTTGTTGAGCTTATAAAAATAAAAAATTGCTTAAAATTGCTTCTACACAGTTATTTTAAATATTATTATAAAATAAAATTTTACAGTACTATCTTGTAGAGCAAAAAATTTGTTATAAAACAGCTTTAAAACATGTTATTCATTGGATATTTTGATCAGAAAAATGCTTCAAAAGTTACATTACTAAGTAACAAAATGTTCAGAACTTTCATGTCTTGTTTACTTGTTAATTTTTAAAATCTAATTACGCATACTTAAGGCTAAGAAATCAGTAAGATTTATAGAATGTTCTAATATTTTCACACAATCTGTGTATTCCTGTTTGTAGCCACATTTTATTAGTTTCGTGTAATCAATTTTTCAGTTTCAAAACTGTTTTTTAATTATAATTTGATTACAATGTAATCAAATCATAAAAATAATCATTTAAAAAAATAATTCCTCTGTTATTAAGGTAATTTTAATAAATATCTGTTACGGTTTGAAAAAATAAGTTTTATCCTTGTTTGAAATGTATTGTAAGGTCAAAACAAACTATGCTCTTTTTTCCATTGTAAAATGCTTTATATCCATTTTTTATTAAAATTTAATGAGAATATCATAATGAAAACAACTTTTCACATTTTTATTTCTGCCTTTTTGTTTTTATTTAAAAAGTATGAGATTTTTAACACCTGGTGTATGGTTTATGTTCACTGTAGACAATGCAGGAGCTGTCTAGTCATGTTTATTTTATGGAAAGTTATACATTAATTGCCTGTAATTTGGGTCAATATTGAACCAATTGATGCTGACTTTAGGTTTAGTATAAACTCATTACAGATCAACTAAGGTCAACAATGTTTGAATCCTCCTTTGATAAATTTAGAATCTCAGGTCATTTTGGAAAATCCAGATTTTCTTGGGATCTTATAATGATAAGTTAAAAATTATCTAAAAGGTAAATGATAGAAATAGAAAATCCACTGCACTGTTCCAAGAGTAACTTCAAAACACTATTAATAAAAACCATCTTTAAATGTTGAAAATGTCAAGTATTCTGATGCAAAATCCATTAAATTTTATTGAGAAACTAATTAAATTTTACAGTTTTTTAAGAAACCGCAAAATACATCTTTATAGACTGGAATGTTTTTTATTATTTTAATAAAAATAAAAACATTCTAAATGTTTTTTTTCTCTTTTTCTGTTTACATACAACTTTTTACAACATATTACTGTTTATCGACTAACAAATATGTAGAATATAAGAGGTGCTGCTACATTAGCTAACAAATAGGTAGAACATGCCAGGAGTACATGGGCTGAAGATTTTTGTTTAGGCAGGCAATCTATCAATATATATGTGTATATATATATATATATATATATATATATATATATATATATATATACATATATACACACACACACACACACACACACACACACACACACACACACACACACACACACACACTGAGGGTTTGGGATGGGGAAGCAATCGTTTTATTCATCATTCTTCGTTTTTTCTTCTTTTTCGAAAAAAAAACGGTATAGCATAAGGTAAGCAGAAAAAGTGAGCAAATGCTTATCAAAACACGCTTTAGTAAGTGTGTATGTATATATATATATATATATATATATATATATATATATATATATATATATATATATATATATGTGTGTGTGTGTGTGTGTGTGTGTGTGTGTGTGTGTGTGTGTGTGTGTATGTGTATATATATATATATATATATATATATATATATATATATATATATATATATATATATATATATATATATATATATATATATATAATTATTTTAATTTTCAAAAATACCAAATATAAACTTATTTTTATTTTATAGTTGTTGGTTGGCTCCAAATACATCAATTGGTGCTTTTGTGTGTCCAGCAGTTTTTTTTTTGTTGGGTGACCTTTTCATATTATGTTATTTGCATGCTGTCATTAATAAACTATATCCAGTTTTAAATGAACCTGTTAAAGAAAATCCTTCAGTTACTCGATATAAAAACAAAGTCGAAAATCACACACACACAAAACCCTCAATATTAGAATATGAGTTTCCAAACAGAAATGAACTCATAAATTTGCTTCATGGAAATCTTTTGTTGCTCTTATTTTTTTGTCTATTAATTGTTTTCACAAAGATGATTTTCATTTATAAAGATACTACATCAGGGTATTTGTATTATATATTCAGTTATGCTTCAGCCGTTTCCAATGTTATTTTAGGATTAGTAACAGTTTGTTTTTATTGCTTACCAAGAGGGGATATACGTAATAGAATTAAAAAAATTTTAAGATGTTTCCATTGGAAGAAAGAAGAGTTGACAATACACACATGTCCTAACTTAGGTGAAAGTTTAGAAGTTAACAACAAATCAAATGAACTGTTGGATGCTGGTTCAGAATCTCATGGAGTTTTTGGGCTCAGTGATATTGTTAGTTCAGAGTCATCTTATCCAATCGTGTGTGCTGCTGTAGCAGATCATTGCTCCAGTATTGAGATAGATAATAAAAGAGCATTTAATCAAGTAAATCAAAGGTTGAATCCAACTCCATCAGAAGTAAGTGGTCACACTTCAATTGGTGAATGTTCATTAAATTCAAGGCCTTGTCAAAAAAATACTAATAATCCTAAAAGTTCTGACATTCCTGAAAATTTACGTAATTTTGTTCCTGAAAACTGGCGTCCAGTAAGACGTAGAGTAAAAAAAGGAACTTTATTTTATCCATATGTAAATACAGATAATTCTATTAAAAGTCCTCCAATGGTGCATGCTTCAATGAATCATGGGTTGACAGTGCATGGATCGAATACAAGTTCTGTCACAAGTACCAATATTGGTATAACCTCACTAAATATAAATAAAAAACAAGCAGCAAAAAATTTAGCAATGTATAATGACTTATTTAATAAACCTAAGTTAGTTTATGAGCCTTACTTTAGTTCTAATGGTTCTACCAATCAACCAATTACACAAAACGCTTTTTATAACAACTATAATGATTTCAACAGGAATATTGATGATAGATTGTATGGTCCCAATTTGTTGTCACCAACTTTTCTTCCAATTCAATATAATAACACTGAAAGTGTAAATCAAATTCCTTTGAATTTTTTAAACAGTAACCAAGCAACTAACAATTATAAGAGCATGCTTGTTTGTGAAAATAATTTCTCAGAGCATAGTTCTTCAGAACGTGATAATATTAAAGACCATAAGCTAGCAACAGTTCATGAAATAAATGATACTGTAAATAATAAATCATTAGAAGAAACATTACTAAAGAAAGCTCCTATTTTATATATTCCTTTACCACATATAACAAAAAAGCAGTTTGAATTATGCGCAGAAACACAATGTTAAAGTTGTTTATTTATTTAAAACTTTGTAGAGATTTTTTACTATTTTATTTTTATATAAGACGTTTTATACTATTTGATAAAACATAGAAAAGTGAAAATATTAAAAATTTTGAGTTTTGAACTATTTTGTTGTCTTATTTTTAAATTTGTTTTAAAATTTATTCCATTCGTGAATTTTTTCTTCAGAATTTCTTTCATTATTTACTCCAAAAATTATTTACTCCAAAAACTATTTACTCCAAAGCTAAAGGTGAATAGTCTTGATTTTACGAAATTTTTTGTTGTTGTAATAAGTTGATTTCATAAATAGTTGCAATCTATCCACACCCTAACCTGCCATGATGTATGTACACCTGCTACACATACGTCAGTAATAGCTTATCCAGCTGTAACAATTACTGTCCAGCCAGTGCTTTTTTGTGAGCTGGCTGGACAGTAATTATTTATCCGGCATGTGCAATTTAAAAAAATATTTGTTGTTTGTACCTCTTTAATTAGAATTTGATTAAGGAAAAAATTTGTTGCAATTTAAAAACATGTTTAGAATCATTTGGAAAGCGCTTAAAAAAGTGCGAGCCGTAGTATTGGCTGACGTGTTAGTGAGCGCAAAACTGCAAGAGCATGAAAGCGCTTGTCAAATGGAGGAGACTGGGATCTTTGAAGAAGGTGGATTTTTTATTTTTTTAAACTGAAGGTTTTAGTTTAGGAATGCAATCTAATATTTTAAATAAAAAACTCTATGTACAAATGCATGTTTTAATGAGCAGTCTGACATACTAAATGAAAAGAGTGCATACATTGACTGACTAATTAGGGAGAAAATGCAGAAAGTGCATTGACTAAGAGTTTGGGTTGAGACAGCAATCATTTTTTTCATTATTCTTTGTTTTTTTTTCTTCATTTTTCTTATATATTATTATATATAGTATATATAGTATTATAAATTTGTCAGCAAATGTATATATATTTATATATACATGCTGTGCTATAAACAAATTTATATATATATATATATATATATATATTTATATATATATATATATATATATATATAAATTCAAGAAATAACTAAATATAGTTGATATTTTAGAGTACTTTCCAGTTTTGTACCTCAAGCTTAACTTTTAAAGTCAATCTTCAGTTGATATATGTACTGAGGCTCGTGTTTATAGCTATTTTCACAGTAACTGGCTTTAATAATGTTTTAATTTTTTACAATCTGTTGTTTTAATTTTATATTTTTCAATATTCATGTTTCTATTATCTTAGAAAAAAAAGAAAAGCTTTTAGAAAATTTGTAAAACTTTTTAAAAAAAAAATTAGTATTATATAAATGAAAAATGAAAAGTATGAAAGTTCTATCTTCATTTTCATCTTCACTGTGCTGCTCATGTTCAACAACATTGAAAGCATCTAAAAGAATTTTATTAGGTATAAAAAAGGTTATTCTTTTTTCTTTTATTTTTTTCTCTATAATAATATGTTATAATTTTTTTATACTGTATTGTATTTATTATTATATATTTATTATATTCTATTATTGTTTATTATTATATATTTCTCGTGTAACATTACTTATTTCTCATTATAATATATTTATTATCATATTATAATTGTTAATATTTATTTATATATATTTACTATTTTATTATATTAGTTTTGTCATTTATTTTGATAGTTGTTAATTTTAAAAAATCCTAAAACATCCATCAGAGGACTAGACCAGGCTGTCAAGCCAAAGTGAAATAAGGAAAAAATTAAGAAAAGAAAAAGAATAAAAAAATTGAAAAGATATGTTGAACACTTGTTCAGAACAAAAAAAAGACTTTGTAGTAAAGTGTTTAATAATAAGTAATTATAGAATGTAAGTAACGAGGCTGCAATAGATAGATTAACTCAGACTCTTTAGTGAAAATTATGATCAATGCGTAAAATCTTGAATCAACTTATAAAAAAATATGAAGAATTATTTTATGCTTTTAGTGGTAATTAAACCATAAGCTTATAGTTTACCAGGTCAATGCTCTACTCGATTGTGCTACATATGTTGACAAATTGAACAAATTATTAGTATATATAACAAAATAAAATGACTCAAAAACAAATAAAAAAAGACAAAATGTAAAAACAAATCAAAGACAAAGTACCTAAATATGCATATGTATATGTATATTTACTAGTGTATTATATTAGTTATTGTTTATCATTCATTATGGTAGTAATGTTTATTCATTGATCACAAGTTCAAATTGATAGTATATAGTAACGATGATATATAGTAACGATGATATATAGTAACGATGATATATAGTAACCATGATATAACGATGATAGTAATGTCTTAATGTTTGTGTATGTGCGTTAAACTTCACTAAAATAAATATTTGAATCTGTTTGTAAACTACTTAAAAAGTTCTCAATTCTTCCTTTAATTATTTTAGCTTATAATAAATTAATATTTGTTTGATGGTAAAATAGTTTCATATGAAATTCTATTTCTTATAAAACTAAAATAAAATAAAAATCATGAAATAAAAGTTGATAAAATAAACTTCAAACTAAAGCTCTCCATGATTATTTTGAGCTTTCAATGAACTTTTTCTGTTCTTCAGACATCTTTCTTAACTGAAAACATTTAAGTCAAGTGGTGTAATGGTCTATATAACAATGGTGTATTTAATGTTGCAACTGATACTTTTGTTTTGCAATGTTTGATTTTGCTGTGGTTTGGGTTTCTAAAGATTGAGCTGTTGAGCTAAACTTTTGTAGTAAAATGTAGACATAGTCAGTTGTTATCAGTCCTATAGAAATTTTATACCCTTCTGCCTAAATATAACAGAAATCATTAAAACCTGCTTATCTTTCGATTCTTTTTTCACTTTAAAAATTAAGTAAGGCCTATCTATATGGTTGGTTACTTTATTAGTTTATTAATTTTTGGTGTCTGAGCAAACCAAAGCAATTTTATGAACACCCCTAAGTTAGGTACTCAGCTTAATTAAAGGTAGGAGTTATATGATTATAAAAAACTCTTACAATCTATAAGAAAAATTGTAAATTCAGCAGAATTATTTTTATTAATTAAATTTTTATTATTAAATCCATTTTACTATTTTATTTATTTTATTATTTATTTGTTTTATTTTAAAAACCACTTTTTATTAATAGATGTTTAAAAGTGGGTTTTAAACAAAAAAAATATATATTTATTATTATTAGTTACATTTTTTCTTGCAAGTGTGTAATGGTTTTAATTAGCTTGATCATTCAAATTTTTTTTTTATTAGCTTGATCACTCAGCTTCTTCAATAAATGAAACAAAAATACATAAATTAAAAACTTTTAATTTAATTTTTAAATTATTTTTAATTCTTATTTATGTTATGTTAACATATATATATATATATATATATATATATATATATATATATATATATATATATATATATATATATATATATATTAGTAGATGTTTAAAAGTGGTGTATATATAATATTATACTTATTTTAACAAGTACGTAAACATTGGAATGCTGCAACAGAAAATTTTATTGAAGATGTAATGTTTAAGTATAAACAGTTAAATGAAAAACTTCTTGACTCTAAGGTAGTTAAACTCTTTTTAATTTTTTTTATAAGTACAATTTACATTTTTCATAAATATAATTTTTATTTTTTAAATTCAAATTTTATTAAAGTTGATGTTATTTTTTTATTAGTTATAATATTTAAAATTAATAATTTTGGTACTTTTACTTTCAGACTAAATAAAATTATTTAGTCTGAAAGTAAAAGTACCAAAATAAGCATCAAAGATTAATTTTATCTTTTTTTGTATATAAAATTCATAGCAACAAAGATAATTTCTTAATCGCGTTATAACATGTTGCCAGAATATTAATTGTGTCATCAATAGAGTATTACATCATCAATAATATGCATATAAATTACAATAGAGTAAGAATAGCCCATTTAAGCATTAAGGTCAGCTATTGAAATTAGCCATAGGTGGATGCTTAAATACATTTATTAACTAAGGTTTTAGTTAGGCTAGGCAGTTTGTACATTTGTACATTTTGTTTGTACAAAAATAATGGGGGTTAGTTTATATATATATATATATATATATATATATATATATATATATATATATATATATATATATTTAACAACTTCGCTTCCAACAAGGCTGCAAGCAACCACTAATTAGTGTTGGAAGTTACTGGAAGAGAAAAGATGAAGATTCTAGAGCAAGATAACGATTGACAGACGACTTAAAAGATTGCAAATTGTATGAATCAGGAAAGCAAGATGAAGGAAGAAAGCGAATTCCAAAGAACTGATGTTCGAGGAAGAAAACTAGACGAATAAGAGTTTTTGGAGCACTTAGGAACAGTAACAGAAAAAGGATGAGACTTAGTTGAATGACGAGTAACAGGAGAATGAATTTTTGTAGATGGCACAAGAGGCGCTAGCTCTTTAGAGCAGTGCACATTATAGCATTTGTAGAAAAGAGAAAGAGAAGCAACATTACGACGATGTGACAGAGGTTGAAGGTTGGCTGCAAGAGTAGGTCCAACTATGTTTACAATGCGTTTTTGCACCTTGTCTAAAAGAGAAAGGGCATCATTAGAAGATCCACCCCAGATATGGCAACAGTATTCCATACAAGGCCGGATTTGAGATTTATAGAGACAGAATAGAATCCAGAGTAAGAAAGTGTCGAGCTCGATAAAGAGAAGCAACTTTAGCAGATGCTAATTTTGCAACGGATTTGACCTAAGGTTTCCAAGAAAGATCAGAAGTAAGAGTTAATCCTAGAAGATGAAGGGTAGGAGACTCATCAAGTACATTATCGTTCATAAATATAGGAAGGTCTAAGTTATTGCAATAATGATTGGCTGAAAAAAATTGAGTTTTATCTGAATTAAAGTTCACCAGCCACTGTGAGCCCCATGCTGTAGCAGAAGTGAGATCCTTTTCAAGCTCAGATGCCCCCTTCAAGCAATCAGAGGGAGTTGGCTTCATATCGTGACAAGAGTAAATGGTAGTATCATCAGCAAACAATGCCACCTTAGATGTGAGAAAATCTGGAAGATCTTTAATGTAAATTAAAAAGAATATAGGGCCAAGGATTGAACCTTGAGGAACCCCTGAGGTTACAGAATAAGAAGAAGAGTGCTGTCCATCAAGGACAACTTTTATACTACGATTGGAAAGGAAGGATTCAATAATCTTAAAGATGTTTCCAGATACACCGTAAGAAGAAAGCTTATGGAGAAGATCAGCATGCCAAACTTTATCAAACGCCTTAGAAATGTCAAGAGCAATGGCCTTAACCTCTCCACCTTTATCTAATGCGCGATAAAACCTATTGGTTATTACTGTTAGCAAATCAGCTGTAGAATGAGAAGATTGAAATTCATATTGATGATCAGAAAGTAGGTTATGAGATTCGAGATGAGAGATTAAGTGTTTGTTAATTAAAGATTCAAAAACCTTGCTTATGATAGGAAGAAGACTAATGGGACGGTAGTTAGACAAATCGGATCGCTCTTCAGAATTTTTATAAATAGGGATAACAGATGCTGCTTTCCAGCAGGCTGGAAAACAAGACTCTGATAAGCGCTTGTTAAATAGTTTAGAAAGGATAGATGACAGCTCCGGAGAACACTTCTGCAAGACTATAACAGGTATGTTGTCCGGGCCGCAAGCTGTAGAAGAGTCTAAGCGGGAAATCACTTTAGATACAGTAGCTGGAGTGATACGAATGTCGAGCAATGGATCAACCTGTTTGACAGCTATATCAGGTAGAACGCAACTAGTGGCATCAAGAGATGATATTGATGAAAAGTTCTGGGCAAACAATTCAGCTTTGTCTTTAAGTGAAGTGACAAAGTCTGAACCATACAAAAGAGGTGGAATTACAGACTTACCCTTATTGTTGATACTATTAAAGATTCTGCAGAAGTCACGAGACCCTAATTTTTGTGATGAAATACGAGATTTCATGATCTGTGAATAGCGGGTTTTGGCGTTAGACAAAACCCATTTACAATGGTTCCTAGCAGTAATAAACAGACGTCTGTTTTCTGAAGAATTGTTTTGCTGATAGATATGGAAGTAATGGTTTCGATTAGCAATTGCAGCAGCACAATGTGAGGAAAACCATGGAGATGAGTGAGGCTTGACCTGGAATCGTCGAGAGGGAATAAAGGATTCCATGCCAGCCTGAATCCATGAAGTTATGTAAGAAGCACATTTGTCAACAGGAAGACAAAAGATTTCTACCCAAGGGCCATCACGAAGAAAATCACGGAAAGTGAGTCCCAGTCAGCTTTAAGGTAGTTGTAAGATGTACAATGATAGGGGGATTCTGACGGTAAAGAAGAATGAGATAATAGTTTTCGAGAGACCAAACCATGATCAGAAGCACCTAAGGGTGAGTGTGGAGAAACTGAGCACTGACTAGGATCAGAAACAAGACATAAGTCAAGTAGAGAAGGTAAATGATTCGGGTTGTCTGGAAAGCGAGTTGGAAAGTTGACTAATTGAGTTAGGGATTGAGAAAGGCAAAAGTTGTGGGCCTTGACGTTTGCAGAGTCACTGACACTAGAGCCAAGCCATTCAGTGTGATGAACATTAAAGTCACCGACAACAACAATACTGGCTGATGGATAAAGAATGAGGGCTTGGTCAATATAATCAGAAATAACATCAAGAAGAGTGCAGTTTTGAGATGAAGGAGAGCGATATAGAACAAAGAGAAAGGTGATAGAGTGAAGTAGTGCTAAACGAAAGCACATAAAAGAGTAGTCTGTGGATTCAAACCTAGTTTCCCGACAAATGGGTGAATTCTTATGAATGTAAATGCCTAGGGCAAGCATGTGACTATTGGAGTCTTTATGAATTAAAGGAAGATAACCATCAACACTAAGATCACAAAATGAGACAGCTGAACTCAAATCAGTCTCACAAAGAGCAAGTGGGTCTTGTGAACTTTGTAAGAGATAAGACTCAACAGAAGAAAAGTTACTTCGAAGACTACGAATATTAGTGAATGATAGGTTTAGCAAATTTGGTGATGACTGTGGTTTTTTGTGTTTTATAGTTTTTGTTACTTATTTCATTTTTAAATTTGTTAAAGAACTTGACTCGAAACATAGATAGTACTCAGTGCACTGTTTTTTAGCCCAAGCAATAGCCTCATTTCCACTAATAAACCCTAAGCCGTAACAAAGGGCTCCAATGTGGCCTCGGCAATGCACACCAAAAGTACAAACAGGGACACCATCCATGCGCAACATGGCACTGTTAGTACTCTGATATTTTTCAGCTGTTGATGGAATCAGCCTCTCTGAGAGCTACCGCAGAGTTCGGGAAACCTGACTACCAGCCGGCCTCAGAACCATAAAACTGAGTTTTAGAACTGTACCCTTATTTGGAGATAATAGAATGAGTTGCCTAGTCATAAAAACAGAGACAAAAGCAAAACCCATGCACCAAGTCAAGAAGATCCAGCGTTCAACATCCTAAACTGGAAACAATGTATTAAAAATACATCTGCGCCAGCCTAATAGATGGAGAAGGGGTGTGAGGCTGGTCAACAGATAGAATCTGTTTACCCCTTAAGTCTTTGCCTAGGCGGCTTTCTACAAGACAGCAGCCGGATGCATTTAACATCTGCCCAAGATGAGTATTTTTATCGAGACACCATCTCTAGCCTTCACTCAACCAAGAGCCCCAAGGCAGGGGGTGTTTTATGTTGGAGTTTGCATTTCCTAGCCTTTGCCGAAAAAGGCTTATCCTACAAGGCAGCAGGACATGAAGCAGGTTGTACTGGCTTAATGTTACCAGTAGCAGGATAAACCTGACCTGACCTTAATATATATATATATATATATATATATATATATATATATATATATATATATATATATATATCTTTTGAAAATTTACATTTTTATTAAACATTGTTTGTATTTGTTCAATTAAAAATTTGTTTTCTTGAATCTTCACTTTTTTTTTTCATTGACTCCAAAAATTGTCAAAGTATTCCAAAATCCTAAACTTAACTTGTTTTTTTTTGTTATATATGACATCTTCTATCCAATCCTTTCCGTTATTTTGTAATGAGGTTACAGCTCTAATACTCAGTTTACTGGTTCTGAGGTCAGCTTTCAAAGAGGCTGATTCCATCAACAGACAAAAACAGAGTATTAACAATATCGTAGCCCTGTGTCAAGATTATTTAAGGTTGATTGGCAAAATTATGCCCTTTGTCAAGATAAAGAGCCCCTTTACCAAGATAAAAAAAGCCCTTTGTCAAGATAAAGGAGCCTCTTTGTCAAGATTTAAAAGATTAAATTGACTTTTTTCTTTATCCGTCTGCAAAGCTATTCAGATTGATTATTAAAGACTTTTTTTAATGGTTCTCATATATAGTCCCTTACATAATTCAGGTTTGGGTGCCTTTTTTCTTTCTTGTTGGTTTCATTGCTTTAATATAAAAACCCTCAGTTGATGTATTTACACCAGATGGCTATTTCAATATGATGTCATCAACAGTGTTTATATGATGTAAAATGTACAAATATATGTGTGTTTATGTGTGCTTTTGAATTGTATCAATTTGGTTTTACAGTTTAATTAGATAGAATTACAATTGTTCTTATAAATTTTAACTCTATAATACTTTGTAAAGATGACTTTATAAATTTCAAGTTATTTGATATACTTCAAATTGTTTTTTTGATAATTTGACATGAGTTTAAATACTTTTACTTTTGTAGAATTTTCTATTTATTTCTAGTTCTATTTTTCAGAACTTAACACCAACTGAAATAAAAAATTACTCAAGTGAATGTCATAGGATGAAGCCAGCTGTAGAAATATACAATTTGCTACTCAAGAAAAGAGAAGTACTGATTGATTGATATTCATAAAATGTTTTTTTTGTTGTTGTTAAAATGTGTCTGATTATGTAACATTTCTTTTTTAAAACATACTAAAATAGTTCAGATTATTTTATATGGTTAGGGGAGAGATATTGGGAGAGAAGGGCACAATGGTGCACTTTTGGTTTTTGTTTTTTTTTAATTTTTTTGTTTTTGTTTTTTAAAAGGTTATTTTTAAGTAATATTAATCAATTTAAAAATTTATAGATTGTTGATAAAATATATAATTTCCAAAATAAATTCATTAATTAATAAATTGTAACAGAATAAAATTATAGGAATATATAAAGTAAAATTTGAAATTTGCGTCCAGGCACTGTAACCATGAGGTACCTCATTATAACCTATAAACAACATTAAAAAAGTCATCTCAAAAAAGTAACAAATCATATCTCAAGTGAGTAGCGGTTAACCATTATTAAGTAACATCTGTCCAAATCTCAAAATAGTAAGCAAAAGTCAAAAACATTGAAGGTTACACGTTTAAAGCATGTAATTGGATCATCGATCCTTTTATTTCTTCAAAAGCTTCATCATTTTTCATATCAACAAATATTTTTCTTCTAATATTGATCAGTTGTTTTGTAAATGAAATATATTTGCAAATAGGTTGGTAACATATATAAGTTCAGATCTTTTGCAGAAATATCATTAGAAAAACAAGTGAATACATTTTTTATCAGAAATTCAAAACGCGAATTCTTGAATGTATTCTTTTTAAAAAAACTTATTTTTTATTAAAACTAATAATTGTTGCAACAACTGCTTGTTACAAATGTTTACACTAAATATAATCTTTTAGGAGATTATTGAATTGGCAGCTTTAGGTATTGACAACAAAGAAATGAAAGAGTTTGTTCAGGAAGAAATAAGTGCTTGTCAAGTTTGTATCGCTGATCTTGAATTACGTTTGCTTGATTCTATTATACCAAAAGACAAAGATGATAGCAATAATGCCATTATGGAAATTCGCGCTGGAACAGGAGGTCGAGAAGCTGCCATTTTTGCTGCTGAAATGTTATCTATGTATGATAAATATTCCTCCAGTAATCAATGGAAATTTGAGGTACTAGATGAAAGTGAAAGCACTGACGGAGGTTTAAAAGAAGTCTCAGTTAATATAATTGGTTCAGGTGTATTTGGAAAACTCAAGGTATAAAATTAATACTGTTCAATAAATACTAAATACTGGATGTAATCTTGATTTTTTTTAGCACGAAATTGGCGTTCATCGTGTACAAAGAGTTCCTATAACAGAATCATTAGGCCGCGTTCACACATCGACTGTTACTGTTGCTGTTCTTCCTCAACCTGAAAGTATTGACGTTGTGCTAAATATGAAAGACGTAAAGGTAGACACGTTTCGATCATCTGGTGCTGGTGGACAACATGTAAACACTACAGATAGTGCAGTTCGTCTAACGCATATACCATCTGGTCTTGTCGTTGCTGTGCAAAGCCAAAGATCACAAATAGAGGTTTTATTTTTTATATGACGACAATGCAGCGTTTATATATATATATATATATATATATATATATATATATATATATATATATATATATATATATATATATATATATATATGTATATGTATATATATATGTATATATATATATATATGTATATATATATATATGTATATATATATATATATGTATATATATATATATATATATGTATATATATATATATATATATATATATATATATATATATATATATATATATATATATATATATATATATATATATATATATGCTAAAGTTTCTTTATAGAACAAATCACGTGCTTTAAAAATACTATCTGCTCAACTTTACGATTTTGAGAGAACTCGGGTTGTACAAGAACGAGTTGAGTTGCGAAGAACACAAATTGGCTCAGGACATCGTTCTGAAAGAATTCGCACGTACAATTTTCCACAAGATCGCATTACTGATCATAGAATAGGGGAGACATTAAGCGGACTTAGCGACTTTATGCTTGGTGGATCAACCTTTCATAAATTAGTAGACATGCTGCGTTCTCACGAAAAACTTTTAAGCTTGGGAAATATTACTGGCATGAAACCTAGCTTTAGAATTTAGTAATTTTTATATTTTTATTGTTTGCGCAATGATAGAATAAAGGTATTGCAAATTAATAATATTTATTAGAATTAGAGTTAAGATTAAAAAAATAATAATCAAAACAAAAGAATTTGATTTCGTAGTTTTTTGTCACCAAAATCTTTGTTAAAACATCTTTAGCTAAACATGTTTCGGAGCTTCTTTTTTATTATTTTTTTGAATAGTTTCAAAAAAATTATAAATATTTTCCTCTAAAACTCATGCAACTTTGAAAATATAAAAAAAAATTTTGCTTTGTAAAAAGAATAAAAGCATTAATAAAATTTGTCAGCTTTTGACTTAATAACTGACAAAATAATTCAAAATTTTCTCGAGTTTTCAATAAACGCACTTGACGATTTGACGATTTAAGTTGAATTTCATTAATTTCATGCTTTTTATCGAAAATAATCTGAAAATCTATATTCTCGATTATATCAATTTGGAACTCACAAATTCATCTATAAATCTTTAATTTTATTTGTATTTAAAAATTCTGTTGTTTTTTTTAATGTAAATTTAAATTTTAAACTTTAAATTATACTTTTTATGAATATTTTTTTTTGTTTTGCTTTTTTTTTCAAAGTTTTTCTGCCTTTTGCTTCAACTTCAAACAATATATTTCATAAAATGATTGTGCTATAGCTCGTAAATTTTTACTTAATGTTCAGTTAATTTATACCTATGTCATTTACCAAAATCAAGATTCAAATAATGTTTTTTTAGAAATTAAATAAAAAAGACTGGACGTAACCCCCTCATTTATGATCTAAAAACTATTGTCGTTACAATAAGAACATTTAATAAATATTGATTAAAGGTATTTTAATAATTTTAGTGTTATAGTGAATGTTTTTAACTTATTAACAATAAATATTAAGACCAAATTTGAAATTTTTTTGTTAAACAGTTCCTAAGTTATTTGGTTTAGAAGGTAAACTTAAATTGCATCAAATTTAGGTAAATGATGTGTTAAAGAAGGACATTGCCTTTTTTTTTAACAAAAGATTTAGTTTTGGTGTATTAAATATAAAAAACCAAAATAATACAGCATAATAAGCTTAATGAAAGATTTAGGTTTTTTCTATAAGAACCACCTAAAAATTTATATGGTAAGCGTATGGTAAAAAGGTCGACCATTTGGTGGAAATGAGTTCTTTGTACAAAAATTTGTTTCAGAATATTCGAATAATCTACGAGGATGATCATAATATGATCATATATGATCAATATATTATATTGGCAATAAATTTTGAAAAAAATAAATTTGATATTATAGTTAGAATATACCTCTCCTCATTGCGGAACAACCTCTCCTCACTGGAAGTGAGGAAGACTAAAGTCAATATTAATACTTATTGATACTACTTAATAGTTACGAAGAGAACGATAATACCATTATATTATTTTTTAAATTTTAATTTTGCTGCTTTTAAATTTTATTACTTTGATGCAACTTGCAAAAAATTTTTAATGAATCTTAATAAGATTCACTTAAAAATTTTCGCAAAACCGTCAAGATGGCTCAAAATAATAAAAATTACAAACAGTATGTTAAAATTGAAAAGCTTTAAAGATAGTGAGCCAAAAAACTTTTGGAATGCTTTCAAATGTTTAAACAAGGGTACAAATTCTAGATTATTAACCATAAATAATATAAAAGACAAAGAACCCAGCTAACTTACTAACGTTGGGCCAACACATGTAAATACATCGCGAACGTATTTTATTTTCTTCGATGCAAATACGTCGAAGAACTCCACCCTTTACGGCTATTTCTAAACTTTTTGGCATAGATTGGTTCAGGTGATCAATGAAACTTTGTGGAATCGCTGCCCAGGCCTTTTGGATTTGTTCAAACAGTTGATCCTTTTTACAAACGCCTTCACAATTAATTCTGCGGTTAACAATCTCCCACAGGTTTTCAATAGAGTTAAGATCCGGAGATTGAGGCGGCCAATCCATTACCGATAGGTGGCTGTCTTGAAACCACTGCTTGACTACTTTTGCAGGATCGTTGTCTTTTTCGGATTTTTGTCTTGCTGAAAAACCTATTTTATTGGCATATTCTATTCTGCATGAGGTAACATAACATCTTTCAGGGTATTTTTATACATGAAACGGTCCATTATTCCAGCAATTCGATGTATTGGACCTTGACCGTTAGCAGAAAAACACCCCCAGACCATTACATTGCCTCCACCGTGCTTCACGATCTTATGGCAGGAACATAAATCGAGGTGTTTTCCGGCCGGTCAACGTACACGGCAAATGCCATCGCTCCAAATGATGCTGAAACTTCAATTCATCACTGAACAGGACAGTTTGCCATTTCTGCACATTCCAGTCAATATGAGATGTAGCAAACAGGAGTCTTTTCTTCTGATTCTTTAGTGAAATCAGCGGTTTCTTTGAAGGGCGTCGAGAAAACAATCCGGCTTCAAAAACACGTTGTCTGATTGTTCGTTTCGATACAGGCAGCTCTAATTGCTTTTGTATCTCGACTGATAATATCCAGTGATCCTTCTTTATGGATCTGACAATCATAGAATCCTCTCTAGAAGTGGTGGAACGCGGTCTTTCACCTTTGTTATCTGCTGTCAACTTCCCCGTAGAACGATATTTGGAACATAGATATTTCACGCGGTATTTATCACAAATACTTTTTTGTGACATTCCACTTACGTAATCGCCAATAATTTTCTTTCTTAGTTCCAATCCAAGACTGTCCGGAGCCATTTTTGCACTTGAAGTCATAAAAATAATAAAAATAAACAATCACGCTTCTTAAGGCTTACCGTGTTACATTTACCTGGTGATGATACAATAATGCTCTGTGGAACACAACGTCTTGGTTGGATGTGGACTGTATTGATGTAATGAAACACTTGTTGTATTTCACTTGTTGTATTGATGTTCTTCGATAAATCACTTCGATTACTGACTGATTGACTTCCATATACTGACTGGATTACATGTCAATTTACATGTCTCTTATATAGTAAATTGAACCTGTGTGAACCTGTTCTGGAAGATTCTAGATGCTTCTTTTCGATGCTTTCGATGCTTCTTCGAAATTCTTTATGAGCTATTCGTAATTCTTTACGATTTCCAGTATAAATGAATATTCGATATTGGTCAACATATTGTTACAGAGGACTTGGTCAAGAACATGGTATTGACATCCAATGAATTGTTGTTCTTCCAACTGTTTTTCATTAAAATATCTTTGTAACTGACTGACAATCGATTCTTTCTTACAGTGTTTAAATTCTTAGTATCCGCTACAACCATCTTTATACTCTTCCATAAATTATAATCATAGAGAATAGCTGTTATACTTTTAACAACTATTCTGCTTCCGTTTGTAGATCTCCGTTTGTAGGGCTTGTAACTTAACTTTTCTTTTTTATTCTTCAAACACTTGATATTCTTCAACCCTTCTTCATTTTTGGTGACGTTAACTTTCTAAATGTAGTGTTTTTTTATTTCTTTTTTAAGTTTAACAGCTTCTTAAATAGTTGATCTGAAAATATTAGGCTATGAAAATGTCTGAACGTTGATCCCATTTTGAGATTACTGTTGACAAATGGTTGCTGCTTTGCAAGTTGATAACTTTGAAATGTTACTTTTTTGGTTGCAATTTTGATTTTAATGTAGTTCTTGCTGATACTTTTGGACTGTTTTTTCGAATCCTCAGACTCAGATTTGGAAATTGACGTTGTTGTTGTTGTCGTTACTTTTGTTGAAGTAGAATTTATGGACATTTTCTTTTGGATGGATGAATAGTTTTTGAATAAGCAGTCTTCCCAGTTGTATACCCAACCTGTCCTTTGCTTTCAATCTGAAGATGATACAATATTTTGTCCTCACTGAAGAGCTATTTACCATCTTTTTTTGTGATGTCAATTTTTTTGTGATGTCATTCAATGGATCGTATTTTCTTTTTTTTACAAATATTTTGCATGTTTTCCACAGACATGAATTAATAAATGGGGAAATCCGTAATCAACAAAACTTCAAAAAATTTATCAGCTACAAAAACACGCTTTCCGTATCATATACTTTGAGAATAAACGAGATCATGCAAAACCTTATGCAAAAGATATGAAAACGATGGATAAATATATCCATCATTTTCATAAACATATATCTATCAGAATCTAATTTTTATGTGTAGATACTACAACAACCGTTTTGCCAGCAAGTTAATTTAAAGTTAGTTAGCCAACAACCATTTTGCCATAAGTTTGAAATAAATCTAAATGAAAAGTATAATCTAAGATCAAATAGAAACATCAACTATAAATTGCTCCGGAGATGTAATCAACTCTCAGAATTTTGTATATCTTATCGAGGACCTAAATTATGGAATGACTGTCAAAAGAAATATAAATTTATGCTGAAATCCTGAAGTTCATTTAGGTTTCAAACAAAGAAAAAAAAGTTTTTAAAACTTGATCAAAAGAAAAAATTTTCTTTTCTTTTATTAAATTATCATTTAATTAACTTATTTTTGTGTTGACTATTTTAATGGTAACTTTAGAAAGTTCTACATGGCTCAAGAAAATTCTAGGCTTCAAAAAGTCATTATGCTACTGTCTGGAAGTTTTACTTAGATATCATTTTAAAAATTTCGTGTTGTGGGTGACTTTTATTGAAAATTAATCAGAATAAAACCCATCTCATTACTTATGGGCAAAACTTCATTGATTTAGACACAGGACATGATTATCTTTTAATCAATAAGAAAAAGAAACAATTAAAACAGTAATTTATTAACAGTATTTAACATTAACAGTATTTATTTTATAGAAGTGTTATTAACAATTATTCTTAAAAATAAACAATCTTATAATTAAATAATTTCTGCTTTTGCTTTTTTTTATATATAATCAGATGGTGTTTGATTATATACTAAAAAAATTGATTAATAAGCAATTTCTGAATAGCTGTTATCTTTAGAAGCAACATATACAAGACTTGCAGCAACAAAAGATAGGCTAGTTCCAATCCATCCCAAAAAGTAGGAGTAACCATACGAAAGAAACTTGTAACAACTAATTTCATACGTCATTATTGCCATTGATGCAAGAGAGAATAATCCTAAAACACGAACAAACGTTTTATTCTTTAACAAAAATGAAAAAAAGCTGCTTCAAGGAAAACAATAAAGTTGTTAAAAAGTTTTTTAAACTTTTTGCATAAATTTATTTTTATTATAAGGAAACTGAAACAAAAAATCCTTACTTGCGGCACCAGTCTTCTTATTATATAAACTTGTTTTATGATTTTATGATAGGTTATGTATGATTCTTTATTACTTATTTTTAAATATTTATTGCTTAATTATATGAATGAATCTAACTAAACTAATTTGAAAAAACTTACTCAATAGGACACATTTTAACAATAAAACATATTTTAACTTTTTTCGATAGAACACCATTACTTAAAAGAACACAATTTAACTTTACTTGATAGAACGCACCTTTAAACACATACCTGATACTAATGAAAGTAAAGCCATAAAGCCAATATTTAAGATTCCATTAGACATCTGTTTAAAAAAAGGAGGATACCCAATTGCTCCCACTAAGTGCATTATTGACATTGAAAACAATGCCCGAATTGCCGTCAAACGAGCTTAATATTAAAACGAATTAATAATACTAAAAAATCAATTATCAAAAGAAACAATAAGATAAAAAATCAGCACTCACAATCGCTATTTGCACTTCGCGAATGGTTTGGTAAAAAAGTACAATTTTTTATAGACGCATCCATGCAGATAGTCCATACTCCAAAGTATCTCTCGCCGTTCTCTTGCTTTTCAGAATACCAGTACGGTGTACAAAATGCAATAAATGTCACTGCCAAAGTCAAAAAAAGAAATATGTATGAAATAGGTCGTACGTATACGTTTACCCAGGGTCTATTTCGCATTTATAAGCCAGCTTTTCTTTAAGAACCAACACCGATTGATCTTAAAGTTTTAAGTTCTAAAAATATAGCACAAAATCGAAGCACGTAACTAAATTTATCTATTAAGATTTTTTCATCTATAACTTTAAACTACCACTTGTAGTGAAATTTGTTCTGAAACGAAACAATCATTAAAAGCAAGAAAAAAACTTTCATTGTTTTGATAACAGAAATAATTATTTGAAAAAAATTTTGTTCAACTTATCTTACCAGAAAATAGTTTACTTTATTAGCTTCTTTAAAGCACGGAAAATATTTTAGTGGTTAGATTTTCATTCTGAGAATTTTAAAAACAAAAGTAATGCAAAGAAAGTTAAAAATACAAAAATAAAAAACAGAGAAGATATAAAAGTAATTTTTTTTAAATTTGCTAACCTTTTTTAAACTATTTACAACTTTTAATACACTCCGGTTTTTCATTTTGGGTACTTTTTATTTCGACGTCTGGTTTAGATTTCCTTTTTACTCTGTTTTACAATCTGCTCTCGTATTTTTTAATAAATTATTTATTTCATATTAGTTTCGTTTTATTGTTTCGAATAATCACTTTATTGTTAGAAATAGTTTTTCATTTTTTTGTTTTTTTTTGTTTTAACTTTATTTTGTTTTAATTTTTTTGAATCAAATTTACACACAATTTTTTGAAAATAAGGATCGGAATAACTGAACAAATAATACGAACACATCAATTTCTCTCTCCCACACCGGTATTAAAAAAAAAAAGAGCAGCCAAATAGCCAAACAAAGACCTAGTAATATGAAATACATGTGTTAATGCGTCCTTGATAGGTTTTTGATTAAACAAACAATTTTTACTTTTTTACAATGATAAGAATCTATGTACTGCTGTTATTGCATAATTATGCAATATTACACATGCCATACTGACTTTTATTTTAAAATACATACCCGTGCCTTACAGCATCGACAAATTGTAACCAAAGTGATTAAGTTACTCATACTTTTTAAAATTTGTTAACCACTTAAATTTATTTAATATATAATTTCATACTTAGATTATTCGATTAATTGTACCTAGTTTGGTTTATATAACTTTACTTAAATCAAAATGGTTTGAATAAAGTTATACAACCCTAAAAAAATTAAAAATTGAACTATAAAATATATAAAAATATAAAATACAGTAATAGTTATCTTAAATGTATATAAAAGTAAGAATTTATTTATTTATTTATAAAGAATTTATTCTGAAATTATAAACAAGGAATGACTAATTGTTGTGAACACTACTTAATTTTACTGATGTCTGTTATATGTAACTTACAGGAATACAAAAATGTCAAAAACACACAAACAAAAAGACAATGTCTAGCAAATTGGTTATTCAGCTCAAGCATATGTTTAACAGCGGAAAACCTGCCATTGACTAAATGATTGGTTTTGAAAAGAAATGAAAAAATGTTGTTAAGCAATTACCAGCCAATATTATTGAACCGTCTCTTTTAACAAGATTCAATTTATTCCTAAAAACTGTTTTTTTTCCTGATCAATTGAAAATAGCAAGAGCATTTCTAATTTGATAAAATGGACACGATTTTTCAGCATCCAACTAAAGGCCTATATCAAAACTATCTTGCTTTTTAAAGTTACTTGAACGTATCATGTACTATATTATCTTAAAATAAATAAAAATCTATATAGCAAAGAGTTTGGTTTTCGTAAGAGTCACTTAAAATGTCATGCAATAATTGATTTAGTTAATAAATTTTTGAATGGTTTTGAAAACAAGATTTATACTTTAGCCTTGTTTATTGATTTAACCAAAGCATTCGATACTGTTGACCTGACCTTCTAACAAAAGCTAGAGATATATGGCGTAACAAACAATAATCTTAAATGGTTCAGCAATAATGGTTCAGCAGTTACTTAAATAATTGGAAACAAGAAGTATTGTACGACATTGAAAATCAACCTTCCATCATAAATCACAAATATCCATCAAATTGCTCTTTTCACAAATTAAAAATCCCGAAGATTTCACTAAAAAATGTTAACTTTTCTATCTTATCCCGAGCACGGCGACTATAAACCTTAATCCTTAAAGAGTTTTAATTTACAAGATTGTTACGTATATGGATTTGTTTTAATTTACAAGATCACAGGAGAATCGATATTCAAGAGGTTAGATTATAAAGTTAAAACTTTTTTTAAATTTGATTGTTTTTGTTTTTTGATTATAAATTTTAATAAAATAGAAAAAATAAATTTAAATCGCGTGAAAACTGCTTGTAAGTTGAAAATGACAGAGGCTTGACTTATGACTTCGGCTTTACTTGCTCCTGTCATTATTTTAATTTTTAACTTGTTTATAAATACATTAATATAGTGATAGAATATAGTGATAGATAGAAAATATTTATAAATGTATTAATATAGTGACAAAACAAATTACAGAAAAAACAAATAGAAAAACAAGACCATGAAAATGAAAAAAAAGACCATGCATACCGTTTAAGTTTGCTTTTCTGCTGTCAGTAACTTCCTGCCCATGTAGGTAATCTTGAAAAATCTGTAAAAATTGTATAAAATACAATTTGCAATTGTTCACCTCCAGGCTGGATGGATGGAGAATAATGTGTTAAGTATTTTGAAAAAATGTTTATTGCCAAAATGTGTAAAGTTCAGCTCACACATTTTGACTGAAGTGGTTTACTTAGCTCAACAAAACAGTATGGAGTTGATGTACTTGCTTGCACACTAGCAGCATTTTGAAAACAAATGAAATTAGCGCATTTAAAGCATGTGACATTTATCCATTTAACTGTAATTTTAGTACTAATAAATTATAAGCAAATGAAACTGATCCTGACAAATATTCTCAGAATGCCTAAAAGTTTTCTGAAGTCAATTTCAGCAACACCTCCAAAGTTTTACGAAGTCAACTTCATCACTAACCTCCAAAGCAAAAAAGAGCAAAACCAGCATGTGTCAGATGAAACAATACGGTTAACTGCTATAATCAGCACACCACATAATACTCAAGCAATAGATGAAAAAAAACAAAAACAGACCAAACCACAAAAGCAAGTTAAAAAAATTGACTAATTAAATTTGGTTCAAATTTAAAAATTTGCAAAATACTCTGTATTAAAAACAGACCTCAGGATAGCCAGCTTCCTATTATGTCAGTTGCATCTGATAATGTTGAACTAGCTGACCATATTAACCATTAGTTTCATGAACTTTATCAACTGTGAATTTTAAGTTTTGTACATTTTAAATAACTTGAAAGTTTTTTTTCTTTTCTTATTACATCCAGTATATACATTAACGGATGTTTCCCAAATTGTGAGCTTAATTTAACATATGTTGCATATACATCATTTCAATTTAATAGTGCATTGTGGTTTCTAAATAACTGCAGCAAATTTGTTTTAAAGTAAAGACATTATCTACTTTTATCTACTGTTATCTACTGTTTACAGTTTACTTTGCTTAAATGATCACCAAAAACAACAACAGTTTTTTGTTTTATAACAAGTTTATCGACTTTTAACTTTGAAACATTTTTTGTGGTAGTTTATGGTTCATTCTGTATTATTATTGTTTGGGTAAACAAGTACTTATACGAGTGACTTTATAACTAGATTCAAAATACTTATTCCAAGTTCATTTAACACTGTTACATAACTTCTAATGAACAGTTGTTTTCATGGATACATGCATTGAGTAACATTAATAAATTGGCAGGTTAAAAAACTGAATTAAAATAAATCAAATTATCTGAACTAATGTATGTAGATAAAATGGTAATTAAATGGTTCAGCAGATTTGAATGAACAATTGTGAAACTGCGCATTATTTATGTATATTTTAATAAGACATTTTTTTTTTTTTTGATATATATTTCGTCATTTTCATAATAAATTATATACAATATTTTAGTAAAAATGTGATGGGAGCAGGCAAAAGACAAAAGTCTTATCACCCAGCCCCGTTGCATCATTTACATATTAAACAAATAATTCTATCATATAAAAAAAATATCATAATCACAGTAAAATAATGTTAAATAAAAAGTGTTACATTTTTTTTATTTTTTATTTTTTGTTTTTTTGAATACAATACAACTTAAAATAAAAAAAAAATTATAAAATTTCAAAATAAGTTATGATGTAAAAGATGATATCGCTTTTTAACAAAAGGAAAAGTTGAAAAATAAATTGACAATTCTTCTGATGTTTAAATCAATAAAAAAATAAAAATTAAAAATAAAATAGAATTTGAGATACGTCATAATCAAGTAACTTTTTTTAAGATACTTTTAAATGTTTGATTTGAAATTGTAGTTTTACTATTATTTGGAATATTATAAATATTTAATTAATAAACACTTTCTAAGAAGTGAATTTCTAAGAAGTGAATTGGCTTTCTAAGAAGTATTAAAACTGTCTGCAATATCTTTTTTCTCATTTGTTATTGTTCTTTCATCATCAGAACACCCTCTACACCACCGATTCGGGACGGCCCATATGTCAGTGTTACCACACGTTACCTTGAATAAAAAACTCAAAATTACACAAACTTAAATCAGATTTTTATTCTTTAACAAAACTTCAGAAAACAAATTGAATGAAACATCCATGCTTTATACAGACAGAAACATCCATGCTTTATACAGACAGAAACATCCATGCTTTATACAGACAGAAACATCCATGCTTTATACAGACAGAAACATCCATGCTTTATACAGACAGAAACATCCATGCTTTATACAGACAGAAACATCCATGCTTTATACAGACAGAAACATCCATGCTTTATACAGACAGAAACATCCATGCTTTATACAGACAGAAACATCCATGCTTTATACAGACAGAAACATCAGAAATATCCACGTTTTATACAGACCATCATCTGCGGTTTATAATTTCGATGAAGTTGATCTCAATATTTTAAAACTTTTGTTGTATTCTTTTCAATATTTATTATTACTATTTATGGCTAAAATTATTTAATGTTTTTATCGGGGGTGTGGAGTCGTATAAAAAAAGTACCAACTCCGACTCCTATTGTTGAAATTTTCAGAGTACGTCTCCGACTCCAACTCTAACTCCAATTTTGAAGAATTTTTATACAAATTTTTGAAAAATTCCTTGAATTCTTTAAAAAAATTTAAAAATTGTTTTAGCCAAATATATGAAAAACTCATTGAAGGTTAAATATTTTGTTTATGTACGTGCAATATCCAGAAGATTTACTATTTGAGTCGGAGTCACAATTTTGTTTAGCGAATCCGACTCCGCTACAAATATGGCAACTCCGACTCTACGACTCCGACTCATCAGCCCTGGTTTTTACATTAAAAATGTTTTTAACATTATCTAAAAAATAATTGTACTTTCATAATCCATAAACCAATGCAATAAAATAAGGAAAATGCAACATCAAATTATAAGATCAAATTATAACAAATACAATAAGATCAAATTATGACAAATGAAATCATAAATATAAAAAAAGGACACGAAGTTTTAAGCATTTCTGAACACTCTATTTTTATCCAATTACATGCAACAAATAAGATGACTATGAAACAAGTATGATGATACATAAGCGAAAATAATTAATTGCAAAGTATTTAATAAACAATGCTTTCATACCAGTAATCATGCTAACGTTGAAGCTACGTTGATTGAGTGTCGCAGCATAGAAAAAGCGTTACAATCTTAAGAACAAAATGGTTTCAACGTTAAATTGACGGGGTATTTTTTGTTATTTACATCGTGATAAATTGAAACGTTGAATAAACATTTAAAAAGTGCCGTAAATCTTCCAAACAATAACTCGTTTAACGTTGAGAAAAAAGGCACTTTAATAACATAGCAATGTTTGTGCTATTTCAACTTTAAAGGTTAACCGCTTTTTTAACGTTGGACAAGTATTTAAAATTAAACATATTGTCGCCTCTTTAAAAACTTAATTTATTTAACCCTAAATAAACGAACGCAAAAACGACACTTAACGACAAATAACGTTGCAAAGTTGGCGATTTTTAAATGTTAAAGGTAAACCACTTTTTCAACGTCGAATAAGTGTTTAAATTTAAACCTAATTTAGCTCCTTATAAAATCACGTTTATTCAATGTTGCAATAACCTCCATTTTGCCAACGTTGATAAAGTGTTAATTTAGGAATGTTGAAAAAAAGTGTTACTTGATAAAAAGTCGCTTTGACACTGTTGATGAATTGCCAATACATTGACAATTAACGTCTCATTTATCAGCCATTTTGAAAATTAATTAGCTTACTTCTAAAGCAAGATTTTTTTTCAAGAAAATCTAAAAATTCCGAAGGCTGTTCCAATTTTAAAATCAGGCGATGATGACAATTCTTCTGATGTTAAAACAATAAACTAATCTCAATTCTTTTTATTTTTACTTTTATATTTAATTACATATAAAGCGATATATTTAAAGTATTTGATGAAAACAAGAGTATTTAATGATTTGTCTATCATCAAATCCAGTCTATCATCAAATCCTTCTATGTAAACTTACAAAGTGAGTTTGCATAGAAAGATTTGATGATAGACAATAGATTCTTTCCTCACGTAAGAAGAAAAAATCTATTCCGTATGTACTATAGAGATGACCTCTTATTGTGCATGACACGATCAGGTAACTATTTTTCAAATTTGATGAAAATGTTCACTGCTTCTTTCATCACAGAAGAACAAACAGATTTTAAATCAAATTATTCCCTCGGGTATAAACCAATGTCAAATCAATCTTACGTGACTTACATGATTAAATATCTCTTGAAAGAAATATTGAAAAAACAAAATAATAACTATTTATGCTAAAAAAAATCGCTGGTTTTATACAAATAAATTTTACATTGCAAACTCGTTAAAATATTCACTTTTTCGGCTAATGCACTAATCATTTTAAAACAGCTTTATCATTATTTTCCGGTTGATTTTCGTCAATTGTAGGCTCATGGCAAGTAGACTCGTTGTATAATTGTTTTCCTGTTTCGATGGCATCAACACTATTAGTTTTCTGTTGCAGTAAATCAGGTGACGGAGTAGTACTGCTGACATGAGGATCGCTTATGTCTAACGTAGGTTCAGGCGAGGAGGAAGCCTCGGTTTCATCCTAAGACATACAACAAAAAATAATTTAAAAAAAAACAACAGAAAAACGGTTTTTTACTACGTAAATTTTGTGCATCATTTTAAAAGAAGTATGTAATTAAAAAACTGAAGATGTAACAATTTACAAACAGTATACCTTTCCATTCTCGAGCTGCTTACTTAAAGTCTTTCTTTCAGACTGAAGTGCTCTACATAATTTTTCTAATTTTTCCATCTTTGATTTCATTTTCGTTATTGTAGTATGATTTTGAGTACGCTGTTAAAGGAATTAAATTTTTTTTATTAATTAAAAAAAAAAAAAAGTCACGAGTTAAGTAGTTAAAACACGTACTTCCTCTACCATCTGTAGGAGGGAATGGTTTGTGTTCTCCCATCGACTTCTCCACATATTTGATTCTTTTTCAAGCTTGCGAATCGTTTTTGTCATCTAAACACCCCAAAAAAAAGTTCTTATCAAATTTCTAAATCTTTTCAAGTAAAATCAAAATTCATTAATCGCTATTAATTAATTGCATTAATCGCTACATTAATTGCATTAATCGCCATTTTTTCTCAAACAAAAAGTTTATAAAAGCAAAAAACTAAAATTAATTAACTTGAAAAAGCGATTAATAGTAAATAAAAAAAAATTGGTTAAACTAACTTAAGTTATACTTTTTCAATATTTACATTACTTATACGTTACGCAATAAAAGAAAGTTAAAAACATTAATTACAGTATCCATATCCTTTTTAAATGTAGCAAAAACTTCGTTGCTTTTTGTTAACGTTGATTGGAACTCTTCGAACTTTTCAGTATACAAAGAGAGCTAATAAAAAATTGGTTTTAATAAAAAAATTGGTGTTAATAAAATTTTTTTTTTTCAGAATACAAAGATTACAAAACGATTTAACAATTGCAAACTGAATAATAAAAATTAATATATATATATATATATATATATATATATATATATAAATATATATAAAATACTTAATATTTCAAATAACAAATCAAACCTATTACATTATTTCTACATCAAATCATTCTATTTTTTAATAACTTTTTTAGGATAACATTTAATCATCAAAAAGCTCATTTATAACACTAAACGATATTTAAACTAAATTATAAAACACCATGATTTACAAACTCATGATCATGATTTACTAACAACACATTACCATGAATCACCACATCACCATCGTGTAAACAGATTATTTCCTATCAGCTTTATTCATCTCTGAAAATTGAAAACTGTTCTCTTAATTATTTCTTACATTTTTTTCTTTGTAGAAATTTCAATACAAATTATTCAGTTCACCTCAAGTTCTTTTTACCAGACTTTACATGGTTTCTTTCTAGAACTTTCCCTTACCTTGTTCAATTTTATTTTTACAAAACGTGTTTGTCTCCAACATATTCACTTTGATCTCTTTAGCTTCCATGCCATTCTTTTGACTAGCCCACTTATATTGCCACAATTAACTATAAATATTCATAAAAATACTGATAATACTGAGTTCTATAGAAAGGCTTTACGAGAAAGTAATTGAAGAAGAGGCAAGATAAATTAATATTATACTCTGATGTGCATTAACCTTACTTTCTTACTAACCTCAATTTGTAAATAAAGTTGTCATCACTCAGACAACTTTATACAATATCTTTATGATAAAACACATCACCACTTTCATCATACAAGTTCATTCAAAATTTTACATCTAGTCATTCTAAATTTTACATAAATCATTGCAGATTTTAACTTCATGAGAAAGAAAATGTGCACAAAAATACAGAGATTTCAATACCATCTTATTTTCAGTAATGCTAAATCCTTTAATAAAATTCATTCCTAAATTCTAGAACATTTTCTATATTGTTGAAACTCTTTGACCTCAACTATTCCTTACCTCAACTACACCATCATCCATATTATCATATACACCATCAGTCATATACACCATCAATATAATGATATGATATACACCATCAATCATTTACACCATCAATATGATGATATGATATACACCGTCAATCATTTACACCATCAATATGATGATATGATATACACCATCAATCATATACACCATCAATTATATACACAATCATTATGATGATATGATATACATCATCAATCATTTACACCATCGATTATATACTCCGTCAATTATATACATTATCATTTATTTCTGCTGTTAAAACACCACTAATTCATCCGATCGAACAACAAAGAATTTTTACCATTAATTAAGTTTAATAACTTAACCACCTTTCTCATATTTTTGTAGTTTTTCAACTTTTCCTTCTCAATGAGCTCATACTAACTCACAGCAACTGAACAAAAAACATATCTAGCCATCAATTCATGGCAACAAAAAAACATATCTAGCCATCAACTCACGACAACAAAAAATCAAATCTAGCCATCAACTTTACATGCCAACTATTCATTTGGTATATAAAAAACTAGCATTTACAACATCTACAATTTTTTATTCATTTGAATTAAAATTTAAATTATTAAACCACCATCTTACTTTTATATAATTTTAAAACATTATCACCATCTTACTTTTATATGATTTAAAAAAATTTACTTGAGCACGTAGTTCAGCTTCTTGTTGAAGAAGTTCTTCGCATTTTTTTTTATAATTCAAAGATTCTTCTAAAACCTGAAGAAGAAACAGCATTATGCTAAAAAAAAAACAACATAAATATATAAAATATAACAAATAAGGAAAAAAACCTCACACTGTGCTTTTCTTTAAGATGGCTCTCCATTTCTTCTTGCACTACAAGATTTTGTTGCTGCAACTTTGCTTCACACAATTGCAGCTCTAATTGCTTGGCTTTTAACACTTTTTCTATATGCTGAAAGTATTGACAATTGATTAAAATTATGAACAATTAAAACAAATCAAAAATTACCAACTATTTAAACTAACCTGTTCTCTTACTTCATATTGTTCAACCAACCCTTTCAGTTTTTGAGCTAAGCTGATAACATGATAACATTAACAATTATAAAAGAAATTAATTGCTTTCAAGAATATAAATACAAATTGAAATGAGTTAGAAATGCTTTTTTGTAACAGATAAAATGTTGGAAATCAAAGATCTGGAAATCTTTTAGTCACAGTAAGATCCTTAATTTTTTTTATAGTTTTTTGCCAATAAATATTTCTGAATACAGTTTTTCAATAATATAACTAATTTAATTTTGTGTTTGATCAAAAGCTGATATTATAACTGTAACTATTTGTTCTTAACAACCTTTGTCTTTCTAGACATTTCATAAACATCATGATAAACAATCATATATATATATATATATATATATATATATATATATATATATATATATATATATATATATATATATATATATATATATATATATATATATATATATATATATATATATATATATATATATATATATATATATATATATATATATATATATATATATATATATATATATATATATATATGTATATATATATATATATGTATATATATATATATATGTATATATATATATGCATACCTACACACAAATAGAATCAAAACAGTTTATACTATTTAAACAAAACTTACTTAATCAGATGAGATGCGTTTTATAAATTTACTCACTCGTTATTATCTTGCTTTAACTGTTGGTTTCGTTTATGATTATCAGCCATCTGTGATGTGATATCACTTATAGTTGATTGAAATTTTTGAGAAAGTTCTTTTCGCTTTCGTTCTTCTTCTTCAGCACGACGCTGTGTCTCCTCTTTTATTTGCTTGTTATGTTTTTGTAATTCTCTGCATAAACTTTCAAGTTTTCCTTTTGCGATCATGAGTTTATTGTACTCTGATTGTAAATGATCTCTTTCTTTTTTCACCTATTCAATCATAAAAATATTTCTATGTTTATTAAAATTGTTTAAATTACAAAACTTTATCAAATAAATGTATATCATTAATTGACTGTAGACTGTATACTTTTACACAAAAATAGTATAAAAATAGTAAAACAAATAATAGAAAAAAAGACGCAAACGCCTTTTATCTTTAAATATAAAAAGGTTTGATTTCTTTGCTCTAAACTCTATGACATTACAGATAGACAAACTTTATGACACTACAAATAAACTAGCCCCAAAAGCCTTTGATTTTCTCATTGGTCATATCTATTGATTTCTATATCATATCATTGATTTCTTTTTTCTGTGCTTTTCAGTTACAGAGATATTTTTATATTCATACTTTTTTACTTATGTTTTATATATTTTAGAAAGATAAATTATTACACATGGCTTAACATGTGCAATAATTTATCCTTTCAACATTGTTAAAGGTATCACTGGTTTTTTTACAGCAGACCTATTTGTCTGTCAAATACTCTCATAACTCGGAATTACAAATCAAATTAGCTTAACACGACTAATTAGCTTAAGACTTAACACAAAGTGATACAACTGTTAACAGGAAGTGATACAACTGTTAACAGGAAGTGATACAACTGTTAACAGGAAGTGATACAACTGTTAACAGGAAGTGATACAACTGTTAATAGGAAGTGATACAACTGTTAACAGGAAGTGATACAACTGTTAACAGGAAGTGATACAGCTGTTAACAGGAAGTGATACAACTGTTAACAGGAAGTGATACAACTGTTAACAGGAAGTGATACAACTGTTAACAGGAAGTGATACAACTGTTAACAGAAAGTGATACAGCTGGTATAACACAGGTTTGATACAGTTTTAGACTTTAACTCAACAATTTAATTTAACAAAAATTACCATCATGATTATTGTTGTCTGAAAGAAAATATGTATACTGACTTTAACTCACTAAATGAAGAAACTTTAACAATGATCTTTAGGAGTATTTAGAACAACCCTAACAAACAAGGCCCTAGTTTAATCTATAGTCAAAGCTGAAAGATGTGTGAGCGTAACTTCCTCATCATTAAACATCATAGACATGCAACTACAAGCTCATACAATTGATACTTCCAAAAAGTAATCAGTAATACATCAATACATCAACTTTTAAAAGATGTGCTTCAGCTCAGTTTGGAAAGCAAAATAGGAGTGTTCACAAGAACTAATTCAAAAGCTGAGTGAAAAAAGTACCATAAAAAATCCCTGGTTTTACTGACAGAACAGAAAGTTAATCCAAAAATGTCTTGAGTTGTTATTAGGGTTACAAAGGATAATGGATCAACAAATGAAAATAATGTGTTGGAAATGGTGAAGGTATTTTAAGTAAATAGTTATCAAATAAATTTAACAAAAAGTCTTCACCTACTTTTGAGAAGTAGAGATCATTAATAGTTCTAGTTGAACTTCACATGCACAATTGAGTATTGCAAACTACTTATGACTCAAAAGACTGAATTAGCATAATAAAATTAATGAAATATTTCATTTCAGTTCCAAATGTAGAGTCTTGAGAAACACAAAGCTTGCAGACGTCTAAGAGCCAAACACTTTTGCTTTATCCCAAGCATTGGAATCAATAAACCTATTATAGAAGCAATTTTTTCTTTGAGATCAGACAGCTTCTTGAAGTCCAAAGTGCAAGTAAAAAATAATCAATTGTGCATTTGTTTAATAGTTTCACAGACTTTTTAAAATTCGATTTTATAAGCTTTCCTTCTTCTCATTTAGGAATTTTACTAAAAAAACAAGAGTTTTCATTTTGTTTTTTTGTTAACTTTCAATTTCTTTAGACTACATCTTACATACTAGACAATGAACACTTTGTATTCTTAATAGATTTATCTTCATCTATGCTTGAATGATCATCAAATGACTCAGAAGAAGAAATTAAATTAATTTTTAGCTTCTTTTTAAAAAACTTTTCGAACTTTTTTGACTTCATCTTCCAAAGTTTCAATTTGTGTCAGCATTGAAGTTTCTGGTTTGACACTATTATTAAAAAAGAATGTTCGTAATCCAGCTGGATTCGGAAGAATCTTCAAGTATTTTCCACATGCTAAAAAATAAATTACACTAGCAATATGTGCGCAGCAATCTAATATTCTCATTCTCGGACTTACAAATACAGTACCATCCTTCATGACAATTTCATCATTTGTATTAGGTAAATATTGCGCATAAACTTTATACTTTGTAGAACCAGAATGACGAGATCTAATAATAAGAGAGAGAACTTTCAATTTCCCTATCGATTGAACACTTTCACATTTATCCATTTTATATATACCTTTATTGAAATTTTCCTTTTTCTTCAGAACAAATGTCTAATAAATAGCTTCCAAATTGTTATCAACAAAAAGATTATTGAAACCTAAGCACTGATGGAGCTTTAACAATCTTCGGCAACAATAACCTGCAAAAATATAAACAATATTTACAGTATCATCTTCAATAAGTGAATAAGGACGATTATCATTAAAATTGGATTTTAGATTTTGGAACTTCATGATATCATCTTTATCCAACTGGTTAGCATCTATATATCTATATTTAATAAATCTTTCATATTTTTAAGATCTTTTGTCAATACTCCTGAATATTTGCAAAGACTTTTAATTTGAATTTTTTAAATAGTTTCTATCAAACAGCTGCCAATGACCAAACCTTTGTTCAATAGGATCGGATCAGCGCTTTCCTAAAAGGATATAACTCACATCATACTTTTTGGATAAAATATGCTCACTAAATTCTTTAAGGCATTTACACATTTGTATGAAAGCTAAATTAGCTGGATAGGATAAGCCTATATTAGAAACTTTTAAGCGATTGCATTGATTAAGAAAGTCAACAAATTTTTTCAAAATAATTAAGTTTTGGTCTAATGGGTTTCGAATTGGTTTCATAAGCAACTTTTCGAACTTCCACAAACCTTTCTATTAAATAATGAGTAGCATCCCAAGTAGGATTTTGTAGTTTGCAGTTTTTTCACGGAAAATTTTAAAACATAGCTTTGCTGATGTTCTTTGAAGATTTGTAGGCTGAAAGCATTGTTTGGATAAATGATGGGCAACTTTTAAGGGGTTTTTACTCTCATACTGAAAAATCTGTAAAATGTCATTAAAATCTGCATTGATATATTTTAAACAAGAAGGTGATATTAAAACTTGCAATTGATTATCCGATAGCTGATCTCTTGGTATACATGATATTGGAATAGGAAACATTTTACGACTTTCAAAATTATTAAAAAGCATTTTTGAAATTGTGAGTAGGATCAATGGAAATAAAGAGTTTCTTGTTGTTTAATATTAGATGATTAATAAAAGGAGTCAATTTTCCTGAACACAACTCATTCATGAAAAAAATTTTGATTGACATGTCACTTGTTGTAATTATTAAATGAAATCCAATCATACTAAGCATTTCCAAGACCTGAAACCAACATTTCTTTAAAGCGTGAACATTTATTGTAGAAAGAGGAAAAAGGCAAACAGTATCCATATTATTTCCAGCAACTGAAGTGATAAAAAAATGCTAAAACGGTTGTTGTTAACTTCTCTGTTTCATCAACAATACCCAAAAACCTTCCATCTGCATACTCAACTTCTTGATTAATATAAATTTCATCAAATATTAAATTTACAATTTGTTCATTATTTGTCAAAGACGGTATTCTTTTATCCAAGATAAATTTTTTTTAATTATTTATTTCAGTAGATACTGATATTAAATTATATAGCCTTTGGAGAGTAGCACTTGATGGCAATGTAAAAATTTTATCAAGTAAAATCATCTCGTAGCATCTTTTACTACTTGCATACCACAACAAACAAGTAACAAGAAGATTATTGTTGTATCTTCTACTTTGGCATGGATTTTCCAATAAAAAAGCTGGTCACATATAAAGTTGAGCTTTGTAGGAATTTCTTCAGTACAATCATATCCTTCCAAAAGTATATTTTTCAATTAAATAATGTATTAAATCTGATAAACTAGAAATTTTTGCTATGTTTACTGATTGAAAAGATTCTTTAGGAGTAACTATGTTATTTATGTAAACATTGAAGTTCAAATTTTTATATATGGCAACAGATGATTTGACAGTTACTCCTGTTGCATTTAACTGAAGAAGAGAATATCTCACAGCATAACTAGCAACAAAAATATCAAGATGGAAATTTCTGATTTTGCTTGCATCCTTTTTAGTAAGCTCTTCAAATGATTTAACAGCATCTTTAGATCGGAAAAGTTTTAAATCGTTAATTATTACATTACTTTCCCTGTTTAGACGGGATGTGGAAGAATAAAAAATAGTTGAACAAGGCACTGGTGTTACTATACCTAAACTTGGCAAAGATGGAAACACTGATGATACAGCTTCAGGTATTAATACCTACTTTTCTAAATTTTGTTCTGAACGAATTTGCTTGCGACTTCTGTTAGAATCAGAACTTTGTTCTGATTCTAACAAAAATCTAAAATCAAATGTTCTCTTTTAATTCACCTCAATCATTGCTCACAAATATTGCTCTCAGCAGGAAAAGTATGGTAGCTTTTAGATTTCGGATCAGGATCTGTGCCATACCCAGATTTACATCCATAAACAGGGCATCTCCGCACCATAGTTATATAGTTATTTAATGTAATATGTCATAAAGCTTTAAGATTCATGTTTTTACCTTCTCTAAAAACTTCAATGTAAAACCAGTTATTAAAAAATTTTAAGAACTGGTTTTACATCGACCCCTTAGCGTATGATTTTTAAACAATAGTTAGCGCAGACCAGGTATATAGGAGACCTTGATCACCAGGATGAAGCACTTTTCTAAAGTTTTGGTTGCCTAAAAGTACATCATTCATAATTGAAGTGTCATTTTTTGTTGCCTCATGAAGTCCAAATTAAAAATATAAAAGGTTTAGCTAAATGTTTTTTTTTTTCTGTATGCTGATTATTTTTTATTGAAAATGGTTGTAGCTGCTAATTTGAATATAACAGTAAGTTCCATCAACAATTAATATCAACTGAGATTCTTTAGCTTTAAATATTTTTTAGGCCGATTCGCTGTTATTTGCATTCACCTTTTGTTAAGTGACCTGCTCTTAAGTTATTAGGAATGAAATCTTTGACAAAAGCGTTTCTAACTTGTTGCAAATATCGGAATACTTCAAAATGAGAGTCAATGCAAAAATAATCAGCAATTGTGTATTGATCAAAGCCAGAACAGAAAGACAACTAGAACTTGAGATTTAGATCTATTACTGGTGTATCTGAGTGAAATCAAACCTCCCCTTAGTTCAAATTGATGTCTTTAGAATTCAGTAGTTTGTTGGCAAATAGTTTTAGGTAATTTTGAAATATCAGAAAACTTTGAAAATAAACTGGTATACTGAGCGCAATATCGAAACATCTCTAATAAATATATTGAACTTCTGGTACATTTAGTTTCACATTCTTTTTTAACAACCAGCTGATTTAAAGCTTCATTGTTTAGGATTTCAAGTTCATTCAAATGCTCTCCATAACATCTTGATCCAGTTAGTATAAGAATTTTTTTTTGAACATAAGCGTCAATAATACCTGAAAAGAATATAAAATTTTTTGAAGAGTTATTAATGTGGCATATATTTTAATCTCAACTAGATTACATTTTAAAGACTTAAGTAACTTTTGTTCATTTTGTTTAATAATCGGTGGAAAATTCGACACTTAATTTGTTTCAAACTTTTCAGGCAACTCAAGATTCTCTGTTTGAAAATCAACTGACTGAGCTCCTATAAACCCACTAAACGGTGAATTTATTTCCTCATTCTCCTTTCTCAGTGCACTTAAATACAAGCAGCACAGCAATGTGTTCCAAGCTCAATAGTATTTTTGTTTTTGTTGATTGTTTCTCGTATTTCAATTATGAACATAAACATCGTTTCTTAAAAAACTCTAGATATTCCACACTTATTTTTGACTTTATCCAAATTTTTGAAACAACATCTGCATCTATAAAGTCCAAATTTTTGAAACAACATCTGCATCCCATAAAGTTATTTCACTCATTTTTAGTTAAATCTTGAAAAAAATTAAACCAAGTTTATTCCAAACTGTTAATCTTTTAATTTTGACATTTTATAATTTTGAACAAACAACTTTTTTATATTCCTGTTGGGAATTCTCTTCCGTTGGAAATTCTCTTTAATAACATTAATAACAATACAGCCGATTAAAGTCTAACATTTTAGAAAATTGAGAGAATTAAAATTTTTTTTAATTAAATAGACAGTTAACTAATTGTAATAATTAAATATTATATATAAATAATTATAATTAATTAATTATACACATTATAGTCAAAATAATAGTTTTGTAGTAATTTTAGACATTTATTTAAACATAAACCAAAAGGGGCAAAAACTTGATAGTTATACGCCTAACCTCTTTATTTTACTTTGACAGTAAAAAACAAGAATGATTTTGTATGTAGACATTACAGTCTCTAAAAATGGTGCTACTTAAAAAAGTAACACCAGCAGCAGAATGCATAATAATACAACTTTTCACCATCATAAATACTGAAATCAAGTGCGCTTAATTAATTAACACCTAAATAATGGAATCTTCAACTGACGACGTAAACAAAAAAAACACCTACTTCACAGACAACATTGATTTTTGATTCTGTTCAGACAGATTCTTAGGAAATAACTTTATAATAACTTTATATGTCATATGTTTTATAATAACTTTATAGCTAATATGTTTTATAATAACTTTATAGCTAATATGTTTTATAATAACTTTATATCTAATAGGTTTTATAATAACTTTATAGCTAATATGTTTTATAATAACTTTATATCTAATATGTTTTATAATAACTTTATAGCTAATATGTTTTATAATAACTTTATAGCTAATATGTTTTATAATAACTTTATATCTAATATGTTTTATAATAACTTTATAGCTAATATGTTTTATAATAACTTTATAGCTAATATGTTTTATAATAACTTTATGGCTAATTTGTTTTTCAAATTGTAGTTTCTAGAATTATAATTTTCCCTTTATATTACTCTAAGAAAAATATAAAATTATATTTTTTAAGAATTTTTTTAGTTTAAATAAAGTTTTTAAAAATTACAACTTAAAAACAACTTATTTTGGAATTTCTTAAATTTAAAACTTTAATATCTGTTTTGTTGTTTTATTTTTTGAAGTTTTAAATTTCTGTTTTTTGTCATGAATTCATATTTTTATTAAAAAAAAAAAACAACCTTTAAATGCTTTGTTTCAATCTCCTCAACTTGCTGTTCAGTTGATTTGTGGTCAGCTGCCTATGAAAAAATAAATAAATATAGATATATAATTATTGATCAATAATTATCAAAAACTAAAATACATAACTCAATTATTATAGATAAAAATCAAATTTACAAGTTGAACATATTTTCGGGCCAATGCTTCCATTTTTTTCTCAGGCGTATCCAAACTATCAAAAACATGTACCAATAGATCAACTGGAAGAAAAAATATATAACCTTTTTCTAATTATTTATTATACTCTAGTAATTAAAAAATTGTTATGTTTGTAACTACAAACATAACAAAATATAAATGTTATCAATCAAACATATGAAATCAGTGCAATATAAAAAAAAAGTCAGGGGTTTTACTTATAACCACTATCTGGCCACAATTCACATTTTATTTAATATAGAGTTTAAAAACTCTTAATTTGCTAGATGGATAAACAATTAAAGAACTTTTTTAAAAAGATTGTAAAAGAAAACATCTTAAACTAAAAAATTGTTTTTTTCTTTAAATCCTAAATGTGGGCTCTCCAATGAATTTCAATAAGGAATGGACCTAACTGTGCACACATCATTTAACAAGTAACTCTAGTAAATATAATACTAACTAATAATATTATTAGTTATTTGACTCTAGTAAATATAATAATAACTAATAAAAACTGTAGTAAATATAATAATAACTAGTGATGCTTAACCCTTGAAATTAGGAAAATTGTGGACCAACATTGCCTATTTTTTATTGATTTGCTGATTTTCAGACAAATTTTTTCATTAGATTTTTTTTTCTATTGTTTTGAAAATAACTAAAAGTTAAATAAATAAAAAACTCCAAAGAGAATAAGCACTATTTTATAACTATTTTGCATATTTGGTATACCTGTTATTTAAAATTGGAATCAAAACACAGTAGATATTTGAAGAAAAAAAAGGTATTAAGTCACATTAACTAACAAAATAAACATTAGAAACTCAACATCAGTTAACAATAATAGTAACAAATATATTGAATTTTAAATTAATTAAGAGAACTAGTTAAATTCAAGTTAAAATTTTTTTCTCATAAATGAAAAAAAAATTTGCAATGTTTTGAAAATGCAATAAATGGTTTTGTATAGAATTTTTGTGATCTTATATAGTTGTGTCCAATGAACACAATTTTATAAGTTTTGAACAGTTTATTCTCTATATAGGAATAATTTAATGGCAAATTTTATTTTTACTTAATCTGGTTTAATTCATTTAATTCAGGAAAGTTTAAATGCAAAGCAAGACAATTGAAACAAATAAAAATTTATTATATCTTTTAACTCCTACCTTTGAAGCCGAAATTAGATTGAAAAATATAAATTTAACTTTTTAGCGAAAAAGGGCCAAACTTTTAAAGAAATAGGATTTGCAGGTGTTAAACCAAACAAGTTTGTTATTATTTTGGATCTTTTAGATTAGTACTTTATTTCTTGATAACTTTTTTATATAATATTTACTGTAGTTGGAATGCATTGCAAAAAAACTATTTTCAAACTTTATTGAAAGTTGCCACAAAATCCCTAAAATCACTCCAAAAATCCCAATTTTCATGATGTTTTTTCCAAGAAACCTATTTTCACAGTTATGCAATTGCATTTTTATACCAATAATGGCCATTTGATTTCATGTTTTACGCAATTAATGAATTAGAACTTTTTTATGTTATTTTTCTATTAGTTTTGAATAATAATTAATTTTAAATTATTTTTAGAATTATTATTAAACTTTAATTTGGAAAATTTTTTTGGAGAATGAGATTTTTTCATCTTTAAATTGGGAATTTTAATTTTATGAGCTTGGGAAAACTGTGTTTGACGGGGCGCCACAGGGCTAGTTTACACCCTATATATACATATATATATATATATATATATATATATATATATATATATATATATATATATATATATATATATATATATATATATATATATATATATATAAATATATATTTCGAACATTTTTTGAAATATAGGCGGTTCAGGTTATCCTGAATTGTTTTTTTTTCTGTTTTCCTGAACTAAATATTTATAATAGATAGATTTAATCTATCAATTATAAAACCTACAATTAATCTTTTACTGCAATATTATTTATGTTAATAAATTTCTTTCATTATATGACACATCCTATATTGTTATATTATAATAATAGAATATCTTATTAACATTATAAATATTGCTGTAAACCCAATCAAGACAAATTTTAATTGTAAAGTATTATATTAACTAAAACATAGAAGTATACAATTTATCAAACAATGCTTAATAATTTGAAATATTGGTATTGAATAAAAATTCAAAACATACCTAACTTTTTATCATCCCCTTTGCTATTTTTATGTGCTTTACGAGCAATGTTTTGAATACCACGATCCATGGCAATGGATTCCGGTGAAGGGCGAAATTTACGATTACCATTTAAACCTTCATTAACTCCATTTTCTTGGATATTCTCAGCAGTATCCTCAGTTAAATTATCATGCTCTGTAATTTCTGAAATCAACATTCCCTAAAAATTTTAAATGTGACAATTTATATCCAAGAAATAAACCAAGACATCTTACACTTTTAATATAATGTGAATTTATATAAATTAAAAAAACCAATATATATATATATATATATATATATATATATATATATATATATATATATATATATATACACACGCACATACTCTAAAAATAAATATATGTAAAAAATATTTAATATTCGTGCTTTGTATGTTCTTAATTTGCTTATTCCAAATATTTGTTTCTTCAAATTTGACAAGTTTTATGAAAAAAATAATAATTCATTTTTTTTCAAATTTATTCAAGCAAAGCAAGGTTATTCATTTTTTCACAAAGTTTATTCACAAGGTGTTCATTTAAATTTTAATAAAAGTTACTTTTAAAATGTCTTAAGTTCTCACACTTTTTTACCCAAAATTTTAGCACGATTATTATTATTTTATTAAGTTTGAAAATCTAATATCAATTTTTTTTATTAGTTAAAACCATTCATTTACATGTTTACATTTTTTAAAATATTATTCAAGATCAGTAAAATTAGGTTTAGTCTTGGTATAGTTAAACACTTGTGGAGAAGAAACATGTTAGTTATGTTAAACACTTGTGGAGAAGAAACATGTTAGTTATGTTAAACACTTGTGGAGAAGAAACATGTTAATTTTAAATTTGGTATAAGTTAAGTTAATTTCATTAAATTCATTCACAAAAAAAAAAGTTACAGTATTAAAAACTCAAAACAAGTAAAAAGAAGTAAATTCTTATTCCCTTTGAAGGTTAGATCAACCGGATGTAAAAAATTAACTTATTTGTCCTTGTATGGAATACTGCTGTGATATTCTGGCTTGTTCTTCTAACAAAGCCCTCTCTCTTTTAGACAAGGTTTAAAAATGAATCAACCCTCGGAATTTGGAAAAATAAGGTCAGCAATAATTCGCTGATCTCAATCTTTTTAAGGCCGGCATCAGGCCAGCAAAAAAAAACTACAACAAAAAAGTTTATCAAAGTAGAATTAAAGGCTCTCATTTAGAACGCAGACAAAAAATTAGTTGATTTGAATCAAGCAACTATTTTGAAGCATTTGGAAGAGAACAAGAAAGGTTGTGAAGATTTAATAATACTGAGTTCATGGGGATTTGATGAAACTTCTGGAAACGCTAAACATCATCAAAGAATGGATTGCGCCGATGATAGTGGTTCAGATTTAATAACAGTAGCAACAACGCCATTGCAGCTAATATTATACACAAAAAATTTAATAAAAATACAAAAAATTAAATGTAACTAAATCTTCTCAAAGTATAAGATTCTGTCAACCTATCTATATGGAGTTTACAAAAGAAAAATCCATAAAATCAAACAAGATATAGAAAAGAAACATCACTTTTTTCTTAAAAATTACTTAGTTGACTTTTTAAAGTAACTTTGGGAGATTGGAAGGGCAGGTGCAGAAATAACTTTCTTCCTTTTTTCTCAACCCTTAAATATTTTTAAATACATTTTTTAAGCTTTTTTTATTTTAAGGATAAATTATAATTTTTAAGTAAGCTTTGATATAGTATCTAAATTATATAGTTTTGATATGGTGTTTAAACCAAACCCCCTCCCCGGGAAAAACCTTATTTGCGCTAATGTTTCAAAGTTAAGTTTCTAGGAAACTATAGATTAAAATTATGTGAAATTTTGAACATACATGCTTAGCTATATACATTTTATTTAAATTAAAAAAAAAAATGGGAGAAATAATTTTGGCCACCCTTTATGTAACTATCTCACTGTGCCTATCTCACCACCCTGTATGTAACTATCTTACTGTGCACTGTGAGCCCATGTTGTCACAGCAAATAGATCAAAATGTTTTATGTGATCTGTTTTATTCAATCTAAATTTTTTTTAGACTGGATTTTATGCTAGTAGTAGAATAACAGGATTGAAATTTGTATTGAATGTTAGAGAGTAAGGTGTAAGACTCTAGATAAGATATAGAGGTTTGGATATTTAAATCTTAAAGACCATCACAGTAAGAGCAATAACAGCAGTTTGACCGCAGACTGATTGAGAATAATCAAAGCACAATCAGCATGGATATCTAAAGAACTGAATTTAATTTAGTTTTACAAAAAGCAAATAGGTGAACTTTTCAAGATTGAACAGTTTTCAAGATTGAACAGTTGAATGAACTTTTTAAAATTTGACAGAAGTTATTTTAAAGATCAAAAATATTTTTTAAAAGAAATAATTTGATAATAATTATGGTTTTTTATTAGTGATGTACCGATTAATCGGTATCGGCATCAGCTTAATCAGCAATTTTTTGCACAATTGGTATTGGCCTTTTTTTACCCATTTTCCACCCGATGGCACTTTGATATTTTTATCCTGCATTATCATAATAATTAAATAATAAATAAACTTTGTGCATTACTTTTTAATTTATTTAATTAATTTTTAATTAATTTTTTAAATAAATTTTTATTTTTACTTTGTTTACAGGTGAAAGCTTTAAAAGTAACATATTTAAGCATTGTTATCTATATATTTTTAATTCTTTTTCACTCCTAATAAGGCTACAAGCAACCACTATCAAGTTGGGAATTGCTAGAAAAAAAGAGTAGAGTTATAGAGCAATGAAGTGGTTGACAGAAGACTTAAAAAGTTGAAGATTTTACGAGTCAGGAAAACATGAAGATCGGACAGAGTTCCAAAGGATTGAAGTGCGTGGAAATAAGCTAGACAAATAAAAGTTTTTGGAGCATAAAGAGACAGATACAGTCAAAGAATGAAACTTTGATGAATGAAAAGTCAACCAAGAATGAGTTTTGATTGATGAAACTAAAGATGAAAGCTCCTTTGAGCAGCAACCATAATAGTATTAGTAGAAAAGAGAAAGAGATGCAACTTTACAATGATGGGAAAGAGGCTCAAGCTTTGCAGATAGACCGGGTCCAACTCTGTTTACAATGCGTTTTTAAACCTTATCCTGAAGAGAAAGAGCATCATTAGAAGAACCAGTCCAAATATGATAACAATATTCCATACAGGGATGAATAAGAGATTTGTAGAGGTAGGGAATGGAATCAGGAGAGAGAAAATGGTGAGCATGATAAAGAAGCAATCTTAGCAGATGCTAATTTACCAATCGATTGTATATATGGTTTCTATAAAAAGTCAGTAGTAAATGATAATCCAAAAAAGACGTAAAGAAGTGGAATCAGTGAGAGGGTTGCCATTCATCAATAGAGGAATGTCAACAGTACTACAATGGTTTTTTGTCTGACATCAAGTTATTTGACTCAAGATGGAATGTGAGAAATTTGTTTATCAAAGACTCAAAGACCTTGCTAATAACAGAAAGAAGACCAATTGGACAATAATTGGAGGGGTCAGTAAGTTTACCAGAGTGTTTAAAAATTAGAACAACAGATGTCATTTCCCAGCAGGCAGGAATGTTGTCAAGGAATGTTGTCAGGAAAGTTGTGACAGGAATGTTGTCAAGCCATAGAAGAGTTTAATCAAGATATGACTCTGAATGGAAACTGAAATGATTCGAATGTCTAACAATGGGTTAACTTGTTTAATTAGAATGGAAGGAAGAGAATGGCCATAAGATTCGAAAGTCAGATTAGAAGAGAATTTCTTTGCAAATAGTTCAGCCTTACTTCGTGTATTTAAGTATAGCCAAGTACCAAGTATATTTCTATATTTTTAATTTTATTTAAATTCACCTCCCTAAGGCCACAAAGGCCACTTCAATTGAGGAGGCTACTTTAGTTATGGTTACAACCCACTTTCAACTTTATAAATCAGAAACACAAACCTTGATGAACAACGCCGCTGCGTGTAGAAACAAGTTAAGCGCTGTACTACCAGGGACCTGGTGGGGATCCAACATCACAAATTAAAATAATTCTTAAAACAATTTATTTTTCTAAAAATAATTTGTCTAAACAACATATGATTGCTGTTTAGATATCTGAATTACTAATAAATTAATAAAGAATTCTAAGTAAACTGCATATGCATATTTTCTTTTTTTTAAATTAAAATAAAAAGCGTTCCTCTAAAATTGGTTTTATTTTTTTTAAAGTTTTCTTTTCATAGTAGAAAAAAAATAAAAATGTATATTTTTATAACTGAGTTTTTCTAATATCTTTTAAAAATAATTGTTTGGGTTTGATTTGAGTCCAAGTAGTTCTTTACCAATACCAATTTAAAGTTTTAATAATTAGTAAATTCATTGTTATCGGCATCAGTATCAGCTTTTTCCCATTCATTGGCATCGGTATCAGCATCGGCCAAAAAAGTGATATCGGTACATCATTATTTTTTATGATTAATTTTTTAAGGAACTATAGTCATATTTTAAATTATTAGAGACCATGACTAAATTAGACATGGCACTCTAAGCAATATGCTATATAGTTGCTTCAGTCCTGTTGATAAAATCAAAAAGTTGTAACAAAGAGTTCCTTATTTAGCCTCAACAATGCACAAAGACACCCTCCATACACAACATGAGAGCTACAACAGAGTTTATAAACCTTACTACTAGCTGCATTAATACCACTAAAAATTTTTTAGAGCTATACCCTCATTAAAAAAATGTTAAAGAGTTGAATTGTCACCATAAAAAAGGCAAAAGCAAAAACCTATGAATAGAATTATAAAAATCCATCTTTTGTTATCCTAAACAAAAAACACCTTTGTTCTAGCCTTTACCAAACCAAGTGTCCCAAAAAGAGAGTATTTCAAGTCAAAGTTAATTTCTTCCAGCATTCACCTGAAAAATCAAGTCCTTGAAGGCAGCAGAACATATAAAGTTAAAGGTAACGAGTAGCAGGATGATCATGATAATTCTGACTTAATCTGAAATACTTTTTTTAATCTGAAATAATTTTAATTTGAAATAATTTTAATCTGAAATAATTTTTTTAATCATAAGCTAGTTATATAAAAATCATATTCTGTTTAGACTAGGTACTAGGTCCCAAATGTGGAACTTATATACCCCTGTCTAAACACAATATGATTTTTATTATTTGAATGCAAAAGATACATTATAATAATTGATTGACAAAAAATGCAATAAGCTCTAAATAAGCGTAAATTTATTGCATAGCAGGTATACTATATTACATAGCAGATATAATTTCTAAAAAAACCCTGAAAAACTACAATATTTTCACAAGTATCAAAATTACATTTTTTCAATAGATTTAACATTTTTTGTAATATATATATACATATATATATATATATATATATATATATATATATATATATATATATATATATATATATATATATATATATATTTATCATTCTTTACTAATATCTGTACAAGTTTTCTAAAAAATAAAAAGCCACAAATAAAAACATCATATACTTTAAACTGCTTGAAAATTTAGATGATTTAATAAAAATAATTCTTTTTAATTGAAAATTGTATAATTTTTCGATAAAAATATACATTTTTTTCAATATTTCAAATCAAAATTGGAAGACAAGCATTTCAATATCAAAGAAATTCAAAGAAATTAAATTAACTTTTTAAATTATGTTAGGTTGTAATTTTATGTTATTTGAAAAATTATACAGTGTTAACACTGCATATATATAAAAATACAAAACATAATTGTTTACCTTTCATTAAAAAATAAATATAAAATCTTGTAAATAAAATTATAAAGAAGAGCAAGGACAAATTACAATAAGTTTTTTACATAGTCTTTTTTTAAGTTAACTTTATGTTCACATATTTTTTTAGCTATGTGAGATGCTTTAAAGCAGTCACAGGCATAAAAACTTAGCTTTATCCTCTCTTTAACTTACACAAAACTGTGCACAGTGAAATATTGAATTTTTTTATATTTTGCTCAATCGAAATGCCTATGACTAAACAAGATCCATAATGCTCAATTGAGTTTCAATTGTAAATGTCTTTCCATAGTAAAAAATTTTTTATGTCAATCTGTAAAACATAGACTTGTACTTACTATTAACTACTGCCAGAAAGCTTCATGATATTTTACCATTACATTAACCAAAACTATACAATTTACTGCTCTTAAAGAAGCTTCAAATGTTTAATATAGGTGAATGTTGTTGAATTTTTTAAATATAATTTTAAGTCTAGATAGTGTGACCAATTCATTAAAGATTTCAGCAATAGAGCTACAGTCAATTAGCAATTACTGGAACATTAAGAACTTACATTTGTAAAGGCTGTTACCGTAAAAAAAAAGCAACAACAATACTACCCAAGCAATGTGTTTAACTAGCACAAACACACCATATGCTTTAATTATAAAAAATTCAAACATAATGCTCTGAACATGCAACGCTATAAGGACCAAGCTAAAGAGAGTTTAAAATATTTGCAAAAAAAATGGAGAACTTGGAAAAAGTAATAGAAAGAAATTGATGGATTAACACTGGGATTATGTACCATATGATAAGTTAGCTCTGGGACAAATAATAGCTCTGGAACAATAACTGATACTCGTTGTACAAGAAAACAAAGTCAAAAAGATATATCCAGTGAAATTTTCTAAACCATTAAGAAATATGCAAATTGACACAGCAAATGAAGATGTTTATCAAGCAAAACTGTATCAGTGAAGCAAAATAAAAAATAAAAAAACTAAAGCCTAATTTAATACAATGCCTCACATAATAATTCGCTTTAATATGATGCCTTATCTATAAAACTTGCTGTGATTATACAAATAGGAAAAGTAGTGGTATGCAAACGTATCAAATGCAGCAGATGCACTTGATACTTTGTGGACTGAACTTAGTAAAAAATGAATCAATAATGTACAGTGATAGAATAGCACCATTAGATAGTTAATACCATTTCTAGTGTGTGAAGTATTATTAGAAAGACGGTTTAATGCAATTAAAAAAACTACAAAAGATATAGATCATATGATCTATATACCTTATGATAATAGATTTTGCTTGTAATGAAGTAGGACAATCAACTTCTACAAATCTGTCAAGAATGGTGCAAAACATGCATGGGGTAATAGACACGGTATTTACATGTGCAATAGATACCATGTCAATACCATGTCTATTACCAATATGTCAATACCATGTATATTAACACTTAATTTCCTATGAAAAACACAGGTAATCAAGTGTAAAACAAAATTAGAATCAATTTGCTCTCAGCACAACAAACAAATAAGATTTTGTGAGTTAAAATTTTAGTATGATAAAAAAAAAAGATACTTAAATATCAAATAATTATTGCAAACAGTGCAAAAACATTAATTCAACACAGAACACATGATCATCAGATATAATCCACTAAATACAACTTAAACAAACATAAGCAAAAATTCAGAGTTTTATAGAATTGAAGTTTAATTTGTTTATTTCTTATTTCCTTAAGTTTACAACTTTAAATAATTTTTTAAATTACAACTTCTTTTAAAAAAACAAAATTAAAAACTTACAGTATAATTTGAAGAATATTCTAATTCATAATATTGAAAAGTATTCTGAAATTCTGAAATTCTTAGGTTATTAGTTTTTCTCAGTTTAAGCAAACTGTTAGAGGTCATAAAAAAAAAATTGACACAAAGGGATTACTGTAAAATATAGAAACAAGGACAGCAATTTTTTGCCAACCTCAAATACTTTTAGGTCAACATTTTAAAATGCCAACCCTAATTCTGAGGTCTTATATACATATATATATATATATATATATATATATATATATATATATATATATATATATATATATATATATATATATATATATATATATATTTATTATATATAAGTTATTTGGATGCTCCAAGAGGTCCTAACAATCTTATAGAGCATCACAGAATGGTACTTAATTGGTAAGGAGGATTGTGTCACCTTCCTTACCAATGATGTCTAGATTGCCAGAGCCAGCTTCCAGTCATGAATCTTCAGTTCTGAAGCCAGAACTCTAACTAATACACAATCAAAACATTAAGCACTCTTTTTGTAGAATACACTAACATATATATATATATATATATATATATATATATATATATATATATATATATATATATATATATATATATATATATATATAAACATATATATAAACATATATAAACATATATATATATACATTTATATATATATATATATATATATATATATATATATATATATATACATATATATATACATATATATATATATATATATATATATATATATATATATATATATATATATATATATATATATATATATATATATATATATATATATTAATTTACACATATATACCATATGCACCAACAACTGTTAATAATAGACATAGAAGTAAAGACTTTATAAATATTATCATTTAATACTATATTTCTATCACATCATATGTATACATCAACTAAAAAGTATAATAATTAATTAATTTTATGATAAAATAAACATACAACAAGTGTTTTAATTGTATAACTAGAATAATCTTTTTCTAAATAGCTAAATTATTGTTGCAAGTTAAAACTACAGAATATTACAAACTATATAAAATAAAAAAGACTTACGTTTTGAGAATTTATAGTAGGCGATTCCATAATTTTTATTTTAGAAGTTTATGCTTGCTATTTTTAAATACACGAATAACCTGAATAGCTACTTGAGATTTGTTGTATATTCTATTTTTCAGTTTGACGCGATGAGTACGGAATCGACTTAAAAAAAAAAAATGCGTGCCATATATTGGGTGTGTATTGTGCCATATATCGGGTATTTGTGTGTGCCATATATGTAACCTGCTACGGAACTCTTTTGAAAAAGACTTAAATTTAAAGATTTAAAAACTTTAAGGCTTAAAAGAAAAAAAATGAAGACTTAAAAACTTTAAACTTCTATCAAAATCATCACATTCCTTTCATTTTCAAAAAAAATATATATACATTTTAATTTTGTCGAAAGTTTATTAATTTATTGCTATGTTCCAATTATCAATATAATTTTAAACGTTTTATATGATTTAAAGAAATTGAGAAATATATACTAATAGAAAATGAGATATATCATAAATAGTTAAAAGTTACTACAATTGAGTTAGCAACTATTTACTAAATCATCAGGCATAATTTATTTTACGACATTAGTTTATTTATTAAAGTAAGGTCCTATCGTATTGTATCATATTGTAAATTAGATATAAAAGCAGGCTTGTTTAGCCGAGCCGAAGCCGGAGCCAGGTAGTTGCTGTTTTTTGGTGGAGCCGGGGCCGCAAAAATCAAGTGGTTTTTGGCTTTCGTGTTTTTTATATTGTTTTTGTTTGCTTGTGAAAAAGCGTTCCTTTATTAGCTAATTTTGTTTATTATGTTATGGTTCATATTGTCGCGTTTGATTAGTCATCAATGTTCAAGTCAATGATTGGTTAACAGATATTATTTTATTTATTTATTAAGTCACATGATGTGTTTTAACTTTTTTAATTAGTTTAAAACATTTCAAAATTTTGCATGCTCTTAATAAATTGATTCGTACTTACTTAGCTGTAATAACTTAATTCGAACACGTGAAATTTGAACTTTTTAATATATAGAAATAAATGTGTATTTACCCAAAACATTTTTCTTTTTAAATATAAAATGCGGCAGTAGAGTAGTGATAGTAATACAGTCTTCTTTTCTGTTAACACGATTAATTAAATTAATTAAACACGATTAACGAAACTAAATGTTGTAATTGGTTTGATCAAAAAAAATCTTCCAAAGTTTGCATTTTTTGTTTATAAAATTCGGAGTAGCCGGAGTCGAGCCGGCCGAGCCAGTAAAAAACAAAGACGGAGGCTACAAAAAAAAATCTGAATGTTGTAACATTAAAAAAAAAAAAGTTAAACTTATATATAAAAATTAAACTTATAAAATATGTTGAATAATAAAAAGGAAATTTTATATGTTAAAGGCCCTATGGATTTTTCAAAAAGCACAAAAAACTACACAAAAAACCTATATTCTTGCTTTCAACGGAATGTCAAATAATGAGGCTGTGCAAAAAATTGCGATGATTGGAGACTGGGAACAAAAAATCCCTTTAATTTCATTTCCTCCTCTCCAAATCTAAAAATAAGATATTTTATCAACTTGCTGCCCCTCATGTTTGGAGTAAGGAGGGGGGTCATGAAATTAAAGGGCTTTTTCGTTCCAGCCTCCAATCATCACATTTTTTTTCTCACATTTTGAAATGGTTTTGGTTTTTGTTTTCGTAAATTAGGCTGAGTTCGCGCTAATTTCTCATAGTTCCCAATATTTTACAATTAACATATTTTAATTTAAGTTGTCTGTCAATCGTTATCTTGCTCTGCAGTCTTCATCATTTCACTTCCATTAACTTCCACTCTAATAAGTGGTTGGAAGCGAAGATGTTTAAAAAAAAAAAAAAAATTGTAAGGTTGTCTGTAATTTCATAAAGACTATGACTTAAATTTAGACAGAAATAAAAATCAAATAAGTTTATTTAATTTTTTTTAGCCCTTAACTCTTCATTTTGTATCAAAATCTAAACTTTCTGCTACTGATTGCTCCCACAACTCTATCAAAGTTTTGTAGCTATCCAGCATCTTTATAAAACAGTTTTCTCTAATGGTCTTGTTACGCAAAGTTTATCAAACTTTTGGTTATAGGAACATGGAAATTTTTCATGCCATTGTGAGCAATAGTTCGTTCTGGATTTCATGATGAGTGTGTTTGCACCTAACCCGGCCTCAAAGATGTTTCAGTATATTCTTGGAGTTTTTTTTCCTAGAAGATGTAAAATCTGAATTAGATTGTCATTATTATCGAGCCTTTGCAATGAAATTCCTCAACATACAAGATCTCAAAAGCATTTTTTATTTGTTTTAAGTCCTTACAGCCTTATCACAGAGTACCACGGATCTCCAGCTTCTGAGACAAGCGAGTTAACCAATGCGCTACGGTTGCTCATTTGATAACGGCTAGTAAATTTTCACTTTTAAATTGTCCTTTTTTTTTAGTCTTTTAAATTCCTGTTATTTTTTTGACAGTGGCAGTGGAAGCACAATAAGTAGTCAGAAGCTCAATAAGCAGTGAGAAGCATAATAAGCAGTTAGAAGCACAATAAACAGTCAGAAACACCATAAGCAGTCAGAAGCACAATAAGCAGTCAGAAACTCAATAAGCAGTCAGAAGCACAATAAGCAGTCAGAAGCACAATAAGCAGTCAGAAGCACAATAAGCAATCTTTTTTTTCAAAATAAAAAGAGTATGATTGAGTTATTATTTTTTTAAATAAAAATTGTTGTTTCTGCAAAAGTACTTTTTGAAAAAGTAAATAACTAAATAAAAAAGACACAAAAAAAGTTTTTATTATTTTTTGCTATGAAAACTTTTTAAACCATTGTGCAAGAAATGAATGCAGCTTATGACTCTTTTGATATTTGCGAATAAAATCAGCGTTCCCACTGGCTGGGTTTAAATGTAGGAGAGTTTCGAAAAATTCTTATGTAAATTAACTTCAGCGCATTAATTTAAATAAGATTTTTTCGGCACTCTCCAACGAAAAACTCAGGCAGTGGCAACGCTGAATATAATATTTGATCTTCAACTTTTTGCTTTTATTTCATCGAAGGTGTTTTTTTTTAGACTCAAAAAATAAGTTATTTACTTCTAATTGTTTGGATTCATCATTTAATGAAATTGATGTAAAATTAATTTTGTCTCAATACTTTTTTTCTTCAGTTGGTGTTAAAAAAGGATTGATTTGCAAATGCAAACAGAGTTTTTTTTATTAAAAAAAGATTCTAAAAAAAGATTCTAGTTTTTGTAATCATGCAAATAATTTTTTTTTTTTTAAATATTAATTTAGTAGAATCAATCTTTTCTTGCTTGCTGAAGGTGAGTTTAAAGATCTTATATATATATATTTTAAATTTATTTGTTGGTTAGGTGCCCCAAGAAGTACTATCGGTCTTGTCCCAGAGCACCGCAGAAGTGCATTTAACCAGGAAGTTTACGCCTCCTTCCTTACCGCGACGCAAAATATGTCCAAAGCTCGTTTCGAACTTAGATCTCCTGCTTGTAAAGCAAGCGCTTTAACCACTGCGCCACGGCCGCATATATTTAATAAATTTTTATTTTTAAATAGTAGGAGAAAAAAGTTTCCCCGTTGCCATTGTTTTTGGAGACGAAGACAAACAGTTTGCTTTGCATATATGTGTAAATGTTGCAGTAACTCGTTATGTGAAAAATTACGAGCTTATAAAAATGCCATTTTCAATTCCAATTGTGAGACGCATGCAAAGCAGTAACTTAACTGTTTTAGTTAAACAGAAACGTTTTATTTTTAATATATATAAATACGTTCTTTATTTTGATAGATATAACATAAATGCGAAATAGATAACTAAAATAAATATAATTGAAAATGCCTGTTTTATATGTTGGTATTGATAGATACAACATAAATATATATATATATATGCATACATATATATATATATATATATATATATATATATATATATATATATATATATATATATATATATATATATATATATATATATATATATATATATATATATATATATATATATATATATATATATATATATATATATATATATATATATATATATATATATAATATCTACTATAGCATATTTATATGCGCAATTGCTCACTTTTTTTGCTAGCCTAAATTAAGTGAGCGTTTTTAGAAAACAATGAGGGATAACGAAGAATAATGAATGAAAAGGTTGCTGACCCATACCAAACCCTCAGTCGATGTAGCAGCACTCCACTGCGAGTCAGGCTATTTGTCAGTCGATGTATGTACTGAAGCCCCCGGCAGCAGGCTATTTGACGTTAGGTGAGTATGACATCATCATGCTCACCTAACTCAGCAGTATAAGATATATTTAAAATAAATATAGTTGAAAATGCCTGCTTTATATGTTTATTTTTTTGTGAGCCGCGTATAAAAGTAAAATTTTTATCGTTGGAATGCATTTGCAATGCAACATTGCGACATTAGTAAGGAAGGTGTTTTTCCGCAGTGATCTCTGAGAAGACCGTTAAAAGGTCTTCTTTGATAACCTTATATATATAGTAAGAGCACGTATAAAAATGTTATGTATAATAATATTTTTATACATAAGGTTCTCTTATTATATATAAGGTGATCAAAGAAGACCTTTTAACGGTACCTATTAAATAGGGTTAAAAGTTGGTAAGTATGATTCAAAAAATAAAAATACTCCACTTTTCTGACGTTTGTTGCAAAGTGTCATTCATTGTGTTCTAAATAAGTTTTCGTTTCTGAAACAAGATTTTTTTAAATTTTAACTTTATGGGGTTCTTCTATTTTAAGTTATACGATTAAATATATGAATCTTTCATTATTAACTAGTTTTCATTGCAGAATTGAAGTAGCTGAAAAAAATGCTTGTTCGAATTCATTTAAATTTGTTCAAAATTTGAATTTTCGAGTTAGACCAATCAAATTTGAAGTTATCAAATTTGATTGATAATGAACTTTAAATTCAAATTTATTCAAGTTTTATGAAATTTAAAAAACTTATTTAGTTGAAAATTTTTTCAGTTTTTAACAAATTTTTTTTTTATTTTACCAAAATTTGAAAAAAAAAGAAAAACGTAACATTTATATATTTATATAACCCCAATACTCTATTACTCTAAACTCTATTAACCCTATTACTTTCTTTACCCTCCCCCACTTCCATGTTTTTATAATTAATTATTATAGAATATATTATACTGATTCAGAATCATATAAAAAAACAGGTTTGATTTAAAGAACAGAATAAGAACATTTTTAACAATAACATTTTGTAAATCACAGTTGTACCTTTTAATAAGAACACTCGCCAGCAGATGTAGTCTGAAAAATGAATTGATTTAGCGACAAATTAAATTTTTTAGTATCATTCAGTCTTTTCTAATCCCATACAGTTTCAAATGAAATAAATGCTCTAACCTGACCTGCTTGGAAACAACTGATATGAGCCCTTAAAGAGCTAGTATTGGAGTCCCCTTTTTTAAAAACTAATTATCCCCCTAGTAGAAGGAAACTAGTTTTTAAAAACTTCTTTTATCTTAAATACTATCATTCTTTGTAATTAGATTTCAAATTTCATTATATTTTGACGTGGAAAAAATCACTCAGTAATATATTATAATTCAACTCCAATTCCAAATTTAATAAAACTAGAAACTTAAACTTTTTCAATAAATAGCTTGAATTCAAAATTGAAAACCGAATTCAAGTTCGCCTCTTGGATATCTGCCGCCGGGGACAAACTGTCCCGGTGCCCCCCTCTCTCGGCGGCCCTGTGCTTTCCGGTCGATAAAAAAAATACTATTTACAAATCTAAAACGTAAATTAAATTGTTTTAAGTAGGTACATAACATGTATACACTTAAAAACAGTTTCGTATATTTAGTTAAAAACTTATTTTGAATAGCATATTACGCATTCACTATGTTTTTTTTTTTATTTTTATCGATTTTGCGGCTGTTATGTATCAAATAACATTGATAGTTTATATCAAGTTTTTAATTGGATAAATAGTTTTATGAATTACTTATAACATGCTTTTGAACTCTTAAGATTGTTTGGTTGTTTCGCTGAAGTTGTGTGAAAGTTAAATTGAAATCACTTAATATATTGATTTAAATAAATGCTGTGGTGAAGTGAAATGGAAAACGTTGAAACTAAAAGAATTAACTAATAAAAATTATTTCTAAAAGTAATTAAACAATAAATTCAAAATACTATTAAATGGTGTTGTTATCGACTTCGACTAAATCGACCAAATCGACTTAGTCGACTACGAAAAAACGAATAGTCAATTTAATCGACTATAGACTTTCTACTAATCGACTAAAAGTCGATTTAGTCGATTGAAAATCCTAAAATCTTGTCATTCGATTTAACTTTTCAATTTTTTATTTTTGTTTCTTTGTTTAAGAACAAAGTATGTATTATTGTAACTAGAGATGTCACGGATAGTGGTTTTGCCGAATACCGAATATTCGGCTAGACGCTCGGCCTAAGCATTAAATATTCGGCTGCCGAATATTCGGTGACATTTACCTTTTTGAGGGTTCCAACTTGGTTCATTGATGTGTATATCGTTGGTATTACTGGGAAAATACGTTGAGTCAAAATTGGCAGTTTTGACTTAAACTCTATAAACTGGAAAAATACAAGTAGAATGAAACATGTTTAAATGTATTTTTATAATCAGAGAGAAACTTTTCTCTGGTTATAAAATCACGTTTAACGTTAACTCATAAAACTGGTATTTTATTTAGGCTAAAAGCTTTTAATTTAAAAAATTTAAAAGCTCTAAATATTTTATATGTATTTATAAATAGTTTATATGTATTTATAAATATTTTATATGTATTTAAATGTCAACACCAAATGCAATTTAATAAGATTTCAAAAAGTTTCAAATTGGAAAAATTCTTGATAAGAGAGATCAATCATTTCGCAAAACATTTCAGTTTTGCGAAATGATTGATCTCTCTTATCAAGAATTTTTGAGTTAACGTTTTTTGCCAGAATACCCACAATATGTTGTGGGTATTCTTGCAAAAAAACTCTACGCTGTGGGTGTTTTTGTTTAATTTTAATTGAAATGTCAATTATACGGTTGCGATAAAACAATGCGATAAATCCTTCTCAATGAAAGACTGCTTGACACCGATAAACCACCATCGCACAGTAAGTCAAAGTCCTTAAAAAAAGTCAAAAAAAAAAACATAAAAAACTATTGCTAGAAAATAATTAATTAAATTAAAATATATACACTTACTAAAGCGTGTTTTGATAAGCATTTGCTCACTTTTTCTGCTTACCTTAAGCTATACCGTTTTTTTCGAAAAAGAAGAAGAAAAAACGAAGAATGATGAATAAAACGATTGCTTCCCCATCCCAAACCCTCAGTTGATGTAGCAGCACTCCACTGCGAGTCAGGCTATTTGTCAGTCGATGTATGTACTGAAGCCCCCAGCAGCAGGTTATTTCAGTATGACGTCAGATTGCTTACCTTAGTACGCAATACTATTTGTATAACTACCTAGTCAGCCATTTGATATCATAGTTATATCATATTGATCTCATACTATGAGATCTATGATATTAAAATGAAATCACACAGTTATATCAATTTGAGTTCAAATTTGTTATCATAATTTGATAACCTTATGATATCAAAAGTTGATATCATCCTGTACTCAGAATGATATATATGATATATATATATATATATATATATATATATATATATATATATATATATATATATATATATATATATATATCTACATTGTGACAATATGCTTATGCTGTAAATATGAATGGGTTTCTTGAATTAGAGCGTTTATAATGGCTGCGAATTTTAATTGTAAAAACCGCGGAACCGATATAAAGCAGAACGGTTTGTAACGGAAATTTAGAAACCTTTAAAGATACGATATCAAAATATAATATCAAAAGTTTCTCATGTTTGATATATTAATAGGTATCAATATATCAAACCATAAGATATCACCACCATACTTGAATTTATTTATCTATGGTTATGACATCTATATGATATCATATTGAGATAATTGTTTGATATCGCAGCATGAGAAATATTTGATATCATATTAAAATCATATTGATCTCATGCATTGACGGGTATATACCACTAAAAGAAAATAAATATTTTTTTTGCAAATAATTTTTAAGATTTCATTAATTTATACGCTTTTCTCTAAGATTTATTTATTTTAATTTATTATTAGAAAACTCGTTCAAAAAAGTCTCGTTTTAGTCTCGCTCTTTTAGGATTGATATGGGTAAAAAAAGTTCAAAATTTAATTTGAAATCATATGTTTAAGATGTTTGGTAACTATTAACAACATTTTTAACTATAATATTTAATTTTAGATTTTCATTACTGAGATCTCAAAAATGTGTCATAAATTGATTTTTTTAAATTAGTTTAATTATGAGTTTAGTTCAAAAAGTAAAGATTCCACTAGATTTCATTGTAGTTTTAGTATTTTTCCATTAATAGGTATATATGAAAGCAGAAAAAAAAATCATTTGCCCCAACTTGCCCCAATTAAAATAAGACCTTTTAAATACTTCGTTTTTTTTGTATTTTTTTTTCCGTTTTTAATTAAAATTTGCATATAAAGTAGCGAACAATAGTTCATTGCTTGCATTCATCACACAAATAATACATTTATGTCTAACTTATATCCTAAATGTAAAATATATTCAAAAGATTTGAGCCAGCAATGCAGAGTAGAAAGGCCCAAAGATAAAGCTTTTTCATTAATTGGTTTAGATCTGATCAATTCTGAGCTATTAAGTTTACAAGGCTTATCTCCGCAAACATTACATGGTTTGGGGGACAGAGTGTTAGTGAGGGCATTAACCACTTAACCATCAAACATGGTTAAATCTAGATTGAAGTTAAATGTGATAGCCGTATCCCGTTTGCCTTCCTCTACTTCTAACTTTACTTCAAACTTGACTAGTCTATTATTTTCTGCTTTTAAAAGTTCATACTCATTTCTTATCGATTCTTCCATTTCTTTTTGATATTGGAGATGTTATGGTCTACAGTAATGTGTACTGGAGGGCTTCTTATTTAACAATACATTTTTGTTCATGATGGTTTATTTAAGTGGAATAATAGCTGTCTGGAAAAGACATTGCTTGTTAATTTGGGCCTCACCAATATTTGTTTCAGTATATTTTTGTTTATAGACACATTGACTGGAGGCACCATCAAAACCACCTTTAAAGTGAAGTAGACCTTTAAACCTCCCCCCAATTTCACATCACGAAATTAAAAATAAGAGACACAAATGTTATCCTAAGGGTTTAATTGTGACAGAAACATTCGCTTCAACTCCTCTACAGGGTATGTTTAATCATACTCTGATAAGGATATTAATTTTTACAGATATCTGAGGCATTAGAACTGTTACTGCTCTGAAGAAATTACAAGAAGAAATAAGGAAATTCGTAAAGCTAGATTAAACCATACAGCCAAGATATCTAGAAAGAATGTTGTGAAAAACCAGTACTAATACCGGTTGATTAGTACTATTACCGGTTGATCAATTATTTGTTTCAAAAAATACAAGGTTGAAAATGGAAAAACAATTAACCCTGAAGTTTTATCTTGTAATGCTGTAATAATGAAATAAAGCTTTTTTATTAATTTTAGGTTTTATTTTGTTTTTTTGAAAGGAAAATTAGATAAGATAAATATTTATTTTGTATTTAATATATTTTAATATTATTATAATATTAAAATATTTTTTGAATCCAATTTTTTTTTTAATTAGTATATGTTTTAGTTTGAAGAATTTAATTTTTTTAATTAAGTCAGTATTTGTGCGCGTAAAAGACTCTAACACATATACGCGTGTGTAGTACGATCCTTAGGCACAAGAAAAATTTATATTAAAAAATATGTGGTATTCTTTTATATGGTATTTAAGATAAAGGAATCCGATTTATTTATTTAAATCATATTTTGCGCGCTTAAATGACACTTACACGCGTAAGCGCGTTGTACGCGTCAAAGGTACGCGTTAAAATTAAAAAAAAAAAAGCTCCTCAAAACTAAAATTTACTTGACTGAATGCGTCAAATACCTGTCTAGCCGACTAAATTTGTCTATTACTTGAAAATCATCTTTTTTCTTTTTTTTTTTTTTGGTGGGGGGAGGGGGGGAGAGGGGGAGGGGGATAGTGTAATACCTCCACACACTCCCGTAAAATCGCCTTTGCCGGTGACTAGTAGCACCGGTGATGATTAAGCTCTACTTCGTAAGAAAAAGAAATGTAAATAAAAACGACCAAAATAATCTCTACTAAAGAGTGCACACGTATGAAGATGTGAGAAAGAATAATTCCAATTGCAAATTATATCAGTTTTTTTATGAAACCGTTTGTCTAAAATGGACAGCAAACCGAGGGCGGACTGGCTGGTTGGTGACATCTGGTTGGTGGGCCCCTTGATATATATAAAAACAGTGGGCCCCTTTAAATAAGTTTCTTGTATATACTATTCAACTCTATTAAGTGCGAAATTCTCTAAAGAAATAGTTTTACTGAAAAACTATTTCTATGTAAAACTTTCCTTTGTAAAAATAGTTTTACTGAAAAAACTATTTTTATGTAAAACTCTTCTTTGACAATCAATAATTATTGTAAAACTTTTACAATCAATTGATAGTAATTATAATAAACTGATTGTCAAAAGAGGGTTTTACATATAATTGTCATAGGGGAATTGCTAAGGTTTTGCAATTATTGATGATTATCTGATCCAAGTATAAGCAATGATTTTCCTAAGTAAACTGACTTTGTTACTATTATTGCATTTGCGGTGCTTGAATTATTTAAAAAATGAATTAAATGTTCACCCCAAAATTGAAAAAATAATACTTCAACACAAAAACACACTTGATCAACCAGTTTACTAAAAGCAGACTCGATCAACCAGTTTACTGAAGTGATGCTAATCTTCTTTTAAGGTTGGTATTTTAGTTTGTATAAAATTTATTTTTTTGTTTAATCTAAAACTTATCAAAAATATTTATTCAACTTCCGCGCTCAATATGATTATTTAAAGGTTACCGATCGTACTAATCGGCTGAAATGATAAGATTTGAAAGGTAGAGGATAAAATAATTTTCAGGACGATCAAGTTTTCTGTAACTTTTTATAAGTATAACTGTTTATGTAACACGTAAATAACACTTTTTGTGTTTTCAATTTAAGTTTTACTAATTTGCCCTAATAGGGTTAATTAGTAAAACTTAAATCGGAAATTTTAGCAAAATACTAAACTTTGACAATCTATAACTTAAGATAAGATATAATACATGATAAGGTGTTTCTTAATACAACTACTTCTGCTTGTGTTGAAAAAAAATAAATGTATATATCATTTTTGCTTATACAGAATTTTAGATTTTGATTAAATCTATATTTGAAATTCTGTAGAATTTTGCTCTGTCGCTTCAAATTGTTTAAAAAATTATAAATAAAATTTAAAAATTCATTAATTTAAACATGGTTATACATCAAAAGAGTAAGAACTGTTATAAAGTGTCTAATGCAAACTATTTTTTAAAAACATGTTTTTTTTCCATTAATAATCATAATATTCTCCACTAATTAAGTTAAATTACTAAAATAAAAGGATTAATTTGTAATTGATGCTCTTTTCCTTTTATTTCCTTCAAGGAAAACAATAGAAAGTTCATTAATGATGAATTTTCTAATGTTTAAATGCAAAAGTTTAAATAATTCCAGCATTAAGCATAGTCCTAACTTTTTCAGAGATTTGGAATTTATAGCTAAAGTTAAGTTAAATTAAGAAAAAAATATACCGGAATTAGTGCCGCAAAGTTTACACAGCCTTATCAAATTTTTACCAGTTGTCGACGTTGATAAAATAAAGGCCAAACTGTTGTCATTTGTCACTAACTGTGAGAATTTGAAATTTTCCTTGCACGACAAAATTGAGAGAGAATGCAGATCAAAAGGATGACGTAGAAGAACAGCGCTGTTATCAGCATACTAATGGAGCATGTGAATCGTGTCCATCTTTTGTGTTACGAATTCTTTCTGCATATAGGCTCAACAATAAAACCTATGACAATTTGTATCATATTTATAAAATAATATGTACTATTTCTGTTTCACAAACCGAATGTGAAACATCGTTTTCTAAGTTAAAGTTAAGACAATATTGCGAAATTCTATGTCGAATTACCACTTAGAGTCGTATCCCTATGGGCTTTCAAAGTTACGTTCTAAATGTCTTTTAAACGTTTTTTAAACGTCTTTTAAACGTTCTTTACGTAAGAATGTTTAGAAGACGTTTAGAAGACATTTAAGATACATTTAGAACGTAACTTTTAAAAACGAATGCCCGTTGGGATATGTTAATGTCTGTAGAAAAAAGTCTACTTGATAGCCTTGAATATGATGCAATCATTCAAAGATATGCATCTTCGTCCTCTGAATTGAGCAAATTGTTTAAAGAATAGTTATTGCTATACTTTGCACTGTGCAAATTGCACATCACTTGTACTTTTTTAATACAATATAATTTTATTTATCTGTGATTTAACTGTTCCACTTAAGACTTATTGTTAGAAAGTTGCGGACCGGGCAGTCTTTGCGATATATGTATTGTCGGGAGGGCCCTTAATTATTTTCATGGCCGGTAATATATATATATATATGTATATATATATATATATATATATATATATATATATATATATATATATATATATATATATATATATATATATATATATATACAGCAAGTCCGCCACTGCAGCAAACCCTTACAAGTGTTGGTCAGCAAACGCAAAGCATTATCCTAACAAAACTTGTTGAAAATTTTATTATTTCTTTACGGCAGTGTACATAGTGAATGGCTATTTTAGAAAGTTTGACATCTCTAATTATAACTATTACTTATTTTTTGTTTACTCTTAAAAAGTTTTATTCAATTCATAGCATATTATCATTATTTAAAGTTTTTCCGGTGCTCTATAATAGGACCGTAAAGACTTCTGGGAGCACCTTAATAACTACATAAAAAAAAGTAAAACAATTATACCTAATTAAATAATGGGTTATGTATTTCATTAATTTTTTTTCTTCTGTTTACTCGATGCTTTTGATTTTCATAAATACTTTCATATAGGGTCGCTTCAAGCTGGATCGGGGCCCTGCGGCAAAATTAAGTTGTGAAGCTCAAATATCAAAATGTTTTCTACAGTCACATTGTAAATATGATTCTAAATCATTGGGGTTTGGGAATAAATTTTCCTGCTGCCGGAGCAGCCGTTCTCTCATAATGCTTTACTCCATTAACTTTAAATGATACGATGTTAAAAATATAAAGTGAAAATAAGTTACTTTATTATTTTTATAACAATTTATCTAAAAAAATAAAATTTTTTTACGATATTTCGATTAAATCGACTTTTAGTCAACTTTATTTTTAAAATATATTATTCGACTTTAGAAAATATATTAGTTGATTTAATCGACAGTCGAGTTATTTAATAGTCGTAACAACACTACTATTAAAAGAAACATTTAATCAAAATTTTAAATAGATTTTTTAAACATTTTATAAACGTTTTATAAAACATTAAACAAGTCTCTACATATGAGAACGTAGAAACTTTTTAACAAACGGAAAAGCTGAAAATTAAAAATTAAAAATGAAATAGTATTTAAGATACGTCATAATCAAGTAAATGTTTTTAAAGCTATTTTTAAATGTTTGAATTGAAAATGTAGTTTTACAATTATTTGGGAGAAATAAGTTCCACAAATGTGGCCCTTGGTAAGCAATTCGGATTGTTTTAAGAAAATTTTTGATACTGGATAATTAAGTAACGAACGCTTTGTTTGATATTTATGGTCTATGATAAAGAAAAGGTCTTCAAAAATATTAGGCATCATATGATATTTTAATCTAAACATGAATATAAGAAATTATAAATATATAATTGGTAAACATTCAGCATTCCAAGCTTTCTAAGCAGTGGATTGTCACTGTTGTATTTATTAGCATTTAATATAAGGCAGCTTGCTTGTTTTGGTTTTTAAAAGATACACGTTAGTCTTGACGGATAAGTGCTTGCCCAGACACTGTTACAATAACTAACATAGCTATGAATAAATGAAAAGTAAATAGATTTTAAACAGTTTTTATCCAACATATATCTAGTTTTATACATAGTTCCAATACTTTTTGAAATTTTATTTTCTATTAAATTAATATGCTCATTCCAACTTAATTGCTC
>NC_061158.1:11836534-11951534 GCF_022113875.1 Hydra vulgaris | reverse complement strand
TATGTATGTATGTATGTATGTATGTATGTATGTATGTATGTATGTATGTATGTATGTATGTATGTATGTATGTAAGGTAGGATTTGTAGAGATTTAAAAATAACAACAGAAATTTTTTGAATTTGCTAGCAATTTTCCGCATTTTAAATCATTTTGCCAAAAGAAAAAAAAAATTATTTTAAGATAAGGGGATCTATACAACAAGGAGAATTATCTATTCTGCCGCAGTGGTAGCGCACTTGTCTCAGAAACGTAAGATCCGTGGTTTAAACCCCACCTCTGGGCAAGTTTTGCGTCATCGGTCGGGAAGGAGGCGTGAACTTCCTATTAAATGCTCAACCGCGGTGCCATGTGATGAGACTTCTTGAAGCACCTAAAAAAAAATTAAAAAAATTAAAAAATTAAAAAAAAAGTCTATTCAACAATCTGATTAAAAACTATAATATATATATAATAATATTATATATAAATATAAACGGCGGAAAAATCGAGTCTAAGTAATTGTCTCTGTTCTTTTAATCTTTAGATGAAAAAAAAACCCAGAACGAAAGTTATATATTATAGAACGTAAATAAAAAGCTAATTCTTAATGGAACAAGCAATTATACGATTTGTTTGAGAAATCTTCAATTCTTTTGGAGTTGCAATACATTTTCACTGATCTTTCAAACAAATTTGATAGAGTAAAACACAAAATTTTACGTAAAAAACTTAAATGAAAACCTAGGGTGGAATGCAAGAAGCGAACTTAAAATTTGATGTCATACTTTAAGTCTGGAATTTGACTTGAGCAAATGCTAAGAGATTGTCCATAAATTACGTAACGTAAAATTTCACAATAAACAAAATAAGATTAAAAGTTTTCCCTCAATTTATGAACGATCCCTAGGAGCGAACTTGAACTCAAGTCTAACTTGAAAACGGTCGGTTTTTTAATAATTTACTAAAATAATTTTAATTCTAAAATTTCATTCCTTAAGTTTTTAAAATAGAACTTAATGATTTTTTTGCAATTTTTGCAAAATGCTTTTGTTTTTGTTAAATGCTGTCTTTTGTTAAATGCTGTCTTTTGTTAAATGCTGTCTTTTGTTAGGGTATTAGAGTTTGATTAGATCAGTCTTCTTTTTCTCTCTTTTACTTAAATTCGAAAAACAAATAGGTTTATTTAGCCGAAATTTATTGTTTATATTATAAACTTAAATGCAAAATGCTTTTTCTCTAATTCATGTATTGAACTAAATGGCCTTACTCTTCCAGTCACTTCAATGATACAAGTCAGCTCAAACTGAGGGGCAATTTTTTGCAAAGCATCCTTATTTGACATAAGTTAAAACATATAATTGTTTGGAGTTTGCTCCGAGTCTGGAGGTTAATCTCAAAAGATTTTCATTCTTTTGTTCTATTGCTGACTTGTTAACCGTTATAACAAGAATAGGTTCTGTCGTACATTAGATGAAATCTAACTTGTGTTAACCATTTTGTTCTAATGATTTTGTTCTCTATATATTCCTGGTGTTGAAAACTGCTGTCATAATTTTTAATTAATATGCTAACTCGCAATGTTAAAACCTTTTAATTTATTTTTGTAAGTTAATACTTAAAAGTATAAAACTCAGAAGCATTATTTAAAAATATATAGTTAATTTGCTTTATTTAAAAGGTTTTCCCTTTTCAAATACTCTACCGCTATTGGTTGCAAAGTTTTTTTTCTGATTCCGCCTTCAAATCGACGCCTTTTAAAAGCGACTTTCTGTAAGAACCAGGCAGAGCTCAATAGTGACCCTCATCAAAATCGCTAATTAATATGTTGTTGCTGTTCATACTAGAAGCTCAATTTTAAAATTAGAAAAAATATATTAATTGGTTCTTTAGATATTAGATGTCAAAGTTTGACTAAACTTTTTAAGAAATTAACCAAAAGGTGTCAAAAGCATTTTTTAACTCGAAAAGAAAAAAATTAAATACTTTACAACATTCCACTTGATTATTGTTTATTGGCCAAAAATTTATAAAATTGGTAAAGGAAACTTTTTTCTTTGTCTAAATATCATGCTTCAAAATACGCGAAAAATGATGTGTTTTTTTTGTCATTTTTGATCTTCATTTTTATTCAAAGCCGCAATTATCCCACAGTTTTTTTTTTGTTATTATAAATCTTTATCTAGTTAAGTACCTAAAAGTATAAAAACGTCTATCGGAAGCAAAGGCTTTGCCGCAAAATCGAACTCAAAAACAAAATTCAAATCTTTTTACGCATTGATTGTGACATAACAATGGTTAAAGCCCTGAGTTCACTGTAAAATTCAATTTAAAAAAACATGCTTTTTGAAAATGTCATTATTTTTTGGTAAAAAAATACAACTATATGCAAATTTATGCCCTTCTTCCAAAAGTAGTTCTTCTGACTCTCTCTAAACTTCACCGGTAATATCTTTTGTGAATAGCCTTTCAATCAAAATATTTTTTTTTCAACTAGTTGTTTATATGAATCATTCTTTGCCTTTTTCTGTTGCGCATCTCTTAAGAGGTGTTTCATATACTCTGCGATGCTGCCAATTGATACTTTAATGTCATATAATACATCATCACCAGCATCATTTTCATTTTCATTTTCTATTTGGTTGACTTCATCTAAAACTTCAAGTAGCACATTGGATTCATAACATACAGAATCCTTTAAAATGTTGCATGATTGCATTTTAATGTTTTTTAAAGGACAAATTGAGTTGAATGTGTTGCAATTTCATTTTCCAAATAGCTGCAATAAAGTTTATATTTAGTTTTTAATTACTTTTTTGTGAGGTTTTCCATTTTTTGGCAAGTCCTATTTTATATTTTGTGCACTTAAATATGTTGCATTAAAAATTGCTTTGTGTATTTAGTATGATTAATAAATGTTTTATTATTACATATTTGTATTTTAAATATTGTCACGAAATGCTTATTTAAATAGTAATAAAAAAAAAAAAAAAAGAAAAAGAAAAAGAAGATTCGTGTTCAGTTATTATTTTTGTTTCTTTTTTGCTTGTCTCGAAATAGTATTCTTTTCGATGACGATTGCATATAATTTTACCGATTGGAATGTATGAATTATAATGAGAAGATATTTGAAGTGTTATAGATATTTGTGCGGGATGCCCTAATAAAGCTTTCTTCCCTGTTTGCACTTAGTGATTAGGGTGCAAACATTTTTTTCTTGTTTTCATCCTATTCCTAATTGTTGCAATGATATGCACATGCTTTCTCTGTATTGTTAAATTTTCTGTTTAAACGATTTTTAATTAGAGATTTTTTGTTCAAATCACCAGCTAGCTAGAGTAACAAGGAAACATACTGAATTCAAGCGCTTATAATTTATAATATAAATAAATATAGAAGCACCAAGAGAATATCTATGCTGTTTATATGTCATTTTTTCTGAACTATTGCAATACCCCAAAAGTATTTTTTATAAATAAGGTAGATTAAAGGCCAATACAAGTTTTTTTAAATTAAATTTTACAGTGAACCCAGGGCTTTAACCATTATCATGTCACAATCAATTCGTAAAAAGATTAGAATTTCGTTTTTGCTAACGAAGAACAAAAATGACAAAAAAAAAACATAATTTTTCGCGTATTTTAAAGCAGGATATTTAGACAGAAAAAAATGCTTTCGACAACTTTTGGTCAATATTTTTATAAGTTTAGCCAAACTTTGACATCCAATTTCTAGAAAACCAATTAATTTTTTTTTTTAATTTTGGAATTGAGCTTCTAGAATGATTAGTATTTTAAAAAATTAGCGATTTTGAAAGAGGTCACTCTAAAAATTTAGTGTTTTTGGCAGATTCTTACAGAAAGTCGCCTTTAGGTTTTTCAAATTTATCAAGCGCAATCTTGAAACTTTCAAGTTTCTTTTTTGCTCAAGCTTTTTTTTTCAAGTCTCAAGCTTTTTTTTCAAGTCTAACTTGACAAAGTCAGACTTCAAAGTTCAAGTCGAACTTCACTCAAGCTCAATGGTTCTTGCATTCCACTAAAGCTTAGACTACAGAATTAGTCATAAATTATGAATAAAACTAACTCCACGCATGGAATGCAATTTTTATCCTATAGAAATAACTTTTTTGAAATTTGTTTATATTTTATATAAATGATCTTAATAAAGCTTCTATCTTATAAGTATTATGTTTGCGAAAGACATTAATTTCTTTATGTCGAACATTTATGACATTTTTCCAATTGTAGTTAGATTTGCTTTATCTGCCAACCTTGAGCCACTCTCTTATCGTTGTAAGGTTGCATCTCTTTCTTTTTTCTACAAATACTATCATGGTTGCTGCTCAAACGAGCTAAAAAACAATAAAACTTAATGTACTTCCGCATTATTTTAATTGTTTTAACTTTTAAACCATAAACATCAACGTCGACAAAAAATAACCATAAATATCGACAAAACAAAAGGGATTTTGTTTCACTTTTTATCAAATAATTTACCTAAAGTTTTCTTTGATAAAATTTCAATTTTATCAATAAACTAAAAAAAGAGTTAGTTCTTAGATATTTACCTTGTCCAATAATTATCTAGAAGAAGTGGCGGATCATTTCAGGCCTTAAGCAGAGACTTTGAGGGCCTAATTTAATTCTAATTTATAATTTATTTATTATTTTGACTTCAAAATAATGAATAATTATAATCTTTAGATTGCTAATTGTTATTTCTGTTTGAAATGGTTCGTCAAACTACTTGTCATATATTGTATAACATATTTTTATAGCCGACGACACGGGTTTCAAAATTTCTGAAAAAAAGTCCTCTATATCCGGAATTTTCCAAACAAATAAAAAAAGGGTCTTCAGCCCCCTGCTTCCTTCCTCCTCCCCCTCCCGGTGTCGTTGGCCCTGTTTTTCTATCAAACTTAAAAACATTAAAGCTTGTAGAAAATTAAAAAAAGCAATATTTCAATTCTTATTGCTACGTGAAAATGTAAATACATTGCAAAAATAAAAGCAAATGACGGTTACAGAAGATATGTATATTGGTTTGTATTATAATTTTTTTTTGAGATTGGCACGAAACATTTATTAATATACACTTATATTTAGTCGTGATTGTTTAATTTCGATTAATTATGATTGTTTAATACAGATTATAGCTAAATTATATTTTTAAATAAATCAGAAACAAATATTTTTGTACCAAAATTAAATGAACTAAACAAATATTGACAATATCAGGAACGCGAATTAATACGGTTGTATAATAATAAAAACAGTAGTATAAATAATCCACATTTAAACTTTATCCACAATTAAATAAAATAAGTATGCAATGTAATTAAAAGTTCCTTTTTTTGTAATTAAGAGTTCTTTTTTTTTAATTTATTTATTTTTTCTTTTCCAGGTATACCATATAAAATATACATTTATTATCGTGAAAAAAAAGAAAATATATATATACAAAATTATTACGTATCAGATTGATAAAAATACATTAATATAATATTGATACATTAATATAGTATTGATGCAAACTTTAATATAAATTCTGGTATAATAACTATTATATATATATATATATATATATATATATATATATATATACATATATATATATATATATATATATATATATATATATATATATATATATATATATATATATATATATATATATATATATATATATATTATACTTCAATACCTATTAAAACGGAAATGAAAGAAGATTCAGCATTTTTGGGTATAAAACTCCAAAAATCTTTTTGCAGATTCCCTTAATAGCGCCATTTGGCGTATCTATGTCTATATAAAAAGTTACCTAAGTAAACTTAGAAATAATATTTTTGTAATTAGCTTTGTAATTACTATTTTTGCTGTTATATACATACATACACACACACACACATACACTTATTGAATATTTAGTTACCCAGTCTTACTTTTTTAGTTGTTTTATTTATAAAGTGTTAGTTATATTTTACAGAAAGTTTAGTTTACTTATATTAATTAATAAAAAAGTTATCCAAAAATAAAGCCAACTTCATTAATTGAACAAGTGTACAACTATTGCAATTTGTATCCTAACGCTAAAACGAAGAGCATCGTAGAGTATTTTGTTGCCTCTAATCACCCTGAAAGAACCAATAAAAGTTATATGACAAAGTGGAAGAGCAATGAGTGAAAGTCTTGTTAGCCTGGATCAAACACAAAACTAAAAATAATGACTGCTAGGAACATCAACCGCCTGAAAGGTCTTTTGAACAACCAGTCTGGAACTTCAACAATTTAATTGCAAATAAATTCAAGTGTGATCATTCATACATTGTAAAAACATTAAAAAACAAAACAAACATTTGTTATTTAAAGAAAAAACAAATCCCTAATCGCACTGATAAACATTTAAAGCAGTTGCAACTGAAGTGTGGCAGTGTGAAGTGTCACGGTTTCTGAATTTGTGACAAATTCAGAAACCTTGACTTTGTCATTGACGATGAGTCTTATTTTACATTTAAACATACAAATAAAAATTCTTATGCTGGATTTTTCTCAAATGAAGTAAAAAATGCATCAAAAAATATACAATATACGCGCAAAAGCAAATTTGAAAAAAAAAAATTCTTGAGTGGATTACCATATCCCCTCGTAGAATCTCAAAACCATTTATTGTTTCTGCGAGAATGGCAATTAACTAAACAGTGTACAAAAATGATTGCCTCATCAAAAGATTGGTTCCTTTTATCATCAAACATCACAGTGATTGTTCATTAAACTTTTTGTTGTACTATTACTGCTTGTATATATATATATATATATATATATATATATATATATATATATATATATATATTAAATTTATTACAATTATTTTTACAAACTAAGAATATGCAGCTTTGCTTGCCGCTTAAACAACGATGTTCCATTTAATCTTTTAATTTTTGATTTTTCAATTGAAAATTCAGAACCCCGGGTTTTAGTTTTTTAATATAATAGTTATGGAAGCTACTTGATCGCAGATTATAACTTTTAGAAAATGATAAAAACATGTCTATAAAAGATTTTGGAAGCATATTATTTTTTTATTTGAACATAAAAATAAGAATCTGATATAAATTAAGTTTTTCCAAGTTTCAGATTTAATTCATATTTGTCATCGCATTAGAAAGATTGTCCATTCTAACTAGATAATGAATTGCTTTACAAGCATGGTTTTGCAAGCCTTGTAGTTTAATTAATTTTGTTTTGTGTGTATTAGCCCACACTATATTAGCATATGTGAGATGACTGTGAATTAGACTGAAGTAATTTTTTTTTCTTGAACAGAAATCAAGAAACGGGCAACATTTATATAAAGTACCTATTGCAGATGATATTTTTGATTCAATGTGTCCAATATGATTTCTCCATGATAAATTTTCATCAATTTGAACACCAAGAAACTTTGCATATCTTTCCCGTTTTACTGTTATGTTGTTAATGAGCATCTCTGGAATTTTTAACGGCAGAGACATTGATTGACCTGTTTTATGAAATAAGATGTAGTTAGTTTTTTCACAGTTTAAGGATTGTTTATTTGCTCTAAACCATAAATTAAAGTTTTCCAGTTTAGTATTCATTGTTCCAAACATCAACTTTAAATTACTATAACTATAATAATGACTTACTATAAGTCATCAGCATACATTATTGAAGATAATATTGATGATGCTTTATGCATAACATTGATGTAAATTAAAAACATGGTCCAAAGATTGAGTAATGAGGGACCTCACACTAATTACCAAGAACACTTGACTCTTTGTTAATTACTAACTGCTTTCTGTTACTCAGATAGTTTTTTATCCATTTATACATTAGTCCTTTGATACCATATTGTTTTAAATTTGATTGTAAGACGTTGTGATCAACTGTACTAGTTTTGGTTCAGAACCCTGAGCTCTGGCTCCCCGAGGTTCGACGCAAACTCTAGTCCAACAAGCAACATTAGTACAAAAGGAAGTGTAAACTTCTTGTTAAATGCTCTCCCGCGGTGCTCTGTGATAAGACCGTAAGGACCTCTGGGAGCACCAAAATAAACTACAAAAACAAATTTCTATACTATACCCAAAACAAATTTTTATACTATACCCACAAGACGTATTTAAAACGTCTAAATACGTTTTTTATATAACGTTTTTCATACGTTTTTTAAACGTTTCAAACTTGTCTTATATTTAATAGTTGTGCGAAAGTATTGATAAAAGTTGCAACACCTTTATCGTCGTTAGAAACGTGAAGAAATTTATTTTATTTTGAAAATAGTTTTTAAAATTCAAATTACTTTTTCAAAGATATAAAAGAACTATTCATTTATGAGATCAATAACTATAGGGGAGAATTATGAGAAGTTGGAAATGTTCTACTTATCACTTATAATTATTTTCAATATTTGTTTATTTTGATTGTACATAATTAAGTACACAATTTAAGTGTATTTGCCATAAAACTGCTAATAAGATGCAATCATTAATAATAAATATTTCGTTTGGAATTTTCATTAATGCTGCCGAAGAATAAAAAATTTATTTTTAAATTTTAAAAAAAGCTTAATATTTAGAAATATGAAAAACTATACAAAATTATATAAAATTAAAATGTGATCAGATTTTTGAAAACAAACAGAAACAAAAAACGACAGATTAAGTAAGAATTCCTTTTTCTACGATGGTGCAACAGAACTAATGTTTTATATTCCATTTACGAACGCAGCAATCTTGACGTCCACATGTTAATAGTGTATTATTATCCGACCATCGAACAGAGGTGACATCCACGGACTGAGAGTGGGCACCTATTAAAAAATATATATATATATTTAGCAAGATTAATATGTACATTAACTTGTGATTACATTCGAAGCAATTTACTAAAAAAGTACTATATTCTAATTTTAAACCTCAAGCTAAAAAATAATATTTACCTCTTAAAGAAGCACTCGCATCACCTTTAACAACATCCCAAACATAAACTGCTCCATCAATACCCGCTGATGCCAAGAAATGTGAGTTCGGAGTCCAATCAATAGAATTGACTTTTCCAGAGTGTGAAGCCCAGTTACCCTTCTCGGTCTAAATATAATAGTTAAAGAAAATTAAATATAGTTTTAAATATAGCTCTAACTGCTATGGAAATATAAATTACCTTAAAATCAGATGTTAAAACAACTTTGACTTGCTTCTTTCCAGTGCTTATCGCAAGAAACTTATTGTCAGGAGAAAATTGAATGCAAGTTACATTGCCATTAGTTGGAAAATCAGAATGTTGTTTTAACTCACTTCCTATTATGTCGTATATAACAACTTTTGACTAGAAGTAAAATTTCAGATATAAATTTGACACAACTGTGCAAATAAAAAGAAAACTAATATAATTTAGTATAATGAATATAATTAGTAAATTTTACCTCCTCAGTACCAACTGCTACTTTAGCAAGGTCGCAGCTTATTGCTACACAAGTAGGATCAAAAGAAAGTGACGAATATTTTTGAGCAACTTTTCCATCTTGAATGACAATGATCTATAATAATAGTAGTTACAATAATAATAATAATAATAATAATGCCAATAAAATTACATGTAAAACTTGTTTTTTTTTTTAATTTTCTATTAATTTTTTTTTTTTTTTAATCTTTCTATTTTGTTTCAAAATAATTTTACATTTATAATATAATACAATAATATTTTTATTTCTTATTAGAATTTAATTTACTAACCTAAAAATTTAGTTAGAAATTTTAAAAATAACATGCATAAAGCATATATTAGTTTGATAATTTATTTCAACATTTTAAAACAGTTTTAAATTTCTGATCAGGGGGTGGTTGTGGTAGACAAGGTTAGTGCTAGAAATAGGTAACTTCAAGATATTGTTTGAAAAGGATGTTTTGCAATCAAGTTGATTAGAAATTAAAACTAAACTTTAGATATTGGGTAGCAACCTAAGATATTGGATAACAACGTAAGAAATAGAATCCTTTTTCAGTCTAGATTCAATATATAATAATGACAATTAAAAATTAAAAATCATTAAAACTCATTAAAATTTTTTTGATATTGTGTTTGCATTTTCATATATTTTATAGAGCTCATCTACTCATCTTTTTTCAATATTATAATTTGTATTTGATATATTCTAGAGAACCTGGTACATATTTATGGTTGCGGCTCAAAAGCAAACTTGGTATGTATTTAAAGGTGCAGCTTGAAAGCAAACTTGGTATATATGTAAACGTGCAGCTTGAAAGCAAACTTGGTATATATGTAAACGTGCAGCCTGAAAGCAAACTTGGTATATACTCAAAGGCGCAACTTGAAAGCAAAATTAGTAAATGAATTTAGTAATTATAAATAAGAGTTTGATGTTCCAAAATAAAAAAAACGTATAAAATATTAATAAATTAAAAAATCACCTCCTAAAATTTTATGAAAAATTCAAAATGTAAAATAAAAATGAGGGTGACCTTAGGTGAAATTACCTGTCTGATACCAAAGCAGAGAGTTGTGATAGTCTGATGATTTAAATTTAAAGCATGATTCTTAATTCAAAAATAAATAGAAAAAACACTTATTAACTTTTAATTAGAGTACACAACATTATTACTATTTTGATAATATTATATTGAGACTCCTGTACACATCCTTTTCAAGATGTATGTATTTTCTTGAGGATGTATGCATCCTTCTAAAGATGTATGCATTTTCCTCAAGCTGTGTGTATGTAAACATGGGATATAAACCTATTGATTGTTGGTAACAATTTTCTATAAAAATTGAATAATAAAATCCTCTTTTAATCTTATTTAGAATTTCTGTGAAAAAATACTCAATTTTTAGTGCATGTAAAAAATACTCAATTTTTAGTGCATGCAAAAAATACTCAATTTTTAGTGTATACTCGGTATAGTTATGGTGATTTTTTAATTATTCAAATTATTCAAATGATTTTTTAATTATTCAAAGCATATTGTCCTAAACAAGAGCTTTAAATGTTATAATTTTTTTTTACTTTAGATTTTTATAATTTTTAAAAAAACTTTCAACTTCAAATCAATTTCGCTCAACAGCATTAAATTGACTTTAGTTAAAATCTTTCGAAGATGTGCGCTAACCCACTGTAGATACTAGTTCTAATCTGTTCTGATACATTGTTATGATATATTGTCAAAATACAACATTTCTATCAATTTTCACAAAAAATTAAGAACTCTGACCAAGAAAAAGCTTATAATAAAAAAAAACTGAAAATAAATAATTATTTGATTTACCAAAACAACAGACTTATTTAAAATCTTATTCAAATTCAGACACAATTTTAAGATTTAAAAAAAAAAAATACAGAAGCTGTAATATTTTAAAATTGCCTCAATACATATCAGCTGTTCAATAATGTATTATCACAGCTGTAACATTTTTTTAAACAAAATATCAAATCTAAAAATAAATGAAACTCTTAGAATTGCTTAAATATACAAGTTCATTTACTTTTTGCTTAGTTTTTTTTAGTCTTTATTTGATTTTTTATACTTTTTATATAAATCATCTTTACATCAAAAAAACATTAAAACAACAAAGGTTAAGCTTACAGAGTTTACACAAACTACAATACTCAATCCAAGATTTCCAATTGCACATCCTCGTGGTTGAGAACTTAAAGCAACAACGCTACTGCTAAACAATAAACTTTTGTATTATAATTATCATAGTGCTGTAGAGTTGTCTCTTAAAGAAGATATTAATAATCAATGTGCTAATAAAATTTGTTGTGTGATTTAAAAATATTTCTTTATAAGAAGTTTAGATATATAAAAAATGCTATAAATTTTATAATAAATTTATAAGAAATATATCATATATTAATATACAATAATACAATTGTATTTCAACTATAATTATATTTATTTATATTTTATATTTTATTGACCTAATATAATAAAAGTATTTATATATTTTATTAATTATAAGATATTGCAATTATGCTGCATTATAAAAAGTTGTGTTACAAAGAATTCAAAACACCTGTATTTCTTTTCAGAAACTGTTATAAAACGAACAGTGTCATCCATACCACATGTGACAATTGTATCATTTTTACACTCCATGTGCATCACTTGATTTTTGTGAGCCTCACCCTGGACATACTCTGCAACACCTGTAACTAAATCCCAATAACGTGAACATTTGTTAAGGAATTTGTTAATATTTTATTTATGTGCATATTAAAAATTATAATACAATATCAATGTTACTAAACAATCAACTTGTATTTTTCAGTATTATTATTGGATATTTACTTATGATGGTGCTAGAGAAAAAGGTATTTTTTTACAAACTTTTTTCCACAATATTTTCTTTTTAAAGGCATCTCCCAAATAGATTTTCATTAAAAAACAAGATAATAGCTGCTGTCTTCCATACTTAGATACCTGACAAAAACTGGATAAAAGTTTTTATACCAAAGAATAATATATGTAATATTCACATATATATACATATATATATGAATATATATATGTATATATGTATATATATATATATATATATATATATATATATATATATATATATATATATATATATAGGGTTATAAAAATTTGGATGGCAGTACAGTCCGGAGAAATTTAGCAAAAATATTGCCAAAAATGAGGGTTTTTTTTTTTGCGAAAAAACAATATTTGCTATAAAAAACATTAAAAAAAAAAAAGTCCTCAATTTTTAATTTGGATGGCACCAAAATTCGGTTGACGCTGTCAAAAATGGTCTAGAATAGCTCCTGATAGGCACAAATATTAAGGGTTATTCTTGCATTCAACTCTGAATACAACTATTAAAAATATAAGACAAATGAAAGTCTAAATAATGAAAAGATATAGGTTAGTCCTTCAAAGCTTGCAGTAAACAATAAAGTTCTATCTTCATTTAAACAAGATGCCACAATAGCTTTGTTGTGACCCTATTTCATAATTGTTATATTTTATTTAAACAAAATTTAAAGACTTGCGTGAAGAGTTTCACAACTCATTGTATTCATATTAAATATACCTTTACAACTCTCTTGGGCTTAGAAGGGTCTTTCATATCAAGATAATTAATATTTCCACTAAGTGAAACACTGATTATATTGTCTCCAACCCACAAACATCCAACCTGCATGTCATCAATAGTTTTTCCCATTTCAAATGAGCTGCAAAAAATCAAAAATGTTTTTTTAATATTAAAATCTTAGTTACATAAAATTGATTTTAGATTTTTTTCTTTAATTTTCTCTCTTTTTTTCAATAACAGACAAAATGATTGAAAAAACCAATTCTTAAAAAAAACTTTTTTTCAATAATGGTGGTGATGTGAGTTTTTCAGTGATTTTTTTAATAATGATAGTGACTGGGATGGAACAGCGTAGTCAATAGAGCACGGCTGTTACACTGTTACTAATACTCAGTATATGAAAAAATTTTTACTGCGAATTACAAATAATTATTTCAAGAAATATACAACTTTTTTTATTCTGTAAAAAGTATTACTTATATAACACATAAGAACAGTAGAAAAGTTATTAAATTATACTAAGTAATTTAAAAAGTTTTTACTTGAATCATACCTATTACTTTAGAAAAAAAATGTTCAAAAAGTTTTTTTTTTTTTAAATTTTGAACAGAAGAACTAATCTCAATCTCTCAAGATATACAACTTATAACACAACTTTTTTTTTATTCTGTAAAAAGTATTATATAAACAATACTTTAGAGAAACAGAAAAATTTTATACTGAGTAATTAAAAAAAGTTTTACTTGAACCGTAACTATTAATTTCGAAAAAGTAAATTCAATTTTTTTTTTTTAATTTTGAACATTTTTAAAAATAAAGCTCAATATTAAATCATTGTGTAAGTTGTTACAGACTGTAACAATTTACACAATGAGAAAATGTTGTGCTTTGATGAGAAAATATACAGTGGCAGGTCGCGATAACTTACAGTGGCGCGCCACTTAAACAACTTACGTAATGAGGAAATGTTAAATTTACTAAGCAACGGTGTAGCGAGGATTTTTGCACCCAGGGCAAAAATGTAAAAAAGCGCCTTTTTTACAATAAAATTAAAAAATATTACTTTTTATAGTAAAATAAACTTTTTTTTTGCTTGTCGTTTTTTTTGGTGCCCCTTTAAACCTTCAAGCCGGGGGTAATTTCCCACTCAGCTCCCCGCTACATTACTGAGTTGGTAGCAGATACTCAAATAAAAAATTAGAAACATTTTTCTCACAAATTGTTTACTTAATGCAATTTAATGATGAAAAAATGCTACAGAACAAAATTTTATTACAGGCAAGTTGTTTTTGTTAATTGTTTGTTTTGTTTTTCTTATAGCTATATATTAAGTACAAACAATTAGGTGTATTCATTTACGATTTGCCTTCTTTACTATTTATGGATTAATAGAGTGCTTGAATAAACAAGTTTTCTGGTAAAAAAAAGTTTAGAATTGTAAAATTACAAAAAAAGCGTTAAGAACTTCTTGAAAATGAAACTTACAAAATCTAATTTCAATTATAATTATATTTATTTATATTTTAATAATATCTAATAATAAACGCGAGCGAAATAAATGATTTTTTTTCACTTGAAAAAAAATCATTTATTTATTAATATTGTTTGGTTATTTAACTGCCCATTAAAAAAATAATGAAGACTATTGAAGAAATATATTTCAAGATATAAAAGATTAAAAATCTTAGGTTAAACGAAAATATGTGCAAAACTTCTGTTCAACTTGATTTTCAAGCCCTTTGAAACAGCCGTGAGAGGAAAAAAAAGGGTAAAAAATTCTTTCTGTTCAATCCACTCTGTTTTAAAGTTGACATATATACAGTGACTGAACAAGTTTATTGTCTGCCTAAGAGTTAAATAACATTGTTTCAGTGGAATGGGGATATTTTAACAAATCAATATGTAACATATACAAAAGAAAATATCATGAAAAATAAAAATCATAATAAAAGATCAAACAATAATAACAAAGACAAAATTAATAACAAGGAGAGTAATATAAAAATTAAAAAAAAATGCAATTAGTGAAAACATTAAGTATTGAAAACTAACTTAAAGCTATTTAGTATTTTTTTATATCTTTTAAAAAATATAAGTCATTTAAAATGAGTTTTTACTATTTTTAATAACAAGAATGCTAATGATGATGATAACGAGGATGCTAATGATGATGATAACGAGGATGCTAATGATGATGATAACGAGGATGCTAATGATGATGATGCTTAATGTGAAATGACTCATTGTAAAATAAATAAAAACTTACACAACTTCTTTACTTGAAAGATCATCCATGTTCCATATTTTCACAGTTTTATCAGCTGAACATGTCATCAACATTTTACTATCAGGGCTCCAAGAGATCTAATTTAAACAAAAAAGTCTTTTTTAATATGCCTTTTCAATAATTTAAACATATATTTTATAAACTTGGCTAATTTGGCTACCCCATAAATTCCTCCATTGTGTACTTTTTGCTGAGCACTACACATTTCTCCTATGAGATCACCTGTTTTCCCATCATGCACAAAGCACTAAAAATAAAAACATAATAAAAAAACAAACAACTAAACTATTAAAAGTAACAAACTTTTAATAGTTTACTAAACTATTTTAAATCAAAATAGTTTTAATAAAAACAACATACCCTTCCATCTGAACCAGCGCTAACAAACTTATTACCATCTGGTGAAAAACGAACGCAATTTGCAAAACTCGTGTGCTCCTGAAGTAACAAATAAAAATTATAAGAAAATAATATTTTTATAATTATTGTGCAATATTTATTTCTATATATTTGTCTTTAAAAGTATCAATAAGTATATTTGCATTGAAAAAAAAAAATTATTATTAAGAACAGTAACTAAGAATTTTTCTTTCTGTCAGGAGGCTACATAAGCGCGAATTGGCATATGTGCGAACTGGCATAAGTGCGAAGCATTTTAAAAACTGGCATAAGTGCGAACTGGCATATGTGCGAATTGGCATAAGTGTGCTAAAACATTCTGCAAACATTGGCATAAGTGCGAATTGGCATAAGTGCGAACTGGCATAAGTGCAAAGCAGTTGCAAAAACTGGCATAAATGCGAACTGGCATAAGTGCGAATTGGCATAAGTGCGCCGAATAAAATTTCAAATATTGGCATAAGTGCAAATTAGTATTTTGCACTTATGCCAATTCGCACTTATGCCAGTTTGCACTTATGCCAATGTTTGCAAATTTATTTGGCGAACTTATGCCAATTCACAGTTATACCAGTTTTTGTAACTGCTTTGCACTAATGCCAGTTGGCACTTATGCCAACATTTGCAAATTTGTTTGGCGCACTTATGCCAATTCGCACTTATACCAGTTCCCACTTGTGCTAGTTTTTGTAACTGATTCACACTTATGCCAGTTCGCACTTATGCCAATTCGCACTAATGCCAATGTTTGCAAAATGTTTTGGCACACTTATGCCAATTTGCACTTATGCCAGTTGGCACATATGCTAATTCGCGCTTATGCCAGTTTGCGCTTACACCATTTGCACTTATGCCAGTTCGCACTTATGAAATTCGCGCTTATTCAGTTGTCCCTCTTTCTATCTCTAAATGGCATTTTTAACAGATTTCTCTTCTCTATTCAATGTGGTCTTTGTTCATTATAAAAAATGAATAATCTGCAAACTAAATCCTCTGCATTTTTAATATGATTTTCCCACACTTTTCTGAACTCAGTCTTTTTAGACACACTTTCATTATTGCAATATTTCCTGCTTTTTACTTTTTTAATTTTTATGTAACATGAACACTAATAACATAATAACCTAATTACACTATAAATAAAATTAATGGAAAAAAAAAAAAAAAAAAAAAAAAAGAGAACAACTCACTCGAAATTGCGACTTCAATTTAAAAGGAGGGCCTTCATAATAGCATGTAGAATAATCTTCAGACGATACAACAAGTCTGTATGGTCGTGTTTGTTTAATGCTAATATTATTGCAAGCTTTCAAGGGCCCTGTTAACTCACCAACTGATGTACCAGTATCCCACATGAAAACATGGGCTGCTCTATTAACAAAGTATTTAAAATAAAACTTTGTGCAATGGTGCAATCATTGTATAACTGAATTATTTTACTTTATTTTTACTTTATTTCTTTTTGAATAAATAAAAACTAATAATAAAAAAAAATTATTATTTTTGTCAAACTAAAATTAAACAAAACATTTTTGCTAATACACATGCAAAAATAATAATAATAACAACAACAACAATAATAATACAACAACAATAATACAACAATAATAACAATAAAAATATATATATAATTTTCTACAGTCTTTTACAGTCCTACAGCCTTCTAGAGTCCCCATCATCTTCAGCATGTGATATATATATATATATATATATATATATATATATATATATATATAGGCTTGGTCGGGAAGCGAGAGCAATCGCTCTCGAATACTGACCACGGAAATTATATTTAGTTGCGTAAAACTGGCCAGGTTTTTCAGTCGTTTTGAGAACATTTAGGTTTATGTACAAAATAAAAAAATTTTGTTTTACGGACATATATGGAAACATAAAAAACTTGAATGTTCTCAAAACATCTTTGAGCGCAAGAATAAAAAGAATATTTGCGAACACTAAAAACCCGCCAAATTAACGAACAAACTAATTCTATTGGTTCAAAAAATAGGCTGATTAAGCGAAATAAAGTTCTAGAGTATTCTGTTGAAATGTTTTAGAATTTGTATTATTCACGATTTGTTACGTTTTGAGATTTCTAGCATAAATTGTTTTAAAAATTTTTATTATTTGTTTACAAAAATAAATGTTTTAAATATATATTAATTAAGTTATCAAAATTTTGAAAGTTTATTATAAATCATAGATTTTACTAGTATATTCTTATTTTTTATTTTAAAAGAGATTGTATTCTTTATGTAAATGTAATTTTGTGTATTTGTTTTTTATCGTAATGTATCTTTTAAAGCAATTTTCATGATTTAAACAAAGACTTACAAAAATAATTGCGTTTTCAATGAAGTTATAATCGTTAAAGTTAATAAAACTAATTATGTAACAAACATATAAGAAGTTTCTGGTTACTAAACACAAACAACGCATACAAAGTAAGTCGCAGATGAAGAAGCATCGCGAGTAAGGTCACAACAGAACACAAATATATATAGCAAATAATTAGATTTAAAAAAAAGTTTCTAGATATAGGTTTACTAACTCTAATTATTTTCGCTTAAATTGCCATTCTTAAAGCTCGTTATACTCTTTGCTGCTTTAAATACTAATTAAAATTTAAAAGCCCACTCACTAAACATCATCAGCGATATTGTGAAGCAGTTTCGCTTCCTGGTCATAAAGTATTTTTAACCTTTTTAGTTGATTTCTATCATGATAATTTAATTCCTATAGTAATTCAATGATTTAATTATTTCATTTGTTTATCTTACTAAGAAGAATCGCTTTAAATATGTTAAACTTTTCAAACTACGCGAAACATAAAATAGGTATTAAAAAAATTAACTTTTTTATTTATAAAATAAATTAAGCTTAAGTAAAACTAAAACTTGCAAACTTAGTTAAATAAAGAATATTTGTTTCCCTTTTAAACAACCGTAAGTTGTTACTTAATTTTATAAAAAAAATTGTAAAAGAGCGATGTTTCGAAAATATTTGTTCTAAATGTAATTTATTTAGCTTTAAGTTTTATGGCGTTTAAAGATATTTTTTTTTCCCCTTTTTTTTTTTTTTTTTTTGTAACTGTCTCTCATCGGTCCAATTAATCTTAGTCGCTTTTTTTTTTTTTTTGCTTTTTAAAATGTTCTCAAAACGGCTGAAAAATCTGGCCAGCTTTTTGCAACTAAATATTATTTACGTGGTCAGCAATCGAGAGCGATCGCTCCCGCTTTCCGACCAAGCCTCTATATATATATATATATATATATATATATATATATATATATATATATATATATATATATATATATATATATATATATATATATATATATATATATATATATGCACACACACACACTTTTTCTACAATCCCCTTTATCTTCAGCATGTGATATATATATACACCTGCTGAACACACACACATGAACAAACCCTAACACAAAATTAACTTTTTAATTTTAAATAAATTTAAAACTAACAAATTTTAACAAAAAACTCTTGTAAAAAATAGTAGACTAATCATAATAATAGTTAATTGGATTTTATGTCATGATACATAACATGTCATGATACATAACATGTCAGATACATAACATGTCATGATACATAACATGTCAGATACATAACATGTCAGATACATAACATGTCAGATACATAACATGTCAGATACATAACATGTCAGATACATAACATGTCAGATACATAACATGTCAGATACATAACATGTCATGATACATAACATGTCAGATACATAACATGTCAGATACATAACATGTCAGATACATAACATGTCAGATACATAACATGTCATGATACATAACATGTCATGATACATAACATGTCAGATACATAACATGTCAGATACATAACATGTCAGATACATAACATGTCAGATACATAACATGTCATGATACATAACATGTCAGATACATAACATGTCATGATACATAACATGTCAGATACATAACATGTCAGATACATAACATGTCAGATACATAACATGTCATGATACATAACATGTCAGATACATAACATGTCAGATACATAACATGTCAGATACATAACATGTCAGATACATAACATGTCAGATACATAACATGTCAGATACATAACATGTCATGATACATAACATGTCAGATACATAACATGTCAGATACATAACATGTCAGATACATAACATGTCAGATACATAACATGTCATGATACATAACATGTCAGATACATAACATGTCAGATACATAACATGTCAGATACATAACATGTCAGATACATAACATGTCAGATACATAACATGTCATGATACATAACATGTCAGATACATAACATGTCAGATACATAACATGTCAGATACATAACATGTCAGATACATAACATGTCATGATACATAACATGTCAGATACATAACATGTCATGATACATAACATGTCAGATACATAACATGTCAGATACATAACATGTCATGATACATAACATGTCAGATACATAACATGTCAGATACATAACATGTCAAGTACATAACATGTCAGATACATAACATGTCATGATACATAACATGTCAGATACATAACATGTCATGATACATAACATGTCAGATACATAACATGTCAGATACATAACATGTCAGATACATAACATGTCAGATACATAACATGTCAGATACATAACATGTCATGATACATAACATGTCAGATACATAACATGTCAGATACATAACATGTCAGATACATAACATGTCAGATACATAACATGTCATGATACATAACATGTCAGATACATAACATGTCAGATACATAACATGTCAGATACATAACATGTCAGATACATAACATGTCAGATACATAACATGTCAGATACATAACATGTCATGATACATAACATGTCATATACATAACATGTCAGATACATAACATGTCAGATACATAACATGTCAGATACATAACATGTCATGATACATAACATGTCAGATACATAACATGTCATGATACATAACATGTCAGATACATAACATGTCAGATACATAACATGTCAGATACACAACATGTCATGATACATAACATGTCAGATACATAACATGTCAGATACATAACATGTCAGATACATAACATGTCAGATACATAACATGTCATGATACATAACATGTCAGATACATAACATGTCATGATACATAACATGTCAGATACATAACATGTCAGATACATAACATGTCAGATACATAACATGTCAGATACATAACATGTCAGATGCATAACATGTCATGATACATAACATGTCAGATACATAACATGTCAGATACATAACATGTCAGATACATAACATGTCAGATACATAACATGTCAGATACATAACATGTCAGATACATAACATGTCAGATACATAACATGTCAGATACATAACATGTCAGATACATAACATGTCAGATACATAACATGTCAGATACATAACATGTCAGATACATAACATGTCAGATACTACATGTCAGATACATAACATGTCAGATACATAACATGTCAGATACTACATGTCAGATACATAACATGTCAGATACATAACATGTCAGATACTACATGTCAGATACTACAGATGATTTCAAATGATGCAGCTTTTTGGCAGGAAAACTAGATCAAGATAATTAAGATTGCTTGATCTTAGTTATTTGAAAAGATCAAAATTTGAAGATAATTATAAGTGATTAGAATGTCTAATAATGAATCACTACCTAAACATCAGGTTTGGTCAGGAAGCGGGAGTGATCGCTCTCGAATACTGACCACGGAAATTATATTTAGTTGCGTAAAACTGGCCAGGTTTTTTAGTCGTTTTGAGAACATTTAAGTTTATTTATGAAACAAAAAATTTTTGTTTTACGGACATACATGGAAACAAAAAAAAATTGAATGTTCCCAAAACATCATTGTGCGCAAGAATAAAAAGAATATTTGCGAGCACTAAAAACCCGCCAAATTAACGAAGAAACTAATTCTATTAGTTCAAAAAATACGCTGATTAAGCGAAATAAAGTTCTAGAGAATTCTGTTGAAATGTTTTAGAATTTGTATTATCCACGATTTGTAACGTTTTGAGATTTCTAGAATTGTTTTAAGAATATATATTATTTGTTTACAAAAATAAATGTTTTAAATTTATATTAATTAAATTGTTAAAATTTTAAAAGTTTATTATAAATTATAGATTTTATTAGTATATTCTTATTTTTTATTTAAAAAGTATGTAATCTTTATGTAAATGTAATTTTGTGTTTCTGTTTTTTATCGTAATGTATCTTTTAAAGCAATTTTTATGATTTAAATAAAGACTTACAAAAATAATTGCGTTTTCAATGAAATTATAATCGTTAAAGTTAATAAAACTAATTATGTAACAAACATATAAGAAGTTTCTAGATACTAAACACAAACAAAGCATACAAAGTAACTTGCGGATGAACAAGCATCGCGCCTAAGGTCACGACAGAACACAAATATATATAGCAAATAATTAGATTAAAAAAAAAATTTCCAGATATTGGTTTACTAACTCTAATTATTTTCGCTTAAGTTGCCATTCTGAAAACTCGTTTTACTTATTTCTGCTTTAAATACTAATTAAAATTAAAAAGCCCACTCACTAAACATTATCAGCGATATCGTGAAGCAGTTTCGCTTCCTGGTCATTAAGTATTTTTAACCTTTTTAGTTGATATCTATCTTGATAGTTTAATTCCTATAGTAATTTAATGATTTAATTATTTCATTTGTTTATCTTACTAAGAAGAATCGCTTCAAATTTGTTAAACTTTTCAAACTACGCAAAACATAAAATAGGTATTGAAAAAATTAACTTTTTTATTTATTAAACAATTTAGCTCAAGTAAAACTAAAATTTGCAAACTTAGTTATATAAAGCAGGCCTTGCGATGAATAAGAGCTGCGCGACGCATAAGCACGACGTTATTTTTGACGTCATTAAATTCTTTTTATTTGCTTTTCATATTTATCGACATTAACTGCACCAATTTATTTAATTACCGCAAAACTACTTTAAATCGTTTATGTAGAAATGTTATTAATTAAAAATGTTTTGGAATGTTTCGTTTTTTAAAATGTAAAAACATTTGTTTATTTTCTCGAGTTTGTCACGTTTTGTCTATACTAAACGAATAAAAAACATTATAACTTAAATTTAAAAAAGATTATAAAATATGCTAATATTTGATTTTTTTTTTCTTAAATATGTAATTTAAAGTTTTTCAAATAATTATTTTTTCTTTTTAAAAAGTCAGCGAGTAATAAACTGGAAATTTTAATATTGTACGATTAAAAACTGTGCAATAGCTAATATTTTTACAAGCGATTTTATATAATATTTATTTATTTATTTTTATTTATTTTCATAAAGCGGTTGATAAGCACAATCACTCGTATTAATAAAAAACTTAAACGAACGTTTTGAATAGATTTTTAATGTTAACAAGGAATTTTATTTCTAGTAAAATAAAATAAAATGTTAGAATAAAAATCTTATAGGTATAAAAGAAATATTTTAGCGAAAAAATTATTCTTAAAAATTATTCTTAAAAATTATTCGAAAAACTATTGACGTTCTATTTTTCAGCAGATGTTCTTGAGCACGCTTCGATGAGTTTCGGTAACTTTTAACATAAAAGCGATCGTTATTATTTAAGTAATTTTTTTGAGTTCTTTTTACAAAAATTTTAATAACTGTACTTTTTCATTGAATCAAGTAGAATACGTTTTAATATTATTCTTTTTTTTTTTTTATTTGCCCTCACCAATTTTTAAAATGTTTCCTCGAAATCACTCTTAAATACTTTAAATACGTCTAACAGTTAATAAATATTTTTAAATCTATGGGTTAATTTTAAAACCTATCAAACCCCTGTAAAATAATTATTTAAGTTTAAAATCTAAAACTAAAAGAAAGTATTTTTGTTCAATTTTATCGACAACGTTGCTATTGCTGAATAATTTTATTAAAATGTTAGCTTAAAAGATTTAAACTTTTTTTTTTAATTTTTGAATTTTTTCTACTTGAAAATAATGAGCATATTTAATTTTTTTAAATTCAAACTTTTATTTCAACTGCATGCGGTTTTTAAAATACTTGATTAAATGTTAAAATAATCGTCAATTACTTCATTAAAATTCCGCTCAAAAATATCTTTAAATATACTCAAACAAAAAATTTTTTGCTCGACGCAAATAGCCCTAGCTACACGCAAAATCGCCCTTGGACGACGTAAAATTCACATCGCCCGACGCTTTATCGCAAGGCCTGATAAAGGATATTTGTTTCTCTTTTAAACAGTCGTAAGTTGTTAATTTTATAAAAAAATTATAAAAGAGCGATTTTCGAAAATATTTGTTCTAAATGTAATTTATTTAGCTTTAAGTTTTTTCGCGTTAGAAGATATTTTATTTGCCTATTTTATTATTATTTTTTTGTAATTGTCTCTCATCGGTCCAATTAATCTTTGTCGTTTTTTTTTTTTTCTTGCTTTTTAAAATATTCTCAAAACAACTAAAAAATCTGGCCAGCTTTTCGCAACTAAATATTATTTACGTGGTCAGCAATCGAGAGCGATCGCTCCCGCTTCCCGACCAAGCCTGAAACATATGTGATGAAGATAACAGCAAGGTGCAATAATAAATCAACACCTAAACATGTGTGATAAAAATAACAGCAAGGTACAATAAAAATGTAAACAACTGTGTGATGAGGTGAAAAATATAAAATAAAACAGATAAATATGTGTAAAATCATTATATATTCAAGTTACCACGTCCCTGGTAGTATGCTCAACTTATTTCTCTGCACAGTAGTAGTAATATATATATATATATATATATATATATATATATATATATATATATATATATATATATATATATATATATATATATATATATATATATATATATATATATATATATATAATATATATATATATATATAGGTTGTATATATATATATATATATATATATATATATATATATATATATATATATATATATATATATATATGTATATATATATATATATATATATATATATATATATATATATATATATATATATATATATATATATATATATATATATATATATATATATATATACAACCCTCAGAATTAGGATTGGCTACTTAACTGCCAATCTAAAAGTATTTAAGGTTTCTATGTTTTATGGTAACCACTATGTGTCAAATTTTTATTGCCAACCTTATGCCAAACTCTAACAGTTAGAGGTCAGCAATATATATATATATATATATATATATATATGTATATATATATATATATATAATTTATATATAAAATATATAATATATATATATATATATATTTAAACATACGATTTTTATCATATTAGACTTTTACAATTACAGTTTTAATATTTTCTTGTATTAACTATATCAAAAAAAACTATTTTTATTATTAATTATAAAAGTTGTATCAAAGCATACACAAACTTATAACAAAGAAATGAAATAACTATGTAATATAATATGTGAATTTTTTTTCAGTGTAAAATGTAACTTACTTTTCTCTTCCTTCACCACAAACACCAATTCTTTTACTGTCTTCAGTCCAAGCAATATCTTTAATTGGACCACCAAGAGCGGGGTATTCATACTTAAGGATATGGTCTTTGTTTACTGTGTCCCAAATTCTCACTTTGCCAGTAACATCTAATAATAATTTTGTAAGCATTTTAGTATTCTTAGTAAATTTGTTGTATTTTAATTTTTAAAATATGACAAATTTTTTAAAAAATAAAGCATTAAACCTGCAGAGCATATATAAAATCCACTTGGAGAATAAGCAGCACTTGTAGTGTCTTTAGCATGCTGGGTGTACACATCTGAATTACTAGGATTCTATGATAAATAGGTTAAGTTTATAAATATCTTTATTTTTTTAAAAGTTAATAGATATCTAACAACATCGCATGACAATTATTGCCATAATGACATAGTATAACAATTATAGCCATAAACAAATGCAGAAAATTACTCAAAATGTTTCTATTTTAATTTTAAAATTTTAACAAAGAATATCTTAATACAACATACTTCTACATCACGAATTATAATACTATTCCCTTGACAATACAAAAAATTTTTCCCTTTTGGATCAGCAGAAAGATGGATAGGTCGACCACGTGTAGTTCTTGGCGTACCAGCAAAAATATTTACTAAATTAATAAAACATTTTTATACACAGTTTCAAGTTTATGTTAAAATAATTTTTTATTTTTAATTTATATTTGTTCATTTTCATAAAAATTTTATTTCATCTAACTTTAACGCAAAATAATATATGTATAATACATAAAAATTTTAGTTCAGTATATAGATAATATAGGCATATAATTTAAAAAAGTCAGTGCTTAGGCACTGAAAATGAGAAAACATAATCAAGTGTAACGTTATATTAAACACAAATAAAAAACTCATAAGTTATAAAACAAACAAAAACTATTGACTAATGAACTTTGTATTGAATAACATTATTGATTCATGACTAGTTAGGGGCTGTTGATTAATTACGTCAACAATTTTTTGGCAATTTCTACCTTTCCCCTCCCCCTTGTCAACAACTTATCAAACTTCTAGAAACCCCCTATAAAATTACATCAACATTTGATAAAGGTGAGTTTCCACTCATCCGTTTTTTCACAAGAACGGGATAGGAAAGGGAAAAATAATCATGTGAGCATGCGTAGTTTTCCTTCATGCATATTAAAACTTATACTACGCATGCCCACGTGATTTTTTTTCCTGTTCCTTTCCCGTTCCCGTGAAAAAACGGATGAGTGGAAACTTGCCTTTACACTCCCCATCCTTCATAAAAATGAAATTAAATTGGAAAAAAAAAACAAAAAAACATTTTATATAGACATGATTACAACTAAAACAAAAATGTGATTTAAAGTAAAATTTTTAGAAAAAAATTTGTTTAAATTTTATCACATATTATATCAAATTTTATTACATATTTCCAGTTTATAACTACAAAGGCTTACTCTGAACAAAAAAAAATATTAAAGGATTCACAAAAGTGTATACACATTTCACATTTAAGTTATAAATATATTTCAAATTAGTACAACACTTCAGTGTGCCAATCCTCCTCACTTTAACTTTAGACCTAATCGAATTTCACAGAGAAAGCCAAAATATTTTTTTTAGTATAGCAAAAAAATACTTTAACGAATTGTATAAACCTGGGATTAGCAATCTTTGTAAAAGAAGAACCAAAAGTTGCAATTTGCAAAGTTTTTCAGTTTTTAAAAAAGTACCAACACCTTTATTTCAATACTATATTAATGTTTGTGCATGAAGCTAAATAGCTGCATCTTGACATTTTAAAAAGAACATAAGGCTTGTGATCTGCAAGTTTCTGACCCCTGGTATAAACATTTAAATAATATAATGTAAACCATGCACTTACATAAATCTTTTTTGTTTGCACAGCAGACTAACCAACAACAACTTTGAAAAAATAATAGTAAAAGTTAACATAACCGAATGTCCTGAGTATTCTGTTAAAATATTTAAAAAAATTGTATTATTCGAATTTTGTTATGTTTTCGCGAGATTTCTAGCATAAATTATTTTAAGAATATACTATCAAAGAACTATTATTTTAATTCTTAGAGCCTACAAAGGTAAAAATCATCTACAAAGCTATAAATGTTTTAAACTAACATTTGTTTGCAATAATAAATGTTTTAAATTTATATTTTTTAACTCAACGCCAACGTTTTGTAAATATATTATAGATTTCATTAGTATATTTTTATTTTATATATATATAAGGGATGTATTTTTTATTTATGTAATGTATTTTTATGTATGTAATGTGTATTTTTATGTATGTAATGATTTTTATCTAAGTAATTTTATGTATGTCAATTTTATTCAAATGTAATCTTTTAAAGCAATTTGTGCGATTGATTTGTAAACAAAAATACTTTCAATAATAACTGCGTTTTCAATGAAATTATTAATAATCGTCAAAGTTAATACAAATATTTTTAACCACTAATCCATTTTCCTCAGTGTACCCGATAACTGATTCTTTCCCCCAAAAAAGAAAAGTTTTTAAGTTCCTAAAAATTGGTTTACTAACTTCAATTATTTTTGCTTCAGCCATTCTTACTTTTTTCTGTTTTAAATACAAATTAAAATTTTAAAGCCCACTCACTAAACATCATCAGCGTTATTGTGAAGCAGTTCCGCTTCCTCCTCACAAAGTAATTTAACGTTTTTAGTTAATTTCTATCTAGCTAATTGAATTTCTACAGTAACTCAATGATTTAATTATTTCATTTGTTTATCTTACTAAGAAGAATTGTTTCAAAAGTGCTAAACTTTTTAAACTACGCAAAGCATAAAACAGTAATTGAAAAAACTTTTTTATTTATAAATAAATCATCTAGCGTTAGTTTTATTGGTTGAATCTTGTTGGACTTTTCAAGGCCGGGGGCTGCATTATTTTGGCGACCTTTTTTATGTGCCACAGCGTAAAAATGACTAAAAAAAATACAGAATAGTTCTCTTGACTATTTCCCCTAACATTGTGAGTCCCAGGGCTATAGCCCTACTACCTCCACCCCACCTCCTCAATCCGCAACTGGAAATAAGACATAAGTATATAAATAAAAATAGTATATACTCTTTGATAAATCGAAGAACATTTGTTTTTTTATAGTTGTTACTTAATATAAAAAATGTCGCTTAATTTTACAAAAAAAATTATAAAAGAGCGAAGTTTCAAAAATAATTGCTTTAATAAATTTATTTTGCCTAAAGTTTTTTTGCGTAAAAAGCTATTTTTCTTTTTTTAACTGTCTCTCATCGGTCCAATTAATCTTATTGTCTCTCATCGGTCCAGTTAATCTTATATATAAAATATATATATTATATATATATATATATATATATATATATATATATATATATATATATATATATATAAAATATATATATATATATTTTAGGGTGGTTCAGCTTCTGTAGACAAAATTTAAGTCAACCAATTACAGAGGCACTTAGATATTTATGTTCTTTTTGACCTATAAAGCAAAACTATGAAATATTATTGAAATCAGAAAATATTTAGAACTGCCTCATGGTACCTAAGTTTGCAGATTTTTCATTTTTGGGCTTGATTTTTAAAATATTTACTGTTGTACCTATTTCCAAGAGCTAATTAGTAATTACTATTATTACCTGCAAAGAATTTGTATTTAGTATTTACTTATTAGTTACCAAAGATCACAAATCATAAATAAAAACAAAACAAACAAATTGTGGAATCTTGACTGCAGACAGCAATATTAAAACAAATTTAAAACAAATGAAATAATGCAAAACATTTTTTATTTACTTATAGTTTAGAAAGATTAGATTATAGAACTAATGTAGACCAAATGGTGGTTGGCAGACAGCAATAACGGCTGAAAGAAGATCAAGAACTTACATTTATTTGGTTGGGGAACCAGAACCACATTTTATTGGCAGAGTTTTGCCCACAAGTTTGGAAGTTTTAAGAACAAATTTTTTCCATCATAAAAAGAACAGTCAAACTCTAAAAGATGCCATAAAAACTGTAGTCCAGCAGTTGTGTGAGATCTGTGCCAAAGCTAGAAATCCAACTGCTGAACATAGAAGTATTGTTCCAAAAACTGAAGCTTTATTGGAAAGATACAGAAATATTTCAAAGAACAAGAGTCGCGGTGGGCCAACACAGCAGGTATAAGAACAAGATTTTTTGAACTCAGTAAATTGTCTTTTTGATATTGCTCACGACGATGAAGCTGATAAAAATAAAAGAAGACCAAATATTTCTTGCAGACCAACGTTCAGAAAGAAAATATACCATATAAATTTGGCAAAAAAAAAAGAAGAAAGTAAAGAATCAAGAATGCAAAAGGAAGTTCAACGTGGTATCAAAGAAAAGGAGAGAAAGCGAAAATCCAAAGAATGTCTGGAAATAGAAAAAAAGTTATTGTCATCATCAGATAGTTCAAGTAAAGCAGACAATGCTATATCTAGCAATAAAGACTATATGGTTTAACAACGTAACAATTCTATCAGTATTAAAAGAAAATTTTAATTGACTGAATTATGATAAGTGATTTAAATAAAGAGAAAAAAAAAAAAAGTCAGAAAAAAAAAATTAGAAAATTTAAATATAAAAGAATAAGCGAATTTCATCAGCCATTATTATTATTATTATTATTATTATTATTATTATTATTATTATTATTATCATTATTATTATTAATCATCATTATTATAGCTACTATTATCATTATTGTTAACATTAAGCTAAACTTTACTGCTTTTATCAATGCACAGGAAAGCGAGGAAACTAATTACTATTTATTTGTAAGAATTTGTTTTTTTTTTTTTTTGAATGAGATTTTCATGAAAAAAATTCATTAATACTTATATTTAAATATAAAATATTTGATTTTCACTACCCCCTATTGAAATAGTCTGCACTTTTGTTGGATTATCCAAATTGTGCATTTAAATTTAAGTAAGTGCATTGTTAATTTACTGAACTTTTTAACAAAATTTTTAGGAGACTATTTAAAACTTTTTTTTTAAAGTTTTTAAATACATTTTTTCAAACAGAGCAATCGTTATGTTCATTATCTCTAGTAATTCGTATTAACATTGGAAACTGGGCAATATAAAAGAAACAATTTCAGACATGAATCAAATGCAATAAATACATTTATAAATAAAACCATTTTATTCTTTTATTTAAGTTATTCCTTCATTACAAAATTTATTAATCAAATAATATATATTACAAAAAAACAGCAACTCGTTTTCTTATTTTCCTATTATATAAGTATTGAAAAAAAACGTCAAATATAGCGAAAACATTTTTAAATGCAAAAAGACATCAAAACGAATTAACGTAAGAAAAAAAATTAATAAAATTTCTCATAGCTCATGGGTACATTATAGATTATCCAGGTCATATTTTTGAAATCCTGGAAATTGTTTGGATAAAATATACAGAAAAAATCAGGAATATGTTTTCCTTTATTTTCCTTTAAATTTTCCTTATGGCTGAGTTGTTTTTTTTTTTTTAACTTTTTATATTTTTTCTATGCGTGCTAAGTAAAAAAGCTTAAAAAATAAATATATTACAAAAATATATACTTAAACATGTATGTATGGAAAATGTTTTGGATATCTGGAAAAATTAAAAGGTGAAAAAAATATCCGGAAGTATCTGGAATAAGATAATACCTGGTACATAGCAAATTAGTTTCTTAGTTATACGAACTGATAAAAATCCTGAATAAATTGCATATCAAAACTTTCAATTGTTGTTAAATTTTTATAAAAGACAATATGTCTGTATGATATTTTGTTGACTGCAACATTTTTCCGTTAAATGGTCTGGTCTGTGAATTATGAAAAGACAAAAAAACTTAAAATGATAAATTTTGCGGTATCATAAAATATAAATGTTTGTAGCAAAAAAATCCAGACCAATCTTTTTTTATTTATTTTTAAATCATCTTAAAATCACAATCGCTCGTCCAAATTTAAATAAGATTTTATATTAACAAGTTTTTTAGGTGAAATGAACATTATAGTTTAATAATATGATCTGTTCTGATTGTTTATTGGCAATTTTCCATAATTATAAGCTCTTTCTTGGTCGGAATTTCAGTATTTTTTGTGAAAATTGATAGAAATATTGAATTTTGACAACTATATATAGTTAATATGCATCAGAACCGATTAGAACTAGGATCAGTAGTAAATTAAGAAACTTTTTCAAAAGATTTTAACTAAATTCATATTAATGCCAATGAGCGGAATTGATCTAAAGACTCCAAAATAGTGTTCTTTAGATACACTATTACGGGTAGTAAAAAGGTTTTGAAAATTATATAAAAAAAAGAAAAGTTTCTTTAATTATTATAAAAACCTTAAGCAAAAAAAATTATAGCATTTAAAAATCTTGTTTGGACATAATATGCTGACAAAATCATGCTAATTCCAAATAAAAGTATTTGAATATTTTGTAAATCGCCTTAAATACACTGAGTAGTGATGCAGCAAGTTCTGTTTTGGAAGGAAAAAAAAGTGCTAGTGCAGCTGCTAAAGAATTCGACATCAAAAGAATGACGTTAGCAAGATATACTTTAAAACTAAACTCTGGTAGTTACCCATCCATGGGTTATTCAAAACCTAGATTAATTTTTTCCAAAGAGCAAGAAAGCGCCTTAAAAAATTATTTATTGCAAATGGCATCTATATTTTATGGCTATACTCCTAAAGATGTTCGATCTCTTGCTTATGAGTGTGCTCTTCAATACAAAATCAAAATACCAAATTCTTGGACAGTAAATAAGATGTCTGGTAAAGAGTGGATGACTAGTTTTTTAAAAAGAAATCCTCAATTATCTATAAGGAAATCTGAAGCAACTAGCCTTTGTAGGGCAACATCATTTGACGCTGCAAATGTAAAAGTATTTTTTGATAAGCTAGATGAAGTTATGGATATATATAAATTCAGTGCTTTACAAATATAGAATGTTGACGAAACTAGTGTATCTACAGTTGTAAAACCTAGTAAAATTGTGGCTGCAAAGGGCAAGAGAAATGTTGGTGCTATGACATCTGGGGAAAGAGGCACTAATGTCACAATGGTAACCGCTGTATCTGCTTCAGGAAATACAGTACCTCCAATGTTTGTGTTCCCTCGCAAAAATTACAAAGATTATTTTGTTAATAATGGTCCACCGGACTGTATTGGGTTAGGTAATGGAAGTGGCTGAGTTGCAGATATTGAATTCAAACATTTTATGCAGCATTTGATTAGGCATGTGAAGCCTTCAAATGAACATAAAATTCTGTTAATTTTGGACAATCACTCTTCTCACTTGCATTTTGAAACACTAAACTTACCAAAGGAGAATAGAATAGTCATGTTGTCTTTCCTACCACACTGCAGCCATAAGCTGCAGCCACTAGATGTATCAGTGTTTGGACCTTTTAAAAAGTACCTATCAGTTGCACAAGATGCATGGCTGAGAAACAATCCTGGAAAAGCCATAACAATTTATGATATACCAAAAACTGTATCTGATTCATTGCCATTAGCTATAATGTGTACTAACATTACAAAGAGTTTTCAAAAAACTGGTTTATACCCGTACAATGCAAACATTTTTGCTGATGATAATTTTTTACCATCATTTGTCACAGATCGTATAGAACCAGCAAATCTTGTTTCTTTCTTCTCTTGTTTATCATACATAGCTCATTCTGAAGTATGCTTAACATCATCTTCAGGTCAATCTGTCAAAAGTAGTATTAATAAAGAGACAATGTTACTTATTCCTGAAACTCCTAAAGCATTTTCTCCAGAAACTGTGCGACCTTACCCAAAAGCAGCACCAAGAAAGATACATTTGACAAGACGAAGAAATATATATTTGTATTAACTGCAAAATGGAAATTGAAGACTAACATAAAGTGTTTAGTTATTATTTTATCATAATATTAACAAGTTCTAAAATGTTTTAAAAAAGTTGTGTTTAGTTTTAAAATTAAAAAGTTTTGTTTTTGTTTTTATTTTAGTTTCAAAATTATTAGTTTTGATATTCATATCTTAAATAATTTGTTAAAATTGAAAGTATCTATTTAATTTATAAGGAAGTTTTGTTTTATTTTTATAACAGTGTTAATAGTTGTCACTGAAATGCATTTATTTTTTTATTGCTCAACTTACCCCACGCAATTGCTCAACTTACCCTGCTGGGGTAGGTTGAGCAGCCTAATAAACTTTAGACAATATTTTCTAAAACAAATCGAAAAAAGTTTTTTTGTCTCAACCATTTTTCAGCAGATCAAATTATCTTTCTAATAGTGAAAAAATTATATTAATCGGATGCACCGTTCAAGAGATCTGTTATATTTAGTAAAAATTGCCTAACTAGCCCCGCCCTACCTTACGATTTTGTTTCCTTTTTTTTAAGATTTTTTTTCTCAGTAGATAAGTTTAGCTGATTGTAGGGAATTATTGAAACACTATAAGTTAAAAGATGTGAACTGCCATGGTTAGTGTCTAAAAATCTTTAAACATGGTCGAACAAGGCGTGCAACTGCACACGCTTCCTGGGAAGCTTTTAAGCCTATTTTTTTACTGGGAAGCTTTTAAGCCTATTTTTTTACTATTTTTTTTTTTTTTTTTTTTTTTTTTTTTAAGTTGATTTAGTTGCCCCAAGAAGTCCTTACGGTCTTATCACAGAGCACCGCGGAAGAGTATTTAATAGGAAGTTCACACCTCCTTCCCAACCGATGTTGCAAAACTTGCTCAGAGGTGGGGTTTGAACCACGGATCTTACGTTTCTGAGGCAAGTGAGGCAAGGCAAGTGAGGTTGAGGTAAGTGAGGCAAGGCAAATTTTAATATTTAAACTAGTCATTTAAGCCGCTTAAATGATTTCATTAGAAATCATTTAAGCGGTAAGATAAAAGAAGTAACTAATGTTATAAAAACCACTTATAAAGGTTGAATGACAATTACGTAAAAATTTGCATGACAATTATATTTGATATTCGCTCTATTTACAAATGTAATAACTTGAGAAAAAACAAAGAAAATGTTATTTTTATTAATCTAACTTTTCCATCAAAAATGTCCAGTAAAAGAAAAAAAAAAAAAAGATGTTATAGGCGCAAAAAAAAAAGAAATGATAAAATAAACTTTTAAAATAAAATTTTTTTTTTTAATTTAACATCTTCTAAGAGCAAGAATATTTATTTAGACAATTTCTCATAACAAACTATAACAGAAAACTATTTAGAAAAAACTTCTTTTATGGATAAAAATCTACTATTAATTTTTTTGCTTGGAAGCAATAAAGCTCTTACAATATTTTTGTTTATACTTATGAGTTTTATTTTGCGAAAAATAATAGTTTAGAAAAATAATAGGTTACATCAATGTTTTTATATAAAAAACAGATTGTACAATATCAAAAAACTAAAAACAGAAATTTCTTTATAATTAAGAAAGTATTTTAATTAAATAAGTTAAATAAAAAATTTTTTATTTGTGTTTTATTTATTTTTTTATTATTATTATTTTTTTATTTTTAGGTGGCTCGAGAAGACCTAACGGTCTTGTCACAGAGCATCGCGGAAGTGTATTTAACCAGGAAGTTCATGCCTCCTTCCTTACAGTGATGCGAAAATATGCCCAGAGCTCATTTCGAACCTGGATCTCCTACTTATAAAGCAAGCGCTGTAACCATTGCGCCACGACCGCAAGTTAACGCTGTAACCATTGTGCCACGGCCCCAAATTTAAAAAATTAGTTTTTTTTTTCTCTTGGTTTTTCTACCTCCTTTTTTATTTTTTATAAAAAAATTAAATTCCTTGTTAACATAATAAATCTTGTAACACTGCATCAAAAATATTCATAAAGCTTACGTTTAACTTTTTTTGTCTTAAGGTGTCTTAAGTAAAAGTGCAACGGTATATACTTTTTAATAAATGATACTTGGAAACTTAAATCTATGTCACAAAAAGCATTAGTAAAGTTTTTTTCTTTGCAATAAGCAATACTTATTATCTGTAAACAAATTTTTAAAAATAAAAAATCATTATATGGGAAGCCGCAATTTTAAGAAAAAAATTTAATGAAAAAAAAATTTACATATTTTAATTCATTTATATTTAAATATGTTAGCAAAAGAAAGAAATTAATTTATGTTGAATGATAATAAAAAAATTTATATTAAATTTAATTGCGGTAAGGTTTTGCAGTAATTTAAATGCGGTAGTGGTGTAGTGGTAGAGCGCTCGCTTCATAAACGAGTGGTTCCGAGTTCAATCCCCACCACGTCCCTGGTAGTACCACGCTCAACTCGTTTCTCCGTGCAGCGGCCTTGCTCGTCAAGGTTCGTGTTTCGGAGTTATAGAGTTGAGAGAGGGTTATAACCACAAATAAGTAGCCTCCTCGTCTGTAGTGGCCTTCTCGGCCTTGAGGAGGTGAATTAAAATAAAAAAAATAAAAAAAAATAAAAAAAATAGAACGTTCCATAATATATACATTTACAAAATAACACTTCTAGATTCGCTTTTTTATAATTAGTAAATTAAACTTGTTTTGCGTTAATTTATTTTAATGCGGTAGTTTAAAATAGTTAATTTTCTTATATAATAAAAACATAAAGATAATTTGATGACATCAAAATAATGACGAGCTAATGGGCTAAACCATTTTTTATATAAAACAAGGTCTATATATATATATATATATATATATATATATATATATATATATATATATATATATATATATATATATATATATATATATATATATATATATATATATATATATATATATATATATATATATATATATATTTATATATATTAACGAAGAAAAAACAACTTTCTCTGTGAAAAAGTTGTTTTTTCTTTGTTAATATATATTATTAAAGAAAAAACAAAATATTAGCTAATCACTGGTGTCAAAAAAAGATAAAAGGAATTTATTATATAAAAAGATAAAAGGAATTTATTATACATATATATATATATATATATATATATATATATATATATATATATATATATTAATATATATATATATAATATATATATATATATATATATATATGTATATCGCTCTATTTGAAATATCTTTTTAAGATTGTCACCTCAGGTTTATCCTGCTACTGGTAACATGTAACTCAGTACAATCTGCTTCATGTCCTGCTGCCTTGTAGAATACGCCTTTTTAGGTAAAGGCTAGGAGATGCCAACTCCAACATAAAATACCCCCTGCTTTGGGGCTCTTGGTTGAGTAAAGGCTAGAGATGGTGTCTTGATAAAAATACTCACCTTGGGCAGATGTTAAATACATCCGGCTGCTGTCTTGTAGAAGGCCTCCTAGGCAAAGACTTAAGGGGTAAACAGATTCTATCTGTTAACCAGCCTCGCACCCTTTTTTCATCTATAAGGCTGGCACAGATGTATTTTTAATACATTGTTTCCAGTTTAGGATGTTGAATGCTGGATCTTCTTGACTCGATGCATGGGTTTTGCTTGTGTCTCTGTTTTTATGACTGGGCAACTCATTCTATTATCTCTCTAAAACTCATTTTAAAGTTCTGAGGCCGGCTAGTAGTCAGGTTTCCTGAACTCTGTGGTAGCTCTCAGAGAGGCTGATTCCATCAACAGCTGAAAAATATCAAAGTAATAACAGTGCCATGTTGCACATGGATGGTGCCCCTGTTTGTACTTCTGGTGTGCATTACCAGGCCACATTGGAGCCCTTTTTTACGGCTTAGGGTTTATTAATAGTAATGAGGCAATTGCTTGGGCTATTAAATAGTGTACTGAGTACTATCTATGTTTCGAGTCAAGTTCTTTAACAAATTTAAAAATGAATAAAGTAACAAAAACTATAAAACACAAAAAACCACAGTCATCACCAAGTTTGCTAAACCTATCATTCACTTATATTTGTGGTCTTCGAAGTAACTTTTCTTCTGTTGAGTCTTATCTCTTGCAAAGTTCACAAGACCTACTTGCTCTTTGTGAGACTAATTTGAGTTCAGCTGTCTCATCTTGTGATCTTAGTGTTGATGGTTATCTTCCTTTAATTCGTAAAGACTCCAATAAAGAATTCACCCATTTGTCGGGAAACTAGGTTTGAATCCACAGACTACTCTTTTATGTGCTATCGTTTAGCACCACTTCACTCTATCACCTTTCTCTTTATTTTTTATCGCTCTCCTTCATCTCAAGACTGCACTCTTCTTGATGTTATTTCTGATCATATTGACCAAGCCCTCATTCTTTATCCATCAGCCAATATTGTTGTTGTTGGTGACTTTAATGTTCATCACACTGAATGGCTTGGGTCTAGTGTCAGTGACTCTGCAGGCATTTAAGCCCACAACTTTTGCCTTTCTCAATCCCTAACTCAAACAGTCGACTTTCCAACTTGCTTTCGACTTTCCAACTTGCTTTCCAGACAACCCAAATCATTTTCCTTTTCTACTCGATGATCCTAGTCAGTGCTCAGTTTCTCCACACTCACCCTTAGGTGCTTCTGATCATGGTTTGGTCTCTCTAAAACTATTATCTCATTCTTCTTTATCATCAGAATCCCTCTATCACGGTACATCTTACAATTTCCAGGTCAAGCCTCACTCTTCTCCATGGTTTTCCTCACATTGCGCTGCTGCAATTGCCAATCGAAACCATTACTTCCATACCTATCAGCAAAACAATTCTCTGGAAAACAGATGTCTGTTTATTACTGCTAGGAACCATTGTAAAAAGGTTTTATCTAACGCCAAAACTCGCTATTGTCAGATCATTAAATCTTGTTTTTTCATCACAAAAATTAGGCTCTCGTAACTTCTGGAGAATCTTTAATAGTATTAATAATAACTACTATTAATACTATTAAAGATTCTACCTGATATAGCCATCAAACAGGTGTGTGTGTGTATATATATATATATATATATATATATATATATATATATATATATATATATATATATATATATATATATATATATATATATATATATATATATATGGATATTGCACTGGATTTTAGAATGTGCAAAATATACAATTAATTGGTGGTATTGTGGTTTATCCTACTCCAGCTAATTGCCATATAGAGGCAAAGTCAAGTTCAGCTCAATAAAGACAACATAACGCTTACATGAACCCAGAGATTTTACCCTTTTATGCAGCAGGTGATGATGTTCTTTGGTGAAATAATTTCATTTTTGAGGGCCAAGGTATGTGGCCTCTATAACTCCTTACCTTTATATATCAAATCCATTGCAAAATTAGCGGATTCTACTCTCAGGCCTTGCAATAAAGCGTCGGGCGATGTGAATTTTATGTCATCCAAGAGCGATTTTGCGTGTAGCTAGGGCTATTTGCGTCGAGCAAAAATTTTTTTGTTTGAGTATATTTAAAGATATTTTTGAGCGGAATCTTAATGAAGTAATTCGCGAATATTTTAACATTTATTAAAGTATTTTAAAAACCGCACGCAGTTGATATAAAAGTTTGAATTACAAAATAATTAAATATGCTCATTATTTACAAGTAGAAAAAATTCAGATTAAAAAAAAAACATTTAACTAACATTTAAAAACATTCAACTAACATTTAAAAACATTTAACTAACAATTAAGCTAACATTTTAATAAAATTATTCAGCAATAGCAAAGTTGTCGATAAAATTGAACAAAAATACTTTCTTTTAGTTTTAGATTTTTAACTTAAATAATTATTTTATGGGGGTTTGTTAGGTTTTAAAATTATTCCATCGATTTAAAAATATTTATTAACTTAATTAATATTTATAAAAATATTTATTAACTTAATTACTCTTAAAGTATTTAAGAGTAATTTCGAGGAAACGTTTTAAAAATTGGTAAGTGCAAATGAAAAAAATAAAAGGATTAATATTAAAACATATTCTACTTGATTCTATAAAAAGTACAGCTATTAAAATTTTTGTATAAAGTAACTTGAAAAAAATTACTTAAATAATAACAATCACTTTTTTGTTAAAAGTTACTGAAACCCAACGAAGCGTGCTCAAGAACAGCTGCTGAAAAATAGAACGTCAATAGTTTTTTGAATAATTTTTAAGAATAATTTTTAAGAATAATTTTTTCGCTGAAATATGTCTTTTATACCTATAAGATTTTTATTCTAACATTTTATTTTATTTTACCAAAAATAAAATTTCTTGTAAACATTAAAAATCTATTCAAAACATTCGTTAAAGTTTTTTAGTAATATGAGTGATTGTGCTTATCAACCGCTTTATGAAAATAAATAAAAATAAATAAATAAATATTATATAAAATCGCTAGTAAAAATATTAGCTATTGCACAGTTTTTAATCGTACAATATTAAAATTTCCAGTTTATTAATCGCTGACTTTTTAAAAAGAAAAAATAATTATTTGAAAAACTTTAAATTACAATATTTGAGAAAATCAAATATTAGCATATTTTATAATCATTTTTAAATGTTTAGTTATAATGTTTTTTATTCGTTTAGTAGACAAAACGCGTCAAACGTCGAGAAAACAAACCAATGTTTTTACATTTTAAAAAAAGAAACATTCCAAAACATTTTAAAATAATAACATTTCTACATTAATGATTTAAAGTAGTTTTGCGGTAATTAAGTAAATTGGTGCAGTTAATGTCGATAAATATGAAAATCAAATAAAAAGAATTTAATGACGTCAAAAATCTTGTCGTGCTTATGCGTCGCACAGTTTTTATTCATCACAAGGCCTGTACTCCTATCTCTATAAATCTCAAATCCGGCCTTGTATGGAATACTATTGCCATACCTAGGGTGGATCTTCTAATGATGCCTTTTTTCTTTTAGACAAGGTGCAAAAATGCATTTAAACATAGTTTAAATGCATTTTTAAGTTACAACTAAACATAGTTGGACCTGCTCTTGCAGCCAACCTCCAACTATTATCACATTGTTGTAATGTTGCTTCTCTTTCTCTTTTCTATAAATACTATAATGGACACTGCCCTAAAGAGCTAGCATATCTTGTGACATCTACTAAAATTCATTCTCGTGTTACTCGTCATTCAATAAAGTTTCATCCTTTTTCGGTGACTGTTCTGAAGTGCACCAAAAACTCAAATTTCTTGAGTTTTTTTCCTCGAACATCAGTACTTTGGAATTCGCTTCCTTTGTCTTGCTTTCCTGATTCATATAATTTGCAATCTTTTAAGTCATCTGGCTCTATAATCTTCATCTTTTCTCTTCCAGGAACTTCCAACTCTAATTAGTGGTTGCTTGCAGCCTTGTTGGGAGCAAAGATGTAAAAAAAAAAAAAAAAAAAAAAAAAAGATTTATAAAAAAAACTTTTCAAAGATAAAATGTTATTAAAATATGTCTTAAATATATATTTTTTATGTTACATTATGCCTCAATATATATTTTTTAATTTTTAAAGTGTAACCAATTGAGACATAAAATAATGCAACGTTAAAAAAAAATCTATATCTAAGGCGTAACTTAGTCTCTGATTATTACATTACATCTCAATCAGTTAAACTTTGAGACATAATGTTGTGAATTAAAACTCTTTTTTTTGCGACAAAGTAACCACTTTAGACAAAGCTATTTTACAATAAAAATAAAATAAAAGATGATAATTAACAATACGACAAAGATAAACAAACATTTAATGTGTTATTAAGTTTATTTATTTAATATTTAATTAAAAATTAGAGAATTTAATCTTGTAACCAATTATAACTAATTGAAATTTAACCTAACTGTAAAATATTATAGGAATTGTTGTTAATGTTGTTATTAGTGGTATATAAAAAGATCAGTGTTTTAGGTGTTTAATTTAGATTTGTAACATTACGTAACTTGTAAATATCCTTGAAACAACTTGTTCAAAAAATATATAATTAATTGATTTTAACCTAAACAAAATAAAACTACTTGTAATTAGGGACAGTGTTAAAACAGCAACATTCAAACATCTAAAGTGCCTAGTTGACTGTTTTGTCAAATCATTATTTTTAATTAAAACAAAAGATTAAAAAATCTATTAATTTCAATGAAATAGTAAAAAAATACTTTATATACCTAACATAAAACTTAATAGCACATAAAAAACATTAATATTAAAAATATACAGAGATTATTAGTTAACAATACAAGATTTGTATTTAAAAATGTCTGATAAATAAACTTTTAAAAGAATTTTTTAAATATAAAAGATTACAATTATTAACTCATATCAAAGTATAAATTGGAACAATATTTGATTAAAAATAGACAAGTTTAACTATTCTAATCATGCTTTAGATAAAAAGATTTTTTGACCAGGGTTTTTTTAGACTTACTTAAAATGACTTGAAAATCAGAGACTTTTAAAGCAATAAGTTAGTCACATTATTTATGAACAGGTTCTTGCAGTCTCCATTGATCTATAAATAAAAAGCTGCGCTATTTTAATGACACCTTTTTTGTTTATATTTAGTGCATTGAAGTGTTCATATTAAATTATTTTATTCTTTTTATTTTACTAACTGTATCCCTATTATTTTGGGCCTTAAGCCTGTTAATAAATTTGATTTGATTTTGGTATTCATGAAAATAGTTATCAACTTTGAATTATGTTTATTGACTGAAATTAGAAATTATGTTTATCAAAAAAAATAGAGAAAAAAGAAATTAGGAAGAAATTAAGAAAAAAAAATTAAGAAAAATTAAAAAAAAGAAAGAACAAAAAAGAAAGAAAACCATCCGTTGATCTGGATGATTTTCTTTCTTTTTTTCAAAATCATCTGGAAATCATTTAAATGCATCCACAAGTACAATATATTATTATAGCAATTTCCTTTTTTTTATTAAAAAAAAAACAAACTAATAACATAAAATATTCTTATTGAACTGAATCATTTTTTATTTCTTACATAGGGTATATGAACCATCTTCAGACATTATAGCTAATCTTCAGAAGAGCTTTCTTATTGACCCAAGTTTTTATGAACAAGTAACTGTAAACACAGAAAAAAAAACTCCCACTATATCAGTCGACCGTGAAAAGTAATTTAAAATCCGCCGAACTTTAAAAAAAAGTTAATTCATAACTTCTTCCTTAAATGGCTACAAAGCTTTAATATAATGCGCATAGCGATAATGTCAAATGCACTTATTATATTTAATGAATAAAATTGTTTATAGATTCATTAAAAAAATATGAATACCTTAGTAAATTGCTGGCCTGTTTTTACACATGTCCAGCCTAGGCAGCCGCGGTGGGGCCAAGGCATTTAGAGAGGTTAGCCGGGAAGGAACCAATTTTTTTTTATTTTACAAACTTCAGTTTTACACCGATTTAAACCTGACGCACAAATACGGAAAGGTTCAACAAAGTAAACAAAATGCTTTAAGTAATTGAAGTTGAATTGATAGTGGAATGAGTTATATTGCTCTCTGTCTATTTTTGTTCAAGAGCTTTAATCAAGTTTAGTCAAATTTGAAAACAACTTATGTTATTGTTGGGCACCAACAAATACTCTGCTGCTGCGACAAAACCAAAATTCTTTTTTAATTCTAATCATTTCCCTGGATCCGTCACTGCTCTGCTGAGCTTGCAAACGTCTACAAGACGAATTGATGTCTATCAAGGTATCAGACTTCACTGTGGGGAAAAAAACGATTGTTAAGGTAAACCTTATCATCAATCGACTTTTATTTGATCTTGAAAGACAAAGACAAATTTATGCTTTATTTCTCTCTAGTTTTGGATTCTTTGTTCCTTTTATCTAGATATTGATTCTGTCGCACTCACATGGATTTACTTCTGGTTATTTGAACAAAGAAATTTCAATTAATTCCATAATTGTCAATCTTATTCTGTGGACATTTCTCTCTGCTGTTGTTACAAATTGTACTAGAAAAAGTTCCTTTTCAAACTTCAAAAAGAGCGAAGAATTGCCACAGGTACTAATAGCGGACAAAAAAAGTTTATCTGCTCTATTAAGTATCCCATAAAAAAGATAAAAAAAAATTTGGTACAGAGGGGGTAAGAGTTTGTAAAGACCACAACTGTTATTTCGCTGTGGGACCAGGATGACGGGTCTGGTAACATGCATACCGAATTTATTCATCTGATATCTAAATGTCTAATTTAAACTATGGATGAGATTGATTAAAATAAATTAATTTAAATTTGATTTTCAGTTAATTGAGGTCGTTCACGTATAGGATTAATATAAATTCTAATCCTTTTTATGTTTTTATACTTTGAAATGCTTCTGTAAAATCACGGTCATTTTTTAATTTTAGTTTAAATAACATGGAAAACAAAGTAAACATGTGTTTTTATATAGTCAACGTAAAGGAACGAAATGTTTTTATTTATCGTAAAATTAGGATTTGTAAAGTATTTTTTTAAGTTTTAGCTGTATTAGTACTTAATTGACTATCTTTTGTTTCTTATAACTTCTGCGCATCTAGAAGGCATACTATCTACAAGTCTTTTTAATAAGTCATTTTGCAAAGCATTCCAAGTTTTTTCAATGCTTCTGTGAGACTCTCCTTAATCAGCAGCTTGAGTATTTTGATCCAGACGGCAAGACGGAGCTCGATGCTCGTCATCTCTAATCGAAGGATCAGGAATAGTTAGCCTTTCATGTGCACGCCTGCCAATATTTCATGCAAAGTGAAAAATGTGAGGACCCCGAATGCTGTTCTTTGAAATGGAGCTCTTGTTTCCATGTTATTACCAGTCGATTTCTGCCTCCACCTATTCCAACCTACCAGTCAGAAAATGGTTTGAAAGCTGTAGTCGTTTCAGACGTTACCAGCAAGAATCGTTTTCCTTCTATTTTTTTTTTCTTATCGCCTCCAATATTTAGAGCACTATTCCTTGATCATTGAAATCATTCAAACTTCTTCCTTACAATTTATTTTGTCTCTTTGTGCAATCAAGTTTATCTTAGAGATTCTGTAAGCATTGTAACTTCTACTTTGCCTTCCAAGACATATTAAAAAAGCATGTCAGCATTATTCATTCCAATTTTATTAACCGAATGGCTTTTACCTTTTGCAAGTCAACCTGTTTGCATTACCTCCAAGAGAGGTAAATGCAAAAGAGAGTTAATGGCCGTAATTGCTATAAAAGAGAACGCGGCATTTGCTAAATAGTTTGATGAGGTCGATATCGAAAACAGATGGCTTAATATTTCAAATGATGCAACTACTTCAGTTGAATCGGACTGCCCTAGTCCAATCATATCAATTAACGATTGTTCAAAAAATCCTTGGATGGACGAAGCGTGAGGCAAGTCCCAATGACATATTTTGATTAAATTTTATATATAATATGAGTAATATAACATAACTTTTTTTTTCAGGGGGACCTACAAGAACAAACAAGTGAAACAAACGTGGAAATACCTAATAAGCTATATAAATACCCAATAAGAAAAATTTACTTCATGTGAAAAGTTTTAATAAAAACGTCTAGATTAAGAACGAATTTTGTTTTTAAAAATAAAGAGAGGTGAGGGGGTCCCAATTTTATGACATCTTTTTGAAGGGGGTATAGAAAAAAAGAACAACCAACTGACAGCCCCTATATGCGAGAGCAAAAGGAACTTTTTAGGGAAAAAACAAACTCCAATACAAAACTAGACCCAAATATATTTAAAAAAACAAAATTTTATTAAAAATTTTAGCATCAAAAAATTTAAAGTTGGTTTAACTTTTTAGGGAAAAAACAAACTCTAAACAATGTAAAAAGTCTAACGCGCGTAAGTAAATTTGTTTTCTATTAATACACAAATGAATTAGTTGAATTACAAGTTGAATTACAACCGGATTAAAAAACTCTAATTTTACTTTTGACCAATTTCTATTTTACTTTGTTTAAAATATATAATAAATATAACAAATAATATATTTTAAAAAATGCCACACATCAGAACACGCTGTACTCAAATTTCACAACGAAATTTTAAATGGAATTGATAAAAGTAAATACTCACATGCAGATTTGTTAGTCCTTGGCCTTGCCTTAAATCCAAAAATTAAGGCCTTGGTCTCGGTCTTGACTTTAAACGTTTTTGTTCTGGCCGTCAACCTTTTCTTATTGAATTCAGAAATTTAGCTATAATTAATTTTGTTTACAAGATTTGCTTTTGTTTACCTTGAAATCTAACGTTTTTTAGAACATTTCAACATTTTGAAAAAAATTTAAACACGCGAATTTTTCTTAAAATTAAAAACAGAACTTAAAATGTTTTTTGAATTAAAATAGTTTTTTATTATATTTAAATTATAATTTATTATAAAGTATTTTTTTATTTATTTATACTGTTTTTATTCAACTTATCAAAACCTGTTCATAAAAGTTGTTAGTAATGTATTTTTGTTAGATTTTTTTAAAAGAAATTTATTTATAAAATGCAACTTTGAACCAATAAGCCAATAATAACTTAATTATTCTCATTTAAATTTAAAAAATATATATTAATAGAAAAAGATTTGCGATCAGTCATCAAATTCGGATACAAAAATTTTCTTATAAATCGAGATAAATGGTCAGTTAATTGTATTACTTGTCATTCTACTATTACAGAAACACACGGTGTAACTTCAGGACGGTGTAACGAAGTAAGTGAATAATTCAATTTCACATTCACAATAACTATTATTTATACAGTGCTCTTTAGTTCATTTATTTGACTTTGGGTTAATTTTTTTTATATCAAAAAAAGACAAACTTATATTACACATTTGTCTATATTTTAGACATCTTGTAAACATGAGTCATTATATGAACAGTACAAGAAGACCCAGATCACCAAAAATGATAATCAACTGGCTCTCAACCATGTTCTTAATCTTCGCATTGCTGAAAAGCTGCGTTCACATTCTGCGGACGTTACAGGTAGTGTACATCCGATCTTTAGAAGCTCAAAGAGATTAGAATATTGATTTTTATCAATATTCTAATCTCTTTAAGCTTTTAATGGTTTTAGCTAGAGTATTAGACCTATTCCTAGGTTTAATAACAGACCATTTTCTTTACCAAAACATTTTGAGTTTGGAAGATCACTTTTATACATTTCAATTAACTCCTGGAAAGCAGTTATCTCCTCACTGCAAATTATCGAGGGAACCTAGCATAAAAACTTAGCAGCAATGCAATTTTTATTTTAGAATCGTATTTTAATTTCTAAATGATGGTGTCGAGAAAAGATACATTCAAGGCCCGTTTATAATATTCTTGGGGACTCTCTGCAGGTACGTTATTTCTGTAGGCCTATCTCATAGTGATTCTGGAAATCGTTGGTTCTACAAATAATTTACTTGCCATACGAGTAGCTTGTTGGTAAATTGCGTAAATTTCTTTTTCAATATTTTTCCGTAGATGATTCAATTCGTCGATTGTTTCTTGAATGTTACTGTATGCATACACAATATCAGTTGTGCGCCCTTGTAATCTCTCTGTTATATACGACAACGGGTGAAGTAAGCGGTACAAAGTTATAATACCAGTTATGAATTCGAACTAAGTGAGTGCATTAAGGAGTGAGTTGGCCTCTCTTTTTTATTGTGGGTTCCAATACATACTAAATTCAATATTGAACTGTTCTATATTAGAGTGTATTCCTAAAATAATCTCTAATGGCTCTGTCATAAATGATATAGTTAAAAAAAAGTGTTCGTATGCGGCATCTCTTTCTGACCATCTTGTTTTGCACATCCCTATCAAAACCTTTTTTCTTTCAGTTGATTTACAACGGATCTCTGCAGCATGCTTCAGCAAACACTCTCTTTTCAAAGAGGTATTGAAATAAATGAATATATTTCTGTAAACCTCCAAAATTTTATCAATGATTGGTATTTTTGATGTTGCAGCAATTGATAAATTCAAATTATGTAAGCCACAATATGTTATAATTGCTTTTCGTAATTCTTTTAAAATATAGCTGGCAACACCTTTTTTACAGATTGCATTTTCCCAATGTTATCCTGTCAAGATTTAAAAAGTCAAGAAATACTTCTCTAATTTCTTTTTCTCCATTTACGTATCTCATACATACTGATAGAATTTGTTAGTTTGCAGATGTTACCTCGTCTGCTGAAATTGAATGGTAATTTGCAGCTTTGATTTCAATAATTAGCCGCTTTTGTGTACATTTCTTTCCAATTATATCAACTAATTCATTTTGACTATTGGGGCCAAAGTAGCTGAAATCTTTGCGTAATGGTGTTTTTATATGTGCATTAAGTTCAGCGTTATGGCGAGCTATTTCTTGCACAATTGCAAGAAAGTTTCAAGGGTTACTTTTTTTAATCTGGGTTTTCTATACACTTTTTATATGTTCCACGAAATGCAAGTCCTTGTTTCCCCATCCAATGCATTCTACCTAATACCTTGTTTCCCCATCCAATTATTCTACCTAATGTTTCAACAATGTACGGATACATTTGTTGTCGGTTTTTTAAAGCGCTGTCGCTTTGTAATGAAATGATTTGTCTTAGATCTTCAAAACGACATTAAATGCCATTAGCTTGTTCAAAAGCTTTTTTATGGTATCTATTGCCTATATGTAGTTTTTGTTTCTCTGAAACATTGTGCCATTCCTTATATCCACGGTTAACAAAAGCTCCCAAAGATTTTTTTTTACCCTGCTTTAGAAATAAAGTGCAGTATATGCAGTAGACTGCGTCTTCACTATTGCTGTAGACAAATCCATTTTGTAAATGTTCTTCTTTACAAGCGCGGTTTCAACCATGTTTTAAAGTTTTGGGAAATTGAAAATGTATCTTCTGTTTTAAGTTATTCGTAAACATTTTGTATATTTCATGTGGTGATAGTTCTTGGTTTCCGCGCAAGAGTCTGTCAATATCATATTGTTTTTCTTCTTTTTTAAAATCAAATTCTTTCAAACTTGTTTGGTCTACTTCGCATGACAAGATTTCGTTAACAATATTATCATCTTTAATGACTTTCTCTTTTTCTTCTACTTCGGGTAATGATTTATTGGTTACATTTTGAGAACTATCGATAATAAAAACACTTGAAACGTAATTAACTTTCAGAACTTAAACTATACCAAAATTAAAAAACAACTCGCGTAAGCTTGACAAAAAAAAACAACAACAAGTAATAACAAAAGTACTATCATAAAAAAATTTAACGTATAAATAATATCTAGATATTTCGGTATAGATAATAACTATATCTAGTTAGTGCGGCTGTGGCGCAGTGGTTAGAGTGCTTGCTTGTTAAGCACGAGATCCAGGTTCGAAACGAGCTTTGGGCATCTTTTGCGTCACGGTAAAGAAGGAGGCGTGAACTTTCTGGTTAAATAGACTTTCGCGGTGCTCTGTGACAAGACCGTTAGGACTTCTTGGGGCACCTAAAATAACAAATAAAAAATATCTACACCTTTTCAAGATGTAATTGAGAAAACAAAAATTGTAATTAAGAATCGTAAGATGTAATTGAGAAAACAAAAGTTGTAATTAAGAAACATAAGATGTAATTTAGAAAACGAAAATTGTAATTAAGAATCGTAACATGTAATTGAGAAAATGTAAGTTGTAATTAAGAAATAGAAAGATGTAATTGAGAACACGAAAATTTTAATTTAGATATCGCTTTAAAGAAGTGTAAAATGGCGCTTAAAAAAAATGGCGCGTAAAAAAATGGAGCGTATAAAATGACGCACTTAAAAATGACGCAAGATTTGTAGCGTAAATTTAATTTTTTAGGGAAAAATTTAGGCAAAAATTTATAATTTTTGGGCAAATGAATTTAACATAATAAACATTAAAAACATTTTAGGTAAAAATTTATAATTCAATTAAAAATTATAATTAAAAATTATATAATTAAAAATCACATCATTGATCATTTAAGCACCAACTTGTACGTCTTCCATATTTAAAATAGTTGCATAGTGCGTGGTTGTGTGTTGTACCGCACGTGCATAATCTCCTCCCATTATAGTATTTTTCGCCTCAATTACAATTCGTTCTAAGTACTGCATGCGCTGTTCCGCAATCCCGTCACCTAATACAGGTGGAATGCGAATTGCATTTTTAACGTTACTTTTAATTTTGGACCAGATCGTTTCCACCGGGTTCAACATTGGACTGTAAGGTCCCAAACGTAACAACTGAGCTGGTGAATTATCAAACACCCTTTGCAAACGAGCGTGACAAGGAGCATTATCTGTTACGACGACCAAATCCTCCAAACGATTCCCGGATGTAACCCACTGGTGAAACATAGCCAACATCCACTCGTTACAGGAATCTGCTTTAAATGATCCCCTGCGAGTTTCTATCATGACGACATTTGAAGTTGAAATAGCTGCGATCAAGTGTATGTTTAAACCTTTTGAAGCAGGTACTTTCATAATTGCTCTTTTTCCTTGTCTCGCGCGTTCTTGCGTTTTTCTACAAAAAAGGTTAAAGTTTGTTTCACCCAACCAAACTATCTGACGACCATTTGTGATATGTTCATTGATGTTTCTAACATATTCAGCTCTTTTTTGTTTGTTTTCATAACTGTTCATTGTAGAAGGCTCCTTGTGCACTTTTTTTAATGAGAACAATCTGCCTTCGAGGTAATTTGCTATTGTTGTTGTGCTAACGTTTATGTTAAATTGTCTTAATATCTTTGTTTTGATGGCCACCAATGTTAATTGACAATCATTTTCAATCCATGTTAATGTTTCTTCGATTTGATCTTCGGTCAACTTTTTCGGTTTAAAACCTCCTTTTCCGATGAAATTTGAATTTCCGCTGCGAACCCAATTGTATGCTGTCTTATATTTGATACCTAGCGTTTGCGCGAGATTCACCCAATCTTCAAATCGCTCCGCACATTCAACAACTCTTCTCCTGTCATTTGGAGAAGATAAAACGTAACGTTTCCTTTCAACTTGTTCAGTTGTGTGTATTTCATGCCGACAAATCGGACAACTTGAATCTGGTTGTTCCAGAACTGGACGTAAACAAATTTGGTGACATAAATGTTGACACGGATTTAGCTTAATCACAGACTTTCGGGTCATAGTGTATTGACATATAACACAACGATCTTTCAATTCCATTATTATTACTTGTGCATACAAAAGCAAAATTTAAGATTATAACTTAAATTCATGTCCAAAAAGACCTTTTGTAACAACCTACAAACTTAGACTGTGAATTTGCTATTTTAATTTATGTGTTCTCAATTACAAGTTACGATTTCTCAATTACATATTATGATTTCTCAATTATATCTTACGTTTTCTCAATTACATGTTGTGTTTCTTAATTACATGTTACGACTTCTTATTTACATGTTGTGTTTCTCAATTACATATAACGTTTTCTCAATTACATGTTGTGTTTCTTAATTACATATTACGACTTCTTAATTACAACTTTCATGTTCTCATTTACATCTTGAAAAGGTGTAGTTAAACTAATTATTATAAAAAGAAGATCAAAATAACTTTTTTACTTAAAATATCTAGCTAACAATTTGCATTTCTTTGCAGCATATTGAAGCTCTTTTCTATTAGCTGCTCGTTTCATAACTTGAATTAGGCATGTTAAATCTATCGTTTGCTTTTAAAAGTGAATTAGTATTAGCAGAGAATTGTAATTACAACATAAACTCTGGAGAAACTATTTTTCATTTTTCGTTTACAAAAGATTTCACAATACAATGACTTGTAACGACGCCTTCCTTACATTTGTGAAATAATAAAGTAAAGATTGTTTTATGAGAATGATTCATAAAAATCAATTAACTATCATAAAAATTTTGATTAAATATTTTGACATCGAAAAGAGTCTAGAAATAATTTTTGGCGTCAAATTAAAAAAGGCACTTTGCATAAAAAGGGGGGTCGATTGCACCCAACAACACCCCCCCCCTCCCATACGGGGCTGAACTGTAAAGCGAATACCTAACTTTGCTCATTCTTAGCAATTAAAAGTTTGTGATGGATTAAAGTCGCTAACAAATTTCAAGTTTACACTTTCAACACGATTTAAACTTCGAAATCTGTTACATCAAAGTTCTCTATTTCGTAGTGCTTATGAGTCTGCAATGGTAAAAGAACATTGTGTCCTATCTAAAAATGAAACTCTTGAGACAGTACATTTAGTCAGTTAAAGGACAGTACATTTAGTCAGTTTTTCAAATGATCAAACCAAGTTAGGCTCTGTTTTGCGTGAGTCAAACCAAGAAAATCTAATATTATCAGTCAAAAAGTTACCCAGCTCCAAGAATTGGTGTATATATTGAAATCTTTTGCTCAAGCAACAGATCTTATTCAAGGTGATAAAGTAGTTACTATCAGATGTGTTGTTCCAGTTTTTCTGTCACTATCTAAAATTTTAGAGGAAATGTTAAGAAACAGCAGTTTTTTCTCATTAATGATAAAAAAACCTGTTGCAAGAACTACACGTTTTCATAATATATTTTCATTTCTTAAAATTAACCGTCCAGATAAAATTGTACCATATTCAAAAATTCATAATCTGAATTTTGACGATAACTTCAAGCCAATAACATTTATGATAAAGATCATCCTGACACATGATAAGAAGGAAAAAGTTAGAAATAAAATACAGTGAATTAATTTTCTGAGGAGTTTTTTTGGGCGGGTGTGGGGAGAGGAGGGCAGAGAATATCCCCTTAAAACTTTCTGGTCTACATACTGAACTAAACTTAGATGAGTACTTATTAGTAATAAGTATTCTCTTCTAAGTAATCATATTAAAGTAGCAGAAAGCAAAACATTTAAATTTATTTTTTGTATACCTAATATATAACTAAACATTTTCTGAACACTATTTGTTTGAAAAATAATTTTCTTTTTAGTTACAGCTACAACAGTTACAACAACATAATCTTTTACTTATCTTTAAATTTTATTTATATTTAAATAGCAATCTAATCTACAGAAAACAAAATTGAGCAGGTTGCTTGTTTTTGTTTTCTGTAGTTTCTATTTTTTTTTAAAATAAGTAAACTAGTTCTAGACCTCTACTCAAGGGAGGACCCATAAGGGGAGATGCAATGGTCGATACCTTTTTTCAGTGAGCAAATCCAGGTTTCGCGTTTTTTGTAAAACCAATTATATAAATTTATTTAAACCATTTATAATCATTTTCTTATTATAATTTGCGATAGATAGATAATTTAATAAGTTATATATTAAATAATTCTTTTTAATTTATTATATTAAAAAGAATAGAGGATATTCTTTTTAATATAATATATTAAAAAGTATATCCTATATAAATAAAAAATATAATATCAGGAACAAAGCTAATATAACACCATAGTTCAAAAAAAGAAGTAAACTTGACTCAGGAAATTACCAGTCCATATTTTTAGCATCAATTGAACGCATATATATTTATATATATGCGTTTAGTTACGATTGTAAACGCATTTATACGCGTAAATTGCGTTTAAGTTACGTTCGTAAACGCATTTTATATGCATAAGCTGCGTATTAAATGCGTGCATAAAAACAGTTATTTGCGCATATTGCGTTTTCGAAAGTAAACGCAATAAATTGTGTCAAATGCGTTTGAGTTTGCGAGTGAGATTTTATTTTGGAACGCAAACGCGAAACGCAGTTTTTTTTGCGTTCTAATGTTTGGTCACCGCTAAAAAAAAATATTTTTAAAGATATGTCAACTTTACCTATATATATATATATATATATATATATATATATATATATATATATATATATATATATATATATATATATATATATATATATATATATATATATATATATATATATATATATATATATATATATATATATATATATATATATATATATATATATATATATATATATATATATATATATATATATATATATATATATATATATATATATATATATATATATATATATATATATATATATATATATATATATATATATATATATATATATGTATGTATATATATATATATATATATATATATATATATATATATATATATGTATGTATATATATATATATATATATATATATATATATATATATATATATATATATATATATATATATATATATATATATATATATATATATATACATATATATATATATATATATATACATTTTTTTTTTTTTTTTTTTTGCTCACTAATTGAACACAATAATACTCAGTGGTATATGGTACTAATATTTTAACCAAATTGTGATTGCATTTTTTTATGTGCATTTGTGCATTTGAATAATATTGTTTAATTCCATTTATATACTTTTGTTTTATATATTTACATATTCAACAAATAATTGGTTTTAATTAAGTTACAATTTTTCAAAGGATTTTCTTAGTAAATTACAAGAAAAGATATAACTCCCCAGTGGGCATTTCGACGTCGAACGAACGTCGAGCGACGTCGGATCTCGACGTCGGATCGACGTTGGGTTTACGTTGGAAATGGAAATGTTATTTGACGTCGGATAAACTGACATCGCGCGACGTCGGCATTCCGATGTAAATCCAACGTGTTTTTTGAAAACTAAAAAACGTTGCCTTTAGCAGGAGTTGTACCTCGGTCTATTAGATACTAAACCCTACGCGCTTACCACTACACCACAGGAACATATTAATTAAAGTGTTTATTTAGTAATCTATACTTGTAGCTATTTGGGAATTATTACTTTGATAAGAAATAATTTTGTTTAAACATTATATAAATATTAAAACGAATAGTTATATATTATAAAAAATGTATACTCGAAATGGTTAATAGTTAAAAAACTATGCTAGTGCATCATACAAAACCTCATGATGTTTTATCAACCATTATTCAAACTTTTTTCCATTAATAAAAAACAAGCTTAGTTCACATAATTATTGAAGAGCGCAATTGCACACATATTGTTGGGTTTGGATTAAATTTTCATCAGCGATGTCTTACGACGTTGTTCCGACGTCGTTTTAAGGACGTTGGATTGACGTCGGAAGACGTCAAAAGACATCGGAGTACGTTAATATTATGACGTTGCCCGACGTCTTTTTATCGACGTTGGATCGATGTCAGTACTGCGACGTTTTTTGGACGTCTTTTATAAGATGTCGAAACAACGTCAAAATACATCAAAACGACGTCAGGGTATGTTGAGATAAAGACATCGCCCGACGTCATTTTACTGACATCGGAACAACGTCGGAATAGGTCTTTTGACATCGCTGATGAAAATCGTACGTAAATCCGACGTCGGATTGACGTCGGGTGCCCACTGGGTCTATATATAAAAATTCAAAACAATAAAATATAAAGATTTAACCAATATTAATCTACCTAGGTCTCACAAATGCACAAGTTAAAAAAAGTAGTTTATTGTATTATTGTTATTTGTGTGATTATGATAAAAAAATGTTTGTTTGTGGGTAATTTATTCCACAATATTCAAAGTATAAAAATTCTAAACCTCAATCAATAAAACTAGTTTATTTACAATTAGTTTTGGGTGAAGGAAAATTTTGAGTGTGGGGCAAAACGTCCTGTAATTATTTAGTTTGAAAAACTATTAGATAAGTTTATTTCTTTTGAAACAAAACATAAATATTAAAACTAAATATTTACAGGGCGTTTTACCCCTTTTTTACTAAATATTGTTATTCTATTTGTAAAATTTTTTTTTGAGATTATTTTTTTTGTGTAGATCTTTTTCATGGGCAATTAATTCCTTTGAATAGTTGTCCCATTGTATGTTTTTTGATTTTATATATATAAAGGATCGCTTAAAACAAGAAATCAACCACAAAAACACTATGTGTTTGGTCAGCGCACATGCACACAATAAAAATTGCTTAAAACTGTTTTACTCAATATAAAAGCGAGCTTGACGTCACAGTTATTTTTGTGTTTATCAAAAAAAAAGTATTTCGGCAAAAAAAGTTTAAAAACGCACTAACTTTAAAATAATGGTGTTTTTTTCCTATAATCGCTTTTATCTTCAAATAAAAAAATTATAAAAGACCTATCTTTTTTCTTTTAAAAAAATATTTACATTAAACGGAATAAAAATATTAATGTTTAAATATTGCAAAAGATTTGGGATCACTTTTCTGTTTTTTGTGGTTTTTGCAGAAAACCTGTCTTGGGTTAACTAAGATTTCATAACATAGCTACATGCCTCATGGTTGAAATTCGGAACATTTATAAATAAATGTCTATTCTTTTTAATTTTTGGTGCGGATTGCTTATTTTTTATTTTTTAACTATTTTTTAATGCATTTTTATTTTTAATTTTATTATTAAATAATAATTCCTATGTTAACATAGGAAAACTTATTTTCCGCTCACAAATTGAACACAATAATACTCAGTGGTATATGGTACTATTATTTTAACCAAAACTAAGAAAAAGGTACAACTTAATACCTTTAATTTGTAAGCTCATTTCAATTAATATAAAAATCTGACTAAATTCACTCAATTTAAAAACATAATACACTCATTTTAAAAGGAGTCATTATAATGAGAAATTAAATATCATTTTAAACAAACTTAATCGATACCACGTAATAATTTATATCAAGTCTAGTTCAAAAAAGCGGCATAAAGAAGAAATATTGCAATCACAACAGTTGCAATTACAACCTTATTTATCTCAAAGTTCGTCATCTAATTCTAGAGAAACAATTTCAGAACAAGATCTGTAAATCCTACAAAAATGACGAAATCTACTATGCAGACAACAAGTGCAGCGTTGACATCATTATCGACAAAGTCTTCGAATAATTCTTCAGCTTCCAATATTTCTATTCCTCCTATTTAGCAAGACCTGAGATTAAGGTTTCAGGGTCAAAGTTTTTTGGTAAAATTATCTGAAGACTCGTGTAATTTGATAAACAAAATGCAAGATTTTGGTAAAAGACACATTATTCGGAAAAAGAAGTTTATTGTAAATTTAATTGAACGGGTATTTAAAAATTAAATTAAAAATTAAATTACTTTTTCTTAGATTTAAAATATTATTAAGAACAATGTAGCGCATGATTTTTATATATTTTAGGAGTATACTTCATATCTTCATTTCACTACATTTGATATTCGAATAAATAAATCACAAGATGATGTCGAGTCTTTCTGCATATTGTGTAATCAAAAGTTTACAGCTCGTATTGGTCGAACATCCAACATTAAAAAGCATTTACAAAGAAAACATCACGACATTTTGGGTAAGTGGTTTGACTCATACGACACACTAAACAAATTAAATAAAAAGCGAAACGTGCTAAATGCCGATACTTAAAGAACGCTATCAAGTTCTTTATAACATCGAACTGCTTGATTAATGCATTTAATAATCCCTTTTTGAGGACAATAGTCAAAGTTCCACTTCCTTGAGCAAAAAGTTTTAGAGAAAACTTGATACCAGAAACGATGGCAAAATTATCAAACATAATTAACGAAAAATTAGTGGATGCCCTGGTTGTCACTTTATTTAGTGATATATGAACATCTCCTGAAATGTTAGACTATACCGCGGTTGGTGCAACATTAACGAACAGTGATTTAAAAAAAGAAATCATCATTATTGGTATGGAACAGATGACGGGACGTCACAATGCAGAAAATATTAAATTAGGAGTTGAAAAGATTATCAATACCTTTACCTTCAATAAATCAAAAATAAATGGTAATTTTTTTTTAATTTTTATAGCTTTAATTACTGTAAACACAATGAATTTATTGATTACTTAAGTTATGTTTATTTAAAAGCTATTACATGTGATGAAGGGAGCTTATTCGTCAGACTGTTTAAGCAATTATTTGAAAAGTGTCAAGAAGAAAGAGTTGAAGAGACGAAAGGTGGCGATAGTGCATATGAAGATGATCTATTGCTGAGCCAAGAGATTGCCTTTTATATTGAAAAAGAAGATAATGAGCAGCTAAAAATAGGTGAAGATGAAGTCTTAAATATTGAAATTCAAACCTCAGATGAACTTCTTAAAGTGCTATTAGCTGAATCATGGAAGCTTACTTTTACGAATGTTATTAATTAGCCAAAACAGCTGAAGGAGTAAACATCAATTATGAATTTAACGAAGATAATGAATACGATCTTCATAGTGCTGAGCTAATTAAAGATCTTGAAATTGAATTGGGAACATCGAAACTACCGCGGTTTTCTTGCGCAGCTCATAAAACAAAAATTGCTGTACGTATCGCTATTAAGCAACAAAAATATATGTGTCGTTTATTTGCAACGTTTTTAAAGTACGCAAGAAGCACAAATAAATTTATAAGTAGCGTTCAATACCACATAAAAAATAAAGCTAAATTACAAACAAGTTGTGATGGAATTCTTTCCTATTGTTACAGAATTTTCAAAGTGCTTATAAAAGAAATGCATTCGATCCGGATTTTCAATGTCCAATTAAACTAGATACGATTGAACTGTACTTACAAATCCTTCTTCCCGCATATCAGTTCAACTTAATTGTACAAAAGAATCTTTCATCGATTGCTGATGTTTTGCCTGCATTAACTATTATGATTTCAAAATGGAGTAGAATGGAATTACAAGGAAATGGAAAAGAACGTGCTAACTTGTTAATTTCTTCTTTCAAATTAAAGTTTCAGTACGAACTTAACTCAGGAATTTATCAAGTAGCATCACTGTTGAATATCTCAAAGCTTAAATTCTGGTTCTTTAGATCTGATTGCCAATTTATTGTTACAGGTATTTAGTTATTAAATTATATTATTTAATTAAGACAAAAAAAAGTTTTAAAATTTAGTTTAAAAAATAGTTCTTCAAAACCTAATTTATAAATTTAACTACTTTTATATATTAATTTATTATATTAAAGTTTGTATTACTGACCCAAAATTGTTTAGGAGCAGTTGAAAAGCTACTCGAAGTCCTGAAATTTTCTACGCCACATAATATCAAAGTGCTTCAGAATCGTAACCAGGATATGAGCTTACACAAACGAAAGAACGATTGAGTTCAAATGATCAACAAACTGATTCGCTCAGCGGAATTATGCTAGATGATAACCATTGCTTAGACGCTCGGCAACCTAATTTACAACTTTATTTACTTGAAATAGAAAAAGGAAAACTTTACTTTTTTAAGCAAATAGAAGAGAAAGGACTTGCTATATCTGTGTATCTTTCTTATGATTTTTGGTTCGAAAATTCTAAAATGCCAATGTTATTTGTCACCTTACTAAATATTCCATCATCAGCAGCTTTTATAGAAAAATATTTTAGTACTTGTGGTTTTGTATGTGAGAAAACACGAGGCAACATTAATGCTGATCTGACTATAAGTCGCTCATTGTTAAAAGTAAACTTAAAACTTCTTGAAAGTTTAAATGATTTTTCGGACGACGATGGCTTAGATACTGAAATGTAAACTTATAATATAAAAATAATATAATTTTTGAACTTGAAAAGCACAAAAATAAAATGAATGTTTATTGCAATAATTTCAATAATAAAAATAATTTTAATAACAACAAAACGGTTTAAACAAAAAATTATACTATATCTTTGAATTAAGATATAAAAAGTAACTACTTAATAATTCGCGTTTTCTTGAAAATATATATATATTAAAATAGATTAGGTAAGTCGCGTTTGTGTCAAGTTCGCAAAGGCATTTATACGCGTAAGTTGCGTTTGAGTTGCGTTTATAATCGCATTTTAAATGCGTAAGTTGCGTATTAAATGCGTGCATAAACTGCGTTTACGTTTACGTAAGTAAATGCTATAAATTGCGTCAAGTACGTTTGAGTTTGCGTATGAGTTTTTATTTTGGAACGCAAACGCAAAACGCATTTTTTTTTTTTGCGTTCTAATGTATGGCTGTGACAAACTAAATTTGGGAAACACCCACATTCATAACTAAATTTCAAAAGCTGTTATTTAAATTAAGAAAACAAGGTAAGTTAGACAATGCTACTTATTTTAAAATGTATCCATCAGATTGCGTTCCACCTAGAAATGGTTAAAGCACACCTATGAAATGGTTAAAGCACACAAACCGGAAAAAACTACCCAATGTGTCAAGTTGTTTCCATTATTGACACACATTCTTATGGAACATCTGAGTATCTGGTTAAAATTATCCAACCAATATTAAACAAAAATATAATTCTTATAAGACTAATTAATTCAAGAAACTTTGTCAACAATGCTAAAGAATGGAAGATAAGCTCTAATGAAATTCAGGTTTCTTTCGATGTTATTAATTTATATCCATCCGTACCAATCAATGAAGCAATTCCTGTCATTATTAACATATTTAACAATGATCTTGAAACTTTAAAAACTAGGACTAAATTAACTCTCATAGATATAAACCAATTAATTGAACTATAGTTAAGCATATTACTTTTTATACGAAGATATAATACGAATTTTACGTAATTGAGGTCCAATTGGTTTATCATTGATGGTAGTCATAGCTCAAGCATTTTTGCAAAGTATAGAAAAAAGGGCACTTGATATAACCTTTGTTAATTCATTCCAACCAATAACTTACTAAATATATGTGGATGATAGTTATGCTCGCTTCGATTCAAAAAAAAAGCAAGAATGATTTCTTAAAGCTTTAAATGAACAAAACCCCTCCATAAAATAAATACCGTTGAACTTGAAAACGAAAGAAAACAACTTAATTTTTTAGATATTTGTAATTACAATTACAATTAATGGATTTTATGAGTTTCAAGTACACTGTAAGGATGCTATAACAAATGTTCAAAAAAAAACCAAACTTTACCATCAACCCAAGTAACCACTGACGTCTTTAAAGGTTTTTTATGTCGAGCAAAACAAATCTGCTCTCAAAAGTATCTCACACAAGAAATTGATTTCCTTATAAATACAATTTTTGAAAACGGCTATAACAAAAATAATTTAATTAAAATAACCAAAAACGGCATTTAAAAAAATACTACTTCTAATCAATTAGATCAAAAGTTTGTTAAGCTACCTTGGATACCTATTATTGGCCCAAAACTCTGAAGAGAATTTAAATAACAAAACATCAGAGTTATATTTACTTCAGCTCCCAATTTAAATAGCATATTATGCAACAACAAAACAAAACTACTCCCGAACTCAAACCCGGGAGTTTACCAACTTAAATGCTCATGCGGAAAAATATATATTGGTGAGATCAAAAAGAAAATCATTTCAAGAAGTGCAGAACACCAAAGAGCTAGCAAAAACTAAAAATGATTGAGTTCAGGAGCCACAGAACATTATAGAACATGGCGTGGTAACTTTGATAGGCTAAATCCTTAGACCATGACAGTCGTTCAAGAAGAGAGGATACGAAAAATTAGAGAATCTCTGGAGATTAATAAAGCGAAAGTTCGATATGAGATAGTTATTGGGGAAGGTGTTCTAAATCGAGATGACAGGGATAAGGTTAAAACAAGAACTTGGGAACCCATTTTGACAAAAAATTAACTGATATTTTATTATTAATTAATGACGCTGACCACAATAGGTCAGCGAAATATCGTTAATATATTTTTTTCATCAAAATATATTTAAAAATAATTATACACTTCCTTTTTATTAAAATCAAATTACATATTATATATATATATATAATATGTAATCAACCACTAATTAGTGTTGGAAGTTACTGGAAGAGAAAAGATGAAGATTGTAGAGCAAGATAACGATTGACAGACGACTTAAAAGATTGCAAATTATATGAATCAGGAAAGCAAGATGAAGGAAGCGAATTCCAAAGAATGTTTGAGGATGTTTGAGGAAAAAAACTAGACAAATAAGAGTTTTTGGAGCACTTAGGAACAGTAACAGAAAAAGGATGAGACTTAATTAAATGACGAGTAACACGAGAATGAATTTTTGTAGATGGCACAAGAGACGCTAGCTCTTTAGAGCAGTGCCCATTATAGTATTTGTAGAAAAGAGAAAGAGAAGCAACATTACGACGATGTGACAGAGGTTGAAGGTTGGCTGCAATATATATATATATATATATATATATATATATATATATATATATATATATATATATATATATATATATATATAGTATATATATATATATATATATATATATATATATATATATATATATATATATATATATATATATATATATATATATATATACATGATTATCATATCATAGTCAACGAAGTTATTTTTATTTAGCTCAACTTAACATCAATGGAGCAAATGTGGTAAAAATTAAATATTGGTGAAAAATTGTTTTTCCCTGACTGCTTATAATGTCCTCACGATCTTAATGATTAAATATTGGTGAAAAATTGTTTCTCCTTGACTGCTTATATTGTCCTCACGACCTTAATGATTAGGTTCTTTCTCTGTGTATCACAACGATCTAGGCAGGTACTGCATAATATAAACTGCTTGGGAATGCTACAGAGTCTATTAAAGTTAACCGTGGCATTGCAACAGTTGCTCACGTGAGAGACGAGTGTCAAAAGTAATATCAGATTCCAAAAGTGTCTTGATGAATGTCACATAATTCAGTTTGCGTATAACGGTACGGTATACTATAGTACAACATACCGTAGTAGTCAAAATGTTGATCCCACTGGCAAACTTGGTCTGATCATAATAAATAAGCCAGACTGTGATATCTTTATTTTTCTTTTTTTTTTTAACTTTATTTAGGTGCCCCAAAAAGTCCTTACGGACTTATCACAGAGCACCGCGGGTGAGCATTTAATTGGAAGTTCACGCTTGCTTCCTAACCGATGCTTTGTTTCTGAGGCAAGTGTCCTACCACTGCGCCACGGCTGCTTATTAAACAAGAAGACTCTCTTGGCGACACTCCAATGGACCAGGACACTGCTTCATTGAAGGTTACTCGTTGTATACTTAGCCACTACGACCTCGAACTATTTGGAGATGAGCAAGCGCATTAATGCATATTGCGATAAGCACAAGTTACTCAAAGAATCGCATTGTACTGCATACAAAAACGTTACTTTAATGGTAAAGTCTGCCAGGAACAACAACAAAGAGAAACTCACCAGAGAGTCCAAAAGCAACCCTAAACGCTTACATGCGCATGTACAAAGCAAACACAGCGTAAGATACGCAAGATAATTTGTTAAATCATAACAATAAAGTAATATTTTTTTAAAGTATCTCTCTAAAAACCCTCGAAAATTGAAACATTTTTTTCAATCGATGACTTGAATGCGGTGTTGTCAAAGACTGGAATGAAATCAAATAATTTATAGAAGTTTTAATTTCAAACATAAATTACTGGCACAAATCACATAAAATACTGGCTTGTGGCTCATAACCCCTATCATACGATAAAGTAATGACGGTAAATGTTTTTTTTGTCGAATACTGGAAAATATAATATAATAAATAATTTCTTACTGTTTTCAACGCCTCTTCTATCGCCAATGACCTGTCAGTGTTTTGATTTTAAAGGTTTTCACTTTCATCTCATTTATTTCCGTATCAGCATGAAAAAGAAAAAATTTCAATTACACGACATTTGATACGCGTTTCTTGTGGTTATCAGAAAACACCTATGAAAATTATTCCTTAGAGTTAAGGGTATTTACAAAACTTTTTTTGCTCCAAATTGTCGTTTATGTTTATTTTTATGTCTGTGATAAGCAAACTTTATTTATATATAAAGAAAAGATGGACGATCATTTCAGACACTATTTTGGCACTCTACTTCAGTTAGTGTTAGCTTAACATACTTTTTAGTGACAAAACATCGACGACTGGAAGGACCGTTGACACTAAGTGGTTTACCTTATATTTTTTTTAAGAAATCCATTTGCTTTAACGTTAAAATAAGAAGAAAAAAAAAAAGATGCAGTCTTAAAAAATAATGGACGTACAGTGAATTATTTAATCTTAATCACAAACATTTGTATTATTTAATCTTTAGATTAAATAATACTAATGTTTGTGGTTAATGAAAAAAATATATTTGTGCTTAATGAGGTTTTATGATAATTTTATAATTATAAATTTAAAAAGCAAAAAGGTTTCAATCTTGACTTCAATGTTTTATTTTAGCTTCAAACATACAACAATTTGCTTTGGCAAAATACGAAAAATACATCCATTAACAGCACCCTTTAACTGCGATATACGAGAAAACATATTTAAAATTTATTGCTAAAATTTAAACATTTAGGTCTATGAGAAGGTTAATAAACTTTATTGCTGTTAACATTTTAGGCTTAGTGAGACAGCATGTTATTGAAAGTTTCTTTCAAAACTCGCTCATGCTTGAAGTCTTAACAAAAATGACACCAGTCTTACTGTTTTTGTACATAAATTCTAAAAGATAATTTTATATATAAAGATAAATTCTTTTTCTTACATTAAAAACCAATTATGAAATATTATTAAATATAAATATTACTAAATATTACAGCTTAAATATTCGAATTTATTTATAAAAAAATGTATACCTCAAATGGTTATCATGATATTTTTTTAAAGCAAAACAAATGTTACAATACTATTTTAAGTATGTTTAATGCTACATTTTTGCAATAAACATGACCGATATGTACATCAATATATGACTATTAACAAATTTAAAGAACGAAATTCATTTTATCGAAGAGAATTCTTCTAAAACACTGCGCTGTTCAAGGTTTGATATATCAAGTTTACTTCGGACTCGATTGGTTATACTTCGAACCTTGAAAAATAATTTTTATTTAAGATTAATATAATATTACAATGTTTTAGCATATATGCTGCGCACAGTTCTTGCGCAGTTTATAAAATGGATACATCTTTGCTTATTCAGTCAATCGGACGATATAAGATTATCGTTGATTTGTCTAATAAAATAAGTCTAATTTAACTAATAGTTTACACAAAGATAAATGAATGAAGATAAATGAGTTATATTTTCAAGTAATATGTTGAACCCTTAGCAAATTCGTAAAGTTTACTTTTCGGCACTTTTTGTAAATTGCATTGGCAACTACTTCACCACTTTATTGGTTCTTTTTCAAAATAATCCCTAATAACAGAACTAGTTTTTGTCATTTAACTTACAATAAAGAAATATGAAAATGTCACAAACATTTTAACAATAATTTTACTTTTTATAATAAAAAAATACTTTTAGAAAATGAAATTAAAAAAAAAAAGTAACTAACCCAACTAACTTAAGTTTATTGCCGGTATACACTTTTTTTAATAATAAAACTTATTTAAATTTAAATTACTTTAAACTCAAGTTATAAGTTTATTAAATGCACAAAAATGTTTTAAATTTATATATATATATATATATATATATATATATATATATATATATATATATATATATATATATATATATATATATATATATATATATATATATATATATATATATATATATATATTCATATCATATATATATTCTGAAAAATAATTTCATGGATATTTACAAATAGTAATTCTACTTAAGTAAACACCATATATATAGATCTTTATATATATATATAATTAGTAATAATTATAAGAATAGTAATTATAATAATAAATATAATACTTATAGTAATAAACATAATAACCACAACAATAATAAAAAAAACAACAATAACAATTATAATATAACAATTATAATAACCAGTGACTTGTTATTTTGATAATAATCAAAATAACAAGTCACTTGTTTTTATAAAGACAATAGCTAAATATACATATAAGTTAGTTACATACCAGGGTGTACCACTTGGTACAATTAAATTCCCTGACTTTTCCCTGACTTTTTAAATTTTTCCCTGACTGAGTTATATTGTAAAATGTGAGTTTTTAAGTTTTGTTGTTTGGGAGTAAGTAAAAAAAAACCTTTTAAAAAAAATTTGAAAAAGAGATTTTTCCTTTGACTTTTGGAAAAAAAATCAAAAACTCCTGTCTTTTCCCTGATTTCTCTGACTAGAAATAAATTCCCTGACTTTCCCTTGATTTCAGTTGGCTGGCCACCCTGCATACAGTGACTGATAAAACGTAACAACTAACAAGGACATAATACAATTATTTAAGTTGAAAATAATAAAATAGGAATAATAATAGGAAAGTTAAAAATAATAATAATTGCGGTTAGGATAAATATTTAAAATTAAAAGAAATAATACTATAACAAAAAACAAAATAAAAATATGATAAAAATTAAAGATAAAATAAAGAAAAACAAAATATCATTAAAAAAATGAGAAAGTTTAATACTGCTACATGCATACACTAACATAAATATAAAGATATACACATACTTACCCATAATAAATAACTACCATAAAAAATATAAGTTTTGTTTCCCAATTTTTAAAAACTAATTAAAAAAAATTAACAGAAATTAAGGAAAAAATTATTGGTCCGTTAAAACTTTTAAACCGTTGTTTTCATCCGTTAAAATTCTTAACGTAACGAACGTAAACGGACGGATTTGCCGGACGAAAAAACCCGTCCGGCAAAAAAACGCTCCACAGTGGTTTATTTTGCATTTTTTGTGGAGATTTGACTATACTAAAGAAAAATCTCTTTGTGCGGCATGGGAAAACAAAACATGGTCAAGATATATGTTTTTAGCTTAATTTTTGAAGTTCCATCATTAAATAATGCTCCTAAGGGCATAACATAACTCTAGGACACTAAAATAACACACTGCATAACACCCTAAAAAAAGTCAGTAAAAACATTTTTTCAGATAGGTATACATAGTCAAAATTAATGTTTTAAGGGTAGACTTTCAAGCTTCATCCATTAAAAATACTCTTATGTTCATCACCATGATTGCACTATAGACTAGAGATGTGCCGGAACCAGTTTATGCCGAGTCTCCGATTCCGAGTACCCGGCTGAAAAAACTGGGTCCGAGTCCGGGTACTCGGCACCGAGTCCATTTTTAAAAATTTGGAATAAAATCTTGTGAAATCTCTAGCGCTGAAATATTCACACAAAATACGCTTTTTACGCTAACTAACCAAAAGTTATGTGGCGGAAGTACCATTTAGCAAAGCCCCGCAATACAGGGTAAGGGGCCTGAGTTGTAGGGCCTAACTTTTTTCAAAAGTTGTGCAACAGTTTTTTAATAACTATATTTAGTTTAAAATTATTTTTCTTTCCTGGTGGAGCGGGCCTAAATAATATTTTGTTATAATTATTATCGAAATTAAAATATAAAAAATGTGTATACTATTTACCTTATAACTCTACTTTTATGATTTTTGCTCGATACGAATGAAAAGTGATATCAGCGTTCGAAAGAATTATAAGCGTTTCATTCAAAACTAAATTGCTAAAAACTATCGTGTGTTCTAACAGAATAAAAAGAAGCTATTCTAAAACTTTTTTTCCCATTCTTTTTATTCGTATTCTCGAATTATTTCACTTAACGTTACAGTTTTTGTATCCGTATAAATTTTTTTGCAAAAATGTATTAAAAAATATTTTAAGTGAGATTGTTTTAAGCTAATGAAAATGGCCGATACCGGGTACCCGGTAAAACAGCCGAATTGCCGGGTCCCCGGGTCCGAACCGGGTACCCGGCACATCACTACTATAGACTCTAGGAAACCTAAAGGGCACTTTAAAGCATGCAATTAAAAAATGTTTTTATATACAGGACTCTTATATAAAGTCTAAATACATGTTTTTACGTCAGTTAGATAAAAAAATATTCCGCTAAAAATATTCACAAAATCATAAAATATAAAGTGTTTTTTTTTATGTTTTTGTGTGTGTGTTCTTTGTGTCCTTGTGAAGGACACAAAGAACACACACACAAAAAACATAAAAAAACAAACACTAAAAAGGAAAGTTATTAACTTTTCTAAAATAATTAAATAGTCGCAATATGTTTTTGAAATATTTTTTTAAGCTTCATGAATTAAAAAAATCATATAATAACTGTAGGACACCAAAATGTTTGATTTAATTAGTTATTGTCTATTAAAATAAAGTTAATATACGATGTTACATGTGTTTTTAATTGCCATTTATCTAAAGCGATAAATCTAAGGCCCCATAAAAATTTTAAATAAATGAAACATTTTTTTTATATTAGTGAAATTTTAAAAGTTCGATGATCTTGTTGTGGTTTTAAATACGAAGATTTGAAGACTAAAAACTTTTAAATTAAAAGCACGTTTAAGTAGTTAAGCAGTTACGTCATCAGCAAAATAATTGTAGTAACTGAACACATCGGAGAAATTCCGATCTCACGATTAGGAAACAATCAGATAATTGTCGGCAATTATTTTAAAACAATTTAATTCTACCATCAAAAGTCATATTTTTATTTGTATGATCATTTAAACTTATATAGAGTAAATACTTTTATGATAACATTATTTTGAAATAAGAAAGTAAAAATAATTATAAACAATTAAAAGTACAGTAAATTATTTAAAAAAGAAAAATAATAATAACAAAAACAATAAAATATGGCAACACTTGAAGAATATTGCTTAACAGAGCATCAATTATTTATTTTAATAATTGACAACAATGCCACTCATGTATCTGATTTGAGTACCATAATAGAAAATGAAACACAAGCTAGGTTATGAGAAAATGAAGTTGGAATACTAAATATTATTTTGCGAAAATTTCAACACTTGAAAGAAAGAAAATTTAAAAAGTTAAAATTAGAAAAAGTTTTTTAAAATATGGATCAAAAGAAGTCTTTATAAGAATAAGTCCAAAGACTAAAATTTAAAGTTTTTGAAAACATTTAAAAAAAAAAAAAATCTATTTAGACAATTCATTTTTACTTTTAAAATTACTACCGTTTTTGGCATCACGTAAGACCATGGATAATTTAATGAGGTTTCCTTAAATGCATTGAATAGAAGTTTCATATTTTATTCTATTATTATAAACAATGCTCGAAAGAAAGTAGTTCAGTCTTTGAACCTGGTGATAAGAATGATGAAGAAACCAGTCCGTATAGGGTGATTTGGTCATTGGTCAGCCCTATCAAGGAAACATCAGTTAAGAAGATCACAAAAGCTTTGGGAAAATGTGCAGGTATGCAGGTATTATAATTAGTTGCATATAATATATATATATTAGGGTATATCATACTTTTGCATGTTATGAATTTCATTCAGTACATCACTTTTCCTATGTATTCATATACCCTGAGTTGAATGGTATAATTTTTTTTAGTGAAAAAACAAGTCTTGCTACCGGGAAAACGTTTTTAACTTTCCAAAAAAATTGTGTTTTTTTCTAATTGATGACTATTTATGCTATAAATGTACATAATAATTATTTAAAATACTGTTTAGCCATATGCTTAATTTTGATAATATGTTTTGAGTTTTTTTTTAAATTATTTTATGTATAAGTATCAGTTAATATACAAATATACCTTATAAATATTATAATTACTATTTAAATTCAATTTCAAATTAATTGCTGTTATTGCTGCCTTTATATCTTTCAGACTCATAATATATTAAAAAAAGAAAAATGGCGTTATTAGTTAGCAAGAAAACCAGAAAATCGATTAACACCAAACTAAGTGATCTTGGAGGTCCTAGAAAGTTCCTCCAAACTAAATTTCCAACCTTACATGACTGTTTACAGCGTTGTCTGGATCTGCAGCGAGACAGAATACTAGTCTATGAAAAAAATCAGCGTAATTTATCAATGCAAGAAATTTAATGTTGCTTATGAGGTTGCAGAACGATGGCTTATTTCCAATTTAAAGAACCCATAGTTTGTGGAACAAAAGGAATAACACTAAGACTCAGTAGAAGTTGGTCTGCATTCTCTAAGATAGCTCGAAACAAATCTCAAAAATCTTACATAAAACACTGGGAGCCTAAGCTTGATAAACTTTTAGATATTGCTCTTTGCAAATGCAGAATTGTTTACTGCAGTGAGAATGATCCCCCTTGAAAAGAATCTTGTGATAGCGGTGCTCATTGCCTTTGCAAATGTGACTTAAATTTAAGAATTCCTCAAAAAGAGCTTATTTGGATAAAAAACCAGCGAGAAAAACAAGGCAGTATTTCATCTATGCAAGAATTTGGTTTGGATGTTAAAGAGACTGCCAAACTTAGGTTAAAACACTTACGCAAGTCAATCGATCAAGCAAGACTCGCACGACAACGAGAAGAAGCTTCATAATCTAAGTTAGAGTCATTAGAAACATTTTATCCACCGGCTGTTAGATTTGATGTTGAAAATGTGGATGTTACAATAGAAATGCATAGTAATTCAAATGATGTGATAGTCAGTGATAGTGAAAAAGTCAGTGATATCGATAAAGTTAGTGATAGTGATATAGTCAGTGATAGCAAAGAGGACTCGACCATAGAAAAGCAAGATAATTATGTTAAGCGAAACTACCTTGATATTAGTAATGCTGCCGTTGCTTCTGTTAGATTTAGTGTATCATCGACTGCTACTGCTGCAATCATTAATGGTCTACTGAAAGATATTATGAAAGCAGGGAAACTTGTTGAAGATAAAAAAAATCTTATATGTGATAGCATGAAAGTTTTTCGTGCCAAAAAGCGTGCTATGAAGTATTCCAGAATAGAAGAAAATTTCGACTGTGAAAGAAATATAATCACTGGAATTTTTGTTGATGGTAGAAAAGACAAAACTTTAATTCTTATCCATGATAAAACCACAGGCACCTTCAGAAAAAAAATTATCAAAGAAAATCATATAACTGTGACAGAAGAACTTAGAGGTCGTTACCTTACTCATTATACACCAAAGCCTAAGTCAGGAACATCTAAACCAGCCAAGCAATGTGCTATTGGATTATTCAACTGGTTAATGGAAAGAGGTAAAGATCTTAATCTCCAACTAATTGGCAGTGATACTACAAATGAAATGTCTTGATGGAAAGGTGGAATGATTCATTTTTTGGAAGAACTTCTCAATCGAAAACTTTTTAGATCTTTTTGCTGGCTTTACATTAATGAGCTTCCATTCCGTCATATTGTTGAAAAACTTGATGGACCAACTTCTTCAGATAAAGCATGGTGTGGAGCAGTAGGTAAACTATTTTCCAAAGTTGATAATCTTGAAAGAATTACTCAATTTACTCCTATTTCGCTTCCGGAGCCTCTTGTTAATATCAGTGAAGATTTCTTAAAGCAAATGAGCACTGACAGTTTAGTTGCATGGAAGTACTTGAATGCAATTCTGAAAGGAAAGCTTGATCCTGAAGTAAAGCTCTTAAATGTGGTAGATTGTCTCACAGTCGATGGCTTATTTGTGGCATGAGATGCTTGCTTCTCTATATGAGTAAGCATGATCTTGAACCTGTTAATGCAGAGATCTTAAGACTGCTTACAACTTTGGTGACTCAGGTTTATCTTCCAATGTTCTTTGAGATTAAAGTAAAGCATGACATTAAATACGGTTCTTGTCTTCTTTTAAAGCTGTTTCGACTTTGGCAGAAGCAAGATGATAGGATTAAAGAAGCATCTAAACTTTATCTCAGAAATGAATCTTGGTGGGCTCATCCTGAGAATATACTTGTCTCGCTTCTCTGTTCTGATAACTCAGAACAAAGGTTATTTGCAGTCGACACAATATTGGCCGTTAGGAAGAGAAGTGAGCTGGGCTCAAATGATGTTAGACCTTTTAAAGTTCCACAAACAATAAACCTTGATGCATGTGACATTAAAGAACTTATTGATTGGAAAAAAGAGGTTGTTACTGAACCAATTTTCACTACAAACATGTTGTTAGTCCAACTCAATGCATTGATAGTTTCTCCCCTGCAGCTACCTCCATACTCATTACATACTCAAAGTTGCGAGAGAGCAGTCAGAAGCAGCTGAGTCAGTCTGTGGTTGGGATAAAAGAGATGGTTTTATAAGAACACAATTGCAAAATCGTGAACTAATGCCTTTGTTTAAGTCAAAAAAAGACTTTCAGTAGCTTATTTAATTACTAATTTGGTATTTTTTGATTTTATTTAAACTTTGTTGTGCATAACATTAAATGTTTGAAAAAGTTCTTGTTTTTTAAGTTGATCTTAAAAGAATGTTAGGGGGCTGAAAAGAAAATTTGTAGCAAAAAAACAACAGCAAGATTTTTAATTAAAACGGGTATTTTGAGTAAGTTTGAGGGGAGGGGGCTTTTGCCCTACGCACCCTCCCCTTGCTCCTAATCCAGTGTGTGGGTGTATATATATATATATATATATATATATATATATATATATATATATATATATATATATAAAATATATATATATATATATATATATATATATATATATATATATATATATATATATATATATATATAATTGTAATATACCTTGATCTTATAATCATAATAAAACTATCAAATATTGAAAAAAAGGGGGAGGGGGGAGATATAGAATCCTGGAAGGATTCTAGATCCAGAGTGCGTAAAAAGGGCTATATCTGTATCTGTTTTATTTCACATAGTTTACTTTTTACCTAATATAATTGTAATTTTTAGTATTAATTGACTAAAACCTTTCCAAAATTAAGCTTTAGTTAAAATAGACTAATTTTTGAAAAATTACCCTAATTTTAAAACCCGTTTCCCGGTAGCTAGACATCAATATTTTGTAAAAATATTATTATATTTGAATTCCCTATACCCAAATACATAGGAATCCAAGCCTGCTAGTCAAAATTCTAAAAATTTAATTTTTGGCTCGAGCATGATATACCCTAATATATATATATATATATATATACACACATATATATATATATATATATATATATATATATATATATATATATATATATATATATATATATATATATATATATATATATATATATATATATATATATATATATATAATTATATTTAGATGAATAAAAACAACTGATTAGCGGGACTTAAAGTTTCATGCCCGAAGACAATCATCAGCCGTTAATACCGTTTAGGCAATCATCAGCCGTTAATAGGTATTAACGGCTGATGATTGCCTTCGGGCATGAAACTTTAAGTCCCGCTAATCAGTTGTTTTTATTCATCTAAATATAATTATATATAGCTCTATTATTCAGTAATATTGAGCACTGTAACACGTACAAGAGACTTTGTATTATTACATCAAAATACTTAACCTCGAATATATTCTATATATCGAAATCTATACAAATATATATATATTTATATATATATATATATATATATATATATATATATATATATATATATATATATATATCATGTTTTATCATTATTTATAGGATTTCGCTAAAAATAAAACAACTGATGTTAAAAGTGTGAATTTCTTCTAACAAAATGTGAAGAAAAAAATAAAACATTAAAGTTGAATACAGACAGTGTATTTTCAACTTTAATCAGAGTCAAATTTACGTCGAATGACTTATACTCAGCAGAGAAAAATGCTAAAAGCAAACATTATAGATGTATTTCTAACCTGGAATGAAATTCAATTGTTCCAAAATTCTATCACTCCATTGACAACCAATTATCTTCCAGATCTTTTTGTTGGGGTCTATGCAAGTTTTATTGAATCTACCAAGATTACTATTGAGAGAATTTTGAGGCTTGAAGATATTTTTGTTTCTTCTAGAGAAAACAGCCTTACACTAAAAGTAAAATTTGGCTACAATGGAAGTGGTGGACACAAAATTTACAACCAACTGCACAATGTTAACACAAGCAACATTATTATGGCAATGTTTTGTTCATTTAAAACTTTAAATCATGAAAGTATTAGATTGTGGGAACAGCAATACCCTAATTCAGAGTCTACTCAAAGGCCACTTATGATTCAAATGGGGAAAGAGTCAAATGTCCAATCTCTTTATTTAACGAAGACATACAGTGTATGAAGGAAGATGGAATTATTGTTAAGCATAATCAAAATGATTACCATGTTAAAGTAAACATTGTCGCTCATAGTTTGGACAGAAAGGCTTCAAATATTTATCAAGGCCTTGGAGGTTTATATTGTGATCTTTGTGACCTTTCAAAAGAACAATGTGAAAATATACAAACAGTTCAAGATGGTTTCATTATAAACAGGGATGTTATATCCATGCAACAAATATTTCTTGACTTAGTAAAAGAAGACATAATCCTTTTTTTGAAAAAAAAAAAAAGGATTACCAAATTCGACATGGCCAAACTACATGTCCCATTGCATGTTCGAATGTTCGGTTCATTCAGTTTTTACATGGATTGCTCAGGAGCTTTGATCATTTTATGAAGGTAGTTGTTCACATGGCAGCAGGTGTTTTAACTTGGAAAGAATAGAATAAACTTGAACTTGGAAAGATAAACAATAACACAACATTGCTGAAAGAAGAAAAAGCAAGACTACAAGAATTTATCCGAGTTAAAACAGGAATAAAATGGGATTTTGCAGAATCAACCGGACAAGAGGGCAGTACATCAACTGGAAATGTTGCCAGAAAACTTTCACATAATAATGTAATGCGAAAGGTTATTACAGATCAGATATCAAGTCAAACTGACAGCAAACTAGTTGAAAAATATGGCTTGCTTCTTTCCACTATTCTGAGAGCAATGTCACCTGGCAAAAAAATTAATATTGAACTATACAAACAAATATGTCAGGAGGTAAACATCTTGCTTCTACAAGAATTTTATTGAGTAAGTATAACTCCAACACTGCACAAAATTATTGCTCATAGCTGGGACTTGATAGAAATAAATGATTCCACCGGTTTGAAATCTTGGAGTGAAGAAGGAATGGAAGCTAATAATAAGCGTCTCAGATACTTCAGGGAAAAACTATCAAGAAAAATTAATCAATTTGTCAATATAGAAGATTGCTTCAAAAGACTTTGGCCGGGGTCTGACCCATTAGTTGCAGAAGAACGGAGCAAAGGACTGTTATTTTGCAAAAACTGTTTGGATAGAAACGCTGATGATATTTTAAACAATCTTTTTTTTTGTAAATAAATTACTTTTGTAACTTTTGTATTTGTTAATTTTTTGAAACCAAGTTCTTAGACTTTAACCTTAAGAAGGCAATTTTAAAACTCGTTTTTTTTTAAAAACCGCTAATGGGGAAAAACATAGGCAGGGCAGCAAATGAAAGCTATTATTTTGTATTTCAGAAATCATATAAAGTTTAGTATGGTGCCATTAGCGGTTTTTGAGATATTTACCGAAATGTTCAAAAACTATAACAAAATCATGTGCAAAAATTCACAGTTTTTAAATGAATTTTATGAAAATTATCCAATTTCCTTTCTGAAATACTATTATTATTAGCCAGAAAAAATTTTTTTATGTAGGCTCTTGATCCCTTATTGTTAAATAATAATTTTCCAAGTTTTAGACCAATAATCTTTTTTTTTTCATCACTTTTTTCTAAGTATACTTAAAGTGTGTTTTTTTTTCTTTAAAATTGTTCAAGTTTGCATGGCGATAACTTTTTAAATAGACAAAAATTTTAACTTTTTTTCATAGCTTAAATCTGCATGCTATTCAAGTATACAAAAATTAAGTAGAATTTTAATTTCAAATAGTTAAATATTTTACTTATGTCCACCATTTAAACCACTGTGCGCCCATGCTTAAATCATATGCATTTTATGAAGCAATCATTTTAATGTATCTAGTTTCATTGTTGCTTTAGTTTTTTTAGGTTTATTTATTTTTAATGTTATTTTACCTCCCCTCTCAGGGGAGGTAAAATAACATTAAAAATAAATAAACCTAAAATAAACATTAAGTCTGAGAGGGCCACTACAGTTTGTTTATAACATTTACTGTTTATGACACTTTTTATTTAGTAAATGTAAATTTATAATTATTCAATAACTATAAATTTACATTTACTTCAAGTCATTGTCCTCAAAAAAAGTAAACTTGAATTTACCTTAAATATATGGTGCTCTACATATCTCCAACCAGGTAGCAAAAAAGTATTATACAAGAGCTCTCAACTCACTGGCCTAGTTTAGTGTTGGTAAATGGAAAACATTTTAGTCATTTTCAGTCCAAAACTCTGTATAAAGAAAAAAAAAAAAAAAAAGCTCTTAAAGAGTCTCCTACAGTTCGGATGAGAGATAATGAGTCATCTGATAACAATTAACTAATGTCAGAATAAAATTTAGTAAAATATGAACATCGATGTTCGGCAAGATATTAACACCACTTTTCATAAAACAAATGACACTTCCTGTCGTACTAGGCCTTCTTCAAACTAAACTTCTCAGATACTCTTGCCAGAGTATCTGAGAGGTTTAGTATGAAGAAGGCCTAGTACGACAGGAAATGTTTTCAATTTTTTTATATTTAAATATTTTGTAAAAAATATTATATGAAAGGCGCCATATTTTATTAAATTGTATAAAATATGAGAAAAACGTTGTCAGACTTTGCTTTTTATGTTTTAAATTTTAAAAAGACTTCCAGATCTAAATTCCGTCTGTAAATGTTTTTTTAAGAAAGTCTAAATTCAGTTAATTCTGTAAACACCCTTTAGATTTAGAGGGAATAAGTAGATACCTGCGCAAGATTTTTTAATACCTAGAAACCTAATGTCAAATTGTGTCTCAGACTGCACAAAACTTTAAAACCAAAAAACTATTAGGTTTATTCAAAAAGTCTTAATTGGGCAAACAGACACAGTTCTTTCTATATCAATTTCTTTATCTAATTTTTAATTTTTTTATTGACATCTTTATCTCTAAAAAGAATCTTTATATCTAAAAAGAAGTTAAAAGTTTTATTATGAAAAAAACAGACAAAAAAACAACAACAAAAAACAAAAGTGTGCAATTCATAAAATGGTAAGTATTATAATTGCGCATTTTTTTGTAATGTGCATATAATTTCAGAAATTCATGGAATGAGAAAAAATTTATCCATTTTGTAAACCATACAAGTTTAAAAAATTTGTGCAACACATACAGATATATATATATCTGTGTGAGTTTATTTAGCTATATATATATATATATATATATATATATATATATATATATATATATATATATATATATATATATATATACATATATATATATATATATATATATATATATATATATATATATATATATATATATATATATATATATATATATATATATAGCTAGATTTACGGAACTGTTATAACCAAATGAAAGTATACTTTAAAATTAAATACAAAAAATTAACTTTAATTACCATTTGAGTAAAAAAAGAAAAATCAGAAGAAGCAACTCGCTTTACATAGCTATCCAATCCATCCATTAACTTTAGAGTAAGTGTATCGTAGTTTTCTCTTAATATTGTTAGTACCTATTAAACATATTTTGTTAACTATGTACACTTGAATTTTATTTTTTAAACTATGAGTTTTATCAATAAGAAAACTTGCACCCGAGAGAGCATTTCAAAATATCAGTGTTTGAATAAATAGTTGAATAAATAGTTGAATGAAAAGTTAAATAAAATTTGTTTTTGTCAATAATGCTTTTTAGTGTTTGCTAAAACAAACAGTCGCTCTCTCTTATATCTCTCTATGTATATAAAATTCATTTTTAAAGCTAAAACACTTTGTTGACAAAATCAAATAAGCACACATTTACTTTGTTGATAAACGAACATACAGTGGGGTGCAGAATTATAACCTCACCTGTATAGAAACCTTAAAACTACCTTTCAAAGTTTGTTGATCAAAATCTATTTGTAGATCATTTTTTGAAATAAACAATCTACATGAACCTATTTATACTTTAATTGACTTAATTTAAAAAACTGTTAAAAACCGTGGTGCATAATTATAACCTCGTTATCTAAATTGAATCAAAAGCCACCAAAAATAGCAGTAAATTCTGTTTTCAAATTAAATTTATTACATTTCAAAATTACAAAATACATTCTAAAAAATGCCAAGAGGAAATTACTGAGACGCTCACAACGTTTGATTGATAATTTTGTAAATGATCCAACAAATTATTGCACGAAGCATCGATGTGGTAGAAAACCTATACTTACAGCTCGCCAACAGTGAGGAATTGTGCATGCCGCAAGTAACTGTACAATCTCCCTGAGAAAAATAGGTGCTGATTTTGGATTGAAATGGTCAAGATGGATGGTGAACCGTGTAATTAAATCTCCAGCACTAACTGAAGCGCACAAACGCATTTGTCTTCAACAGACCAAGGACCACATGATTCGGCAAAAAGAATGGCAAAAAATTGTGTGGTCTCACAAAAAAAAAATCAATCTTGATGGTCCAGATGGCTTTAATTACTACTGGCATGACATTAAAAAGAGAAAATATTTTCAAAAAGAAGGGCTATGTAAGGCGGAGAAGTAATGACTTAGGGTGTGTTCATTTATTTTTGAAAAGCTTTGATTGGCTTTATTACTACTATATTAAATGCTGAAGGATATAGAAATTTGTTGAATGGTCATTTGAATGATATTTTGCAAAAATTTGGTAACATCAATTTTATTTTAAGATAATGCTCCAATTCATAGAGCAAAGTCAAATATCTCATGGTTTACCAGCAAGAAAATTCAATTATTAGAATGACAAACGCTCTTACCTGATTTAATTCCCATTGAAAATGTATGGGGCATCCTAGCAAGACGTGTTGTTGCAGAAAGAAAACAATATTCGAATGTCGATGAATTAAAAAAAGCAATTGTTCACGTTTGGAAGAACATATCTCTTGCAGATCTAAAAAAACTTTTGGAAAGTACGCCAAATCGAATATTTGAGATCATTCAAAATGGTGGCAATAAAACAAAATATTAATAATAAATTCAAGTCCCAATACAAAAATTATGGAATTTTGTAGAGTAAAATTGAAATGAGGTTATAATTTTGCACCATCAATTTTCTAAAATTTTCAAATGAATTAACAAAATGAAACCAGACTCAATGAAATGAAATATCAATCAAGTAAGATATTAAAAAATTAAATAATTTAAAAATAATTATTTAATTATTTGTGAGATCTTAAATTATTTATAAATATATTTTTAAATAATATTTTTTATAAATATATTTATGAATAATTTTATAAAAAGGTTATAAATTTGCACCACACTGTATATTCATATAAACTTATGTTTTGCATATAAGCTTTATACATCCAAATGAACACCGTGTAACACCAAGTGAATGCTGGGTAACCGCGCAAATATTTTATTAGTACGGTTACTCACCTAATAAGATATTAGCGCAATATTTCACTTTCTAAAAAAAAGAAAGTAGAAACTTATACCACTTAAATACAAATGATTTTGAATCTTACATCACGTATCTAATAGCATTTCAGTGGAAGTTTAAAATTTAAGATTCATATTGTTAGACGGCGTTCCACTAAACTGTTTCAAGTTTATTTTTAAATATATTAAAGTTAACCTCTTCCTCTGACAAAGAAAACTTATTATTTTTTTGTGACCATGAGTTAATCTTTGGTGAAAAATGATGAATTATCGCCCTAAAAATAGAAAGAAAAAAAACTACAAAAAATTCTTAGGGATCGTCCATAAATTACACAATGCTAAATTTATTTAAAAAAAAAGAAGTAGGAGATTTTAAACTCTTTTATGCGGCAATTTTCATTAAACTTAATAAGCTATTAAGTTTAATGAATATATATTTTGATTTTTTATTTAAATTAAGGCTTTTCTAAAACTTTTAATCTATTTTGTTTTGGTTTAATAATGAAATTTAGTGTTGCGTAATTTATGGACGATCCTATATGAAACATTTTATTCTATTAACAAAATCTTTTACACTTATATATGCACCTAACATTAACCAAGCAGCTTGTTAACTTGCTGGCTGATACCCTTAGCTCACTTTCACTTGAAATGTAGCGCAAAGCTAAAAAATTAATAAATAAATGAAAATGACTAATTTTAAAAATAACCAAAAAAAAAAAAATTAATATCAATTTTATTTTTTTGTTTAGTTTGGTAAAAACTATTTTACTAAGTCACTATTTTTTAGTATTATTTATTTTTATTACTATTTATTTTTATTACTGTTTATTTTACTAACTAAATTTGATAAAGAATGAAAAAATTTATCTTAGACCAAAAGCTTCTAAGATGAAAAAAATGGCGAAATAACATGGTGATCCTCAAGGATTGTTAATTAGTCAGCAAACTTATAATAATCCATTAACAGATACTTGTTGCAAAAGTTTAAATAAATTTTTTTTTTTAAAAAACTTACCCATAGTATAAAGATTATCAAAGATTTGATGAACACGTATGATTTCATAATACAGATCATCGTAAGCAGTTGGTGTTGGAAGGAATGTATCACCATATGTTATGAACAAGTTAAAGATATTTATTACCTTTAAAATAAAATACATTTTTATAATGATTAAAAAAACAGAACCATTATTAATTTCTAATTTTATTTGTTCGCATACAATTTAAATAAGTGAAAATTTACATTTTTTTGTAAAAGTTACATTTTCTTCTGTATGCCTTAAATGATCTAATCATTGAATTAAAGCTTTTAGGATTTTTCATACTACAAAAGTTTAAAAAGTTTTTAAAAACAGTTTTGAAAATTTTTAAAAATTGTAAAAAATAGTTCAAAATTTGTCATTAAACTTCATTAAACTGTCATTAAAGTTTAAAATTTGTCATTAAACAAAAAATTTAAAAGTGTTTTAAATATTATATATATTTTCTATTTCTTACAAAAATAACTGTTTAAAAAAATATTTTTTCTTGTATATAAATATGTTTTAAGTTGTCTTTGCAGCAACTATTTTTTCCTTTGTTCAATAGAAAGAATGAATTGCTATCTGTCATCTTCATAGTGAAAAAAATTACAAAGTCTTATTAGTTTAACCGCATATTGAAAATAATCATTAAGCTAGTTTCTTAACTCCAAATAGCAACAGAACAGGTAAGCTATATTTTATCATTATTTTTAGTAATTTTTACCCAGCTGAAATAGCGATGAGTTTTCTCGAGAAAATCCTTGGTGCTTTAATTTTAGTTTAGCTTTTTCAATAAGTTACATTTATTTTTTTTTTTTTCTATTAAATTACATTTAACTTGTTTTATTAGGCTAAAAAAGTATTATGTGCTAAAAAAAGTCAATTTTAAGATATATTAGAGTGGAAAAAATTAATTGAAGAAGCGTAGCATTTAATAGCTCAAATTACTAAAACGAAACAATTATGGAAGATATTACAAAAGGCACAAAAGTGAAAAAAGATTTGTGTGAGGTGAAGCTGAACATTAATGGACAGTTAAAGCTGCTTGGTATTTAAGCTATTTTAGTATTTTTGTATTTTTGATTTTGTATCAAAACTAATTGAAATTATCAAATTACTAATGACTCTTTCATTCATACTTTTTTTGAATTATTGGCTTTAGTCAAAGTTGACAATTGATAATTCTGCAGCTTTTAAATGCATGTATATGAAATTAAATCTTAAACACTTTTTTGAGCAAATCTACTACAGCAAAATATCAGCATTATAACAGTTTAAAAAAGTAAAGAAAAAAAAAAAAAAAAAAATTAGGAAAAAGCAACTTTTAAATTTTACAAAACTAGACCATAAGGTTTTTTTATGTGAAGAAATTACAAATTGTTGAGAAGTACTTCCACTAAAATTAAATCTTTAAGCTCTGTATGCAAGGCTGATGTATTATTACATATTGTCTGAAATTTGAACTATTATATATAAACAATACACATATTATTTTTTATATTGAAAAAATCTCAGTAACCAGCTTACATAGGACACGTAAACAGTATACACATAAACTATTGCAGGGTCTTCTGCTTCAGTTTAAAAGCAAGAATAAATTAACTCGATAAAAAAACTTAAATCAATTAGACTTTAATCAAATTAAAGCATCAAGTATCCATATTTAGCAAAGAATTTATTTTTGAAGTAAAAAAATGAATTCTTTGCCATTGACCTACTTTATTTTTTTGATTGTAATGATTGCTACACAACAATTTCCTCTAGACAATTATTATTATTTTGTAAAGTTCTATTTTCACAATCATTTACGATTGCAACACTAAATCTCTTGGAGATTAATTCTGCAGGAAGGACAAATAGAACAAATCTATAATATAACAACAATATATAACAAATTTATATAAAAATAAACTGTAAATAATGTAACTGTATTTATATAAAAAACAAAACTAAAGAATTAAACAAAGAAATGTAAACAGCGAACAGTTCAATGTTACATATACTACATAATGGATTTTCATTTAAAATATCTTTGAGGGCCTCAAAAATTAATTTAGCCTAGTGTCCCCAAGGGTGTAAATCCAACCCTGGCTGAGACATTTGATGGAAAATCTCTGTCAATCAATAGTAAAGGGTTATTTGCCATTAATCTAGAGTAAATTTTGTTGGCTGTTGACCTTGTACTATTGATGTGATTAGCATGTGATTCTAAAGTTCATAGCATATATATTACAAATTCTTTTACAAAATATTTGAGCATTGAAAGCTGATTGATTGAAATACTTTTTTTTACTGCTTTTTCAACTTTTTCCTTTTCACTTAAAATGTAACCTTTTGATCATTTTTTTCAATGTCTACCATATTTTTATTGTAATCATTAATAACTAAAGGAATTTGTCTATTTTCTTTGAACTCTCTCTCCCAACACTTTTAGTCTCATCAACAATGTCAAAAATATAAACACATCTTTTTTTCTTTTTCAATTTTGTTATACTTGTTCTTTTTTTGTAAAAAACAATAATATTAAAGCTTGTCTGGAGATAGAACAATATAAACCTGGACAAGGTTTGAGCTGAAGATCCTTATTTGGTCTCTCTGTTTCAGATATTTGTAAGTATGTTTTATTTGGTGTCTCTGTTTCAGATATTTGTAAATATGTTTTATTTGGTCTCTCTGTTTCAGATATTTGTAAGTATGTTTTATTTGGTCTCTCTGTTTCAGATATTTGTAAGTATGTTTTATTTGGTCTCTCTGTTTCAGATATTTGTAAGTATGTTTTATTTGGTCTCTCTGTTTCAGATATTTGTAAATATGTTTTATTTGGTCTCTCTGTTTCAGATATTTGTAAGCATGTTTTATTTGGTTTCTCTGTTTCAGATATTTGTAAGCATGTTTTATTTGGTTTCTCTGTTTCAGATATTTGTAAGTATGTTTCATTTGGTCTCTATGTTTCAGATATTTGTAAGTATGTTTTATTTGGTCTCTCTGTTTTAGATATTTGTATGTTTCATTTGATTTTATGATTTACTCTGTTTCAGAGTGAGTAAATCATAGTTTGCACTGTCATAGCAACAATCTAAATATTTATAAGAAAAAGTGTACCATTTAATTCTAGCATAACCCAAAATACCTTTACAAACAAAAAAATTGAGTAAAAAAAGAAATGATAAATAATAAAAAGCATAATATATTAACATTAAATAATATATTAACTTAAAGAGATAATATATTAATATGTGCATAATGCAATTAATATGTGCATATTGTATTGTACATTAGTTAAAAAGAACAGCAAAAAATATTAATAAAAACGCAAAAAAGAATCTAAAAACTTATTTTTTACTAGATCTAAATAAAAATTCCATTAGATAGTTATTTTTAGTTTTTTAACTTATTTTTAGTTTTTTAACTTTTTACTCTTTCATTAACTTTTTTTTCAGCCACAAAGAAATATTCATCCATTCATAGAAAGTACTTTCATCCATTCATAGAATGGAATTGCGAACAATATGTTAATAAATTTGTATGTTTCTTTAATATACTTGCTATGCAACATATATGCAGATTAAATTGTATTCTTTTTAATTTTTTATATCTTTTAAAACAAAATTTGAATATTTAAAACAAAAATTACATATTTAAAACAAACGTCTAACTACTGTTCCATTAGTCTTCTTCCTATCATAAGCAAGGTTTTTGAGTCTTTAATTAACAAACACTTAATCTTTCATCTTGAATCTAATAATTTACTTTCTGATCATCAATATGGATTTCGATCTCATTCTACAGCTGATTTACTAACAGTAATAACTGATAGGTTTTATCGTACATTAGATTTAGAGAGGTTAAGATTACTGCTCTTGACATTTTCTAAAGCTTTTGATAAAGTTTGGGATGCTGGTCTTTTCCATAAGCTTTCTTCACACTATATATCAGGTAACATTTTTGGATTATTAATACCCTTCCTTACCAGTCGTAGTATTAAAGTGTCCTTGATAAACAGCACTCTTCTTACTATCCTGTCACTTCATGGGTTCCTCAAGGTTCTATTCTTGGTCCTATACTCTTTTTAACTTACATTAATAATCTTCCAGATATTCTGATATCTAAGGTGGCATTGTTCGCTGATGATACTACCATTTATTCTTTTCTTGATAAGAAGCCAACACTCTCTGATTGTTTAAGGGGGCATTTGAGCTTGAAGAAGATCTCACTTCTGCTACAGCATGGGGCTCACAGTGGCTGGTGAACTTAAACTCAGAGAAAACTCATTTCTTTTCAGGTTACTGTTTTTGCAATAATCTAGATCTTCCTATATTTATGAACAGTAATGTACTCAATGAGTTATCTACCCTTCATCTTCTAGAAATAACTCTTAATTTCAATCTTTTTTGGAAACCATATATCAAATCAAATGCAAGTCCATCTTTGTATGGAATAATGTTGTCATATCTGGGGAAGATCTTCCAATGATACCCTTTCCCTCTTAGATAAGGTGCAAAAAAGCAATGTAAACATAGTAGGATCTGCTCTTGCAGCTAACCTCCAACCATTATCACATAGTCGTGATCTTGCTTCTCTTTCTCTTTTCTATAAATACTAAAATGGGCACTGATGTAAAAAGCTAGCGTCTCTTGTGCCATCTACCAAAATTCATTCTCGTGTTACTTGTCAGGATTATGTCTCATCCTTTTACTGTGACTGTTCCTAAGGGCTCTAAAAATTCTTACTTGTCCAGTTTTTTTCTCAAACATCATCTTTAGAATTCGCTTCCTTTATCTTGTTTTCCTGACTCATTTAATTTGCAAATTTGCAAAGTCATCTGTCAATCATTATCTTGCTCTATAAACTTCATCTTTTCTCTTCCAGTAACTCCCAACTCTAATAGTGATTGCTTGCAGCCTTGTTGGAGGTTGAAAACAAAAAAACACAAAAAATAACACAAAAGTAATTAAAGTCTGGTTTTGGATGAGCACAAAGTGACTTACCTGTGTACAAAGATCAAACACATCATACTTTGGAATAAGAAAAGATTCAGAAGACACAATAAACTTTAATAAATGCATCAGAGATGTCCAAACACTTTTCCAGCAATATTGGAGACGTATACGGCACTTCTTTTGGTAACACAGACAACGGTGAATAATTCCAACGCACTTCCTTAAATAATAATACTGAATTTCCTATATACTGTTAATATATTTTAGTTAATAAAATATATATTTATAGACACACACAAATACATATATAATATGTATATACTATATAAAAGTTTTTGTTAAGTGCTTTGTTTAGTATTAGAGTTCTTTTTAAAGTGCTTTCTTCAATATAAGAAAGAATTCTTAGATTGAAAGAATTCTTTCTTATATTGAATCTTAAAGTGTTCTACAAGCGCTTTCTTTAATGTTAGAGTGTATTTAACGCTTTCTACAATACTAAAGTGTTTTCTATAATCTTATAGAGATTTTATTTTGACAACTACTTAATAACTGTTTATAACAAATTTTATTAAAAGATCATTAAATGAACATAATACAAAAATAATTTATTTTTGAAGAAATTAAAGTTAAAAAAATTTCATTTTATTTTTCTTTTCAGTCCTGCTTTTTACAAAAATACTAAAAAGCAAGACTGAAAATAAAATTAACTACTTTTTTTTTTCTTTCTTTTATTTAAAAGATTGCCTACCCAAATCAAAATTCTTAGTCAATGTATGTACAATCTGCCGGGCATATGGCTATATCACCTGATCAGCTAAGGCTAAATCAGTTAATGCATGCACACACACCGTGCCTATGGCAATATCAGTTGAATTATATATACAGCACCTATAACTATCAGTAAATGTATGTAGAGAAAACTGGGATAAAATAAGGTGCTTAAGAAAAAAGCTTTCCTTTAGTAACAAAAATATGAAAATCAATACAAATTTACTTAAAAATAAAAAAAATACAACATTAAAAACATTGTTACAGGACAAAAAAACCCTAGAATGTCAATTTTTAATTTATCAAAGCTCAACAACAAGAACAACAACAACAAAACATTTTACTCCATGTTTGAGGAAAAATGGGATTTGGTATGGAGCAAAATGGAGAAATGGAAAGAACTTGCATAACAATCAATAAATAAATGTATAAATAGTAGCAATAGAGAAAGTGGCAGGATACTGTTATAAAGATAAAAATATGCTGCGATTTTGACAACAGTATCATACGTGTATAATTATGATTTAAAAAAATTATTATGTTGGGGCAAAATGGGGTAGTAAAACCCAATTTCGGTCAACTGAAAGTATTCTATTTACTATATCTATTATAGCACTGCACAACAAAATGCCCTAATTAAATTTAAAACCCAATTTTTCGACAATAAATTTGTCAACATTCAACATACATATTTGTATGTTGAATTTTTACTGTATATGATATTCATATACAGTAAAAGTTTTAATTAAAAGCTTTAATTGAAGAATGAAAAACTCACATGTCCACTTTTATGAAAACTTTTCAATATTGTTTTTTGGTTGTAAATATTTTTAAATGATAGAATAAAATTATTTTAGTATTTAAAAACTATATATTAATGGAATCGCAATATTCAGATTAAATGCTCTTGTGAATAATATTTTAATTGCACTAGTTTCTTAAGTCTTTTTTTTTTGCTTTTTTTTTAATTAATATTTTTTGCTTTTTTTTTTATTAAATAATAAAAAAAAATGTAAATTAAAAAAAATGATAAATAGAAAAGGATTTTTTGAAAAAAATGTTTTTTACATTAAAAAGTGGTTTTAACCTGTGGTAAATAGATATAGTTTTTACCATTAAAGTCTCTTACATACAAAATTTCAAAAATAATAAGCAATAAAATCTAAAATAATAATTTGCGTATAGCAAATTATTATTTTAGATTTTATTGCATAAAAAATAATAATATAAAATAAGGTTATAAAATAATAATATAAAATAAATATATCTTTTTATGGCTTTTAAAATAATTTTTTTAAATTTATTTTCTAAAAATACAACTATTTTGTTTAAAATTTTTATATCATTTTACTTCTATTGAAAGCCCGGTATATACTTATACTATACTATACTATAATTTTGAATTCATTTTTCAAATAATATTGAAACCCTTTTTTTTTTACAAATTAAACTAATTGTTATACAAATAAATTAAACATTTTATTGTTACAAATAAATTCACTAAAACAAATTCTGGTACAAATTAAGAAAACTACATACTGGTATAGATGAATAGGAAATCGCTTCATCATGTGGGTTACTGTGAATTCAACCATCAAATCTAAAAAAAAAAACATTTAAAAACACTAATGAAACATTCATGGGGAAAAAAAAAAGCATAAAAAAAGATAAAAACTGAAAATATCAATGAAATTTTAAACTTTTATAATAATTAACTTAGAAGAGATTTTTTTTTTCAACATTAAAAATGCAGAATCATGTTTTTGCTTAAAATATATTTTAAATTATTCTTTGAATTTGTTAAAAATTCAAGACAATCAAAATACTAAACAAGTCTTTAAATATAATTTTTAATAGACTTGATACTTTAAATATAGTTAGACATTTAAAAAATTTTAAATATTTTTATTACTTACGTGTTCATATGACATTTTTTTAAATTTATATGTAACATATTTGTATATTGTAACATGCTATATTTTATACTTAGTATAATTAAATTAACGAAAAAACCAAAAATAAATTATAAAAGGTATGCATAATATATATGCAATAACTAAAAATCTAAATTTAAACGAAAAGTACATTTGCTTATACTTTAAAAAATCTTACCAAGCAAAACACAAGCTAAAGGTCTTGGTAAAGGGACTTCTAGGCCTACCTTTCTATGATAAAGATTCTAGAAAATATTTATCAAATCATTATCACCATCATCATTAATTTAAATTGCATCATTTACAATTTAAATTGCACCATTTATAATTTACACTTACTAATTTATAAATGGGTACAGAAAATGTCATATTAGCATCATGTAAGAAGGAATTTGCGTATTGATCCTATAAAAATATTTTTGAACATTGAACAGTTATAAAGAAACCTTTACAGAAGATTTAACAGAAACATTTTTAAAAAAACAAGTACTTCTGTAAAAAAAATCAAAAAATACTTCTGTAATACAGCTGAGTATACTTAAACATAATCTTGCAGTGTTGATGCCATGTTCAGCTGTAAAATAACATTTCAGTTGTTAAACAATAGTATAAAAAAAGGGAACTTCATAAGAAGAAAAAAAATGTTTGTAATAAATGTAATGTATGAGTAAAAAATTTCAAAAATATTTTAGTACTTTTTGTGTCTTGTATAGCAATGGAAGAATATCGCAAAAGAGTGGCCATTAAGTTTCTTGATTGCTCCTCATCAATAGAACGTGACTGATCATCAGGTAATTTATCTTCAGGAACTAATGTATGAATAAATTGTTTTAAGCTCAATTGTAATCTTTCTAGGATAGTAAAATTTAAAATACATTAAAATAAAAATACATCATTCAAAATACTAAAAATTAAACTACCAATATTTATTTATAACAATAATTTGGCACGTTACCCTTTAATTTAATGACATGGTAAACAAGCTGTTTGCCACTAGCTTCTTTTTTTTCAACATTCAGTTTGTTAACTTTATGTAATGCATTTATGGGCTTCTTAAATATATCATATTCCAAATTCTTAATCCTAAATTAAGTCTAGTATTGCTCAATAGAAAAGGGTGATTGTAGATAGAGCAGTATTTTGAGAAAACATGAAAGCAATAATGCTAAAACATAAGCAACTCATAAAAGTGACTACATAATATTAAATTAAAATAGTTAGAAAAAAAGCATGGCTTCACATATCGCTTATAACTAATACTTAATTTAACGCTGCCGCTGCCCATTTGTGCGCGTTTACAGTGACTTTTTTACCATTTATTATAAATAGGATTTAGCATGCTTCTTCGCTTTACACTCATGTGATGAGGTACTCTCAAATCTTAATAATCTGTCAATATCTGCTTAATCAGTAATAATATTTAAGAATTAAGTATAAGATAAACTTTGCTTCATCAGCTTAATTAGTGATGAGATTGACAATTTTTATTTGATAACTTCTGTAGTAAAGGATGAACCTTATGTTATTTTTGAATTAGTAAAGTAACTTTTAAAGTCAGGTAATTTATTTAATTCATGCATTGTAATAATAACACAATTCAAATCAATTGTATTTAAAGTATATTAATCTCTAATTTTTAAATTAGAAGACAATAAAGACGATAAAGAATTTGCTCTTTTCAAAGGTCAAACTCTTGATAAAGTAAGAGTTTATCTCCAAAACCTTTGCAACTCACATGGTCAACTCTATGTTACATGTTAAAGAACAAGATCGTTTAATACCTTCCTTTAAATAAGTTTTATGCGGTAGTGGTGTAGTGGTAGACTCGCTTCATAAGCAAGAGGTTCCGAATTCAATCCCCACCAAATCCTTGGTAGTACCGCGCTCATCTAGAGTTTGTCAAGATTCGTGTTTCCGAGTTATAGAGTTGAGAGAGGGTTATATAACCACAAATAAGTAGCCTCCTCGTCTGTAGTGGCCTTCTCGGCCTTGAGGAGGTGAATTAACAAAGAAAGAAAAAAAAAGTTAAAAAAAATCTGTTTGCTTTTATATAAATAACCAGATCGTTTGATCGTTTGTTTTTGCAAGTTGTTAAACATTTATTACGAGATTAAACATTTATTATGTCATTAAACAAATATTACAAAAATAAGGTTGTATTTGTAAAGTTTCTAAATTATATATTTTATATATATTTCCTTAGTTTATATATTTATTTATATTTGTGTGTTATTTATTATGTGTTTATATGTGTTAAGGTTATATGGGTTTATATTTTATAAGTGTGTAAATATCTTTTATATATGAGTGTTTCTATGTTTGTGATATCATGTTATTTGTTTATAGGTTAGCAACAGTGGTCTTAATTATCCATATTATTTCTTCTCACATTGCTTCATAACACCTCCATAATTATGCAATTGGCAACAAGGTGCTTCATGACCACTTAATGGAGAATGCTTACGCAAAAACAGTGTTCATATCTGCAGTGTAAAAACTTTTCACAAGGAAAAAGGATAAAACTATATTGAACTAATAGAAAAACATTCAAAAGTTGTTGTTATAAACAAAAATTCTATTTTGTGATGAAACAAACTCAACCAAACTTTTGAATTTTGTTGATTAAAAAAAGAGCTTAGATTTAATCTTTACAAAGACAGTTCAAAATGAGATGGAACCATTTAAAAGTTATGGAAATTTTATTATCTTTGCCTTGAAAATAAAATTTTACTACATCTACATCATTGTTAAATTCATTAGACTACATTATTGTTAAATTCATTAAACAAAAAAAATAAGTTTGTATCAAACTTTCAAAATATCTGATCAACAACTATTGTCACTCAATTTTTTTTAAGATTTACAACAACTGATGGTCTCTATTAAACTTATAAAAAGGTTTCAATTTTTTTAAACCAATTTAATACTAATTTGTAGTATTAATGATCTCTGTTTCCAACATAAGCACAAAAAAAAAGTTCATGTAAAATTATAAACTTTAATAATATTTTACAAACCCAGTACAAACCATTAGAAAAGTCAAAAAGTTATTATTTTCTATTTTACAGAAATGCAACTTGCTGATATTTTTAATAGCTTTTGCTTTTTTAATTTGATCAGCTATTATTGTCCATCTTAGGTTAATTGCATCTCTGCTTTTCAGTTTAACATAAGTTTTAGATCCATTTGATGTTAAGAGTATATGCTTTGGGTTTAAGAAAACCACTTCACAAGAGTTTACACGAGTCAAAACAAAACCTTTTAACGATCCTCCAACTCTTTAACTCTTTATGAGTGTCATAAGACTTAATGATCTGTTCATGAGAATTGATTTTTTAATTGGATTATTACTCCATAGAATAACTCCTTTTATGCAATCAATGCAACAGAGGTCGAATATTTCACATAAGTAGATAGTAGTGGTGCATTTTGTCATTTTTATCATCAGATAACAAACAAAAAAAATATCAGATTACAACAGATTTTGGCTCTAACTGTTAGTGATAGATTACCATTGTAAACAAGATATTAGATGACTGCGACCAATATGCAACTTGAACAGCATCCTGATAACCACATGTATAATTTGTAAATAATTAATGTGTATCAAAATTTGATCTATTTTAAGATTTTTGACTACAGTATTGCTTTGACTGGTGCTTTTTAGTAAGATAATGCTCAATAAACTTCAGAGTCTTCCATAAAGTATGCAGGTATGGGGGGAGGGGGTTACATAAATCTGTACAAATGCGTACAAGAGGCGAGTACATACTCTAGTTTTGACTCTAGCTCTATATCTCTACCAAAACCTGATTTCTTTTTTTTTATTAACAAAAGCATCAAATTTCACAAGTTTAAAAAATGAATATTTTGTTATGTAACAGAGTAATAACTGAAAATTTTTTTGGATTTAATGCTTTAAAAAATGTATGCGTTGGAGGAAAAATGGGATTAAATTTGGGTGAAGAGGAGGTTAATTTTATAATAATGTGTATGTACGCTCTAATGGGGGTGGATGGTTAGATTAGCATTAAAAGCATATAGATGCATATTAGGGGGAAGAGAGGGCTTTTAATCAGAGGTTTTACTGTGTATGTACTTTATGGATGTCCCCTAAATACCGAAATGTTTATAAACATCTGTTATGGTATTGCTATTGTCTGTGAACACAGTGATGGTCATCCTTTATCCATAAACTACAGGTGAATAATGTATCTATGATTTCATTTTTGGGTTCAGAAAACTTTATTATTTTACCTTACAGCACAATAAATGTTTCATTAACCAAAGTTTGTACATTAGAGGATTGCACAATTCATGACTTTCTAAACATTTATTGTAATACAATGGAAAAAGTATTTTTACTTACCAAAGCAGCACACAAATAAGAAAAATTGTAGTTTCATAAAGTTTGTCACAAAGAATAAAAAAAAATATTGGCTTACTTTTGTGACAGTCGTAATGCTATGTTATAATAAATAAAAATTTCTTAAAGACCAAGCTGTAGTATATTTTTAGAAAAAAGCAATAAACAGCATGTTTAATTTTGCCTTTAAATCAAACTTAAATGTAATATAATAAAAATATAGCACTGAAGCAATTTTTAAGGTTTTCTAATAGGACTAAAGAAAATAGTCACAAAATGTTTAACTTTACAACCATGTTATGATTTGAAAAAATGTTTTTTATAATAATTTTTTTTCAAAAAATAATTTTAAGAAGATTAAAAAAGAGTTTAAAAAGGTCAAAATGTTGTTCAATTTTTTTATAGAGAAAACTTTTTGTCAATATATGATTTATATAAAATCATATTTATATATTATAATAAAAATTAAATTTAAAAATATTAAACTAAGAAACCTGGAACTGATCTTTCAATCAAGAGAGTCTCATCTTTAATTTTTCTATTAATATCTTTTTCGTGTGTCTATATAAAATTATATTACTGAGATAAAACAAAATTATATATGATCATAAAACAAAATAAAATTTTTTGATTTATTTATTAAAAAAGATTTTTATGAACTATAATGATTAAAATAATAATAGTAATTAAAAAATTAATTAAAAAAAACCTTTTTTGGGGTTGGGGAGGTATTATTTTAAAAAAAAAAAACTTTTTTTGGCAAAAAAAGTTAAAAATATATATATATATATTTAAAACTAAATCACATATAAAAATATTAGGAAATTGGGTCCTTAAACAAGTATAGTATGTAAAACAAGCTTAATTTTCTGCCCTGTCAAATTGTTCAACTAAACGAATGTTCAACTTAAGCAAAGTAAAACAATTGTTTTTGTTTTTGACTTAAACGTAGTTTGACTTGCCCAGAACGAATTGTATTTTTTTAATTTGAAAATAAAGATTTGATTCCACAGAAGTCAGAGAGCTTCGATAAAAGGTAAATATACAAATAAATTTTATAGTTTTAATAACTCCATATTATTTACACTATGCAAACTTTTTTTATTTTGTTTGGACAAAAAACCAACAGATATTTTATATATATATATATATATATATATATATATATATATATATATATATATATATATATATATATATATATATACACACATATATATATATATACATATATATATATACATATATATATATATATATATATATATATATATATATATATATATATATATATATATATATATATATATATATATATATATATATACACACACACACAAATATATACAAATATATATACACACAGTTAATTCCAGAAAACTGGAATCTCCAAGGGACCAAGAAAAATGGGTCAATTTAAGGAATGTTTGACTAAAGTTAAGGCAATTTTTGCTTTATTCAATGCTAAAGTATATACATTAAATTTATACAATTATACTTATGTTTCAATGAAAGAAGTTATGGATTGTATTCACGCAGTAAAGTCAAAGGATAACAAATGAAAAAAGTTTAGCGAAACAATGACTCCTTTATTATTTGGTAATAAAATTGCATCTAAAAGGTAGTTGTCTTTAATTTAGAAATTTATCCAACTATAAAATAATTGTTTTTCAACGGTTTTATCATGATTTAGCCTTTCACAGTTTTATTAGAGCATAAGTTAACCTCTGGTAACGATCTTTTCTATTTTGATCTAAATACACCGAAAAAATAAAGAAGTTATTAGGCTACAGTTATTTGTGTTTTATGTGGATTTTTTTTTTAATGTCAATATGTTAAATTCCAAAACAAAAAGTTCAAGTTATCCAAAGAAATTTACTGAAAAAGGACGAAAAAAATGGTTTGACTTAACAAAGTTCAAGTTATCAGAGGTTCGACTTAAATGGAGAACTTAAGTAGTAATTGATTAAACAATGTTAAGGGACCAATTGAAATGGTTCAAGATTAAAAGATAAAAGTTCAAGTTAACCAGTGTTTGACTTACCAGAAATATATATTATTGTATAATTATAAATTTACAAAAAGCAGTAAATTTATAATTATAAATTTACAATAAGCAGTAAATTTATAATTATAAATTTACAATAAGCAGTAAATTTAACAAGAAATATTTGAACAATGGTGCCTTGAAATGGGGGAAAACTAAAGATATACCAAAAGAAAAAATTTTTAAAATATGTACTTTATTAAAACAATCAAATTAATCCAAGAAAACTAATTGAAAATTTAGGTAATGTTTCTTTGATAAATATTTGCGAGTCTGCAGCATTTAAATTCTAGAACTGGAATTCAAATGTACACTATTCCTGATTATGCATATAATTTTTTTTTGACAACTTGACCGTGGTTATCTAGATGTTTGAAAATCTGAATATTTCAGGAAGATGCTGAAAATAACTATTTTAAATTATCTTCGTAAATGAAGTTAAGATCCAGCAAAAAATCTAACAGATGCACTAAATAATGCCAGGTATAATGATTATAAATTAAAGTAAATAAAAAAGAACAGCATCTAAAGTATGCCGAGGATACAAGTAACTACTACAAAGCAGTAACTACTACAAAAAATCACCTAATCAAATACTGTAAATTTCTTATTTAAACAATTTATTTTGATTAAAAATTGTGATAAATTTTTTATTTTCTTACAGAAAACTTATTTCAGCTAATAACACCAAAATTAATATAAACATGAAAAATATATATTGATATAAAGAAAATTTAAATAAAAAGATATAAATCTTTTTATTTAAATTAAAGATCATTATAACAAAAAGAACTAATATGCAAGTCCAGCCAAGTATTAAAATAGCATTTTTGTTGAATTACTGCGCAGATAATAAATCTTTTAGAAAATGATGAAAAAGAACAAAATAAATAAGAATAATTTAAAAAATATATTTATATTTAAAATATATTAAAACATATAAATTTTCAAACTCTATATAACTTTTTTAAACTAGGCAACTATCTAATTTCCATTAATAAAACGAAGAGATTTTCATAGATATTTTAAATTTAAAAATATTAAATTAAATTAAATGATACTTGCCATTACATGACTAAGAACAGTAAAAAAGCTTCTATTTGTAAGTACAGCTTCATATAGAGCCAACAAAACCGCATCATTTTCAGAGCTAAAAACAAAAAACTTGTGTTTTCCAGACATTTGACAATTACAACAAATAAACCCCATAAAAAGATAAATAACTCTATGTGTATAAACATTTAAACTCATCTATTAATATCTATTTGTGATGACTATTTGTGATGACTCTGAGGTTTTACTGCTCCAGCCACAAATTAATGGTAGATGAAACGTGATACTATACTAAACTGTGTTTATATATTTACTTTTATTTATATATTTATTTTTGTTTATCGTCTGATTTATATATTACCTAGTAATTATCTATTTATTTTCTAATAACTTATAAAATTTTAATCTTTGAGTTTAATGAAAAATTCTTATTAAGAAGTTTAATTTGATATAAAAATATGCTTTTTATTACAAAAGTACAAAATTTTATTTGAACCAATCAAATTCTTGATCATCAGATTTAATTTATAGTCTAATCATAAATCTTTAAGTAATTCATGAAAGATGATGAAAAATAATTCCTGACTTATTAGGAAAATTAAAGAAAAAAATGATTTAATTTACCTTACAGAAAGAAGATCGTCTTCATTTGAAACAAACATACTGCCTACCTGAAAAAAAAAAATTTTATTGCAGAATGATTGATAGACATATATGAATGTTTGAGTAATATATGGTAATCTATTATTTGTCTAAAGTCAACCAGAAAATTCTATTAATTTCCCATAGTCAACCAGAAAAAAAACTTTTATAACATTTTTATTGCTTGCTTTTAAATTTTTACAGATGATAAAAACTGCATCTAGGTTCTACCACAGGTTAATGGTATTTTAATGTTCATTTAGTTTTAAAAAAGGAGACATGATTTTTTAATTTTCAACCCTAATTTATTTAACTTTCAACCCAAAAAAAAGTTTTTTATTTTGGCTGTAAAAAATGTATTGCTTGGCTGAAACAAAAAAAAACAAAAAAAATCTTTATTTTATAAAATAATAAATCTTTTACGTCAAAAATTAACAAACTCATTAAATTTATTTTGTATAATTTTTAGTTATTTTCAATTTAGCTTTTTTTCATTATGCCTTCTAAAGATGGTAGAACAATCAAAATACCCTGAGAGACAAATAAATCATTTTTCAAATTATTTAAAAGTTTTATTTTTTTGATGCATACACCATTGAACATAATTAATTTATGAAAATAAGAAAATGAAAATAGAAATCTAATATTGAAAAATAATATTGAAAAGTAATATTATTGGCAATCAAAATCAAAAGAGCTGGTTTTAAACTTTTTTTTTAAAAAACTCCCAACAGCAATTAACCAACAAGACAGCAATCAACATACAAAACAGAAATCAACCAATGGGAATTAACAGAAAGCAAACAAGAGAGGTTAATAGCAAGAAAATGATTGACAAAAATTTAAAGACTAGAAAGAATTCTAAAGATTAGAGAGAAAAAGGCACTTATTATAATTTTCACCCTTCCTTAGAGATTATTTTTCCACTTAGTCTCATTACTAATCTGGATTACTACTGGATTACTAATCTTTTGAATACTTATTGTTTAGCTCTACAATCTACAACCTTTTAGAAGTGAAAAATAGATTCTATTTTTCTTCTCTCCCCATGTCTCCCAAAAAATAAAAATAGATTCTATTTTTCACCTCTCCCCATGTCTCCCAAAAAATAAAAATGAAGTGAAAAAAAAAGCAAGAGTAATGAAACTTTTCATAAACTTTTTTATTTTAACTATTTTTCTATTATAACTTTTTTATTTTAACTATTTTTCTATTATAACTTTTTTATTTTAACTATTTTTCTATTATAACTTTTTTATTTTAACTATTTTTCTATTATAACTTTTTTATTTTAACTATTTTTCTATTATAACTTTTTTATTTTAACTATTTTTCTATTATAACTTTTTTATTTTAACTATTTTTCTATTATAACTTTTTTATTTTAACTATTTTTCTATTATAACTTTTTTATTTTAACTTTTTTTCTATTATAACTTTTTTATTTTAACTATTTTTCTATTATAACTTTTTTATTTTAACTATTTTTCTATTATAACTTTTTTATTTTAACTATTTTTCTATTATAACTTTTTTATTTTAACTATTTTTCTATTATAACTTTTTTATTTTAACTATTTTTCTATTATAACTTTTTTATTTTAACTATTTTTCTATTATAACTTTTTTATTTTAACTTTTTTTCTATTATAACTTTTTTATTTTAACTATTTTTCTATTATAACTTTTTTATTTTAACTATTTTTCTATTATAACTTTTTTATTTTAACTATTTTTCTATTATAACTTTTTTATTTTAACTATTTTTCTATTATAACTTTTTTATTTTAACTATTTTTCTATTATAACTTTTTTATTTTAACTATTTTTCTATTATAACTTTTTTATTTTAACTATTTTTCTATTATAACTTTTTTATTTTAACTATTTTTCTATTATAACTTTTTTATTTTAACTATTTTTCTATTATAACTTTTTTATTTTAACTATTTTTCTATTATAACTTTTTTATTTTAACTATTTTTCTATTATAACTTTTTTATTTTAACTATTTTTCTATTATAACTTTTTTATTTTAACTATTTTTCTATTATAACTTTTTTATTTTAACTATTTTTCTATTATAACTTTTTTATTTTAACTATTTTTCTATTATAACTTTTTTATTTTAACTATTTTTCTATTATAACTTTTTTATTTTAACTATTTTTCTATTATAACTTTTTTATTTTAACTATTTTTCTATTATAACTTTTTGTCCAAGAGAAAAAATTAAAAAAAAAGTGGAACTTTAAAATGCATATATTTAGAAATGTTTTTATATCAATCTAAGTTATGGAAATGAAAAAGGGGCGCTTATATTAATTATACCATTTTGACCTTTATCTATTTTTTAAATAGAACATTTTGGAGTTTATCAAATAAGACTTTTTATTTGAAAAAAGTTTTTATTTAATTAATAACTACAAATTAATAAATACTATAATAATAATAATAACTACCAATAATACTAATAATATAATAACTACCAATTAATAAATACAGTAAAATAATAAACTATCTAGAAACAAAACAATAAATTACCTAAAAACTAATAACAATACTTACAAAAGTTGTCAGCGAACTCAATAAGCTGCTAGTAATGGCTAGTTCTTTTGACTTTTGAAGGTAGTAATTCCTTTTTAATGCAAATTTAAAAAATTACACGATAAAACGTTTTCATAAGAAAAAAACAAAAAAAACATCTCAAAAACATCTTATAAAAAAAGATAACCTGTTACTTGTTGATAGTATATTTGAGATCACTAGTCCAAGTCCCTGTGTACAAAAAAAAAATTAATAATAAAAAACAGATAAATAACACTTGTCTTAAAACCATCAAACACCTTCATTTCACCTTCCAAAACCTTCTTTGAGTCCTCACACCTCATATACTCACATTTAGCGCAAGTTCATCATCTAATAATGATAATTTCATTAGATAAGGATTCACCGACTAAAATATAAAAAATACTAAAATATAATTCTACTAGTAAAAAGTTTAAGTTAATACTTACTGTTAATTTTATTTCTTAAATTTTTAATTCACAACTCTTACTTCTCACAAAAACCTTTCTTTCTCAAATTAAAAAAATAAAAAAATTGATCGTAAGCATATAACCTCACAAAGAAAATATCTCACAGAAAAAAAAATTCATGCCAGAAAAATGGTCACTGTCAACAAAACTTGACAACAACAAAACGCAAAAACAGCAAAATATCAAAACCTCATTTTTTCTATAATTCAACAGAATACAGAGCATAATAACAGCCTCATAACCATGTCTTTCACGAAGAACAGGATTAGCTAAAACCTATTAAAAAATTTTATAAATAGTATTAAAAGGTTCTTTTCTCCTTTAAGTTAAAAAAAGAAACAGATTTTACCTGAGCAAGGGTATCAAACAAGTTAAACATCATCAAGTATTCTAAAAATGTGTTTGAACTAACATTATCGACAGCCTAAAATTTATAACAAACATTCAAGTTACAAATTAACAAATAAATAAAAGATTAAAAAGTAGAAAATTAATAAAATAATTAAATTTAATAATATAATTATTAGTCATAAATTAACAAACAAACAATAACTAAAAAAATAAAAATAAAAACTAAAAACAAATGAGTTATCAAATAGTTTGTTAGTAATAAAATAACTCTAATAATTTTGCAACATAAAAACATAAAATGATAAAATAAAAAAATAAAAATGATCCAATTTTTCTTTTGAAATTACTATAGAAATGGTTGATTACAGAAATATTTTACTGAAAATTGAACAAATCACTTGTTACAGTAAATTTTAACTTTTTTTTTTTAAAAAAAAAAAAATTTTGCTGGAAGACAAGTCGACCAATATAAAAAAAACTATTTTATTTAGTTTAATATTATAAGTATTTTAATTTTTAACAAACTATATAAAATATCCAAAAGCTATATTTGAGTCAATTTAAACTGGACTCATACATTGATTCTTTTAAGTAATTTTTTTTTTTTTTCTTTATTTAGAATAGATTTAGCAATTTTTTTCTTTCTACTAGTTAATTTATTGGCTCTTGAAACAATTACTTTCATGTTTTATAATTAATTTTTCTATTTAATTGTCTGACAATCTTGACCTGCAATGGCCACTAAACATGCATCAGACATGATCTAAAGACATTTTTAACATAAAAATAAAATTGTGAATAGATTTAAAGTAATATGCTATAAATGTAATATACCTAACATAAGAAAAAGTAAGGATTTGTGAAGAAATCATGTGTGCCACAAATGTTTACTTAAACAACCTAATACGACACTTATCTAATCTTTAAATTTACAAAAGTTTAGAAACATACAACACTACCTTTTATTATATACAAAAGTTTAGAAACATACAAGACTACCTTTTATTGAAAAAACAAAACTCATTAGTTTGTAAATGCAAAAAATAAGTTGATTTTTTTTTTGGGATATTATCAAAATAAGTTAAAATTTGCACAAAATAGTTTTAAATAGTTCTTAAATTTGAATATGTTTAAGCTATTTTGTTCTTTTGTTGATTTGGTAATGATAGATTTCAAATTGAAATTAATTGCAATAAACCATAACTTTATACAATTTTAAATGACTATGTGTTTTTTATTTTATTTAAAATGATAATTATACTTTTATGAGAAAAATTATACTTTTGCGAGAGCCGTAAACAGCTCTCGTAAACAGTTTCAGGGGAGTGTGGGCGAGAGCTAAAGCTTCCCACTGATATATATATATATATATATATATATATATATATATATATATATTATATATATATATATATATATATATAATTATAATTATATTTTATTGTTTTTTTTTTTGTTTTTTTTATAGCTGTATTTTTATTTATCAAAAAAAATTTTAATTTAAAATAATAATTAAGGTATAAAATTTTATCAAAATTGTTCATAAATTTTTGTAAAAGAGTTGATCCTCAATTAATGATTTCTACTATATTCAATCTTGTTTTATCAATTCGCTTGATTATCTATCACCTAATTAGACTTTGTTAACAACCTTTAAGTTAATGATGAGATAACTAATGCTAGTTAACTATCACTTTGTTAATGTTACTTTTTTTAAAAATTAAATTGCAACATAAAAAATATAAAAAATACAAACCAAATACTAAAAAGATATTTAATACATCACACACACAATAAAACTTACCGTTACAATTATCAACAACATTTTTAATACAAGATTCTTTAAACTCACTATGAGAAAAAATCAAAACATTTTTAAAACATTTTTTCACTAATCAGTGTTAAAATCTTTTTCACCAAAATAAAATGACTAAAAAATCATTATTGATTGTTTATCAGTTTTCTTATTTCCATTAAAACTGCCAGTGTAGAAATTAGATAAGGAAAATATGCAACACATTTGCATCATATGAAAGAAATGGGAAGATTTTTACAATCTTTACTTAAAGGAATTACTTATGATTATTTTGGGAAAAAAAAGTTTATGATCTCATTTAGACATATGTTTGTAATCCAAATAAAAAGGAAAAAAAAAAGAAAAGAGGTTTAAGGAAGTAAATGAGGATTATTGAGTAAAATTTTTTTACCCTTTTCTAAATTAAACTACCTACAAAAGTTACTGATATAATAAATATAATAAAAATATTAACTAATATTATAAATAAACTTGCCAGAGTAATCTCCTAATAAAAATGCACTTGATGTTTCAAAGAGTTTCTATAACAAATTAACAAACTTTTTTAGAGTTACCATAAACATTCATCTCAATTTAACTAGCACATATATCTATATAATACAAGAAAGATACCCCCAATTATTGTATTACAAAATTAAAAGTAAAAAAATATATATTAACTTTGTTCTTGCTGAAATAAAAATCTTTTATACATAGATTCTTCCCAAATCAAGTAGATACTGTTCAATGAAATAGCCATCTGTAGGGGCTTTAAAACTTAGATTGCCTAAGGGTATGAGCAGATGATATCTATGTATAAAGGACATTTATTACAGCAATAAATAAAAGCTGTGTGGAATAAAGAAAAAATTTTAAAAACTTAAACTTTTTTAAATATAGTAGGATTCTGCACATCTTGGTATGGTAAGGTAAATTTGTGTGTGTGTGTGTGTATACATACATACATACATACATACATACATACATACATACATACATACATATATATATATATATATATATATATATATATATATATACACATACAATTATAAATGTGTGTTTAGATTAGCAGTGTGACTACACTGAAACAGCCTGCTGTTGTGGGTTTCAGTACATACATGGATTATCTTATAGCCTGATGCAGCAAAGCAGTGTTAATACATTGACTGAGAGTTAGGATGAGCAACAATCTTTTCTTTCATCATCCCTTGTGCTTGTTTTTTCTTTTTATTCTGATTACTTAGTAATTTCATCCATGCTTGTTTTTTCTTCTTATTCTGAAAAAGCTGTATGCTATAAAAATAAGCATAACTAATAAGGAATTGCTGATCTACATAAGCAGTAGTAGATAAATACATAACCTAGAAAGGAGGTCAGCGAATATTTGCCAACCTTAAACACTTTCAGGTTGGTAGTTAGGTCAGCTTTGCGGAATGCTAACCTTAATTTCAAGGGCTGATATACACACACACAGATATATATATATATATATATATATATATATATATATATATATATATATATATATATATATATATATATATATATATACACATATATAGATACATATACACACAATCATAGTGGGCTTCATTACGTATATGGAATGAGGGTTATGATGGTAATGTATCAAAATATAAAGGAACTTAATTATGGAAATAAAAAAATTTCATAAAAAAGTGCATACCCATTGAAGAACATGCACTTTTTTTACAAAAACATTGTACCTTATCTAATTCTTGGTAAGACCAAAAAAATACATAACAATTTTCAAAACAATTTTCATTATTTTGTTAAATGTATGAAATAAACATGTAAATTTTTTTTCATAAATTATGCAGCTTTACATAACTATTCATGCCACAATTTACTAAAATAAACAAGGAAGACTTAAAAAGCTGGATCTTTTTTTTTTTAATTCGCACCTTAAGGTTTGAGGGCCGCAACTGCAGATTTAATAAATCAAAAGAAGATTTACCTGAGTGATCTGTTCTGCTTGATCAAATCCAATTAAAATATTGATTACATCATAACCAAAATCAGAAAACTTTTTTCTGAACACACACTTCATTAATGTACACAATGTCTGATTTAAAAAATAAACATTGATTTCAATTGAATTTAAAAACAATTTTCAAATTTTAAAACCTCTATTTAAAAGTCAAACCCTGACAAGTTTTTATTTAACTAATTTTATTACAATAATTAACAACGATATTAATAATATATTAATATTATAGATATAATTATCTATAATAAAATTAACTTGTATAATAACAATAATATTACCATGTCAAACTCATGTTATGTTAGAGATAATCCATAAATTACATAAATTGGCATAAATTAGATAAATTAGCATAAATGCTAAATTTTAGACATAAAAAGCAAAATAAAAAAATATCAAAAGTTTTCCCTTGCAGAGTCTTTATTTGAAAAATAAAAATAATTCTTTAAGTTTAACGAAAATCCTCACAAAAAAGAACAAATCCTACTCTCATTTTTGAAAAATAAATTTAAAGTTGTGTAATTTATGGATGATCCCTCAAACTAATTTGATGTTAAAAGCACTTCAAAATTATATTATCTTAAACTCATGTAATGTTATATTCAATGTCAAAAGAACTTGTGCAAATTTCATTTAAAGAAAATCATAACAAAATTACATACCAGAAGAGAATTAACAATCTTTATTTGGTTATCTTCCTTCAAAGTATCCACACATTTCAAAAATAACTCATTGATTTTGCCCTTTAAAAAATGTTATTATTTATTTACATTTTTATTAAAAGATTTTTTAAAAATTGAAAATAAAGATTATGTTGTAAAAAAGGAGAACTTGCTTCTGGAAAACAAAGATATTGTAACAAACTAGAGGAGTATTGGTTCCTCTAAAGAGAGCAGCACTGGCTTCTAAAAAACCAGAATAAAAAAAAAAAGACCAAAACAATGATTTTTTTTCTTTAGGAAAAATCTTTTCCTACTAAAACGCTGTAATGTACCAATTGTAGATTACAGGGTGAAAATTTGACTTATTTCAAAAAACAAATTTGCAAACTAAGAGATTAGAAAATTGAATTAGAAAATATTGTTTTTCTAAATTAATTTAAAGTATTTTTTTTTTTTCACTTTTAAATTTGTTTCCTTTAAAGTTTTTTACTCTCATTTATATTTGTAGAGAACTTACTTAAGAACTATTTAGAATAACTTCTAAAATTTTTAATTCAACTAAATCAATCGACTGAAACAATTGTCAGCAGGACTAATATCAAAAAGGTAAAATGTATATTTAAGATTTTTGAATAAAATTTAATGTTGGAAATTTTCTAGTAACAAAACTGATGGTAAGTTACATCATAAAACTAAATTTCACCTTCGATTCAAGTAACTGCTCTGGTTTAAGATTGTTAATCCTTTCTTCCAAATAAACTACATTTACCTGTAATAATAATAGTAGTATATATTTGTTACAACAAATAATAATTAAAAAAACTATATAAAATTTAAGAAAATTATTTTAAAAGTTAAATTTTTTTATTAATCACCTTCAATAAAAAAAACTCGTCCCATATGCTTCTGTTGTCTTCAATGATACTTCCAGCCTAAAATATTCAAATTAATTTTATAGAAAAAAATAGGCATGAGTGGATATGCTGCTTTTAGTACTATTTACAATGATTAATACTATGATCTTGACTGTAGTGACCCCTGCAGCTTTGGGGAGGTAAATACAAAAAAAGGTTTCATGATAAATAACTATATTCAAAATAAATGGAGCAGCAGATCTGAAAGATTTTCTCAACAAAGTTTTTAGTTCATAGAATTGAAAGATAATTCTACATTAAGTAATAAGCAGAGAGAAAAACTTTCTAACTTATAGTTTTAAAAATCTATTTTCTTAGATAAAGCATAAATAAAACAAAAATAAAATAAAAATTTAGGAGAAAAGGGGGTGAGGAAAGAAAAGGGGGTTGAGAAATTATATAAGTTGAAAAATGATAGAAGATAAAGAATGATAAAAGATAAAGAATGATAGGAGATAAAGAATGATAGGAGATAAAAAATGATAGAGATAAAAAAAAATTCTAGGAGCCAGACAATGAGACAAACCTTTAAGGATCAAGATTGAGACACCAATTAATTGGTGATTTCTTATCTGAAGAGAAAAAAAAAACAAGAAAAAATTTAATGAATATAATTTATGTTGAAATTGCTTTGCTTGGTTAGCTTAATAAAATTAGTTGGCATCAGTTGATATAATTTTATTATATACTATTTGACTTATTATATACTATTGATTTGATTTATTAACTGGATTTGTACAACTTTCAATTTTTAAATAATTTTAAATTTCTACAAACAATTGATATTTAACTGCATAAATAAATTTTTTTAGTGCCTACTTTTTGTGAATTATTGAGTTTCTCAGTCATAAAATTTGTACTTAATACTTTTTATTTTTACAAGACACAGCCAGAAATGTAAAAAAAAAGAGTCAAAATTGTAATGCCATTAAATTTTGAGTCAACTCAAAATTTTTTTTCAATGTTTTACATACAGAATGATTTGATTTGATGATATTTAAGAGATATATCAGTGAATAGATAAGCTAAATGAACAGAGTTGTCTACAACAACAATGAATAATAAAACAAAAGAGGACCAAGGAACACACAACTGCTTTATCAATAAATATATAAAAATAAACCAATAATACTTGCAACTTTTTCTGAAGTCAAAATTAAACACCACAAAAGCTATACCCCGCAAAATCTATAATATTCTAATTTAGAAATCTAAAATATTATATATACCAGATATAATATTTTAGATTTCTATATTTCAAAGTTCTTCAGTTTCAACTACTTTAACTAGTTTTCCTGGTGAACAAGTGAACTAGTCTCTTAACAAGGAATACTTTTAATTAGCTACTGAGCTGAAATTTTGTATGGAGTTACTCTGTCTTATTTAGAGTGTTCTGATTGAAGCACTTTTCAAAATTTGACCATAACATATTTTACTTTTGTTAAAAATCAAAGTTTGAAATTTAAATTTTAAAGTTTAAAAATTAAATTTTTTGTTTGCTCAGTTATTAAAAAAAATTCTTCTTAATCTTTCCATAAATCTTTGTTAGAAGGATCTCCAAATACTTTTCTTATTGAAGCTAGTGCCAATGTTTTACAAGGATGTTCAGGCAAACTTAAACAAGAATTTAATATCTAAGTAAGCGAATTATTACAAACTAATATCTTTTGCTACTTTCATGTGGTATAGTATTAGAGCACTTATATTGTAAGCAAAAAGTGTTTGATTCACCAAGACCCAAAATGAGTTAATTTATTTAAGAATGAGGATAAGACCTTACAAATTACAAAATTTAAAATCAATGCAGTGTAAAAAAAAATTGTTTATAGAATTTTTTTTTTTTAACTGTATTTAGCTCTCCAAGGGACCACTACGTTTGGCTACTCATTTTTATCTTTTGTCGTTACAACCTCAATCCTTTTACTCTAAAACACCTTGACAAACGCTGCACAAAGAAATAATTTAGTTAATGGCTTAAACAATTTGAAATATTTTTATCTATAGCAAGGAGTACACTGAAGCAACCATTTTATATACAAAAATAAAATAACTTTGGAAGTAGTAAAATAGTGAATATAGAAACTTTAGAAATAAAATTGGTGAGTTTTTGAAATTTAACTGAAAAGCAATTAATCAGCTTCAGATGGTATTGATTAAATAACTTTTGTAAAGCTCATAGTAATTGTTTTTGGGAGGTTTTGGCTATTAGTGCAAAAGTGAGAAGTTTTGACTTTTGAAAGTTTTGAAAGTTTTGACTTTTGAATTAAATGAGTTTTTACTTTTTGAAATAAAAGGTTATATTTTTAGACAGAGCTGGCTCCAAGCTCCATACTTCAAATGAAGTAAACTTTGATCTCTAGAATTATGTTTTGACAGAATGCTAACTCTTGGTGAATCTTTTAAGTCATTTAAAAATTATAAATTCATTTCACAAAAAATTTTAAAATTTTTTATTAACTGACCTTATAATTTTGACACATTTTGTTATAAGTAATTAATAAGGTTGCTTTAATTTACTACTAAATTACTCAGAAAGGATAAATAGGATCGAAAAGTGTAATATATTATTAGAAAGCTAATTGATTAACTTATAGATTTAAAAAGTTTTTAAGTACTTATTTAAAATCATTTAAGAGATAATTAAATTGGCTTTATTTTTTTAATTTATATTATATTATTTTTGATAATTTGGAATATTAAAGTATGAGTATTTGTTGTTGGGATTCCTAAGTACTACGAAGTTATTTTTTATATGAAAAAATTCTTATATAATTAAACTGTAATTAATAATATTATTTAAAGTTTTATAATTTTTAAATAAAACATTTTATACTTTGATATTGATTTTATATGTAAATATTGAGTGTTAAGTATTTGATGCTCACCTTGAAGCACTTAGAAATTTATAAATTATACTTGAGTTAATGTATATAAAATTGTTTTTGTATATATTCAAAAAAGCATTACCATTTTTTTTTTAAATTAGTTTTGATCAATTTCTTTTTTGTTATATGTCATGTAGTTTATGTTGTTACAATACATACAATAATTTAGAGACCATCATACTTAAAAAAAAATTCAGAAAATGAAAATTTTCTAGATGAAACTGAACAACATGAGGATTCACGAGGAGCATTTATGACAATATACAAACCAGAAAAAAAGTGCAGCAGTTTAGGAAAAAAATCTAACCTTAGTTCTCCAAGAAGGGTGTAAACATGGTAAAATTGAGGTGATGTGCTGTGTTGTTCACATTCTAAAGCTAGCTAATTGTGATGCTTTAAAAAAAGCATACACTACCTTTTGGCAAACGTCTATATAAATATTTCTAGCCACAGTTTATGTTGATCTAGTTGCAGAATATTGTAAGAAACGAATGAACAAAACAAGCTTTAAAAGCAATAACAGAAAATAATTATAAAAGAGATGCCAAAAAAAAAATAACAGTAAGTCAAGAAATAAGAAACACAGCTGAATCATCTACAGCACTTCATTCAGTTTCAGCACTTCATTCAGTTTCAGCACTTCATTCAGTTTCAGCACTTCATTCAGTTTAAGGCAAATCTAATTCTGATCAAGATTTATAAAAAAATAAATTGAGAAGATAAAAATAATAAAAGACCAAAATTAATTTTCTTAATAAAAATTACTTTTAATACAAATTTCATGGACGACTGTCCATGACTAGAAGAAAAGAAAATTTCAAAAGTGAAAAATCAGCTTTTGAGGGAATTAAAGAATACCCAAAAAGGATACAGAGGTATGCAGAGTATGCACATCTATGTGTTTCTCACAATCAAGTCTAGAGAGGCTATTTTCTGCACTTGAGTTTATATCAAGCAATCATGATATAACGACCAAAACTTGATATTTTCTAAAATATTTTATTATTTTAATTCATTTCCTTGGGAGTCACTCTGTAGCTAGAGCTGGAAGTAAAAATTTTGAAAAACTTAACTAAAAATTTTAAAATTTAAAAATTTTGAACTTAAAAATTTAAAACTTTAAAAATTTTGAAAAACTAAATTAAAAATTTTAATGGAGCCGGTCCTGGAGCTGGAACCCATTTTCTGACCTCAGCTCCAAAGCCCTGGTATCCAATCACCATTCTCCTTTGATTTTGATATGGGCTATAAATTTTGTAAATAAATCCTACACTGCCTAACCTGCTCTTGTTGTGTTTTTGTAATATAAAAACCCATATAAAAAGTTTTGAACTTTTCAAATGCTTAAATAAGCCCAACTGACAGTTTCTGTTCTTTACGTTATCAAATTTCTTCATATTCATTCCATTTTATTTGCATTATCACTCATTTAACAATCATTTACACTTCATTAACACTTATTTGTATTGTGTACTTTAAATAGTATGCTCAAGTTGTTTTTTATTAAGGATATAAAAAAAATAAAAAAAATCATAAGTTTTATTAAAAAGTTGGTTCAAATAAATAAAAAAGTTTAAACAAATAAAATGAAAAAGTACAAATAAAAAACTAAAAAATTAAACAAAACACTGTGCTCTTCTGAGACCGCCAGGGTAAATTTTGGTTTACTCTAATTTTTTTTTGTTTAATTATTATTATTGGGGTTGGTAAATTGTTTTAAAATAATTTTAAAAATCTAAACTAACTTTTATACATACTTTTTTTTACAAAAACAGTTATAACTTATACTTTAACAAATGGGGAGGGGGTGGTAGGTAATAGATATTAGTATATTTCCTCCAGACCTCCATGGCTGGAAAGTATTTTCTAATAGGTTGAAGGTAACATCAAGAAAGTTTACAACTTTTAAGTTGGTTTTTAGTATAAGGGATTTTCAAATCCTATTCTTACGTGGAAAATTATTGATAGGGCAGAACCTTTTAAACCTGGAAGAAAGTTATGTAACCTTTGTTTAACGGAAAAATACCATATCATTACATCACCTTTGAAACTATTAAATAAGCGAAATGAATTAATATCTAAATGTCGCCACGAAAACAAATTTGTTATCTGCAACTTTAACGTCATCTAAGCTAACACTGTATTGTATTTTTGTATATAATTTTTGTTGTTGTTATGGTTGTTTGTAACGTCTGATGATCGCATATAGCGTGAAACTCTGAGTTATGTTACAAATTTAATTGTATTTTATTATTATTTTAATATAATATAATATAATATATATATATATATATATATATATATATATATATATATATATATATATATATATATATATATATATATATATATATATATATATATATATAATTCTAAAAGTATATGTTATTATATAAACATTATAGAGAATTTAATTATTTTTAAAAAATTGAAAATAAAAACAGCACAACACTTTAAATTTGCTGAAGAATACCTATTGAAGAAAAGCATGAAGGACATATCTTTTTAATAACTCTATCGATGATCTCTTGATTATCATTTGCCATCTGTTCAGATATTTCACTAAAATCAGATGATCTTCTGAGTTTTTGTCTGTTAATTTTAGATATTTTTTCAATCCAATCATTCAACTTTGATGTTTCACCCCTGTTCAATGTATATAAATTTGTTTTGCAAGAAGTACAAATGTTTTTCGGACAACACTCTTTGTCTACATCATATTCTCTCCAAAATAAGTTTTGAATATGGAGTTGTATTGCAGGAGTTACTTTAATAAGTTTTTTTAATCCTTTTCCAAAGGCAATGAAACAACAAGCACAAATTAAACATTTTGCTTCAGCCATTTTGACAAAATACATGTATGTTTAACCCGAATGCTTTACGAAATATTGCCATAAGTTACGGTAACATAGAGTCTTTTTATCCGTTTTGAATAGATGATGTAAACTTAAAATGACGAAATTTTTATAGATATTTCAATTTATTAAATCTCAATTTTTGATGTCAAAAAGTGAGTTTAGATTTTAAAAATTATTTTAAAACACTTTACTTAACCCAATAATAGTAATAATAAAAAAAAAAATTAGAGTAAACCCAAATTTACCCTGGCGGTCTCAGGAGAGTACAGTGAAAACTAAACAAATAAAAAACTAAAAAATATTTACAAATATTTAAGAGATGTTGTAATTCTATATAGTGCAAAAAATAAATAGGTAGGACATAAAAAATGTATATATGTAGGACATATACAAAAATGTATTTTAAATTTGGTATAGGTGGCCCTAATCGTGTTGGCTTAACAATGCATCTCATTTAACTACCCACTAATCTGATCATCCACCTACCTCAACCTAACCATCTGGCTTCCTCAAAATTAATTTTTTTTTTTTAATTAATTTTTTTTCTAAAATTAAAAAGTTTCTATCACTTATCTACTTACTTTTTCCTATTGCTTTTGCAAAATTACTTACACAATTTAGCTCTTAAATTTGCATAGTGGTATATATATATAAAACAATGTATAACTTATCAATTATTTTTTAATGAGACAGGTAGTGGTGTAGTGGTAGAGCGCTCGCTTCATAAACAAGAGGTTCCGAGTTCAGCCCCCACCATGTCCCTGATAGTACTGCGCTCAACTCGTTTCTCCGCGCAGCAGCATTGTTCTTCAAGGTTCGTGTTTCGAAGTTATATAGTTGAGAGAGGGTTATAACCACAAATAAGTAGCCTCCTTGCATTATTTATCATAATTTTAATGTGGTTAATGCATTATTTAACATAGTGATTCCTTATTTACTATTACATATTATATATAGCATATTTAACACACCAGAAAATATATAACGCACCATTTTGTTTTAAACCTACCTGAAGTATTTGATCATAGTATAAAACAATTTTTTCTTTAAGGCATTTTTTCGGGGTACTCATTTTATTTCATTATTTTATACTTTGACTGAAACAAATTTAAAAATAAAATTATTATGTGTACCCAAAAATAATTGATCAACTATGAAAATTAAAAAATAATGAAAAAATAACGATGAATAAAATTACAAATAAATAAGAAAAAAGTTAAAACTTTAACATAAAATTTAAATAGATATAAAAAATATACTTTTTAATAAAACAACTATATTTTAGGAAACTTTTTTTATTTCTTCTAGTTTCCCCTGAAAAATTAAAAAAAAAAAAAGCTTGATAAAATTTAAAGATCTTTGAAATTCTAAACAAAATTTTCCTCCAAAAATAAATAATAGGCTGTAGGGTACAAATAGGTAAAAAAAAAGTAATAATACTATTACTATAATAAGATAATAATGTTAATAATGAAAAGGCTATAAAACACATTACTTTCTAAACTCAACACATATTGACATACTTATACATACACACTCAAATACATCATATACAAAACAAAAATCTACATTAAATCAGAATCAAATAATTGAAAGTTAAACTGACAAAAATAAACAATTGAAAATTAAAATGACTAGTAAATTTTTTTTTTTTTTTTTTTTTTGCTTTTTAACAATCTTCTCCTAGTAAATTACCAACTTATTAGTGGTTGCCAGTAACAACATTTATTGAAGAGTGAATTAAAAGTAAATTTGGATAAACATAACTAAAATTGAATTATATGATAAACATTAAACATTCATCTAAATAAAATAGAAATATTTATTTAAATATATTTTACTGTTTTTTATTCATTATTTTATTTATCCATTTTATATTTTTTAGTTTATTCAAAATATTTATTTAATATATTTCTACCTAGTTTTGCTTTTTTTTAAATATCATTAGGTAAACTAAAAAATATAATAGGAAAATGCAAAAAAAGAAAAGAAATCAGTGTTGATAAAAATTATAATCATGAAAAGTTTTCAAGTTTACAAATATTTTGTATTTGACTTATGTATAGAAATAATTCCAGTTACTATTTAAGAGCATTTTTTGTATCAAATGCTTAAATTCATTTAAAATGAAAATAGTTTTTTTTTATAAAACATTTTAAACATGAAAATAAAATTTAAGAATTAAAACATTTACATAACATACAAAAAAACTACATTTCAAAATATCTTAAGAAACACCATCTAGTATTGTCATAATATTGTAAACAGCGTGAAGATATCCCTGCTTATATAGCATTGAATTTGCTTCTTTGTATGCAAAAGTGTGTTGTCCTAAATTTAACTTCACCTTTTTTATTGAAACAAACGGAAGAAGTTTTAAAAAAGACTCTTCAGCAAAATCAAACTTAACTGGATCCCTAAAAATAATTTGTCCATTACAAGTGAAGACTAGCTCCATGTATGGCAAAAGAAGACCACAACCAAATACGTTTCCGCCATAATATACAAAAGTTCTATTACAAGAAACAAGAGGCTGAACAGCTGAGCATAAATAGCCAATAGTGAAGTCTTTGAGTGATAAATAATTCGATAGATTTACTTCAAAGTAGTATACCAATTGAACAGAGTCTAAAAGTTATAAAATAAAATGTTTTATATAAAATATATAAAAATTTATATTAAATGTTTTCAAATAAAGTATTAAAAAATGTTTTACAAAAACTAATTTAAAAAAATAACCTTTAAAAATGATGGATGGCAAAGATTCAAAAGTAGGATTTAAAATAACATTTGGTTTGCAAAAACCATTTATTTTCCTTTTTAATTCAGCAAGAGAGTGAAATCCATTAGGTTTAGAATGTCTAAAACAAACGTTAAATACTTTTTGATGTTTTTAACTATAAAAATCATTAAGCCTACCTTAGGTATGTGTTATAATTACCCTAGGTTATACATTATACTGAATGTTTCACAAGTTGCGTTTTTAATTTAGAATTCCTCCTAATTATCATAATACATTTATTTAAAAATCTATTCATATATAAAGTTTAATTATTAATATACATGATTAAAGAAATAACTTCATGAGTTTCGATCAAAAGAGAACTCAATTTATTTTTTTATTTGCCAAATGATAGAATTTTCATGAGGTTTGAAGCTAAAGGAAAATTCATTTTACAACTCTGCCACCTCACAAGAAAATAATCTGAAATTTGGTTGACAAGTTAAAAGAGACAGGTAGCGTACGCAATTGAAAAAGATCCGGTTGCTCTTGTTCTATTGTTAAAGAAAAAGCTTCAAGAAAGTTGAGAGTTCAAGAAAGTTGAGAGTTCAAGAAAGTTGAGAGTTCAAGAAAGTTGAGAGTTCAAGAAAGTTGAGAGCTCAAGAAAGTTGAGAGTTCAAGAAAGTTGAGAGTTCAAGAAAGTTGAGAGTTCAAGAAAGTTGAAAGTTCAAGAAAGTTGAGAGTTCAAGAAAGTTGAGAGTTCAAGAAAGTTGAGAGTTCAAGAAAGTTGAGAGTTCAAGAAAGTTAAGAGTTCAAGAAAGTTGAGAGTTCAAGAAAGTTGAGAATTCAAGAAAGTTGAGAGTTCAAGAAAGTTGAGAGTTCAAGAAAGTTGAGAGTTCAAGAAAGTTAAGAGTTCAAGAAAGTTGAGAGTTCAAGAAAGTTAAACATTAGAGAAATTTTTGAAGAAACCGACAACTTTTCAATTCAACAACTTTTCAATTCAACAACTATTTTTTTTCAATTCAAAAGGGTGTTATTTAAATGAATACAAGACGCTATTAATCGCGGAAAGAAGACAAGAAGCTATTAATCATGCTATTCAATAAGTAGACTTTTGACCATTCTGATCAAGAAAACTATAAAGGCTAAATGAAAGTAATTTCAACAAAAGAATAAAGTTTTGTGACATGCTGCCTAAGTTTGAAGACAAGTTGATAAATAAGATTATTTTGTCTGATAAGAGCTAAATGGTATTATAAAGTGTCATATTTGTTGCTATTACATCCAATCAGCATAAATAAATACCTGTGCTCAACTTAAAGAATGAAGTAAAGATGAAGTGTAGAATAACTACAGGGGGTCTAGTTGATTCAGTTTTTTAAGGCCTCAGTCACAGGTGATTTACAAATGTATGAAGAGCTTTTTTTGGCCTTAAGTTAAACAACATGGTGTGTATGCCAAGTTTAACAACAAGGTGTATACAATAAGTTAAACAACAGGGGTTATTAGCTGAAACTAAGATATTTATATATATATATATATATATATATATATATATATATATATATATATATATATATATATATATATATATATATATATATATATATACATATATATATATATATATATATATATATATATATATATATATATATATATATATATATATATATATATATATATATATATATATATATATATATATATATATATATATATATATATATGTATATATATCAACCCTTGGAAATAGGAAAAATGAGGTAGGCATCAGGTCAGCAAAAATTATTTGATACAAAGGTCTGACCATAAAACATAGAAACAAGGTCGGCAATTTTTTGCTTATCTCAAACAATTTCAGGTCAACACTTAAGCTGACCCTAATTTCAAGGGTTGATATATATATATATATATATATATATATATATATATATATATATATATATATATATATATATATATATATATATTCTATATACATATGTGTATATATATTTATTACATATATATATATATATATATATATATATATATATATATATATATATATATATATATATATATATATTCTATATACATATGTGTATATATATTTATTACATATATATATATATATATATATTCTATATACATGTGTATATATATTTATTACATATATATATATATATATATATATATATATATATATATATATATATATATATTCTATATACATATGTGTATATATATTTATTGCATATATATATATATATATATATATATATATATATATATATATATATATATATATATATATATATATATATATGTATATATATATATTTATATATATATATATATATATATATTCTATATACATATGTGTATATATATATATATATATATATATATATATATATATATATATATGTATATATATATATTTATTTATATATATATATATATATATATATAAATAATATGT